>CM077643.1:388964418-389564418 GCA_039707465.1 Rhabdophis nuchalis
CTTGTGCCACAATGTGTTGCACAAATATGTAAGTCACATCACGGCTACATCAGTTGTCCTCCTATGCCTTTCCCAGCCTCCTAATAGGCTGAGTCTGCACAGCACACATTACCCTACAGAAGCCAAGCAAAATCACGAAGCAGACTCCTTGTCCCGACAAAACCCCTTTTTATTAAGCTAATGTGAATTCCTCTCATTCACATCCAGCAAAATCCCAGCAAACAGTCTTTCAAGGGTGAATTTACAACCACAGACCTTATCAGGCTTGGAGAGCTGCCAGGTCGATATCTTCCAGACCTAACACTGTACAAGAAAATACTTGGCCAGAAGTCTGTGAGAGTCACGAACAAATCTTCACACTAATTAAACGAACAAATGGTCTCCTGCAAACTCCACTCCCCTTTTGCTTCTCTTTATTCCCTATGGGAGGGGCCATTCACCATCCACCTGTGCCTTTATTTCCCGAGTCGGCCCTTGATCCTTAACTGTTCCCTTCTCCTGGCAGCTCTGCGCATGCACACATTGGGAACAGGCTCCAGCTGTTCTTCTGCCCCACATCTCTGACTCTGAAGGCAGCTGATAACCGTCAAACAGCACTGGCCCCATCTCTGCCTCCAACGCAGAGCACTCATCAGAGCCTTCCCAGACTCCAGGACTGACCCATGTTCCTCCCCAACCTCATTACTATCTGACTCTCCCACCAGCCCCCACTGGCTGTCAGTGGGCCACAACAATAGCTATATTTATGTAAAAGAAGACTGCAACTGTTTTGACATGATTTTAACATGATTTCCTTAGCATGATGTGCATTTATGATTTGCAAACCATTTTTATGGTGCAGTCACTGTGCTGTATGGAGCCCCTGCCCCCCCCCCCCCCATTTGCAATATATCATCCCTGTGCCCCCAATTGGCAATTTATAATTCATATAATTTGTATCAGCAAGACTGATCAACAAACGACCAAGTTTTGGCCACATGATTTTCCTAAAACCTTTGCTTAAAAAGTGGGAAATAGAATATTAAGACTCTGCAAGCCGAAATATATCATTTCCATTCTGTAAGCCATTCTCCCCCAAGTAAAACCAATCCAAAGGCTGAAAATAATCAGCCTAAACCCCTAGTGATGCCACTGCATCAACAAACGTCTCCTTGCATAAATACTTTGGAAAAATAATTATTCCACTGAGGCCAAGAAAGGGCTTCCTCCTTCTTGTTTAATTTTAACTTTAACTTTAATCAGATTTTTATACCGCTCTATCTCCCAAAAGGGACTCAGGGTGGTGCACAGAAAGGATAAAAGTAGTAAATACAATGATAATATAAAAGTTAAAAATACATTAAATACAATGGGTCTGTGCTAAAACGTATACTTAAAAACCATTAAAATTATTATAATTGGGACTATCATAAAAGCTATGCTAGGCCAGCGACATGGAATAGGTGTGTTTTTAAAGTTCGACGGAAGAGGAGAAGGTCCGTGATGGTGCAAAGGTCGGGGGACAGGTCGTTCCAGAGGGCAGGACCCGCAACAGAGAAGGCTCTCACCCTGGGGGTCACCAGCCGGCATTGTCTGGCAGACGGTACCCTGAGGAGGCCCTCTCTGTGGGAGCGGACAGGTCGAAGGGAGGTGTGTGGTAGGAGGCGGTCCGGCAGATAACCAGGTCCCAAATTAAAATTAAACCCAGGCAATTACCGCTTCAGAAAAAAAAAACCAAAGTAAATGCTGCGATTCGTTGTCACCAATGAACATCTCTCAGGAATCCTGTCCCAAGTTCTTGGTGGCCTTCATACCAATAGCTTAAATCTGAACTAGAAGCACGCTGGGTACCTGTGCAGCTATTTTAGCAGGTGGCCACTTGAGGGAGCCATAGAACATCTTTTTGTCTTAACCCTCTTAACATCTTGACCACAGAACTTGGTACCTCTTCTTTTCCATCACTTCTTCATCCATGCCAACCTTTCTCTGTCTCCCAGCTGGAGCTTTATAGGATCCTCGCTGGGCGTTACTTGCATGGGTTTCATCACTGGCGCTCTCGGTTTCTGGATCCCTCTGTTCCTTTACAGAGCTGAGGTTGTTTTGGGTCTTATACAACCTTGCAGCAAAGAACCATGTGAAAGCCACAATAGGTAAGGCAAACCCTTGTCTTAAATGCTTACTTGTTTGATGTTTATCCTGCCTTTGTTTTTGGCCAACAAGATGTCACGCATATACATGAAGTTCCCTCTTCTTGTTTCCCCATAACAGCACCGTGCGAGGTCAGTTGGGTTGAGAGAGGAGAAGTGCCTCAAAGTCATGCAGAGGGTTGTTATGCCTAAGGGGCAGACGGACACTAGAATTCACAGTCTCTCAGTTTCCAGCCCAGCCTTTAGCCACCACACACCAGTGGTGGATTGCAGGTGGTAAGCCCCGGTACAGGTGTACCGGAGCCTGCCCAGAGCACCAGATACCGTTCCGGTGCTTTGGAGGGCCCGCCCGCCTGAGCTCCTTACCATTCTTTTAAGACTTCGGCGCTTTCACGCATGGCTCATACAGCACCTGCATGAGCAGTTGGAGCGTTGCAGAGGCTCGCGGAGGTGCTAGGATGCATGTGCATGCTAAGATGCATGTGCGCGCTGCGCTTGTCCATGTGGATGCCGCTGGGCCTGTTCCAACCGTACTGGTTGGATCAGGATCTGGAACCCACCACTGCCACACACCACCTCTTGAAAAACCTTGAGAAGCAAATGGAGATTGTAGGAGATGCCTGGAAAGACTTGTGGGGTTCCTCTAGTTTTGCTGGCTGTTTGGGCAGATAGAAAAAGTCCTAAGCATAGCAAGGAAGTCAAAGGAAAGCAGACTTTTTGGCAAACTCCAAGTGACGAGAATGCAAGGCAAGGCAAGAAACAGGACCTTGGATAGCTCCAGATACATTCTGGCAGCTGACATTTTTCTCCGTTAAAATTATTGGCTGGGTTTGCTGGGCACGATTATCCAGAAATCTTGATTAGTCAATGCAGTATAAATTGAGCCTTTTTATCCTCATCAATTTCAGTATTTCAATGAAATTACAACTTTAGCATATTGTTCAAATCTAAAAATGGTTGCCAGATTAGAGTATTTTAAATGAGCTGGTTTAAGTGAGCTGATTTAAGTGAGAACCATTAACCAGTTGAATGATTTGCCTTCAGAAGTTGTGGGTGCTCCATCATGGAAGGCTTTTAAGAAGAGACTGGATAATTTGTCTGGAATGGTGTAGGATTTCCTGCTTGAGCAAGGGGCTGGACTAGAAGATCTCTAAGGTCCCTTATTCTGCTAACAACTAATTAGTTTATTGTTGATTAGGATAGTGGACTTCAGATTAACTAATATGCTCCTGCATCAAGTCCAAAGGACAGACTAAGCCAGAAACCCTCTTAAGGAAACTTCTGCAACAGGAGCAAAATGGAACTGGGCACATTTTAGTATGCATATTGCCATTGACAAGATGCTACCTCTGCAACACTCATCTAGCATGGGGGCTGGAGGGGGTGCAAAGAAACCATAGCCCTGAATGAATCACTACGATTTCTTTCAAATAAAAGAAAGGGGGGGAAAAAGGGAATGGCCCTGAAAAAACGATACAGTCTTCCTTGTTTTAAGGCAGCCTTCCCAAATGTGAAATGCCTTTATGTAGTTTGGATGTCAGTTCGTGACCCCCCTAGCTGGCTGGGCTGAAGGGAGTTGCACCCTAAAATGTATTTATCATCTCCCTCCCTCCCTCCCTCCCTCCCTCCAATTTATCTGGCCTGAAGGGAGTTGCACTCTAAAATTTATCTATTATCTCTCTCTCTCTCCTTCCCTCCCTCTCCTTCTCTCTCTGATTTAGTAATGTATTAGATTTCTAGGCCAAAAGGCACTATTTAATGAATGCTGTTGATAAAAATGTTGCATTTTTTCTTGGTCATCAGTGAGATATTTGGAGGGATCACCATAGCAACTGGCATTTTTGGGGTCGTCATTGGAGCAGAAGCTGCCCGAAGATACAAGAAGGTTAACACCAGGGCTGACCCTCTTATCTGTGCCATAGGCTTGCTCAGTTCATGTCCGTGTATGTATTTGGCGATTATGCTGGCTGAGAAGAGTATTGCAGCTGCATATGTAAGTGGCCAAATAATTCATATATTTAATGGATGACTTTTGTTTTCACTTCAAAGAGGCCCCAGTTGATATACTGTATTTACCCCTCATGCTACTCTCCAGAAAAGGCTGGGAATTATGGACTCAAGAGTCTCACACTTCTAGAGTATGTCAGCTAGTTGACAAACCATGTTAAACTTCAGTCATTGACCGTGGAGAATCTAGTGCTTTGATGGGCACCTTGAAATGTTTAGGATTTAATGATTTGAGCCCCTCAAGGTTGTGAGGGAAAGGACAGGAGGATTGCTAGACACAAATGAAATGTTATGTTAAGGTAAAGGTTCCCCTCGCACATATGTGCTAGTCGTTCCCAACTGTAGGGCGTGGTACTCATCTCCGATTCAAAGCCAAAGAGCAGCACTGTCCGAAGACCTCTCAGTGGCTGTGTGGCCAGCATGACTAAACGCCGAAGGCGCACAGAACGCTGTTACCTTCCTACCAAAGGTGGTCCCTATTTTTCTATTTACATTTTTACATGCTTTCGAACTGCTAGGTTAGCAGAAGCTGGGACAAGTAACAGGAGCTCACTCCGTTACGCGGCGCTAGGGATTCGAACCACCGAATTGCTGACCTTTCTGATCGTCAAGCTCAGCATCTTAGCCACTGAGCCACTGCGTCCCTTATGCATTCAGCTAAAAGTATACATGCATTCGCTATACATTCAGCTAAAAATATGGCCAGGGGATATGGCAGCTTGGAACGGATAAATATGGCACCAATTATTTGTCTGTAGTATCAGTGTATACCTCTAGGAGGGCATTGGATTGCCCTTCCAATCAACTCATGATGTTCTGAGTCTCTCTCTCTCTCTCTCTCTCTCTCTCTCTGTCTTTTTTAATATTTCAGATTTTTATTGCCCTTGCGGGATTTTTTTTATCTTTAAACTGGGCCATTGTGGCCGACATCCTCTTGGTGAGTTCAGTTCAACTGTCATTACTGTCATATTGATTTTGTTGATAATCCAATACTTCTATTCTTAGTTCTCCATGCTCTCTGTTTTCACCTCCCGTCAGGCTCCACGTCAGCAAGCACTCGAGGGCGCGGGGGAGGCATGGTGAAGGAGCATGGAGTGGCCTAACATGTACTTTGATGCGTGTTCACTCCAAAGCCAGTCTTGATGGATCTCTCAGGCGGTCAGTCCTTAGGGAAGCATGGACTGATTTGCATCATAAAACTAAGCCATCTGCTGAAACTCTGTAACATGTTGTTACAGAAGGCACCGTACTGACCTGGTGTGTCCCAGGCACACAAAGGTTCTTTGCTTTTACATAGGTTTACATATGAACAATCCATTCAGTGTCCCTTGATGTTAAATTGAAAACATAGGAGAGCTCTAAAACCATATTAATACATCTGTAGTGGCGTAACCTATTATTCATGACTCCTCTGTCTCTTTGCTCCTGCTATGGTTGTCCCTGCTGCTCTACGATGAACAGAATCGGGATTTGCCGAAGCAGCCCAGCTTCCTGTGTTTAAATATTGCCTTGGGCTATTTAGAGGTTGGGTGATTTGTAGTTCACTGCATTTGCAGGGACACCATCAAACTCTTAGCTTCTTGTGTTTTGCTAAACTGGCTTTAAGTTCAGGGTACCCACTGGGGAGGGGGCCAAAACTCCAAAATTGCAGTATAACCACAGGATTGGGATGTACCCTTCAGAAAGTATCATTCTCTTCTCTGAAGCAGAAGAGTTCACAAAATCTGCTGATCTGATGACATGTGTGCATAAATATAATCTCTTAATCATGCCAATGGTCACAGGTATAATGAAAATAGTCAGTTTGTATTTACCGTATTTTTCAGAGTGTAAGATGCACCTTTTTCCCTCAAAAAAGAGGCTGAAAATCTGGGTGCGTCTTATACACTGAATACAGCATTTTTTGCCTCCCAAAACTCTGCTCCTTCACTAAAATGGTCATGCATAGCTTTTAGAAGGCTTTCAGAGAGCTCCTGGGAAGGGCAGAAATAAGCAAAAAGCGGCCTGTTTTTGCCCCCCCGCCGCCTACAGCAGCATTCTATAAGCTTCCTAAAGGCTATCCATGCCCCCTTTTTTGACAAAAAACGAGCTTGTTTTTGCCAAAAACGGGCCGTTTTTGGGAGGTTTGCAGACTGCAAAAACTTTTTAAAAATTTTCCTCTTCAAGATCTTGCTGCGTCTTGTACTCCGGTGCGTCTTATACTCTGAAAAATATGGTAAATAGTGGTTTTATCTACAAAGAATATATACACGTTCTTTATTCACACCTCAAACAAACAGCAATCAGCAAATTTACAGCATAGAAGTACACACAGAGACAAAGATACGCCCGAACAGGGCCTCTTCTTATTACAGGCTCTTAAAGTGATACCAACCCAAAAACCTTGCTGTTTCATTGCCAGCATTGCATCATTGTAGCAGCTGGCCAGCTCTTAAATCTTTACCCTGACCAGCTTTTATGTACATATCTTTTTTGAAACTTTGCTATTTACAAACTTTGCCATTTACAAAGTTAAAGCATCAATATGCACACCCATAGCCACTCAGCTTGTAACAATGTCATCCAAGTCAACCTGTGATATTTGTTCTTTCCTTAGGCAGGTAATCGACTTACAACCTTACAACCCTTAGTGACCGTTCAAAGTTACTATGGCACTGAAAAAGTGACTTGTGACCCTTTCTCACACTTACGACCGTTACAGCATCCCCATTATCATGTGATGAAAATTTAGGATGCTTGACAACTTGCGGTTGCAGTGTCCCAAGATCATGCAATCACCTTTCTCAAGCTTATGATAAGCAAAGTCAATGTAGAAAGCTCACTTAACAACTGTGTTACTAACTTAATACTTGGCGCACTAATACCGGCGTTGCTAACTAAATACCTGGAGTAATTAATGTTTAATGTGGTTTTGGTATTAATACCACTTTATAATGCCTTGGTAAGGCCACACTTGGAATACTGCATTCAGTTTTGGTCACCACAATGTAGAAAAGGATGTGGAGACTCTGGAAAGAGTGCAGAGAAGAGCAACAAAGATGATTAGGGGACTGGAGACTAAAACATATGAAGAATGGTTGCAGGAACTGGGTATGTCTAGTTTAATAAAAAGAAGGACTAGGAGAGACATGATAGCAGTGTTCCAATATCTCAAGGGTTGCCACAAAGAAGAGGGAATCAAACTATTCTCCAAGGTACCTAAGGGCAGAACAAGAAGCAATGGGTGGAAACTAATCAAGAAGAGAAGCAACTTAGAACTGAGGAGAAATTTCCTGACAGTTAGAACAATTAGTCAGTGGAACAGCTTGCCTCCAGAAGTTGTGAATGCCCCAACACTGGAAGTCTTTAAGAAGATGTTGGATAACCATTTGTCTGAAATGGTATAGGGTTTCCTGCCTAGGCAGGGGGTTGGACTAGAAGACCTCCAAGGTCCCTTCCAACTCTGCTATTGTATTGTGTTGTGTTGTGTTGTAATTCACTGAACAACCGTAACAAGAAAGGTTGTAAAATGGGTCGAAACCCACTTAACAACTGTTGTGCTTAGCAACAGAGGTTGAATTGTGGTTGTTAAGTTGAGAACTACCTGTAATGCATTTCTGCCAACTGTTGACACAATTTCTTTGATATTTTTCTTCAGTATGTAGTGAAACCTGCATGTCAGTCAACGGCACTTTCTCTTCAAATTTTTATGAGCCATTTGCTGGGTGATGCTGGCAGCCCCTACTTCATTGGAATTGTAAGTTATGGCAAGATTGGTGGCCTAGATGGAGCAGGGCTGGATGGAAGGGTGACAAGAAAGCATTTCTTTGATGGGATGAATTGGAAATAGTGCAACATAAACTCATTTTATTTGGGTTTTAGAGGCCCTTCCCATTGATGCATTAGCTTTGCAATAAACTAGAGTTTTCGGGATTTTGCCTAAACAGTTTCCTATAATTCTATATAATATTTCAAAATGTGAAGAATTGGAGAACGTAAATAGAGGCATATAATTGAAAGAAAGCTTCCCCTTGTTAGAATATTCATACTGGGAGAGACATGGTAACAAGGTCAGCCAATAAATAGGCATAGCAGCTAAGTCAGCCAATGGGAGCTTAAACAGATCTGAGTCTGTGCTGAGAATCGAAAGTGAAACTGATCTCTGTCTGCTCTGAACTCTGAACTGAAAACTCCTCTCTGCGGTACTCCTGTTTGTGTTCTGCTTGTAACTTCTACCACGTTGAAAGTATCTACTATGGGCATTGTACATTTATTCATCTGTTATTATGTATATAAAGAAGGTAATGAATCCAGCTGAACCAGTTTTTTGTGTGTGCTTTCTGGATTTGATTTTTCTGCAACAAACTCTGATACCCTTAACATAGGACTATTTCTACCCCCGTTTCCGCTTCTGTCTATTTTCATAACCCAACTCTGCCCAGTCTGCATTATCCTGTCACATATAGTCCTTATTTTCCAAAATATTGTCAGTGTGACTCCTGGCATGGATGGGTTGCCTGTGTTAGATATTCCAGAAATCTGACTTGGAATCAGACCACTTGCAGCTTGTACCTGATGGTGACACACATCCTTTCAACCTATAGATTGCAAATACAATCAAGATGTACCAAGGAGATGATTCCAGTGTCTGGAATTTCCAGAGTCTGAAATACAGTTTTGTGGTTTGCATTTTTGTTGGTGTCTTCGGAGGAGGCTGCTTCCTCCTGACTGCTGTTCATATTGAAGAAGATTCGAAGAAAGCAGCAGCCCCAGCCACACCAGCCCCAGTGACACCAGTGCAAGGTCAGTCTTTTTCTTTGAATTCTTCGAATCCGAACAGGATGTTTTGAATGTGATGCTGCTGTTGCCTATCTATCTATCTATCTATCTATCTATCTATCTATCTATCTATCTATCTATCTATCTATCTATCTATCTATCTATCTATCTATCTATCTATCATCATCTTTCTTTCTTTCTTTCTTTCTTTCTTTCCTTCCTTCCTCCCTCCCTCCCTCCCTCCCTTCCTCCCTTCCTTCCTTCGTTCCTTCCATCCATCCATCTTCTATATCTGCCTGCCTGACTGCCAGCCTGACTGTCTATTTTCTATCTATCATCTGTCTGTCTGTCTATTATCTGTCTGTCTGTCTGCTATCATCTATCTGTCTATATCTATCTATCTGTCTATCTGTCTGTTTCTATCATCTGTCTGTCTATTATCTATCTGCCTGTGTATCACCTATCTGTCTGTCTGTCTGCTATCATTTGCCTGACTATCATCTACCTATCTGTCTGTCTGTCTGTTTCTGTCATCTATCTGTCTGTCATATCTATCTACCCATTTACCTACCTGTCTATCATCCACACACCCATCCATCCATCCTTTCATTGATCCAATTTATATGGCCTCCCATTTATCCAAGAAACTCTGTCCATAAATAAAATAAAAACAGACACTTTCATTAAAACAAAAATCCAACTATAACTGAAGCTCAATAAAAACCACTGGGTATACACAAAACCACTGGGTATATACATCCATACCAGAGCTTCCATGCTATCATCCAGACCAGAGGTGGTATTCATCAGTTTCTGACCAGTTCTGGAGAACCGGTAGCAGAAATTTTGAGTAGTTTTGGAGAACCAATAAATACCACCTCTGACTGCCCCCACCCCCATTTATTCTCTGCTTCCTGAGTCCCAGCTGATTGGGAGGGAATGGGGATTTTGCAATATCCTTCCCCTGTCATGCCCACCAAGCCATGCCCACCAAGCCATGTAACACCCACCAAGCCATGCCCACAGAACTGGTAGTAACATAATTTGAATCCTACCACTGATCCAGACCCAATGTCTGGAGAAAGAACCACGTCTTCATGTCCTTGGGAAAGGCCAATAGAGTAAGGACTGTACTCATGGGGTGGGCTGTTCCATAGGACAAGTGCCATAATAGAAAGAGCATACAGTTCTTTTGGGAGTTGCCAGATAACTTTGTTTTATTGATGGCATCTGGAGCATCCCCAGTCTGTCAGAACTGATGGGGCAGAGAAAAATAACTGAGGAGAGGCCATCGTGCAAGTAAATTGGTACTATGCCATGCAGAGTTTTAAAGATGACTACTGGACAACTAGAACCCTGGATTGGGAAGCCAGGGCAACTCAGATAGCATCCGTGTTATATGGCACGGCCACTGCATTCTGGTCCAGTTGAATATTCTTCAAAGGCTGCCTCGTGTAGAATACATTGCAACAATCCAAATGGGGGATTGCTAAAGCATGAGTGATCATGAGCAGAGCTTCCTGATCCAAGAATGGGAACATCTGGAGGACAAAACTTATTTGTGCAGTAATTCTCCTGGCCATGGCTGCCTTGAGCAGGAGTCTTGAGCAGTGGTGAAATTCAATTTTTTTTTACTACCGGTTCTGTGGGCATGGCTTGGTGGGCATGGTGTAACTTGGTGGGCATGGCTTGGTGGGCATGGCAGGGGAAGGATACTGCAAAATCTCCATTCCCACCCTACTCTGGGGCCAGCCAGAGGAGATATTTGCTGTTTCTCCAAACTACTCAAAATTTCCACTACTGGTTCTCTAGAATCTTTCAGAACCTGCTGAATTTCACCCCTGGTCTTGAGTCCAAGAGAACCTCCAGATTGCTCACTCATTCAGATTGAACAGTAGAAAGCTACTAGATCTGAGGACCCCTATAGCTCACATTCATTCACTCTTTTTCAGAGTTGAGCTGGTCAGTTCTTCTCTATCCAGGTCATCGTTTCTCAACCTTGGCAATTTTTCCCATTCTGGAATTTGAAGTCCACACATCTTAATGTTGCCACAACTGAGAACCACTGCCCAAAGCATAGGAAAGCATCTGGGCAGTGTGGGGTTGAGATGTCCAACTGAATATTATCAACATATTCACGATATTTAATCCTGTGTGTTGACAGATTATCTCACTCAGAAGTTTGATGTAGATGTTAAATAAGACCAGAGAGCGCACCAATCGGTTCTGCATAACCCCACATAAGTCTAGGGCTGGATCTTCTCCCTTCAACTTTCTCCCCACCTTTCATTGAACATCAATTGGAATGTTGAAGGAAGAGGAGTACCTGTCTCCCACTCCCAACTTTCTCAACTGGTCCAGAAAGATACTATGATCAATTCTATCAAAAGTCATTAATAGATGATGTAGGGCCAGAATGGATGCACCACTCCCATCCTGAGTCTACGAGAAATCCTATCAAAGATACTGACTAACAGAGTTGGAAGGGATCTTGTAGGTCCTCTAGTCCAACCCCCCCACCCAAGCAGACCCCACACCATTTCTGACAGATGGCAGTCCAGTCTCTTGAAAGCTTCCAGTGATGAAGCTCCCACAACTTCCGAAGGCAACTTCTGTTCTACTGGTTGATTGTTCTTACTGCCAGAAAATTTCTCTTTATTTCTAGGTTGAATCTCTCCTTGGTCAGTTTCTATCCATTATTCCTTGTCTGGCCTTCAGGTGCTTTGGAATATAGCTTGACCCTTTTCCTCTCTATGGCAGCCCCTCAAATATTGGAACACTGCTATCATGTTTCCCCTGGTCCTTCTCTTCACTAGACTAGCCATGCCCAGTTCCTGCAATTGTTCATTGCCATCTCAGTGGTATGTCCTGGCCTGAATCCTGATTGTAAATCATCTGCTTCCTCCAGAAACTTTCAGAGTTGTCAGCCTGCCACCTTCTTAACAATATTTCCTAAACTGGATAAAGTAGAAACTGGACTACATTTGTCCAATCCAGCCAAAACATTTTGAGATGGTTTAGCTGCTTTGCACTTTCCAGGAGTGAAGTCAGAAAAGTTAAAACAACATATAAATCCACTTGCAAAATACTTTGATGCTTTCTCTTACTAGGCATAGTCTTTGACAAACTGGGTGAAACCAGGCTTAATAGCAATGTCTGTGAGAGGAATCTTGGAGTCTTAGTGGACAACCAGCTAAATATGAGCCAGTAGTGTGCAGTGGCAGCTAAAAAAGCCAATGCAAACCTAAATTGCATTAAGAGAGGGAATCAATAAAGATCAAGTAAGGTACTAATACTACTTTATAAGGCCCTAGTAAGACCACACCTTGAGTACTGCATCCAGTTTTGGTCACCATACTATAAAAAAGATGTTGAGACTCTAGAAAAAGTGCAGAGAAGAGCAAGCAGGATCATTAGAGGACTGGAGGCTAAAACATATGAAGAATGGTTGCAGGAACTGGGCATGGCTAATCTAGTGAAGAGAAGGACCAGGGGAGACAGGATAGCAGTGTTCCAATATTTGAAGGGCTGCCACAGAGAGGAAGGGGTCAAGCTATTTTCCAAAGCACCTGAAGGCCAGACAAGGAATAATGGATGGGAATTGAACAAGGAGAGATTCAACCTAGAAATAAGGAGAAATTTCCTGACAGTGAGAACAATCAACCAATGGAACAGAAGTTGCCTTTGGAAGTTGTGGGAGCTTCATCAACTGGAGGCTTTCAAG
Source organism: Rhabdophis nuchalis (assembly GCA_039707465.1). Classification (NCBI taxonomy): domain Eukaryota; kingdom Metazoa; phylum Chordata; class Lepidosauria; order Squamata; family Natricidae; genus Rhabdophis; species Rhabdophis nuchalis. The sequence goes on from CM077643.1 coordinate 388,977,034, forward strand.
AAGAGATTGGACTGCCATTTATCAGAAACAGTGTAGGGCAGTGATGGCGAACCTATGGCACGGGTGCCACAGGTGGCACGTGGAACCATTTCTTAGGGCACGCGAGGCGTTGCCCTGTCAGCACTAGCGCGCATGTGTGCGCTGGCCAGCTGATTTAGGTTTTCTTTTGAGGCCGTTTTTCGCCCTCTGGAGGCTTCAGGGAAACTACTGAAGCCTCTGGAGGTGGGGAGGGGAGGCTGTTTTCACCCTCTCCAGGCTCCTAGAAAGCCTCTGGAGCCTGAGGAGGGCAAAAAAAGCATGCCAAAAGCAGAGGGTCACGCACATACCATTATGGGTGTGACACGCCCATGCACGACCCCCCTGCGCTCCCCCCACTTTTGGCACCTGAGCCAAAAAAGGTTAACCATCACTGGTGTAGGGTCTCCTGCTGGAGGGCGGAGTTGGACTAGATGACCTTTAAGGTCCCTTCCAACTCTGTTAATCTGTTAACATTCAGAAGGAGAGGCAGCATCAGAACTTCTACTTATTATTGTTTTCACCATCAATAAAGATAGATACAGAGATAACATTTTTTGCAATGCTCATTTAATATTGGGCTGGGGTGGGAGTTTAGAGCGCTGTGCAAACTGCCATTATGGTCGAGTTATTGTTTAATGTATTGTGGGAGTCCAGAAAACAGGTCAGCTCAATAACCTGATTCTGTCTTTTCTGAACACAGCTGATTTTTTTTTCCTGGAGGGCTGACTGCATTCAGCTGCTGCAGTGAATGCAATAAAGTATCTTGTGGCATTTAAAATGTTGTTGATGTGGTGGATGGGAACCCGTTGGGCGGATGACATTATCTGCAAAGCTTTTCAGAGGAAGGCTGCAGTCAGAACCTCTTGCACTCCAAAGACTTTTATCCTACATTCCAAGATTTCTTTCCTTAAATCCGGGCCGAGAAATATCATACTGCAGCTCCGATGTACCGGAGGTTGATTAGAATTCACTTCTCAGCATCTCTGGATAAAACTGGGAAAGATGGAGACGTGGCCACTCTAACTTCAATTGAGAAATGTGCATGTAGGTAAATTAAGGCAGGTTTCTGATTTTCTTTCAACTTTCCATGTAAAAAACAGGAGGGTTGCCTCTTTTTTGTGGAGCAGGGAAAAACCTGCATGCTAATTTGGAAATGGGAAATGGTGGCTCAGTGGCTAAGACGCTGAGCTTGTCGATCAGAAAGGTCGGCAGTTCAGTTGTTTGAATTCCTAGCGCCACGTAACGGAGTGAGCTCCCGTTACTTGTCCCAGCTTCTGCTAACCTTGAAAGCACATAAAAATGCAAGTAGAAAAATAGGGACCACTTTGGTGGGAAGGTAACAGCGTTCCATATGCCTTCAGTGCTTAGTCATGCTGGCCACATGACCACGGAGATGTCTTCGGACAGCGCTGGCTCTTCGGCTATGAAACTGAGATGAGCACCGCCCCCTAAAGTTGGGAACGACTAGCGCATATGTGCAAGGGGAACCTTTACCTTTTAAAATTGTTTTAGAAGCAGATATTAGACTTCTTATCAATCCAAGAACCAGTTCTCATAAAACATTAAATGGCATCCATAAAGTCTCAGATACTGAAAGAAAGACAAAAGTGTTGGGAATAATAGACTTAACATGTTACTATCCCATGGATTTTTTTGATGCTGGAACTATTAAAGACTATGCAGATTTGGGAAATCTAACTTGTTTGGGTAGCTTGAAGGAGATTATTTAGAAGATAATAATTTTGCTTGAATAGATGAATAGATTTGCATATGTCATGTTCCTTAGAAATCTTCCATTTCAAGCATTTTTAGAATGATTGTTGTAGTCCCCAACATGCATTCAAACTCCCAGTCCATTTGTCAAGAGTCTGAAGCTCTCAGAACATGACCAGAGGCAAGTCCTGAAGCTAAAACTGTATATAAAAATATAATATAATATACCTGTGATGGCGAACCTGTGCCATGCATGCCACAAGTGGTGTCAGCCTCCGCTTTGCTGCTTGCTTTTGCTGCCATTGAAACGGGGAGGGAGGGGCTTTGGTATTTAGGAATGGGACTGTATGGTGCAGGAGGGAGATTTGGAGAAGGGAGTATGTTCTCACCATCTACTTCACATACCACTGGCTGGGGCCATGCGGTGGTCAAGGCCAATGGTCTTGCATGCCATCCTGATGATACTCCTGGAGATGCAACCCACATGACACCTAAGGGGATTGCGCATTGGACAATGGAGTGGGGGTTGTTGGGGGGAAAGGGGGTTGGACACATATTGATATGTATGCTTTCGTGCGCTGGGATCTCAGACCTTGCTTTACCTCGCTGCTATCTTTTCATAACCAGTAAAAGTACTCTTAATTCTTTCAGATGGAGTTGAGTGGTCTCTTTCTTGGTTATTGTTAGAGGCACAGGTGGCATGTGGAGCCATATTTGCTGGCAAGCCAGCGGTCAGCTGATATTTTTGCCTTCTGGAGCCCTGAACTTACGGTTGGCCTGTTGTGCCTATTTTTCGCCCTCCCCAGCCTCTGGAGGCTTTCCTGAAGCCTGGGGAGGGCGAAAAACAGCTCCAACGAGCCAATCAGAAGTTCGGAAACAATCCGTTTTCAGGAAAGCCTCTGGAGCCTGGGGAGGGGTCACGCACACATGCACAGGTGGGCAAGGAGGATTGAATTGGTGTGGGCACATGTGAGCGTGCAATAGCGCACATGCAGACATAAGAAAAATATTCGCCATCACTGATATAGGCTAGGCTAGGCTAGACTAGGCTAGGCTAGGCTAGGCTAGGCTAGGCTAGAATAGAATAGAATAGAATAGAATAGAATAGAATAGATTGGGTTGAGCTTTCTCAAAATCTCTAGAAGTTAAATCTGAAGAAGGGCAGGGGAGCCCTTCTTTTTTCTGGGTGGAGAAGAACACAGATGTGGACAGCCGGGCCCTCTGGCTTAGGGAATCCCTTTTGTTTGCAATCTATTGTAGAAAAACACTTTTGTGTGTCTGAAATGGTCTTTCGACCAAGCAATAAACAGCATTGTGTCTCCTGACAAAGGAGAGGCCCGATTTTCCAGTCCAGATTTTCCTGTGGAAGCAAATGTACTGGAGGCTGTGGATGGAGACTATTTTCTTGGAGCTCCTTTTATTTTTATGAAATGGGCAAGGAGCTTTAAGCCTTCCTTCGTGCGACATTCAGCAGGTTTCCCAGACAACGAGACCCCTGAGTCTAAGGCTGTATAGTTTCCCACGGGCCTTGTCACTCAGGAAACAGGCCAGGAGGACCTGCCAAGGGCCATAATTGTTGGTATTTCCAGTAGGAAAGTATTTTGGGCATTGCATTAATTTCAAAATCTTTGCTCGTTTAAAAAAAAGGAAGAAGTCAAGCTGCCCTCCAAAACCACTTCAGAGAAATTAGCTGTGAAAAAACTCCTCCCCGTTTTGAGGGAGTACAAATCTTTTATTAAATGGAAATGATGGAGAGTGTGAGTTTAGCACTATATTAAAACCAGAAACAATTTAAAAATAAATAACCACTGGGATCCCTATTGTGGCACCCACAAGGCACCCATGTGCTCACACATGTCTATATTGGTACATACTAGCCCCCTGCCTGCCTCTTTCCATTTTGCTTTCTTCTTCTTCTTCAAATTAAAGCTTATTTTAACTTTAAATCAAAATACACAGCAAGCTGCAAGCCACCGCCTTCCAAAAACCATTTTTTTCTCAAAATGTCTTTAGATTTCACATAACTGCCATAAGCATTGTTAAAAAGTTTCTTTCTCTTTCTTTCTTTCTTTCTTTCTTTCTTTCTTTCTTTCTTTCTTTCTTTCTTTCTTTCTTTCTTTCTTTCTTTCTTTCTTTCTTTCTTTCTTTTATTAGTTTGTCAAACATGTACAGGATAGCAGGCATAAGTATAAACATGGGCATGAACAAAGGATATGAGTACAAATAAATGAGGAGAGTAGGACAGGGACGGTAGGCACACTGGTGCGCTTATGCAGGCCCCCTTTACGGACCTCTTAGGAATGGGGTGAGGTCCACAGTAGACAGTTTAAGGTTGAAACTGTGTGGGTGTTTAAGGATGTAACAACAGAGTCAGGTAGAACATCCCAGGTGTTGACTGGATGCTGTCCAGTTTTTTTGTAAATGTGCATACTTGACTTAAGGAAAAGACTAAAGTGAACTTATAGGCATCTGTTACAAGCCATGATGACATCACCCAGAAAATATAACCCATATCTTTTGTGAGATGTCATTAAATGTGTGAGGTTATTTGCCGTTATTTCCTCAAAGATACGCAACCAAAATAAGCAATTTATTAGTAAACTAATTTATTTTTGTATTCCATCTTTATTATTTTTTTCAAATAACTCAAGGCGCAAACATATCCCACACACCTTCCTTCCTCCTATTTCCCCACAACAACAACAACACTATGAAGTGAGTTGGGTTGAGAGAGAGTGGCTGGCCCTAAGTCACCCAGCTGGTTTTCATGGCTAAAGTGAGACTTGAACTCATGATCGCCTGCTTTCTAGCCTGGTACAGAGGTTGTATTCAGCCGGTTCAGACTAGTTCACCCAAACCAGTAGCAGAAATCAGAGGTGGGGCCGCCCACCAGTCCTGGCTCTATACCGTCCTATTTAGGCACATTTTTTAGGCCGGGCGCATGTGCTGTGTGTGAGCAAAGCACATGCACGGAAGGTTGGGTGGGCGCAAGGCGAACCAGTGATTACAAAATGTGAAACCCATCACTGGCCTGGTGGTGCCTTAACCACTAGACTAAGCTGGCTCCTGAGCAGCGATAATAAGCATCTTTCTTCATTTGTTCTTCGGTATGTTGGTTTCTGTAACTAACCACTTCTGCTGTGGCAGCCATTTTGTAAACTGGGCATGCTCCAATGGCAGCCCTTTTCTATTGACTGTCTTTATAATTAGGTTTTGGACTACTTTTGAGACTATCAGACACACGAAGAAATGGCAGTTTAAGTCTTTTCTTTGTTTTTCACTTTTATAAATACCATCCACATAAAAAGGAGCTCACTCAGAAGCTAAAATACACCAGGTAAATGAGATGAAGAGTGTGAAGTAGAGGGGAGAGGTAAGGGAAGAAGAGAAGGAGAGGAGAGAGGGGGAAGAGGATGAGAGAAAGAAGGAGTGGAAAGAGGAGAGAGGAGAAAGAGAGAGGAAGGGGAAGTAGAGAACGGCAACAGAGGGAAGAAAGGAGGGAGGGAGGGGGAGGAGAGAGGGAAAAGAAAGGAAAAGGTACAAATATGGTATATGGAGAGCAGAAGAGCCAATAATTGATTTTGGGAGTTGATGGCAAGACAAATTGATGTAAACATTTAATAATACAATATGATGTTGGCTATGTAATAGGATACATGTGGTTGTATGTTATGAAAATGGAAAAACAGAAAAACTTAAAAAAAATATTAACAATAAAGTAAACTGGGCGTGCTCCAACGGTAGCCCTTTTCTAGTGACTGCGTTTATAATGGGGTTTTGGGCCCCATGAAGTTTTGAGACTATCAGACATGTAAAGAAATGGCAGTTTAGGTCTTTTCTTTGTTTTTCACTTGTTTTTCACTCTTCTTGGAACCTCTTGTTTCAGGCATTGAGAACAAAAGCTTCGACTTTCAGTGAGAAATGGCAACCTGACGTTTCTACCTCTATTCCTGTTTCCATTGTTGCAAAGAAGGACAAGGTCTGAAATTGAAACATCCTCCATGTTAAGTCGATGGGGACAGCAGCAAAGCTTCCGTGATGGAACGTCTTCGCCTGGCATTGAAAATGTGCACCAATTTCCTTGTGGCAGAATCGCCGGAAGAGCCTGCCAAGGAATCTAGTGGGAGCAGAAGGCAGATCTGTCAAGCAAGGGCTCTTTCTGCATATGCAACACAATCATTGTGAACCAGTTGAAACAATGGTGTGGTTTGTCCTCTGTTTAAATTTGGAATGCAGTAAAATGGTGGTTCCTCATACCGGGTGGGCCTCTAGTTATGTGGAGAACATGTGTGTGTGTGTTTGGTGATGGATCGTTTGGGCTTTCATCTCAGGCCCCTCACCAATCTTTGCAAACAAAATGTTTCCTCCTTATTACTTGTCAAAAAAAAGGAAAGAAACATAATATACTCAAGTAGTCCTTGATTTATGACCTTGGTTACAATTAGGACCAGAATTTCCATTGCTAAGCAAGGGTTTTATTAAGTGTAAAAGGTAAAGGTTCCCCTCACACATATGTGCTAGTCATTCCTGACTCTAGGGGGCGGTGCTCATCTCCATTTCAAAGCCGAAGAGCCAGCGCTGTCTGAAGATGTATCCATGGTCATGTGGCGAGCATGACTATACCAGAGGTGGTATTCAGCCAGTTCTGACAGGTTCTGTAGAATCGGTAGCAGAAATTTTGAGAGGGGGGGGGAGAAATGGGGATTTTGCAGTTCACTTCTCCTGCCACGCCTACAAAGTGCCCACATTTTGACCACAAGAAGCTGCAACAGCCATAAGTGTGAGGAACAGTCATAAGTCACCTTTGTCAGTGCCATTGTGGCTTCGAACGGTTGTTAAACAAATGGCTGTAAGTCAAGGACTACCTGTAGACTTTAGTCATTGTCATTACAGGCAGGGCAAGGTTTATTTTGTCATCTCAACCTCTCTTCAGAATCACATCATTATCTAATTCAGGTGTCGGGGTTCCAAGTAACACCCCCAACGAAAGAAGACTCCGAGGCTTGAAGTTACTCAAGGCTCCATTTTATTATTTATTGGTACATCTGGGAAAACCCGAATCTGAAAGCTTCCAGGTTTTCCCCATCCAAATGAAAGTCCAAGTCCCTGCCCAGCACCCACATGTCCATCACATGGCCCAATCAGGCACCATCCCAACTGGAGATGCCTCCCAGTCATACCCCTCCAGGTGCAGGGCAAGATGTCCTTGACTCTCTGAGAAAGGAATGTTATTTTGACTATATCTACCCCACTCCATATAATCCCCCTTCCAAGTTTCCCACAGCATTAATGTGGCAGGCCTGAAGGCCCAATGCAAAAGATGGCTTTCAGGCATGACAGGAAAGGTGTCAAACTGGCAGCTCATGGGCCAGAGGCATCATGCCCAGGCCACGCCCGCCCAGCTCCGCAAAGGAGGAAAAAGTCATGAAATGTCACGTGATGGCAATGTGACGCCGCAAATTTAACATCCATGTTTCTTCATTGTTTCTTGAGGCATTTTAGGTCAGTAGAAGCAAATTGGCTAATGGGTAGCCTGAATTTTAATTTTACATTATATTTTAATGTCGAATGTCTTATCCTTTTAATTATACTGTATTCAGTTTTTAAATTTTATTTTTGAACACCACTTTTGCATCTTGGAAACTAGGAACAAGGGTGCTGCACAGAAATATTTATATCATCCAGACTTACAGTAGAAGAATGGTAGGATAAAAATATTTACAATAAATAAATCAGTGGACAAATGGTGCGCTAAAAATCTAGCCCTAGAACAGACTACGGTTTTATCTTTCCAGCGTTTGCACACTGATGATGACTCACAAGCAAGGTTTTATGTTCAGACTTAGGGCACCATAAATCTGTTTTATATCTTGTGGTCCACAAGGCAATACAGAAAAACAACAGCCATCCAGATGCATTATTGTTGCACTCCATGAAGATGGATAAAAGATGTTTTTGACATGAAATGGTGAAGGGCATTGGTCTTCTTATGGGGATTCTCACTACTTCCAGTATTTGTCCTCAATTGTTTTTTTAAATTTAGTGCTTAGCTATCCTGGCATCTTTCTGAAACATCTACACCAGAGGTAGGCTTCAAAACGTTTAGCAACGGGTTCTCTGCCTGGTTGCTGGTGGGCGTGGCCATGGTGGGCATGGCCTAGTTGGCCTCCAATACCACAGCAGGGGGTACCCTGGGCTTCAGAGGCTTTCCTTGAGCTTCCGAGAAAACGGCCTCCCCAAGGCTGTGGAGGTTCCCTGGAGGCCAGAAATGGGCCCATTTTGGCCTTTCAGAACCTCCATGAGGCCTGTTTTACACCCTCCCTGAGCCTCCACATAGGCCCTGCACTTACCTGGCATCCAAAACAAACTGTGTGGAGACTCCTGGGATGGGGCAGGGTGGGCAGGGCCAGCCAGGAGTGGGATTTAGGGGTTCGCCAAACCACACAGAATCTTCGCAAGAGGATCACCTGAACCCAGAGCAGCCCACCTCTTGATTTAAACACTGCAGAACCATGAAACAATCTCCTACTGAAACGTTCATATAAAAATTCGGACAGTGTCTGTTTTCTGTGGTGACTCCAGACTCAGATTGATTGGGGATGACACTCGGTCCATGTCACAGAGTGGCTGTGACATGGACTGAGAAGCAGGAGACTCAGTAGAGGCCTACCATCAGGATAAAACGTTTTGGCTGCAAGAGAGTTTGGGGGTTTGGTGTATCTTGAGAGTTAGCTGAGAGTGTTCAAGTGGGAAGATCACCTGACTTGTTTTAGTTTAGGTAGGGACACGGTGGTTCAGTGGCTAAGACGCTGAGCTTGTCAATCAGAAAGGTCGGTGGTTCAGCGGTTCGAATACCTAATGCTGTGTAACAGAGTGAGCTCCTGTTACTTGTCTCAGCTTGTCCCAACCTCAAGTAGAAAAATAGAAACCACCTTTGGTGGGAAGGTAACAGCATTCCATGTGCCTTCGCTGTTTAGTCATGCCAGCCACATGACCATGGAGACATCTTTTGACAGTGCTGGCTCTTTGATTTTGAAACAGAGATGAGCACAGCCCCCTAGAGTTGGGAACAACTAGTACATATGTGCGAAGGGAACCTTTACCTTTACTTTTACCTTACAGTTCAGGTGTACATGTTTCCAAATAGGTGGGGCAAGGTTTGTCATCAGCATGCTGGGTTTTCTTGCTTTGCAAACTGAAATAGTGTTTTTCCCTTCTCTGTTGGCATGAATTTGTATCCTGCTTGGACCTTGCTTGAATAAAGGGTCTCCTGCTTGGACAGGGGAATGGACTAGATGACCTAAAAGGTCCCTTCCTACTCTGTTATAGCAATAGCAGTAGCACATATTCTTATATACCGCTTCACAGTACTTTACAGCCCTCTCTAAGCGGCTTACAGAGTCAGCCTATTGCCCCCAACAATTTTGGGTCCTCATTTTACCCATCTCGGAAGGATGGAAGGCTGTGTCAACCTTGAGCCTGGTGAGATTTGAACAGCTGAACTGCAGTCAGCTGACAGTCAGCAGAAATAGCCTGCAATACTGCACTCTAACCACCGTTCACCACAGTTATTCTCTTTATAAGCAGGGAAATCTGGTCTGCTTCATTCCATTTTACTCAAGTATGTTTGGGCATGCGTCTAATGCTTCACCTGCCATTTTTTGCACGCCGAACCGGCAGTAATGCCGGCACCCCTGGAACCCACCAATTGGGAGATGCATGAAGTGCAATATAGGCAGAGCACATTGCTATCACCATGACCAAAACATAGGAAGGGTTAAAAAAAAAACCTGGAAAAACATTTCTTAAGCCAGTTTCATTTCTGCTCAATTTAGGTAGAGGAGACAAGCAGCTGAAGGCTGCAGCGCCTCCATAAGTGCGCATGACCCTCACAAATTCTGATATCTTTTCCATTCAGATTTTAATTTCAGATCCATTGCATTAAATTAACCTTTCTATTACTACCCATGGGTCCATCCGCGATTTGGATATGCCAGCCTCTACTTCGTTGTCATTAGTTTTATTAAAATCCTGATTCATCCATCTGCCCTTTCCTCATCCAACTGCTCTGTATTGTAAAGTTCCACAGCGTTGTTGTTTTTATGAAATGTTCTTTTGCGGAGTGAAATAGGAAAGGGCCACAGGATCAATAGGGCATAAAGAATCTGGGGATGATGGGGGAAGAAGGCCCACCCTCTTCTGCAGAACAAGCCTGGCACTTACTCTCCAAGAACATGCTGCACCTCCCTGCCTTATTTTTAAAGACCTAATTAAGAAGCCTTTGAGAAGTCTCCAATGAATTAAATACTGCAGAAGGGTTAATTAAGGGAGCTCCCTGCGGAATTGGTTAATAGTTGTGCCGGAACAGTGAAGATTTCAATTACACAAGTGTTCCTTTTCCCCAAATAACCCAAACGGGTCACTTCAGTGAAATCAGAGAGCCTTGGCTCATTCAAAAGGCTGTAGGGTTTTTTTCTTTGGGGGGTGGGGGGAGAAAAATATATTATGAGAAATGATATGAAAAAGAAAAATGAAGAAAAATGTGTTGGAAGAAATGTCCACCTGGGTTCAGTTCCAAGTGGGGTGAAACATGAAACTGGAAACATGGCGGCCGCTTGGAATGATGGTTTTAATGGTGGACAGGACCACATCGCTTGAGGTCCTGGGGGGGGGGGGAGAGAATCATATAGGTGAGAGAGGGAGATAGATTATACCCTCTCTTGATCCTCGTTTTAGAGTAAGGTGACCAGACGTCCCAAATTTGGCGGGACAGACCCGCTTCTCCATTAGCTATCCCGCCACCCATCTTTTCTTCAAAATGTCCCGCTTCGGGCGCTCTGTACGTGCTCAGAGGCGGGCGCCTCTGAGTGCCGGCTCGGGCAGGGAGGGCCTCGGAGGGGGGGATGCGCGTGTGCTCCGGCGCGTCACACGCCTGCAGAGGGCGTCGTGGCACACTCCCCCCCGCGGGGCACTCTTTAAAGGCAGTAGTGGCGGCTCTCAGCGCGTGAGGGACAGCCTTCGGCCCAATGGTCAGCCTCACGGCTGCTGGGTCTGGCAGCGGCGCAGGAGGTGTCGGGCGAGCAGCGCAATGGCTCCGAGTGCGGAAGGCAAGAGTGATACGCTGGGACGCAGGGCTCGCAAGGGCCTGGCCCGCTCACCTGAGCGCCCTTCCCTGCACCGGGCAGCCCCTTGCTGGCCCTGCGTCCCAGGGTATCACTCTTGCCTTCCGTGCTCGGAGCCATCGCGCTGCTCGGCCGGCACCTCCTGCGCCGCTGCCAGACCCAGCAGCCGCGCACCAGATCCTGCAGCCGCCCCGAAGGCCGTCCCTCACGCGCTGAGAGCCGCCGGATCGGTCCGCCACCGTTGCCTTTAAAGTGGCCCTCGCGGCGGCTGTTGGGAGCGCGCCCCTGCCCCGATGCCCTCTTCGCAGGTGCGCGCGCACGCTCCCCCCCATCGACGGTGTCCCGCTTTGGGATTTTGAAACTTCAGACACTTTATCTTAGAGCTTCCTGTTCCTGTGTAAGAAATGTATCCTGATTGGTTGTCAGACTCCCATGCAGGGGTAACTTTGTAGGTTTGCTGAGTAATGTAATCTTCCCAGGTGCCATGGGGTGAGATGGGTAGAGGGGTAGAGATGGGTCCTATCATGTCCTGAGGGCCATGTCTTAATCCCAACACCCTGGAGCTGAAGGGGGGAGGGCAGGGATCTGCAGGAAGCTGCTTTGTCTTTAAAACACGTTTCTCCTTTTCTCATGCAGGGAAACATAATATTCCGCCTTTTTAATATTTCCTAGAATATTTCATTGTTCTGGGAGAGGGTTGGGTGCTAACTTTCTACAAATGATAAACGGGATGATGTTCGTGCATAGCCCTTAGACAACAAGGCCTATCCTAAGGAAAGCCATGCTGAGCTCCAATCTTCAGTAAGATCGCAATGGCAGAGTTTACAAGCAGTGTTAAATCATGGTATCTAATAACTACGGTTGTTTTGTAGCTTCATGTGTCTTGTGAATCTAAAAACCATGATTTGTGGTATGTGTCAACTCAACCAATGTGTCTTTTTTCATACATCAAACCAGTGGTGGGTTTCAAATTTTTTAGAACCTACTCTGTAGGTGTGGCCTATTTTGTGGGCGTGGCTTGGCAGTCATGTGACAGGGTGGGAGGGGCCACCTTTTAAAATGTGGTGAAACTCATTTAACAACGCTCTTGCTTAGCAACCAAAATTTTGGACTCATTTGTGATGATAAATTCTTTCTTTCTTTCTTTCTTTTTTTCTTTCTTTCTTTCTTCCTTTCCTTTCCTTCCTTCCTTTCCTTCCTGTTGGGTCCCTGGCAGCGGCAGGCCAGATTTACTTCCAGGTACGCCGGTGGAACCCCCTCTTCACTGGCTCTCGCGAGTAGGTGCGAGCCTGCAGAAACCCACCACTGCATCAAACCATAGTTAAAACAAATATGGCTAAGGGTAGTGGGAATCCAGCATCACACATTCCTATCTGGTTTATTTTGTAAGTGCTTGCAGTTTGAAAGCCATACTTTTGAACAGCATGGATGAACTTAAATAGTGTCTTTTTATATAGGATTAAACAAGCCATGACTTGGGTAACAGGGCTAATGAATTGAAAATATCTAAACCATATAGATTTGCACAGCTTGTAAGTCTCCTTAAAACTAACAAAGTTAAAAGTTTAGCATGTTACATGTGAATGCATCCACTAAGTTTAGAACTGATGTTGTTAAATAACAGAATAATGGAAGGGATCTTGGAGATATTCTGGTCCAACCCTCTGCTCAAGCAGGAAGCCCTACAATGCTTCAGACAAATGGTTGTCGAATCTCTTCTTAAAAACTTCCAGTGTTGGAGCATTTACAATTTCTAGAGGCAAGTTGTTCCACTGATTAATTGTTGTGTCAGGAAATTTCTCCTTAGTTCTAGGTTGCTTCTCTCCTTGATTAGTGTGTTCTACAAATATTTTTTTCCTTTTCACCACCACTTCAGCACTGCTTTCTTCTTCCATCTACTGTAGCTTACCATTTCTTCAAAGTTGTTTGATGCAATCCTAAATTGTGACAATTTGACAAAAGTGATTTACAACTGGTGCTTGCACTTACGAGCTTTGCAGCATCCCCATGGTCACATGATCAAAATTTTGGAGCTTGGTGACTGACAGGGTATTTAGGATGGTTGCTGTGTCCCGAGATCACGTGATCACGACTTGCGATCTTCCGGCACGCAAGGTCAATGGGGGAAAGCCAGATTCATTTAACAACCAAGCAATTCACTTAAGAACTACAGTTGACAACTACAAAACATGGAAAACCAGGCAAAACTCATTTAACCATTTTGTCTTGCTTAGCAATGCAATTTCCAGCTTCAATTATGGTCAAAGATCGAGGACAGTACAGATCATTTTGTAGGCTCACCTATAATGAGGGCATATTGATGAATTGGTCTTAAGGTAACAATCATGATTCCATTTCCCATTCATCAAAAGGGGCACCTATATCCCCCCCCCCATTAAGCAATATGTGAGTGTGGTGGAACGCATCTATCAAAGAGAACGAGTAAGTCCTCTGATACATAGCATTTTGCCCTCTCCTTGTGGAGGCTACCCATAGCAATATAGCCCAGTGCCCCTGGCACTTAATTAATTCCTGACTTGTCTCAGGTTCTTGGTTTAAAAAGCGACACCTCCATTATTGCGACTTAGATCTTCTTCTCTTCTTCTCTTCTTTTCCTCTTTTTATGTTGTATAATCAACAGGGCCACGGAATCTGTGCAGCATCTTAAACCCATAGGCTAAAACAGCCTGGGAACAAATCCATTGAAAAAAGCCTAATTTATCCAAGCCCAAGGTGATGCTAGAGAGAAAGGGAGGGAGCAGCAGGTTTTTTTTTTCCAGAGAAGGAAGCCTCTTCTTCTGAACCCCTTCCCATTAATACATACCTGTAATGAAACACCTGGCTGACCTTTGGGACATGGGGGGAAGAGTTGCTCCTAGGAAACAATCCGATAAGAGAGGCAGGAGCAGGGGTGGGTTCCTGACAGTTCTAACCTGTTCTATAGAAGAGGTTCCACAAATTTACAGTGCTGTTTAGAACCGGTTCCAGCTCCCTCCCATTGCCCGTCCGCCCATCATCCAGATGAAGAGCGAGAGGAGGAATTCTGGGAGTTGAAGTCCACAAGTCTTAAAGCTGTCAAGTTTGAACACCCCTGTGGGGTTTTTTTTTCTAAAGTGTTAGGGGTGAAAGGGTCTTGTAACTTGACAGTTGCTGAGCCAACATTTTGGTTGCTAAGCAAGAGCGTTGTTAAGTGAGTTTCACCACATTTTGCAAGTTGGCCACGCCCACCCAGTCACATGACTGTCAAGCCACTCCCACCCGGTCACATGGCTGGCAAACCACTCCCACAAAGCAATTTATGGGACAAGAGTTACACTAATATCAAAGAAATGGTGGAATAGAATAATTAAAGGAAGGTTGCAAAAGGAAGAACAGAATGGAATGTGAATGACAAAAATTAAAATATTTTTAAATTTATTTTCAATAATTTACATTGAATTGTTAAATTATCCTGTGGTGAGTTGTCTTGGGGCAAGTTGGCTGTGGCAAGTTGAGTTGGCCTCAAGTTGGCTGCGGCAGGCCATCCCATTCCATTAGCAAGAGTGGTCTAAATGGAAGTGGCTAGGATGAATTGGTCATGGCTGACTTTAAATCTTTAAACATTTCTACATTATAAGTCTGTATGTCTGCATAATTATATATAATTTACCGCTTTTATCCTAGAGAGTAAACTAAACAATTGAATCCATAAATATTTTTGGCAGTTCTTAATATTTCTCTTCCTCTTTTGAAAGCCCCTAATTAGCAATTTAATTAATTGCATCAGACAGCTAGTACTTTGTTATTCCAAAGTGGATATGTTTTTCCCCACTCCTTCTTTTCATATAAAATAAGCTTTTCTTATCTATTATCTATGTCAACATTGTCGTATGCCATATACTTTACAGTCATTTTTACAAACCTTGGAGTCCTCCAGATGTCTAGACTTCAGTTCCCAGAATTCCCCAGCCAGCATGGTCATTGCTGAGAATTCTGGAAGTTGAAGTTTGTAGCATCTACATTGAAGACAACTTATAACGTGACAGAGCACAACTCCAATTTGCTTACAATCAGAGGTGGGATTCAGCCTGTTTGGAACGGTTTGTTCAAACCAGTTGGTAAAATACTGCCCAGTTCAGCAAACTGGCTAACCCCACCACTGGCAGGCCCCGCCTCCACCTATTTTGGGGGCCATTTTCAGCTGGTTTTTTGGGCATTTTCAGACCCTTTTCAGGCTGGGTTTTGGTTTTTTTTGCCATTTTGGATGTTCAGTAGTAGTAAATAAATAAAGAGGGAAATTATACCTTGTTGAGGCATTTGAGGGGAGTGGCCAGGAGGCAGGGCTGGGTGTGATGAGTGATGTAGAGTTGACCACACCCAGCCAGTCACATGACCACCCAGCCACGCCTACCCAGCCAGTCATTAAGGCAAAGACCCGGATGTTAAATTATTTGAATCCCACCATTGTTTACAGTTAATAAAACCTAAAATACAGGAAAGGGATAGAAGACTGTAATATAACTAGAATATGACTCTGAATTTAAATAGTTGCCAAATATTGGTCTTGTTTCATCACAGATCACGTGCTTGCAATTAAGTACAGCATAAGTATTGGATAAAAATAACATTGAATCAGACTGCAATACAATATAATATATATTGTAAAATATAAAGAAATAAAGAATAAAGAAATATATTGTAAAATATAAAGAAAAGAGCCTCTAGAGCAGTGTTTCTCAACATTAGCCATTTTAAGATATATGGACCAACACCCAGACCTGGCTGGGGAATTCTAGGAGTTGAAGTCCACATATTTTAAACTGGCTTAGTTTGAGAAACACTGCACTAGAATAAAAGATCTGTAATAATATATCACAAATATCAACATGCCTACATTAATAAGTAAAAGAAATACAAATGCCAACACAATACCCAAGTGGGCTCTTGTTCTCTCACCTTTTTCCATCTCTTTTTTTTTTACCTTTGCCTTAAAGTTAATATAAAACACATGAAGCTGCCATGTTTCAAAGCAAATGACCAGCCTGCAGCATTATTTTTAACTAAAAAGAATATCTGTCAGCTCCAGATGGGCCCCATGAGATTTTTTAGAACATTGATGGGAAAAAAGGTCATTCTATCATGTTTGGTGGACTTGCAAAACAGCAGAAAATACACATAGTGATACCAAGAATTTTAAAGATAATATTCACTTGAAATGGAGCTTTTCTCCGGACGAATGGATAGACAATTTAAAAAGTTATGGAAGATTGTTTGTATTTATACAATTGCTATAAGATTATTATATACACTGTTGGGAGAAATGTCCTTCTGGGTTCAGCTCCAAGTGGGGAAAAAGACACTGGAAACATGGAGGCTGCTTTGAAACATGGTTTAATGGTGGGCTGGATCACATGGTTAAGCTCCTGAACAGAAAAGGGGGATCACGTGCTTCCAGATGTTGGATGAAGAAGAAAAGAGAGAAAGAAGGGTGGAACATTCCTGGCTTTATACTTTCTGTTTGGCCCCACCTCTCTGTTTCCTGTTCCTGTGTAAGAAATGTATTCTGATGGGTTGTCCGATTCCCATGGGGCCATGCAGGGGCAACTCTTTAGGCTGTGCTTTGAGTCCAAGCTTGGTTGAGCATTGCTTCTTCCCAGGTGCCCTGTGGTGAGATGGGTAAAGGGCTAATACTATCATGCCTTAATCCCATCACCCTGGAGCTGAAGGTTGGGAGATCTTTGTTATGTAGAAATAGACTGGCTCAGGCGTTTTAATGGCCCATTGAGAAAGGTGGGGGATATTAAGAGTGAGTCTGCTTCCTGCCTAAAAACATGCTTCTCCATTTCTGATCCAGGGAAATATAATATTCTGCCTTTTCAATATTTCCCAGGATATTTCATTCTTCTAGGACAGGAGTAGTCAACCTTTTTATACCTACCACCCATCTTTGTATCTCTGTTAGTAGTAAAATTTTCTAACCGCCCACCGATTCCACAGTAATGGTGATTTATAAAGTAGGGAGGTCAATTAAATTTAAAAAAGGAAAATGCTTCAGTATCGGACAAAACCCCTACTGCCCACCATGAAAGCTGGAACGCCCACTAGTGGGCGGGAGGGACCAGGTTGACTACCACTGTTCTAGGAGAGAGTGCTAACTTCCTACAATACAAAAATGGAAAGACAACTGAAATACCCACAATGGAGGGATGGCTGGTGAGAAGGACAGAAGTGGCAGAGATTCCAAAATGATTTGTATGATTACAGAAAGAACAATATTTATATTGCTAGTGATTGGAAACCGCCGATGGGTTTTTTGATGGAAAAAAGAGAAAGGTAGACTAAAGAAAGAAGGGAATGATTTTGCAATCTAAGGATAAAGCTAACTAAGAATAATAGGGAAGGTCCTGTGGAAGAGTGTTTAAAACGCACGTAGAAAGTTAGCACCCACCTTTCTAGAAGAATGAAATATTTTGAGGAATATATTAAAAAGGTAGGATAAAATATTTCCCTTAAAAGCGAAATAAAAAAATCTTCAGGGAGACAGATACTCAGAGTCCCAACTCCCTGCCCACAAGCAGATAATGACCTGGGGCAGCTTTAGAAATGCAGATTTGATAACCCACTACTCCCAAAGTAATGGATTCAGCAAAGGCAGATTAGCCTTCACCCAAGAGCCAAAAACCACAATAGGAATTATTGCATCACCCTCAGAATCTTCAACCAAACTTAGCTCAGACAAACATCTAGGATTTGTACTTTGCCTATAGAGCCAGCTACGACCCCTACATAACCCCTACATGGCATCATGGGAGTCTGGCAACAGCCAATAGAATACATGTTCTTGCACAGGAACAGGAAACTCAAGTGCAAAGCCCAAGAGAAGGTATAAACCACCACCCCCTCAACTCCATGTGACCAGCTGCCCAGAATCACATGTGCTTGGTGGTTCTGTCTCATCAATAAATGGACCCTCTTTCCAATCAGCCTCCATTTTGCCTTTCTCCCAGCTTGGAGGTGAACCAGATGAATCTTTCTTCCAACACACATAATCATTTTAAAGTCGAGACTACTGGAGAAGGAACCAGCAGTTTTCAGACTAGAGGAAATTGTTATAGAAATGTACCTCCGCAGCCTCTTGAAGTCATCAAGTATTGGTTAACTGAGGAAAGCAAGTGGAGAAAAAAATCTGAACTCTGGAGCATTGAAATAAATGTATTAACCTTATGGCTTATGTATTCTGCTGTGAGCAGTCAGCCGTTACCTTGAAAACCTCATTCTTGTTTGCAATAAAGATTCTAATCCATCTGAATTGTGTGTGAGTTTTCTGCCATCCCAGGAGGAGGCCAAGCGCTGAATAAGATGCTAAGCACCTGGAAAGCTATGATTTATTGCCTAACTTGGCAGTGAGTAAGTGACATTCTAGCAAATTGGTGCTTTGCAAAGAGGTGGTGTTCCCACAGTAGCAATTTTGTGCGGGAGTCAGGTCATCTTCCAGCAATGCTTTTCTACGAGGTCCTTCAAGATGTTCCTCAAGAGCCTGTTCACATACAGCAAATGTGCTGATAGGGCACGGCCCACTGGCTTTCCACAGCATCGCTAAGCCAATTACAAAATCTTCTAGTGCATTTGTGATTTGTTACTCTGGGGTTCCAAGAGGTTTCGGGATAGGCTTCATCTGCTCATGCCTCCCATCACTTGAACGTGGAGATCTCTGGTAAATTCCACAAGGAGCTTTATTAGCAAGCACAATATTAATTCCAGCTTCAGCTACAGGTAATTGGTTCAGGTAATTGAACCAAACAATTGTAAACAATTATCAAACTCCCTGTAACCTTCCCTTTTAACTTACAATTCTGGTTATAATTTCCCTTTCCATTTCATTTTTACAGATTAACAGAGTTGGAAGGGACCTTGTAAGTTACTGTATCTAGTCCAACCCCCACGCAAGCAGACCCTAAACCATTTTTGACAGATGGCAGTCCAGTCTCTTCTTGAAAGCTTCCAGAAATGAAGCTCCCACAACTTCTAAAGGCAACTTCTATTCCATTGGTTGATTGCTCTCACTGTCAGAAAATTTCTCCTTATTTCTAGGTTGAATCTCTCCTTGATCAATTGCCATGTCTAGCCTTCAGGTGTCTTGGAAAATAGTTTGACCCCTTGCTCTCTTTGGCAGCCTCTCAAATATTGGAACACAACTATCATGTCTTCCCTGGTCCTTCCCTTTGCTAGACTAACCATGCCCAGTTCCTATAACCGTTCTCCATATGTTCTCAATAAGGTGTGGATAGCATCCATGTATGGGTTAACTCCGTCCTCTTCTCTGATTGGACTGAGCCTGTTTAATTATTCATGAGGTGTGCTATATAACCCGCTCCTGCTGGTCTCCTCCCAGCTTTCGGCTCAGTCCACTCTGAGGACACGTTCCTTATCTTGACCAACATCGAAGCAAAACTTGTGTTTCAGGAATTTATTTCAAATATTTCTGTCTGACCTGTCACAATCCCATTATGGAAGAGTGAGCATCTGCGAAGCATCTGCGGTGATTTATAGCGTACTGTGGGCCACATTAGGCTGCCTAGCCTGAGCCTCTGTTTCTGAGGGAGAGATCCTACGAAGCCTAACGGCTCACCTGGACGATTTGCCCCCCTGTCAGATTTTGCGCTGACAGCTGAGCGTTCCCGGTCAGATCTTGCGCTGACAGCTGAGCGTTCCCGGTTTCTGGGCATTTATACTCGTCCCGAGAGGGGGAGTTTGCCGGTTTTCTGTTAACCAGACTTTGAGGTTGTTATACAGACAGTTACTGCCTTTTGACTTACCCTCTCACGTTTCCAGCGTCTGGTGGCCAGCCGCGTTTCCTCTCATAAGGAGTTCGCCTACAAGGGCGTAGAGCTGCAAAGGTGCCGGTAAGGCCTTCCTGAGGATAATTTTGACAGCCGTTTGAAAACGCCGCGCGAGCCGCCATTTTGTTTCCTCGAGCTCCGGCCGCCATCTTGGGTGACGCACGGCATCTTGGGTGACGCACGGCATCCTCGAGCTCCGGCCGCCATCTTGGGTGACGCACGGCAGTTGCGGTCGCCATTTTGAGAGTCCGTTTGGCTTCGTCCGCCATTTTGGGACTTCCGGAAATTGCGCCCGCCATCTTGAGTGTCCGTCGGGCTCCGTCGGCCATCTTGCGACTCCGACAACTGCGGCCGCCATCTTGAGTGCTCGGGGGCGAGCGGCAGCCATTTTAAACTCATTACAACTTCCGGTGGCCATTTCCTGCGTGATTAAAGGGACAGAAACGCCGGCGACCTTATCAGATCGGGACGAACGTTATTAATGGCAGAGGCATCACTGGACAAAGCGATGCAGGAGGATTCCTCAAGGTCGCAGGCCCCACTTACTTCCACCATTGGTACCCGGCCAGTTGAGGCTGTGGGGGGTGGAGAGTCCAGAAGCCAGAGCAAAAGCAGGAGCGCGAAGGGGGAAAAGCCCAAGAAGCCATCCAAGGCGACTGCCAAGACTAGGCATTTGGAGCCTGATACCATACCGCATGACATGTCAGGTGACCAAGGGCAGGTGCTTCCCAGACCGGTTGTGGTGCCTTCAGGGACTGGTCTACTACAGCCCGGGCCTTTTAGTCCCTTGTTGACAATAGATACGACTGGTATCTGGGGCTCTACGCCGCGGCCACCCACGCGGCAGGCCACTATACCACCTGCTGCCCCGATGACTGCTCCGCCTCCTGCCTTGAGCCTCCCTTATGAGTGGCCACCCTATGGGTCTTTTCCCACACGCCAAATGACATCTACAGGTCCCTTTGTCCCTGATATGATTACAGAGGCAATTAAACAAGGGATAGCTGCCGGTTTACAGGAGCGGGATACCCTGGCTGGGGGTGATAAACGCTCCAGGGCATCTAAAGAACCGGCCATGTCTTCCGTACGGGCGATTTCCCCAGAAGCCAACCGCGATGGGCCTGATTCTGGTTCTGAGGATGGTGACTTGAGGGGGGCTAATTTGTCTGAGGATGAGGGCTCTAGGCCTGAAAAGCCTCTTTCCAAGGGCCTGTTTCCCCCTGAGCTCTTTGAGACATTGTTGGCCAAAGCCAAGGTCACCTCGGCCCTCGGCCCGTCACAGTCAATGTCTGCAGAGGTCGCTCCTTCCACGTCTTCCAATTGGTTCCAGGAACAGAGCTGGCCGGAAGATGTCATTCCGACGCACCAGCTATTCCTGGACGCAGTTAAGAAGCAATGGGTTATTCCCACAGCCGGGCCGGCTCCTTCATCTTCCGATAAGCGGTTTTATAATGTGGATGAGGGGCTTGGCAAATTGCTGGAGTGGCCAACGATTGATCCACCCATTGCCGCCCTGCAGTCCTCCACTACCCTGCCTGGCTCTCAAGAGGAGGCACTGAGACCAGAGGATAAGAGGGCAGATCAGACTCTCCGTAGGGGTCATCAGGCGGCGGCTTGGGCGGTGCGAGCAGCTACAGCCGCATCATTCTTCACTAGGTCCAGCCTTACCTGGCTCCAGCAGCTGCAGACACGCATTCCCCCTGGAGACATCCGAGCCCACCAGGACTTGAATAAAGTCATTGCGGCGGTGCAATTTTCTTCCGACGCCACGCTTAGTGCCACCAGGTTCGCCTCACGGGCTATGGCTTCTGCAGTGGCGTCGCGACGGTTGCTGTGGCTGCGCCAGTGGCAGAGCGATATGCGTCACAAGTGGAAGTTGGCGTCGGAGGCATACACCGGGACTGCCTTGTTTGGCGACGCACTCAACCCCCTGTTGGTGGAGGGGAGAGATAAACGTAAGGTCCTCCCCTCCACCTCGAAGAAGAACTTCCCCCGTACTGCTCCTTATACTCGGAGGCAGAGCTATAGGCAGGATTTTGGGGGCAACTTTCGGGGGTTTGAGTATGGTTCCGGGGGTTACCGCTCCCAAGGGGGTTTCAATCAACGGCAACGCCAACAATCCTTCCGGCCACAATGTGGCAACCAGGGTAGACGGCCCTTTCGGGGAGGGGGGAACCGATATGGGCGCAGGCAATGATTCAGAGGTTCGGTTCCCCATTGGCGCACGCCTGCTCCTCTTTGCCGACCGTTGGGAGATGACCACGTCTGACGCCTGGGTCAGGGCAACGGTCCGCTTTGGGTTGACACTCGAGTTTTTCGCCACCCCCCCCTCTTTCTTCATTCGGTCCCCGGTGTCCAATAATCCCCACAGACATCTCCTGATGTTGACGGCCATCCAGCACCTCCTGGATATTGAGGCCATTCAAGAGGTGCCTGAGGGGCAGAAACATCAGGGGTTCTACTCCACCCTGTTCGTTATACCTAAGGCGTCAGGAGGCTGGCGTGCTATTTTAAATTTGAAGCTGTTAAATACCTATTTGAAATTTAGGAAGTTCAAAATGCATTCGTTAAGTTCTATTTTGGAATGTTTGCGCCACGGAGACTTTCTTACCTCCGTAGATCTTACAGAGGCGTACTTACATGTGCCGATCCATTCGGAGGATCAGCGGTTCCTTCGGTTTTGTTATTTGAAACGTCATTTCCAATACAGGGCTATGCCCTTTGGCCTTTCCTCGGCTCCACGTGTCTTCACTAAGATACTGGCCGCCTTGGCGGCGCACCTGCGATCCATTCCGGTTAGGGTCCATTGTTATCTGGACGATATCTTAGTGCAGTCGACCTCTCGTGAGGGAGCTAGTCGAGATCTGCAGCTGACTATTCACACCTTGCAGGAACACGGCTTTTCTGTTAATTTCCCCAAGAGCCACCTGACTCCTACTACTCGGATTCGTCACCTGGGGGCTTGGGTAGACACGTCTACAGACCAGGTCTTCTTGTCTGAAGAACGTATTGACAATTTAAGGGGGCTTGTTGCCCAGGTGCTGGGGGACGACAGGGTCACTCTGGCTACATTGTCTCGGCTTTTGGGCATGATGGTCTCGGCCATCTCGATTGTTCCTTGGGCCAGGCTACACTCTAGAGCCTTGCAATGGGTCCTTCTCCCATTTCAAAAGCAAGGCAGGGGTACTTCACTACGTAAAATCAGGTTACCTAGATCGGTTCGTAGTTCACTGGCTTGGTGGAACTCAGGGGCTCTGACCAAGGGTTGCCATTTCAAGGTGGACCACAGAGTTACTCTAACTACGGATGCTTCCCTCACGGGGTGGGGGGCTCATCTGGAGGAGGAGGTAGTTCAGGGCACGTGGTCACAGGAGGAAACCACCTTTAGTATAAATTTGCTGGAACTCAGGGCTATAAAGCTCGCTTTGTACCATTTTGAGCGAAGACTTAGCGGTCAACATGTACTGGTGCTTACTGATAATGTGACGGCTAAGGCACACATTAACAGACAAGGGGGTACACGGTCTGTACATCTTATGCAAGAGGCCACTGAATTAGGAGTTTGGGCGGAACAACATTTACTCTCAGTTGTTTCTGAGCATATTTCGGGTGTTGAGAATGTCCAGGCAGACTGGCTTAGCAGAACGACTGCTGACCCAGCAGAGTGGCAATTACATCCCTCTCTTTTCCAGGAGGCCACTCGGAGATTTGGACTACCAGTAATGGATCTGTTCGCTTCTGCAATCAACACTCAACTGCCCAGATTCCTGTCCAGGTTCCCTTCATGGGGGGCGGAGGGTGTGGACGCCCTGCGACACCCATGGCCCCAAGGGTTACTTTATGCCTTCCCACCCACGGCCTTACTTGCCAGGGTGGTTCGTCTCGTGATCCGGTTCAGGGCGGACATACTCCTTGTGGCTCCACATTGGCCACGTCGCCCGTGGTTTGCGGATCTGGTAGCACTCTCAGTGGCCCCTCCGTGGCGGCTCCCGATATCAGAGACGATTTTGAGACAGGGGCCCCTGCTAC
The DNA here is from genome assembly GCA_039707465.1 of Rhabdophis nuchalis. NCBI lineage: Eukaryota > Metazoa > Chordata > Lepidosauria > Squamata > Natricidae > Rhabdophis > Rhabdophis nuchalis. The sequence goes on from CM077643.1 coordinate 389,000,735, forward strand.
ATCCGGACCCCCAATGGCTGCAGTTGACCGTGTGGCGGTTGAAAGGGGTCTGTTAGCTACCGCTAATGTTCCGCCCAGGGTCATAGACACAATTCAAGCCGCTAGACGACCCTCTACGGTTAGAATTTATAATGCCACCTGGCGTACCTTCGCGTCATGGTGCGTCCCTCGCCAAATATCCCCTACAGGGGCTTCAGTTCCGGAGGTTCTTACCTTTCTTCAAGAGGGGTTGGACAAGGGGTTGGCCCCGAATACTATTCGCAGGCAGACTGCTGCCTTGGCATCGGTGTTATCATGGGGGGGGGGCCTCCCGCTATCACAACATCCAATGGTACGGAGTTTCCTCAAGGGGGCTCGAAACATAAGGCCTCAGGTGGTTCATAGGTTTCCCTCGTGGGATTTACCCACAGTCTTAGCCTCCTTGACTAGGGCTCCATTCGAGCCATTACCTGAGATACCGATGGAATTACTGTCTTGGAAAGTAGCCTTCCTGGTGGCGGTCACGTCGGCCAGGAGGATTTCGGAGCTACAAGCCCTGTCCATCAGGGAAGGATTGTGCACTTTCTATGAGGACAGGGTGGTGCTTCGCCTAGACCCTACCTTTGTCCCTAAGGTGGGATCGTGGTTCCATAGGGCTCAGGAGATTGTTTTGCCGGATTTCTGTCCATCCCAGCCAGGGGAGCAGGATTGTCATGCCATTGATGTAAAACGAGCACTGAGTACGTACCTGAACCGAACTTCGGAGTTCAGGAGGTCGGAGGCTCTTTTTGTGGCATTTACTGGGGCTTCCTTGGGTCATAAAGTGTCCATTGCCACCATTGGGCGTTGGATCAGATTGTGCATTGGGGAAGCGTATCGCGCCTCCCACACACCACTGCCAGGGGGCATTACAGCGCACTCCACACGGAGTGCAGCAACATCTACAGCCTGGGCATCCCAGGCGTCGGTGGAGGAGATTTGCCGGGCGGCGGCTTGGGCCTCTCCTTCGCCATTTATCCGCCACTATAAACTGGACAAGTTCGCTTCTGCGGACGCGTCGTTTGGTCGCAGGGTACTTCAGGCGGTACACTCCCTCGATTAAGTTACACCAGTCACTGTTTTGGGTCCCACCCTGAGGACATTCTGGCTTGGGTATGTCCCATACATGGATGCTATCCACACCTTATTGAGAAAGAGCGTTGGTACTTACCTGATACGCCTCTTCTAATAAGGTGGGGATAGCATCCGGCCCACCCGGGGATTGACTGGTCTAGTGGTTAAGAGGGGTTTGTCACGATATTATCGTTGGAAAGTTGACTATGTGATAATAAAAGTTGGTCTATGAGTTGGGATAAGGATTGGAGCCTGTGTTTGTGGTTATTCGCCGAAAGCTGGGAGGAGACCAGCAGGAGCGGGTTATATAGCACACCTCATGAATAATTAAACAGGCTCAGTCCAATCAGAGAAGAGGACGGAGTTAACCCATACATGGATGCTATCCCCACCTTATTAGAAGAGGCGTATCAGGTAAGTACCAACGCTCTTTCTCCCCTAATCATCCTGGTTGCTCTTCTCTGCAATCTTTCTAGAATCTCAACATCTTTTTTAAAGTGTGGTGACCAAAACTGGACACAGTACTCTAGGTGTGGTCATAATTATTTCCCTTTTCATTGTTTTAGAAATAATAATCGCTTATGCTTTAATGCTGAATTTAATAAATAAAGCATTTTCCACTCATCAGACTGCTACCTATAAGCAAGCTGCATGGTCAGAAAAGCATAATGACTGGTGACATTAATAGAATTTTTTGTTGTTGCTCTAAACACTGGGAGTATCATAAGTGGCCTAGATTGGAAGATGATAGATTTCATTCCTTTGAAAGTTCTTCTGAATCTATTTCCCTTTAGCCAACAAATATTTTATGATCCCTCAAGAAGGCTAAGGCAGTAAACTCCATCCACTCTCGCTTTGTTATTGTACAATAATGCTGCCAAGTCATCTTGGTTAGGGGAGAGACTCATTTATTTGCTGTTTAGATCTGTATCCTGCCTCCAGGAGCTTAAGATGGCCAAGATTGTCCCATATTCACTCAGAGAGGATTTTGGGAAATTGGAGTCAAGTTTCATATGACACCAGTCAATGAAACTGCTGTAGTAAATTTCCCTCAGATGGTTGGATGGTGATGGACTTTGAATTCCCTTCCAGATATTCCCCTGATCGAGTAAACATTTTCATTTATTTGAAAGCTTTATAGATCACCCAGCAAATGGAATTTCAGGCCTGTATCTAAACATAAATGTACACATACGACAGAACTAAAACACAAAACATAAATCCTTAAAAATAAATCAAAGGAACGGAAACACATCAACTAGGTTTATTCCCTACCCAATCAAAATAAAATTCAATCAGTATTAAAATCTCCAGGGAAAAAGGAATGTTCTAAAATAAAATTGGAAAGGACCATTTCATTCAATGCCCTCCTGAGGAATCCACTAGTGAAGGTGAAGCCTCAAGATAATCTCCACCAGTGGTGGGTTTCTGCAGGCTCGCACCTACTCGTGAGAGCCGGTTGAAATTTAGAGAACCGGTGAGAGGGGGTTCCACCGGCGTAACTGGAAGTAAATCTGGCCCGCCGCTTCCAGTGACCCAATGGGAAGGAAAGGAAAGGAAAGGAAGGAAGGAAGGAAGGAAGGAAGAAAGGAAAGAAAGAAAGAAAGAATTTATCATCACAATTGAGTCCAAAAATTTGGTTGCTAAGCAAGAGCGTTGTTAAATGAGTTTCACCACATTTTAAAAGGTGGCCACTCCCACCCTGTCACATGACTGTGAAGCCACTCCCACAAAATAGCCCACACCTACAGAGTAGGTTCTAAAAAATTTGAAACCCACCACTGATCTCCACCCTCAACCATGGAAGATGACTAAGGTGATCAGATTTTGAAAGTCCCAAAGCGGGACACCGTCAACTGGGGGGGGGGCGCACGCTCCGGCGCAGCATGCGCCTGCGCAGAGGGTATCAGGGCAGGGGCGCGCTCCCACCCGCCCCCGCGGGGCCTTCTTTAAAGGCAGCAGCGGCGGTCCGGCCCGGCGGTGCTGAGAACTGCCGGCTAGGGCGGGGAGGAAGAAGGCGGCCCGAGCCGGCCGCTGTCAGCCCATCATGCCGGCATGATGGGCCGAGCTGACAGCGGCCGCCTCGGGCCGCCTTCCTCCTTCCCGCCCGAGCCAGCAGCTCTCAGCTCCGCCGGGCCTTTAAAGAGGGCCCCATGGGGGTGGGTGGGAGCGCCCCCCCACCCCGACGCCCTCTGCGCAAGCGTGTGCCGCGCCGGAGCGCCCCCCCTCTCCTCGGCCCCAACGCCCTCTGCGCAGGCACATGCTGCGCCGGAGCATGCACCCCCTCTCCTCGGCCCCGCCGCCCTCCCTGCCCGAGCTGGCGCTCTCAGCTATCCGCGTCCACCGCCTGCCCGCAAAAAGCGGGACATTTTGAAGAGGCGGCGGGGCGCGGGACATCTGCTGGTGAACCGGGACTGTCCCGCCAGAAGCGGGATGTCTGGTCACCTTAAAGATGACTAATTGTGGAGCAACCTATCACAAAGGTTTACTCTTGTGGAGAGAAAAAACAGAAGTAGGGAGTGATCCCTTAAAGTTTATTGAAAAAGTCAAGGTATAAATGAAAGTGGACCATTACTTCCTGTATTTTGGAAGTGCACTGTAGTGGTGGCCCAAAACTGGTTTATTTGGAGTCATACCACTCTGATTCCTTTCAATAGCAAACAGCTATTACTCCTTCCCTAATGAGGAACATGTAACTCCTGAAACACTTCTTACAGTTCTTTGTACAGTCCTATTAGCTATTCCATTCAGGATTGGGGGCAACGGTGCTCCTAATTAGTTGTTCTGAAAACCAGGTGATCACAAAATGTAGTTTGCAGGAGGTAAAAAAAATCAAGATGGTAGCTATTATAGTGTGATCGTCATGTGCTCTGACCGAGGCTTCCCAAGAGCATGAAGCAAACTCCTTGTCCTGGCAAAACCCCATTTTATTAATTTACCGCAAATTCTGCTCATGCACAGCTGGCAAGTCTTTCAGAGGAAGATTTATAGTCACAGACCTTATCTGGCTTGGAGAGCTGACAGGCCAATATCAGCAAAACTTGGCAAGGAGTCTCAGAGAGTCACAAACCAATTAAGGGAATTAATTGTCTCCTGCAAACTCCACTCTCCTTTCGCTCCTCTTTTATTTCCTCTGGGAGGGGCCATTCATCGTCCACCTGTGGTCTTACTCCCAAGTTGACCCCTGTTCTCTAGCTATTCCCTTCAGTGTGGCAACTCTGCGCATGCGCACAAGGAACAGCTTCATCTGCCTCACTGATGTCTGACTCTGAAGGCAGCTGATAACTGTCAGACGGCCCTGGCCCTCTCTCTGCCTCCGACACAGAGCCCTCATCCGAGCCTTCCCCAGACTGTAGGACTGGCCCATGTTCCTCCCCAACCTCCTCACTGTCCAAATCTAGCGGGCCACAACATCATGCATAACTATAACAAATAGGCAGTGCTTCAGTTGCACAATTCTGGCTGCCATCTTGACATTTTTAAAATTATATCTTCTGAATGCCCTTGATGGTTTGTGTGTTATGCAAATAGATAAAGAGGATAAAGGCTGTATTTCACACAACATATTTAACTTGTCTGCATTTGGCATAATGTCCTAAACTTGATAAGGTAACTCTTATTTAGCAGCCAAGTTGAAAAAGTTGCGTGAAAACCGGCCAATTTTTGGCTTTTTAGCTGAAATGTTAGCCATCATATTTAGAATTGTCTTCCATGGTTCCTCCTTAAATTTAGAGACATAAAAGGATAGCCTTGAATAGTCTTTTGATTCTTAAATTTGTAGATGTCCAAGAAATTGGGTGGGATAGTTAAAATGACTGGATGTCCAGTGAAACTACATTTTGGGGGGTCTTTTAATGACCCCACAATCCCTTCCATCGGGGTGGAGTCAGGCCAACTGAATGGAGCAGAGTACTTACTGGCCGGACGCCCTTCCTTTCGCCAATGCAGAGTTTGCAGCAGATAATTACTCATTGTGCCCAGAGAGAGTAATAGCTGCCTCTACCTAGAATCAAACTCACAGCCTCCTGATCGTGAGGCGAGAGCTCCACCTCTAGACCAATGCACCCCTCCCCCAGTGAAAGTACATGCTTATTTGCAAAACCAACCCAAAAAGACAGATTAATTCCGATTGCCATGGCTGATTTTAAGAGTAACATTCTCTTTTTAGTGTTAATCACTGTAAAAAGAAATCATGAATGGAAAAGAAAAACATTCTTTTCTTTAACAATTCAGGAACACTTAGTTCAACAATTTAGCACCCTGCTTCTGGGTAAGGTTTTCTCTTTCCCTGAATAGATGTAGGTGCTAATTTGAAAGTTAGAGTAAAGTAATGATGGCTGTTTTATGCCATTTAAACGCATCCCTGAACTTGAATGAGCTCTTTTCAACCATCTCTTAAGGCAGCTGGATATCTGCTTCCATAGCAATGACCTTATCAACTGATTGTGCTAAACCAGGGTTTATTTATTAAGGGTTTTTAAAAAAAAAATTGGTTGGGGTTCACCAAACAGACTAAGCTCCAAAGTAAACAAATTACATGGTGGTTTAACATAACGGCTGTATTTGCATGTTGTACTGAACCACAAACTGGGTACCGTATTTTTCGGGGTATAAGATGCACCGGAGTATAAAACACACCAAGGTTTTGAAGAGGCAAATTAAAAAAAAAAAGTGTTTGCACTCTGCAAACCTCCCAAAAACGGCCCGTTTTTTGCTCATTTCTGCCCAGTCCCCAGGAGCTCTCTGAAAGCCTCCTACGGGCTATGCACGGCCATTTTGGTGAAGAGGGAGGGGTTTCGGGAGGCAATTTGGTGTATAAGATGCACCCAGATTTTCAGCCTCTTTTTTGAGAGAAAAAGGTACTCCGACAAATACGGTAACTATAATTAGTCTCATGCTTTGTGTGAATGTAGGTTCATTTATGGCAGAGGTGGGCTTCACGTAAGTTAACAACTGGTTCACCTAGTGCAGAACCAAAAATGTGAGCGTGCGCACACACGCACTTCACTACTTGTTCGCCTTCCACGCTTGCGCACGGCTTCAAACACACAGGGATTTTATGCATGCGGCTTCCAGCACACCTTCTTGGGCAGCCACAGTGAGTAGAGCAGGCGAGGTATGGAAATCAGCTGGGCTGCATGGGCGGGGTGAGTGAGTCAGAGAGTGAGATATATAGGATAGGATAGCACCGGGGCGGATGTGCAGGTTCAGCCGGTGGTTGGAACTACCGGTACAGGCTAACCGGTCCGAACCGGCAGCAGCCCACCTCTGACTTCTGGTACAGCAGGTTGTGCAAATACAGAAAATTGGATTGATTCATAAACCATGACTAAAGTAGACCCAGCAAACACGTTGTGTAACTCAGCCCATCTTAGAACTTATATTAAAAGAGATTTTAAGGCATCTGTGGCTCAATGTGTTATACGAACACAATGTGTGTGTGTGTGTGTGTGTGTGTGTTAGTGTATTCTGTGAACTAGACTGTTGCTTTAAATCAGAATAGGTTTTTATTTGCTTTGTCATTTCAATTTTGCAAGAACTGATATTAGCCAGAGACGCCCCACTCCAGCTGATTGGCTGAAGAAAAAGAGGAATTATATGGAGAGATAGGCATTAAAAATGATGCTTAATGTAATTATTGCATTGACAACCCATCTGATTTTCCACATCAACCATCTATACATCTTGTTATTTTTTCAGGTTGTCTACGTTTGTGGGGGTAGTTGTCCTTACTGGTAATAAGGCCTGGTTTTCAAAATTAACGTAATTTCAAGTCATGATTTCTTGAAAGAACTGCGATATCTAATAATAATTAATTGCAATCGCTAATAATTTATTTTTCCCGCTCGGTCATGTCCAATTCTTGGGACTGCCTGTACAAGCCCCTTCCATTTTCTTGGCAAGTGACTGGCCCAAGTGACTGGCCCAAGTGACTGGCCCAAGATTACCCAGTTGGCTTTGTGTCTAAGGCGGGACTAGAACTCCCAGTATCCTGGTTTCTAGCCAGATGTCTTAACCACTGTAGTACCCCAAACTGTCTCTTTTTCTAATATTCCTACTAAGCCATAAATCACAGGGACACAATTTGTGGTCCTGAAATCATAGGCAGATTTCCAAAGCTTAGGGTGCAGGTATGACCTGGGGCATGGCACAGAGGAACACAGGCAGATGGCTGTTCAAACTGCCTTTTTATTGCTCCAAATTTCCCCAAACACTCCCACTTTTCTGACCAGTCCCAGAGCAAACTGATCTCACACACACACACACACACACACACACACACACACACACACCTACCTCAAGAAGCCTCTGGCTGTAAATAGTCCAGCTCAAAGCTGTGAGTACTACGGCTGCAAAGCAAGGAATCCAGAAAGAATGCAAGGAACCCAGGAAACTTCCTCCGTTGGCACTCAACACTCCAGGAATTCAGCATTTGTTCCTGACAAATGCCCCTCCCCACAGCATCTCCTTAAGTCTCATTCCTCAGGTGTGCCTTGTGAAGAGGGGCGGGGTGCTCTCCTCCCAAGTAGTCAGGTCAGTCTGCGTTGTTCTCGCCTTCTCTCCACTCTCGGTGCTCGAGGATCAGGAGGGGGTGGTCCTTGCTCATCGCCTGAAGCAAAAGCAAGTCGTGATGGGTCCAAGACTTCCTTTGTAAAGCAGAAATTGTGCGAGGGCTGGACAGAAAGTTCTTCCATGTTGGTTTTTCACTCCAGAATGACAGCTACTTTTCAAGCAGGGAAAACCTGTCACAAAACGTGTATTTAATTTCATCGCCTTGGAAAGAAGCTTTTGCTCAGTTCAATGGCCCAGCAGCGACAACTGTTCCGTGGGTTATTAAAAGACACTTTGTCAATACATGAAGCTGAGAGGTTATCATAGCTTGTGTATTAAATACAGATAATCTTCTTATAATAGACAGTGATAGTTGCTCACCCCCGTAGCAGGAAAATGAATGGAATTGCTCCCTGTTGGGGGCCTTTCTACTAGCCTCCATCTCCACCCATCCACCCACCCCCACTTTTCAAATTTCAAAATGCAACCCACCCAGCGATTAACTCTGAACCACTTGGAACTTTGAACAAATGGAAGGGAACACTTCGCTAAAGGAAATTACATGCTTGGAAGGAACAGGATCTTTTCCCTTCCTTCAGTACTTCAAGGACTGTTAAGAAATGTGCTCGTTCTGTGTTCTGGAGTACTTTTTTTTTTTTTTTGCAGGAGGCATCACAACTGCTTTTTAAATTGGCTGTAACATTTTAGCAGAGTAATCAGTCAGGAAGGACAAAGGAACGATGCTGGAATGGGGGGGTGGGGGGGAGCAGCCAGCTATTAGAAAACACCAGGAGGCCGCAGAACAGAACAGCGAGCGGCTTCCTTTTTATTAAACTTGCAAGTCTCGAAAAACAATAAACCTGAGAGGGTTGCTGCAATAAATTTAGGGAACTGCTGGAGCCCTGATCAAAGAATGGCCCAACTGCACATCGTGTAATTTACACACACACACACACACACACACACAACTTTTAAGAAAGGGAAAAGGAAGTAAAGAAAGAAAATGCATCCAGGTGACAAGTGGATGAGCTAAAAGTTGCCAGCCAAATTCAAGAATAAGAAATACCTGCAACGGATAATGACATAGGCAACCTGTGGCCTTTCCGATGTTATTGAACTACAACTCCCAGCAATCTTCATCATCGGCCATATTGGGAATGCTACTTGCACACCCTGGATTGTTGCTTATCCCTGCTGTGGACCTCCATAAAGGGGAACTGCAATAAAAGATGGTTGGATTGAAAGCCACCGTTCAGAATTTGAACCAAAATATCTCATTCCATTTCCTCTCTCTGGGTTTTTTCCCCCATTTTCTCCTCACCCATTCAACAATCAATGTTTGAAATGCAGCATTTCTGGTCCTCGTGCAGGTGATATGGCTTAACACTTATGCCGAGGTATCCTTTGATAGGTTTCCCTCTTGAGTTACAGGTTTAATCCCAGAAAGGATGAACTGAAATGGGATTGATGACGACGCTAAGGTTGTGTTTCTTTACTTATTATGAAACTTTTGATAACTAGACCTCAAACAAATAAGAGGAAGTACTTTTTCACCCAGAGGATCACTGGTCTATGGAACTCCCTGCCAGAAGAAGTGGACACAGCTGTCAGCCTCGACACCTTTAAGAAAGGATTAGGCGAGTTGATGGAGAACAAGGGTATCCATGGCTATCATTACGGATGCCTAAGGACACCCTCCGGGATGGAGAGATAGGCAGGATATCTCTCAATGCCATTTGCAGGGAATCATAAGCAGGTGAAGACATCTGCTTGGGAATACCCTGAAGCAAATGGGGAGCCACTGTGTGAGACAGAATGCTGGACTGGATGGGCTGTGGCCTGTTCCAGCAAAGCTATTCTTATGTTCTTATTTATTTTTCCTTTCAGGACTCCTTCTCGCATTTAAAAACTATGGAAGACTCCAAGAGAGCTTTGGCTTGGATGGGTTATTAGACAATTGGTGACCTGTTGGGTCATCATTTCAGCTGTGTCATCATTTTAGAGATACTTATTTCAGGCAAGACATGTTCTTAACCTCACTGCCAGTTTGGAACCACAAACGCTTTTCCATGGCGCTTCTGCGCGCAGAGGGTCCTTTAGGATGTCTGAGCAGATGGGCAGAGCCTCCTGCCACTGCCGCTACTGGTTCACCTGAACCAGGGTGAACCAGCAGAATGCCACCTCTGACTTATTTGCATAAACAGATGAATAGAATGATCGTGGTCAGGCAAAAAAGCAAAAGAACTAGAAGCAATTTCTGACTTCCTTCTGGCTTGCCCACCGACTTTGCCTATTGGAAGCTAGCAGGGAGAAAAGCAATGGGAAAACCGGCAAGGAAGGTTGGAAGTTACTGAATGGTGGTCTCACACTCTGCATTCATCTTACACCAGGGATGTCCAAACTTGGGAACTTTAAGACTTGTGGACTTCAACTCCCAGAATTCCCCAGCCAGCATAGCTGGCTGGGGAATTCTGGGACTTGAAGTCCACAAGTCTTAAAGTTCCCAAGTTTGGACATCCCCGTCTTACACTGACCACTCACTCCCATGCACTCACCTCACCTTGTGCTGCTTCCTGAGCATCCACCCTAACCTATGCCATACCCCATGCACACTGACTACACCTCTTGGGCACTTCCTCACACCCTCACCCAAACTCCCCAACCCTAACCACACCTTTCACAGACCCCTCTCTCACTCCCTTATCTATCCTGCACAGTGGTGGGTTTCAAATTTTTTAGAACCTACTCTGTAGGTGTGGCCTATTTTGTGGGCGTGGCTTGGCAGTCATGTGACAGGGTGGGAATGGCCACCTTTTAAAATGTGGTGAAACTCATTTAACAACGCTCTTGCTTAGCAACCAAAATTTTGGACTCAATTGTGATGATAAATTCTTTCTTTCTTTCTTTCTTTCTTTCTTTCTTTCTTTCTTTCTTTTTTTCTTTCTTTCCTTTCTTCCTTCCTTTCCTTTCCTTTCCTTTCCTTCCCGTTGGGTCACTGGCAGCGGCGGGCCAGATTTACTTCCAGGTACGCCAGTGGAACCCCCTCTCACCGGTTCTCTAAATTTCACCAACCGGCTCTCGCGAGTAGGTGCGAGCCTGCAGAAACCCACCACTGATCCTGCAGCACCTACTTACGTGAGTTCTGGCCTTGGACTTGCACCTCCTGCGAGCTTTCCCACTGACTTTGTTGTGGGAAATTGGCAGGGAGTGTCAGCAATCACAATCAAGTTTAGACTTTCTACTGGCTTCCCATTGAATTCTGGGACATGATCACTACACGTTAGAAAATACGATCATGCAACGGTGTGGCAATATGGTAGCATTGCAGTGCTGAAGAGGTCATAATTTTTCCAAATTTGAGTCCCATGTTACAAACAGACATGGGAGTTTTAGTGGTACATAGACATTTATCAATATTTACCATATTAATTATAGGGATACGGTGACTCAATGGTTAAACACTGAGCTTGTCGATCAGAAAGGTTGATAGTTTGGTGGTTCGAATCCCTAGCGCCACGTAATGGAGTCAGCTTCTGTTATTTGTCCTAGCTTCTGCCAACCTAGCAGTCTGAAAGCATATAAAAATGCAAGTAGAAAAATAGGAACCACCTTTGGTGGGATGGTAACAGCGTTTCGTCCGCCTTCGGCATTTAGTCATGCTGGCCACATGAGTACTGAGATATCTTTGGATAGCACTGGCTCTTCGGCTTTGAAATGGAGATGAGCACTGCCTCCTAGAGTCAGGAACGACTAACATATATTTGCGAGGGGAACCTTTACCTTTACCATATTAATTAAAAATTAAAATTGATGCTCCCACTTCTCACAATTGGTTGATCGGATTTTAATATTGTCTTATTTTTCAGCTGGCAAATATTTTTGCTTTTGCAGGCACCTGAGCGTCATGGCCTGGGTGATCCCCAGAAATTCTTAGTACCATACTTTAAGAAATATTGCTCTATGGCAGGATTTTTTTTATTTTAAAGCTATGATCTCACAGTCATCCACAAGGAGTTTAAAAGTCCATATATCACATGACTGTAGTTCTTTCCTTTCTTTTTGCTCTCATCTTCACATTCTTATATCAACTCTGGAAACTCTCTTGTTTTTAGAGGAGACTTTCTATTGAAAGACACCCTCTACCAGGAAGCAGAGTCAAGTTTAACTTAAAAGATACTGGTAAAAGTTCCCCTTGCACATATGTGCTAGTCATTCCCGACTCTAGGGGGCGGTGTTCATCTCAGTTTCAAAGCCAAAGAGCCAGCGCTGTCCGAAAACGTCTCCATGGTCATGTGGCCGGCATGATTAAATACTGAAGGCGCACAGAATGCTGTTACCTTCCCACCAAAGGTGGTTCCTGTTTTTTCTACTTGCATTTTTACATGTTTTCGAACTGCTAGGTTGGCAGAAGCTGGGACAAGTAACAGAAGCTCATTCCATTACGCGGCGCTAGGGATTTGAACCATCAAACTGCTGACCTTTCTGATCTACAAACTCAGCCTCTTAGCCACTGAGCCACTGCGTTCCTTAGGTTTAACTTAAGTACCCATAAATCCAGTGGTGGGATTCATAATTTTTTACTACCGGTTCTGTGGGCATGGCTTGGCGGGCATGGTGTGGCTTGGTGGGCAGGGGAAGGATACTGCAAAATTTCCATTTTCTCCCAATCAGCTGGGACTCGGGAGGCAGAGAATAGTTGGGGGTGGGGCCAGTCAGAGGTGGCATTTGCCGATTCTCCAGAACTGATCAGAACCTGCTGAATAACATCTCTGCATAAATCTGATTCCATTCTAATTCTATCCCTGCCCTTAAACATCCTTTATCCTTTATAGGGCCTGTATGTTTAATAATTGTTAATTCTACTCTGTGAACACTTTCAATTCTGCAGCAATTTCAGGAAGCTGCTCTATATTTTGTATGCCCCTATTTTAAGGAGGCAATAGTTTTGCAGATAAGTGACCAGTTTATGTTATTGGAATAAGGGCAATTAGAACACCTGATTTTGCGGGTCCTATTGATTAGGAAGCTTTATGTTACATACTGACAGCCAGTATGGTAGGTTCCACCAAGGTCCTCCGATCTGGCAGGAAAATACTGATTGGTGATTGGCCGAGCTGTTTGACAGCTCCCTATAAAAGGGCTACTGTCAAACAGGGCAGCGCTGGATTGTCTATAGTTCATTCTAATAAAGAGCTGTTGTTACTGTTATTGTTAGCAACTCTGGGTTCAGAACCAGTGTTACAACTCTGGTCCCGTAACCAGTGTTAGGAAATAAATGCGGAATAGTGTAATACACCGTACAGTAAAGAGATACGTTGCTTTAACCATACACAAACTCTAAAACACTGATAGTAAGAAAATAAATAGTCTTTACTTTGTAACAACTAAAATACTTCTTCCGACCAGTGATACTAAATTCTCAAACAATAACAGTCCTTCACCAAACACAGAGTTATCTTACAGTGATCCAAAACAAATACTTCTTCTTTCTTCAGTCTTCAGCTTCAGCTTCAGCAGCAAACAGTAAGCACAGGAATCAAAGGAATAAAAAAGGGAATGAACTGTGTTTCTGAGCTTCCTTATATGGTAGAGCTGAGAAGCACAGCCAATCAGAATTCAACATAGTTCTTAAAGCTACATATACTCTTTAAGAATACTGTCTTATATATATTGTCAACCCAACATCAGGATGAATATCCTAACAGTTATGCCTGAATCTGCCTCATCCATTCACCTGTTCTAACACTTTACTTGGTGGGTTCTAGGCCACCGGCTTTTTTGTGTGGTGGCCCCCACTTTATGTAACTGTAAAGTTCATGGGGGGTTGGACTAGATGACCTACAAGGTCCCTTCCAACTCTGTTAATCTGAATCCCTTTTAATTTTCCAGAGGTCCCTCACGTTGTGGTTGTGCCAAAGGGCTTGGGGACCCCAGTCAGTTGTGAACTTTTGAGATAGCTCCTGCGTGTCTGCCGATCAACTAATCCTTTTTTAAAAATTCTGCTTGAGTTGTGTGTGTGTGGTTTTTTTATCCTTTTAAAGTTTTTAATAATAATAATATGAATATTAATTTATACATGCAGGTAATCCTCAATTTATGACCGCAACTGAGACCAGCATTTCCATGGCTAAGCATGGTCGTTGTTGAGAGAAGTAAATGATTCTGACAGCTGAATTACCTAAATATTTGCCTTCCTTGGAAGAAGACAAAAAGGAGCAATTTGTGCTGACAAATTGCAAAAAGGCACGTTGTTATCTTCCGGCACGTGGATGCTTCTCCCCCCCCCCACTCCCCCCAGAGGACATGAAAATAAGGGAAAGGACCTTGTGTCTTTCCACACGCTCAGAATGAAGGCTGACAGTAGAGATGTACACGAAACTGATTGTTTTTGTTCCACTCATCTATTATTTAGACTGCATATAAATATTTGAGCATAACTTGACTTAGCTCTTGTCAAATGTGTTGCTTTGGTTTATTGCATTTGCTGTCCTACTCCGGAGGAAGTCTTGTTATCTCAGTGGGGCATCATGCAAATGCAGCACGCCTAAGGCTGTTGCCTTAAGCTCATTCCAGATGCTTTCCTCTGAGATATACGCTAGGCCAGTAGTTCTCAACCTTGGTGGCTTTAAGATGTGTGGACTTCAACTCCCAGAATTTTCCAGCCAACGCTGTCAGCATGGAGTTAAATATCATCAATATGTTGATGATACTCAGTTGGGTATCTTAACCCTGCTCTGCCAACATGCTTTCCTGGTCCCTGGAGCAGTGTTTCTCAGTTGTGACAGCTTTAAGATGTATGGACATCAGCTCCCGGAATTCTCCGATCAGACTGTTGGCTAGGGAATTCTGGGAAGTGAAGTTCACACCCATGTTGAGAAACATGTCTAGTTTAATGAAAAGAAGCACTAGGGGAGACATGATAGGAGTGTTCCAATATCTCGGGGGCTGCAACAAAGAAGAGGGAGTCAAGCTATTCTCCAAGGCATCTGAGGGCAGAACAAGAAGCAATGGGTGGAAACTAATCAAGGAGAGAAGCAACTTAGAACTGAGGAGAAATTTCCTGACAGTTAGAACAATTAACCAGTGGAACAGCTTGCCTCCAGAAGTTGTGAATGCCCCAACACTGCAAATCTTTAAGAAGATGGTGGATAGCCATTTGTCTGTAATGGCATAGGCAGGGGGTTGGACTAGAAGACCTCCAAGGTCCCTTCCAACTCTGCTATTGTATTGTAACATTGGCCTAGGCTCATGATGGCGAACCTATGGCACAGGTGCCACAGGTGGCACCCAGAACCATTTCTTAGGGCACGCAAGGCCAGCGTGTCAGCTGTCAGCTCCAGTGTGCATGTGTGCACTGGCCAGCTGATTTAGGCCTTCTTTTGAGGCTGTTTTTCGCCCTCTGAAGGCTTCAGGGAAGCTCCCGAAGCCTCTGGAGGTGGGGGGGAGGCTGTTTTCACCCACCCCAGGCTCCTAGAAAGCCTCTGGAGCCTGGGGAGGGCAAAAAAAGCGTGCCAAAAGCAGGGGGTCGCGCACATAGCATTATGGGTATGGCATGCCCACCCACGACCCCCCTGCGCTCCCCTCATTTTTGGCACGTGAGCCAAAAAAGGTTAGCCATCACTGGCTAGGCCTAGAGCCTTAAATGAGTGCCAAACAGGGGTGGGTTGCTGCCGGCGTTACTGCTGGTTTGCAATGTGCGCCTGTGCACGCTGTTCAATATAAATTGTTCTGCGCACATGCACAGAACAATTTACAATGAACTGCGCATGTGCAGTCACTCAAATGCAAAATGGCAGTGGCCAAGCGGCAGTGAGGGAACTGGTTCGGGGCTGTGGCAGGCCTGGGTCACTGCCGGTTCTGTAACCGGTTCTGTATATGCGAGACCGCCTCCTGCCCCATACATCCCTTAGACCGATACGCTCCCACAGAGAGGGCCTTCTCAGGGTGCCGTCGGCCGGACAATGCCGACTGGCGACACCCAGGGGAAGAGCCTTCTCTGTGGCGGGCCCAGCCCTTTGGAACAACCTACCCCCTGAATTACGCACCATCACCGACCTCCGCCTCTTCCGCCAATGTCTAAAGACATACCTTTTCCAACAAGCCGGCCTAGCCTAACCTCCCACGGGGACTTTTAGAAAGTTTTAAATTGGGTATTTTAACAATTTGGTTTTTAGCATAGGATCGGGATAATTTAATATTTATTTTAAATTATGTATTTATTCTTGTACTTTTGTATATTTTTTAATTTCCTGTGCGCCGCCCTGGGTCCTTTGTGGAGAAGGGCGGGATATAAATGTAAATAAATAAATAAATAAATAAAGCCCAGGTCTAAATTCCACTACCAGTTCTGCCAAACTGGGCCGAACTGGCAGCAACCCACCTCTGGTGCCAAACTAAGGAATACACCACAGCTGAATCCAATGAGTGGTACAATAGTTTGAAGAATTGGTTATAGGTAGCCCAATGTTTTTCAGACCTGGCAACTTTAAGACATGTAGAGTTCAATTCCCAGGCTATGCCATCCAGAGCGCTGGTGGGAGAATTTTGGGAATTGAAGTCCACAAATCTTAAAGCCTCCAAGGATGAGAAACACAACCTGGCATAGGATAAAATCCATAAGATTTTTTTAAAACTCTGAAATAGCATCAATAGTGCTTAACTTGTTTCTAACTATTGCATTATAACATACTCTTAGCTCAGATCTCTCCATCTGTTTCTTAGCCTGGCTATATGTGCCCTGCCTAGTATCTTCTTATTTAACAATCTGCTAATTTTAGATGGTTCCAGTCAGCCAAGAAAACCTGTGATCTTCCACATATTGCTTAACTAACTTCCCCCCTTTCTCACCTCCCACCCCAATATTACTAACCATCTTGACTGGGACTACCAGAAGCTGGAGTTCAGCAGTATCTGGGAATTATATATTCCCAATCTGAATACAGCTCTCCCTTTAGTATTTTCTTTAATCTGGAATAAAGGTACAATCTGTATTGTGACTCATTTAAAGAAAAAACCCACCTTTTCTAAGTGGGTGACTGAGTCATCTATTCTTGGCTTTTGGTATCGGTCCTGAAGGATGAGTTTGATCATTTAGAGTTCTCTTAAAACAGGGGTCCCCAACCTTTGCAACTTTAAGTTTGAAGGACTTCAGCTCCCAGAATTCTCCAGCCAGCTTTGCTGGCTGGAGAATTCTGGGAGTTGAAGTCCTTCAGACTTAAAGTTGCAAAGGTTGGGGACCCCTGTCTTAAAAGGTAAAGGTTCCCCTCGCACATATGTGCTAATCGTTCCCGACTCTAGGGGGCAGTGCTCTCCAGTTCAAAGCCCAAGAGCCAGCGCTGTCCAAAGATGTCTCTGTGGTCATGTGGCTGGCATGACTAAACGCCAAAGGTGCACAGAACACTGTTACCTTCCCACCAAAAGTGGTCCCTATTTTTCTACTTGCATTTTTACCTGCTTTCGAACTGCTAGGTTGGCAGAAGCTGGGACAAGTAATGGGAGCTCACTCCGTTACGTGGCGCTAGGGATTCGAACCGCCGAACTGCCAACCTTTCTGATTAACAAGCTCTGCATCTTAGCCACTGAGCCACCACGTTCCTTTTCTCTTGGAAAGTCTCAAATCTTTTTGGAGCAGCTGTCCAACAGACAAAGATTCAGGATGGAGCAGTGCTGTGAAAGCAACCATGGAGCTGTCCACCACAGAAGGAAGGACAGGCTGAAGAACAGTTTTTATCCGTGGGCTGTCAGACTCCTGAATGAAAAATAACTCTACAACAACATAGTATTATTGACTTGCAGGGCTGGTGCGACATGCAATAAGCTAGGACTGGGTGTTTGTTAGTAGGATTCACTTTGTCTTTCACTGTGAGTTGCATTGTATTGGGTGGGGTGGGGGGGCACACCGCCCTGAGTCCCGGAAGTGAGAAGGGCGGTATAGAAATTTAAACAATAAATAAATGAAGGGAGGCTCAGCCAATCTCATTGTACACATGTTGTACTCTGACAATAAAGGTTTGAATTGAATAAGCTACCCCAAAATAGATGTTACACCAATATCATCCTGATCATTACTATTAACGTTTCACTTCTATTAACGCTTCTGCTTCTCTTCCCAAAGCGTTAAGAGGAAACCTGAGTCAGCACATATTTAGGCTGGCAATTCCACTGCCTGTAGCAAGCTTTTCCACCTTAGTGCTTCAAGAGTTGTGCCGTAATGCTCTATAAATGGAAATTTTTCACAAGAAACAACATCTGAGTGAGATGCAATCCGACAAAGCTAGCAGCGAGCAACATGTTGCAAAATCCATAGTTTGGTAATGATTGATGATGATGCGCCATTAAGTCATTTTCGACTCCTAGCAACCACACAGATGGATGTTCTCCGGGACATTCTGTCCCTGACCTGTTCTTTTAGGTCTCTCAACGCTCCTCGCCACCGTGGCTGAGTCCATCCACTTTCTTCTCTCTCCTTCCACCTTCCCCGCATTAGAGCCTATTACAAAAAGCAAGATCTTCACATAACGTGTCTGAAGTAGGATGATTTGAAGGTGGTCATTTGTGCCTTGAATGAGAATCCTGGGTTGGTTTCTTTTTGCTGCAGCTAATGCAGCTAATGCAGTCCTAGGAGCTAATGCAGTCCTAGGAGCTAATGCAGTCCTAGGAGGCATCAACAGAGAGGGATAGTTTCAAAATCACATGAAATGATAGCCCTGCTTTACACTGCACTGGTTAAACACACTTGGAATAGTGCATCCGCTTCTGGTCACCATGATACAGAAAAGATGTTGAGATCCTAGAATGAGTGCAGAGAACAGCAACAAAGATCGAGGCTCAACCATATGATGAATGATTGAGAGAACCGCAGTATTTTTTAGAGTATAAGACGCACCTGAGTATAAGCAAGATTTTGAAGAGGAAAATTTTAAAAAAAGTTTTTGCACTCTACAGACCTCCCAAAAATGGTCCATTTTTTCCACAAATATAGACCCGTTTAAAAAAAAAAAAAGAGAGCATGAATAGCCCTTAGGAGGCTTGTAGAGTGCTCCTGAGCGACTGGGGGGGGGGGAGCAAAACAAGCAAAAAACAGCCCATTTTTTGTGAAAACGGGCCCGTTTTTTGTCAAAAAAAGAGGGCATGGATAGCCTTTAGGAAGCTTATGGAGTGCTGCTGGGGGCTGGGGGTACAAAAATGAGCCATTTGTTTACTCATTTCTGCCCTCCCCATCCCCCAAGAGCTCTCTGAAAGCCTCCTAAAAGCTATGCACAGCCATTTTGGTGAAGGGGCGGAGTTTCAGGAGGCAAAAATTCAGTGTATAAGATGCACCCAGATTTTCAGCCTCTTTTTTGAGGGAAAAAGGTGCATCTTATACTCCGAAAAATATGGGTGTCATGCCTGCAAGTCATCTTTCCTTTTGGAATTCAGGCCTGCCCCACTTTCTACTGTCTACTCTCTATTGTGGTAAAATGGGAGGGGGGATTATATGGAGTTGAGTGATATATCGCCATAATAACATTCTTCTTAGAAAGCCAAGGTCATCTTTGTCTCTGCACCTAGCCGGAACTGGATGGGTGGAATCTGTCGTTGTGGCAGTGGAAGACTGGGCCATGTGATGGACTTGTGGGGGTGGGGCAGGATCTGAAACTTTCAACTGGGTGGGGGAAACCGGGAAGCTTTCAGATTCAGGTTTTCCCTGATGTGCCAACATGGCTCTTTTAATAAATTGGAACTTTGAGGAATCCTTTGCCTCGGACTCTGATTTTATTTTGGATGCTATTTGAAACTCTGACACTAGGTATGTCTAGTCCAGAGATATAAAACTCATTGAGGGCCACATCAGGATTGGGTTTGACCTTGGAGGGCTGGTGGGGGTGTGGCCATGGTGGGCGTGACACGGAACCACACCTCCGCAGACATAGTTTTATAAACTTATAAAAATAGGGAGGCGTACATTTTGGTGATTTTGTTTTTTTTAATACTTACTTGATCTACTCGATCATCTTATGAGAGAGAGAGACCAAGAAACTGACTCCATAGGAAGACTAGAACTACAAAATTATTGACATAGGTTAGTAGAAGAATCCTGCAAGCCTGAAAGGTAAAATATTTTACTATTCCTCCCTTTTATAACCTTCTGAATCAAGGATGGCCTCCTGGAGCACTCTGGTGGCCCTGTTTTGGGCCTAGAAAGTCTCCCGGAGGCCTCCAGAGGCCAAAAGTGGTTGTGGGGGGAAACGTGCCCTACCTGTGCCCCATTTTTGCTAGCAGAGGCACTGCAGGCCAGTCCTTTGCTATTTCCAGACCAGCCCTGCGGGCCAGATCCAGCCCATGGGACTTGGTTTTGACACCCTTGGTCTAGTCTAATGAAGAGATGGTCTAGGGGTGACATGATAGGAGTCTTCCAATAGTTGAGGGGCTGTCATGCAGAAGAGGAGTCAATTTATTCTCCAAATTACCTGTCATGGTCCGGTTTGGAGAAGGAGCAATTGGAACCAAGACCATCCGACAGGGGTGGCATGTCTACCGTGGCATGTTTGGGGAGGCCAGGGGCTGAGGACGGTGGTGTCTCTCTCTACCTCCAATACAGAGCTCTTATCTGAGCTTTCTTCAGCACCCAGGACTGGCCCATGTTCCTCCCCAACCTCCTCACTGTCCGAATCTGCTGCTCCACTGGCCATCAGTGGGCCATAACGCCAGCCACTGTAGAAAAAGGTCATAAAATCAAGCGCAGTCATGTGATGACCCCCCTAACTGCTCTCATGACTTAAAACCAATATTGTGGGCTAAATGATAGTCATAGGTTGAGAACTACCTGTGTTGAACATTGTGTGGTAGGTTGTTCTTGCTGCACAGATGGTCCCATTGTTTCCTTCACACTGAACAAGGGGCTCTTTGGTTTTTAATGCTGGAAAAGGTGTGTCTCCTTTATGGAGGAAAATGTGCTTGATGAATAATGACCATTCCTCTACATTGTCATTTTACAGCTTCCCATTTTTTGTTATTTATGCGTGCCTTTCCCCCCCTTTTAATCAAGTAGACATTTTCCAATGTGCCTCCATTAGCTTAATTAATTTAGTTGCTAAAAGCTCATTGGCAGAAGTGTAAATTGCTTCTCTCTCAGGGAATTTAGCCAGGCCTGTTATTGCAATATAGATGCTTCCCACCAGGAAATGACACCGAGTAAGTGATAAAAATAATCAACTTTTTAAAAAAAATTCTGTCACTTGTGTGTCAAACCTGAAAGTCCAAGTAGGAGCTGTGTAGTCAAAATGTATTATGCAGAGTTTCTGCTACTATCCAACCTCAGTGATCAACAGATCCATTTGGAAGAGCAAGTATAGCCCTGGATCTAAGATTGCTCCTATTTTAAAATTCCCTACGTATCCAAAGGGACGCAGTGGCTCAGTGACTAAGATGCTGAGCTTGTCAATCAGAAAGGTCGGCAGTTCAGCAGTTCGAATCCCTAGCACTGCGTAACAGAGTGAGCTGCCGTGACTTGTCCCAGCCTCTGCCAACCTAGCAGTTTGAAAGCAGGTAAAAATTCAAGTACAAAAATAGGAACCACATTGGTGGGAAGGTAACTGTGTCCCATGCACCAGCCACATGACCACGGAGACGTCTTCGGACAGTGCTGGCTCTTCAGCTTTGAAACGGAGATGAGCACTGTCCCCTAGAATCGGGAACGACTGGTACATATGTGCGAGGGGAACCTTTACCTTTATATATACAAAACAATACTAATTTATTTTTATGTATTTGCCTATCTATTTGTATTTATTTGTATTCCACTTTTATTATTTTTACAAGTAACTCAAGCCAGCAAACATATCCAACACACCTTCCTCCTCCTATTTTCCACACAACAACAACAACCCTGTGAGGTGGGTTGGACTAAGAGAGAGTGATTAGGCAAACGTCACCCAGCTGGCTTTCATGCCTAAGGCGGAACTTGAAAGGGCCTCCTGCTTTCTACCCCAGGGCCTTAACCACTGGGTCAATCTGGCTCTCTTATTATTCAACTAGATATCATCATCACCTCCAATAGAATGGAATAGAATAGAATAGAAGAGAATAGAAGAGAAGAGAATAGAATAGAATATAGCATGACATGGCATAGCATAGCATAGAAAATAGAATAGAATAGAATATAGCATGACATGGCATAGCATAGCATAGAAAATAGAATAGAATAGAATAGAATAGAATAGAATATAGCATGACATGGCATAGCATAGCATAGAATAGAAAATAGAATAGAATAGAATATAGCATAGCATAGCATAGAAAATAGAATAGAATAGAATAGAATAGAATGTGATCTTCTTTTCCACAGAGGTCAGAAACGGATTTTTAAGAAGAAGAAAAAAGGGAGAAATATTTTCTTTCTCTGTTTAGAGTCAGAGATGGGAATAACCTTGTCATCATTGGGGTCACATTTAATTCATTTTAGTAGGAAAATGGATATAATGGATGGAATAAAATTGCAAAACAGGTGTGGCTGAATCACAAGCATCAGTAAAACTGAAAAGTTTCCATTTCCCCCCCAGTTTAGGAGGCTGGGAAGTTTTATTTGTTATGATTTCTGTTCATGTGCTTCCTACCCCAAGGTTTGTTTTTAGCTGTCACATCCTGGCTACCAATGTTAATACTGCATTGCTTGTGTGTGTGTGTGTGTGTGTGTGTGTGTGTGTGTGTGTGTGTGTGTGTGTGCGCGTGCACACACATGTGTGTTTGCAGAGTCTTCAAAAGTGGTATTTTGCAACCAGTTGTACCCAGTGATGGGATTCAACCCATTTAACAACCGGTTCTCCAAAAATGTGACTGTGTATACATGCGCACATGCACGATTTCCGTGCAGACGTGACTTCTGCCACATAGTGAGGGTTGATCGAGCAGCCTTTTGGGGCCTGGTCCACTCTATCTCTGCTCTCTGGGGCAGTGGCTGCTTCTCTCCCCTGCTGCTCTTGCTGCGAGAGAATCTCTTGTGCAATTTAGCAGCTGTGAGTCGCCACTTTCCTCTAAGTCCCATCAGGAAAGCGCGCAGCAGAGAGAAGCAGCAGCCATGTTGATGGGACTTGGAGGAAAGTGAGGGTTCACAGCTGCTAAATTGCACAAGAGACACTCTCTCTCTGAGGAGGAGCAGCGGCAGAGAGAAGCAACTGCTCACCAGGAGACCACATGGAGCGTCTCCGCGAGCTAGCGAGCCTTGGCAAGGGACGGCTGCAAGATCTCTGCTGCATCGCTTTAGGTAAGAAGATCTGTCCAGTAGTTTGAGGCCGGAGGAGGGTGGCGGCATGTGGGTGGAGGCCCGGGACAAAGCCGGAGCCAGGGAATGGCGTGTCCCTGGGCCCCAACCAGTTGTGGGTTTCTGCCGGTTCTTCCTGGCTCAGGAGAACCAGTTGGTGAAATTTAGCGATCCAGTGAGAGGAGGTTGGATGGTGGACCTGGAAGTAACTTCCGGAACGCCTGGCCTGGCCCTGTCGCTCGCTCCCCCTGGCCGTTCCATCCCAGCTCGCTCACTCCCCCTGCCCACCGGTCATAGTCTGTTCACTCGCTTGCCCTGCTCGTCCATACCATGCTTGCCCAGCCCACCCACTTCCTTTGCCCACTCAGCTGAGGCTCCAAGGCTGCAGGAGGCTGCCTGCCCGAACCAGGATAAAACTATCACATGCTGGGGAAAGCAATTGGGGTGATCAGAGAAGGCAGGACAAGGAGGGATCCAGGAGAAAACTATCACACGCTGGGGAAAGAACTTTGGGAGATCGGAGAAGGCAGGACAGAGAGGAATCCAGGAGAAAACTATCACCCAAAGATCTCCCAAAGTTCTTTCCGCAGCGTGTGATAGTTTTCTGCTGGATTCTTCTCCGACTTGCCTTCTCCGATCAATCCAATTGCTTTCCCCAGCGTGGGATAGTTTTCTCCTGGATTCCTCCTTGTCCCTTCTCCGATCAACTCAATTGCTTTCCCAAGTGTGCAATTTCACCCCTAAATCCTTTAGCAGTCTATTTTTGGGAGTTTTTCCCCTCTCTTCCCCCCCCCCTTCCTTTTATCAGAGTTATAAAAAAAATTGACACCGGGGGGCATGGCTTTTATTTTTTTTATTTTTATTTTAATAAATTTATACCCCGCCCTTCTCCTTGTTAGGACCCAGGGCGGCGCACAGGCATCTTAAAAACACAAAAACACAATAAATATCAATTAAAATGTAATTAAATTCATTAACCCGTGCTAAAAACCCAATATTAAAAACCCTACCAAATTACAAATTTCCTTAAAACGTCAGAAACGGGGGGCTATCCTAGGCCGGCTTGTTGGAATAAGTACGTCTTAAGACGTTGGCGGAAGAGGCGGAGGTCCAAGATTGTGCGAAGGTCGGGGGGTAGGTCGTTCCAGAGGGCCGGGCCCGCCACAGAGAAGGCCCTTCCTCTGGGTGTCGCCAACCGGCATTGCCCGGCCGACGGCACCCGAAGAAGACCCTCTCTGTGGGAGCGGATCGAACGAAGGGATGTATGGGGCAGGAGGCGGTCTCGTATATAGCTAGGCCCCGAGCCATGGAGCGATTTAAAGATGGTCATCAGTACCTTGGTTGGGGGGGTCATGTGACTGGATGTGCATGAGTGATGTCACGTTGGCCATGCCCACCCAGTCACATGACCACTGAGCCACTCCCACAAAACAGGCCACACCTATAGAATAGGTTCTAAAATTTTTGAAACCCACCACTGGCCCCAACCCAAGGTGAAGGGCGAGCGGGCAGCATGCTTACCTTTGGTGAGCAGAGCAGGTGAGGCATGGAGATTAGCTGGACCATATGGCGAAGGGAAGATAATATATAGGACAGGGTGGGGTGGGCAGGGTGGGGCTAGCCAATGGATGATTTAACCGGTTCTCCAAATTGCACAAAATCATAACAACCTGTTTGCCCAAACTGGTCCGAACTGGCTGAATCCCACCCCTGGTTGTATCAATCACCTCTTTCCAAATCATTAAAGCAGCCGTGTCTTTTCCCCCAGCCTATGGTGACTACATCATAAGGCGCTCCTCCCAGTCCCCTCCTAGATGTGGGTTTCCAAATGCAGGGGACGGCTTTTGCAAATGACCTGGAAGCTATTATTCCCAGAGGCAATGAGTGCTTTAATTGGGAATAAATGGTTTGAGTTCTATTACACCATTCCTTTCTAGGTTAGCACTCCCAATTAATTTCTGAGCTATGTTCAGATTTGGGGGATGCTGTTCCCTAATAGAATGACTCTTTTCATAGGCTTTATACAATGAGTGGGCAATTAGCATGTCTGCGGAGACTTCTTTTGTTGCCGGGTAAGATCTCTGCCCAACTGGCTTAAAAAAAATATCTCAAATTATAATGAAAATTAAACAATGAGTTGGCATGCAGCAAAGCCATTCCGGCTTTGAGCATAATTCTTTCCAAAAGTATCATTGGGCTTAGAATAATCCTCTTAACCAATCCTAAGCCTCAATAGAACCAAAGTTCTTCCTAAAGTGTCAAATTCCATATTTCTGGAATGCCGTTTAGCATCATATTTACATCTCCAACTATTGTGGTTTCCTCCCCAGGGTTGTATAGACATCTACAATTCACTGGAAACCCGAAGAGGACCATAACAGAAAAGGACCAAATCATATGAGTCAGACAAACTTTCAATTTCTTTCAAAGCCAGACAAGAAGATTAACTCTTCTCTCTGTGTCATAAAGTTAGTCCTTGACTTATAACCAGTGGTGGGATTCAACTGGTGTAACAACCGGTTTGCTTTGCACACACATGCGCCAAATGCACACATGCGCCAAATGTGTGCTATGCGCATGCGCATTACATTTGAAATCAGCACTAAATCCTACCTTTTCCTGCACCTCCAGTAAGTAAAACAGCTGAGACATGGCAATCTGCACATCCGTGCCGAACAGCTGGGCTTCAAACAAAGGAAATATAGGACGGAATAGAGCAGGGGCAGGTGGGCAGGGTCAACTGATCACCAGAACTACCGGTTCACCCGAACCCAGGGGTGGGTTTCAAATTTTTAAGAACCTACTCTGTAGGTGTGGCCTATTTTGTGGCCGTGGCTTGGCAGTCATGTGACAGGGTGGGAGTGGCCACCTTTTAAAATGTGGTGAAACTCATTTAACAACACTCTTGCTTAGCAACCAAAATTTTGGACTCAATTGTGATGATAAATTCTTTCTTTCTTTCTTTCTTTCTTTCTTTCTTTCTTTCTTTCTTTCTTTCTTTCTTTCTTTCTTCCTTCCTTCCTTCCTTCCTTCCTTCCTTCCTTCCTTCCTTTCCTTTCCTTCCCATTGGGTCACTGGCAGCGGCGGGCCAGATTTACTTCCAGGTACGCCGGTGGAACCCCCTCTCACCGGTTCTCTAAATTTCACCAACCGGCTCTCGCGAGTAGGTGCGAGCCTGCAGAAACCCACCACTGCCCGAACCAGTCCAAACTGGCTGAATCCCATCCTTGCTTATAATCAGTCAATTAGTGACCATTCAAAGTTACATCCTACCATAGTCACATGACCACATTTTGGGTGCTTTGCAACAAGGCCATGTTTACCACTGTGTGCGGCATCCTACAGTCACATCACCATGTTTTACGATGGTTTTGCCAAAACCCAGCATTTCCAGTTTTTAACAAAACTGTGCCATAATGAACAATAGGTTCACTTAACAACCACAGTGTTTACTTAACAACGGCAGTGTTTGCACTTACAGCCTACCACAATTGCTTAATGACCCCTGCAAAAAAACATTGTAAAATTTGTTTTATAACAGTCATGACTTTAAGACCGTAATGGGGAGGCCTAATTACAGTTATAACTCGAGGACTATCCCTACTGCTAATTAAATGTGTTCCTTCAAAGCAAATGGGATTTTCTTCAATGTATCCTATAGCAGTATGCTCCCTCCCATATTTGGGCACACCGGGTGCTTTGACAAAAGAAAAAAAAACACTGAATTACATCCCCTGGCTCAGCTGATAAGGGAGGAGAGCTTATGGCTTAGAGGTTAACACAACTGCCTAATATGTAAAAACTAACCCAAGTTTGAATCCCAGGGAGGGTATGGCTAGCTGATGAGAGCTAAATAGCTTGAAATAGATGTATACTAGTCTCCCTTCATTTCTTTATCAGCAAAAATGTGACATATACATACACATATACATAAACATACACACACACACACATTTGGTCGCCACGATGTAGAAAAGACGTGGAGACTCTGGAAAGAGTGCAGAGAAGAGCAACCAACAGGATTGGGGGACTGGAGGCTAAATACATATGAAGAACGGTTGCAGGAGCTGGGTATGTCTAGTTTGATGAAGAGAAGGACCAGGGGAGACATGATAGCAGTGTTCCGATATCTCAGAGGGTGCCACAAAGAAGAGGGAGTCAAACTATTCTCCAAGGCACCTGGGGGCAGGACAAGGAGCAATGGGCGGAAACTAATCAAGGAGAGAAAGCAACTTAGAACTAAGGAGAAATTTCCTGACAGTTAGAACAATTAACCAGTGGAACAGCTTGCCTCCAGAAGTTGTGAATGCCCCAACCCTGGAAGTCTTTAAGAAGATGTTAGATAGCCATTTGTCTGAAATGGTATAAGGTTCCTGCCCACCCAGGGGGTTGGACTAGAAGACCTACAAGGTCCCTTCCAACTCTGCTATTGTATTGTATTATTGTATTGTATCCACGGGACACTGCAACCATCACAAAGCAAAAATAATAATAAAGGGGGTCAACATATTTTCCAAAGCACCAGAGGGCAGGACAAGAAACAATGGATGGAAAAGAGAGGCGAGAAGAGGAGAGGAAGGAGAGAAGCAACCTGGAATGAAGGAGAAACTTCCTAACAGTGAGAACAATTAACCAGTGAAATAACTTGCCTTCAGAAACTGTCGGTGCTTCATCACTGGAGGTTTTTAATAATAATAATAATAATAATAATAATAATTTATTACTTATAAACCGCACCCTCTCCCCACAGGGACTCGGGGCGGTGCACAGGAGGAATAAGAACAATAACTATATACATATTTCATTAAAAATACATTAAATTAAGTGACCTGTGCTAAAATACCCGTTAAAACTATCTAACTAGAGATCCCCAATAAACCCTAAAGACAGAGGAGTAGCTATCCCAGGCCGGCAAGGCAGAAAAAGTGTGTTTTCAATTTAAGACGGAAGGTTGTCCAGTCTCTTTTAAGAAGAGACTGGACAACCGCTTGTCTGAAATGATATAAGGGTCTTCTGCTTGGGCTGGGGGTTGGACTAGAAGACCTCCAAGGTCCCTTCCAGTATATTCAATTCTCACCTCTCACACACACACATATATATATTCAAAATATACATATTCAAAATGTACAGTGATATACACTATATGCACTATATTCAAAATGTACACACACATCACTGTACATTTTGAATATATAGTGAAAAATAACCGTCATAACTTCAAAAGGCCATTAAACCAATGCTCGTAAGTCAAGGACGACCTGTTAAGCACTCCTCCCTCGACAATTATTTTTCCAAAGGCAAGAAAAACAGAGTTTCAATGCCAGAGAGGGTGCCGCAAAAGAAAAGATTCGCTTCTGCTTTTTATTGCTCCAAAGTGCAGAACGTTGAAGAATGGTTTGAATTTAGAAAAATAAAGATTTTGATTGTACGCTAGAAAAATTGTTCTAAGAGCTGGTTGACAATGGAACCAATTATGCAGGGGTGAAAAAGCCTAAGAGTGGACTCTCTTTCACTAGATGTAAAGTGGAGGTGTTTTAATGAATTCTTGCACGGAAGAAGAAATGGGAATGTATTGTCCAAAAAAAAAAAGCTCTTTCTTTGTATAGCCACGATCCCATTATTACCCAAATTCCATTCCGTTTGCTGAGTGAGTGACAATCCTGCCAGGTTTATATTGATAACTGTAACAATATGTTCCTTAGCTACCTGCCTGATCTCTCTGCTTTCATCCCCTGCCTTAAACCACGATCCTTTGGTTACTTTATTCTTTCAATACAATGGTTTGGTTGGATGATTGGTCTCATTCCGCCCCCCACCCTCCCTCTTTTGATTTGCTTAAGAGACTGCGCTTTTTTTTTAACTAAAGAAAAGAAATCGCTTTTTAAAGAAAGAAAAATGCACCGTGCCAACATTTTCTTTTGCTTCTTTTTTTAACTTTTAAAAGTGTCTCCTAATTTATTGCTGTTAAAATTCTCATTCTCTCTCTCTCTCTCTCTCTCTCTCTCTCTCTCTCTCTCTCTCTCTCTCTCTCTCTCTCTCTCTCTCTCTCTCTCTCTCACACACACACACACACACACACACACACGGATTCTGCTTATTTCATAAAATTCACCTTGTTCACTATAGCATTTTTAAAAGTAACCATTTAAAAATATATATCTTTAAAAGTATCATAGAATGTGACTATCATGAAACATACCAACTGGACAAAAGGTAAAACGTTATTTCTTCTGAACTCAGTAGTCTCAATGGAAAAGCTCTGCGTATTTATTTTAATATATAGAAAGACTGCAAGCAGAGTTACTGTATACCAGGGGTGGGTTCCTGCCAGTTCTAGCCTCTTCCACAAATCTACAGTGCCGTTTAAAACCGGTTCCAGCTCCCTCCCCCACCCGTCCGCCCATCATCAAGAGGAAGAGCGAGAGGAGGAATTCTGGGAGATGAAGTCCACAAGTCTTAAAGCTGTCAAGTTTGAACACCCCTGGGTTTTTTTTTCTAAAGGGTTAGGGGTGCAAGGGTCTTGTAACTTGACAGCTTTAAGACTTGCGTGCTTCAAATGCCAGAGTTTCTGAGCCAACATTTTGGATGCTAAGCAAGTGTTGTTAAGTGAGTTTCACCACATTTTACAAGTTGGCCATGCCCACCTAGTCACATGGCTGGCAGGCCACTCCCACTCAGTCACATGGCCAGCAAGCCACTCCCACAGAGCAGGCCACACCTACAGAAGAGGTTCTAAAAAAATTTGAAACCCACCTCTGCTGTATACCTTATCAGTGGTGTCCAAACTTTTTTCAAAGAGGGCCAGATTGGATGAAGTGAACATGGTGGAGGGCCGAACATTTTTCCGAACATTCTTTGAACCATTACAATTAAATGCAAATAAATTATTTTATGCCAAGTTAATTGCAAATGACATACTTTTCATTTCATAACATTAAGATCAACTGACAGTTGAGTTTTCATAATGTATTGAAAATAAATTTAAAAAAAACTTACCTACCTCTTTCTCTCTTTCTCTCTTTCTTCCTCTCTCTCTCCATTTCTCTCGCCCTTTCTCTCTTTCTTTCTCTCTCTCTCTTTCTCTCTTTCTTCCTCTCTCTCTCTCCATTTCTCTCGCTCTTTCTCTCTTTCTCTCTCTCTCGCTTTTTCTCTTGCTTTCTGTCTCTCTTTCTCTCTATCTCTTTCTTCCTCTCTCTCTCTCTCCATTTCTCTTTCTCTTTTTCTTTCTCTCTCTCTTTTTCTCTTTCTTTCTGTCTCCCTTTCTCTCTCACTCTCTCTCTCTTTCTTCCTCTCTCTCTCTCTCTCTCCATTTCTCTCTCTTTCTTTCTTTCTTTCTCTCTCTCTCTCTTTCTCTTTCTTTCTGTCTCTCTTTCTTTCTTTCTCTCTTTCTCTTTCTCTGTGTCTCTCTCCGTCTCTCTCCCTCCCTCCTTCTCTTTCTCTCTGTCTCTGTCTGTCTCTCTGTCTTTCCCTCCCTCCCCTTCTGTCTCTCTCTGTGTCTGTCAGTCACTCCCTCTCTCCCCTCTCCTCCCCTCCCCCACCCCGGGAAGCAGCAGAAGGGCCGGTATGCCGGAGGTTACAGACGCCTCCTCCCGCAACGGGCGAGGGAGCAGGTGGAGTGAGCACCCAAGGCTACTGTCATCTTAAGCACCACTGAGGCTGTCGCCCAGCAGGTCGCCCGGCAGGGGCGTCAGGCAGGGAAGTTGGTCGCGTCTCCATTGCGGCTCCCTCCGGCAGGCACCAAGCGCATGTTCTGGGGCCGCGCGTCCACCTCCCTCCCAGCCACACAGCCCCAGAGACAGAGGGAGGAAGGGAGGGCCACATTTACACAGAGCAGGGAGGGCTGTTGGAGGGCCATATTAAACCGACTCCCGGGCCGCAAGTGGCCCCCGGGCCGGACTTTGGACATGCCTGCCTTACGTGATTAAGGCTCATAAATGGAGCTCGGCTTGATAATGACAAAGGCTCATGTAATCCAATTGTTATGATCAATCACAGGCATTTAGGAAGCCCACAAGCAATGAAGGTGACAGTCCCCATTCACCATACCTCTCAATTGCTGGAATTTAAAATACATAGTCTATGATTCAGGAGGTAATAAACAGCCACAGAAACTAGTAGCTATTGAACCACCATTTTGCATTGTAAAACCAAGAGAAAATTGTACTGTCCATTTATGATTTACTGATAACACGGCGTTGCCTGGGTATTTATTTATGCTAATCCTGTATTAGACAGGAAAAGGAATGAATTATATCTACTATGTCAAGTCAAAGTAATGCTGAAACCACACACAGCGATATATGTGTGTGTGTGTGTTACGTTTATGCTGATAAATAAATAAACAAGGGAGACTAGTATAGATCTATTTCAAGTTATTTAGCTCTCATCAGCTAGCCATATCCTTACTGGGATTCAAACTGGGGCTGTATTACATATGAGGCAGATGTTTTAGCCACTAAGCCACCAGGTTCTCCTCCTGATCAGCTGAGCCAGGGGAATAAGTATATATTTGTGTAACAACACCCTGGTAAGTCCCAATTAAGGGAGGAAGCAAGCTGTTTTCCTTTACTGTCTTTCGGCTCATCACAAGAGACCATGCAGACAGAAAGCTATTTGTTTCGTTGCCTTTTGTTTCCATTTATGTTACGTTTAAATAAATAAATAAATAAATAAATAAATAAATAAATAAATAAATAAATAAATAAATAAGGGAGACTAGTATAGATCTATTTCAAGCTATTTAGCTCTCATCAGCTGGCCATACCCTTACTGGGATTCGAATATATATAACCTAATCCTTATCATCCATCTAGCTAACAGAACCCATAGAGAAGTACCCTTTTCAGCACATTTCCTAATTTTCCCATTTTAAAAGGTGATTTAACAGTGATATAACATATACAGTCAACCAATGGAACAGAAGTTGCCTTTGGATGTTGTGGGAGCTTCCTCACTGGCGGCTTTCAAGAAGAGATTGTCAGAAATGGTGTAGGGTCTGCTGCTTGGGTGGGGAGTTGGACTAGATGACCTACAAGGTCCCTTCCAACTCTGTTCATCTGAATCGGATACAATTATAGATGCTGTGTCCTTTTGAACTACCTTAGCTCTTGGAATAGGTGAGTAAATGGATCTCACCTGTAGCACATCAGCATGTAAAGGTGAACACTGAGGTGCAATTCAATCCAAAGCATCCCACTATGTCACATGTAGGACAGCCACTGCTGAAATATACAAGAGGTCCTCGACCTACGACCACAATTGAGCCCAAAATTTATGTTGCTAAGTGAGACATTTTTTTTTTAAATGAAAAAAGTTTTATTGGGTTTTATAAATTTTTCATACATAAGGTAAGGGTAAGGTGTAAAAAGACATTTTGAGAACTTTCTCGTCGAAGTCATTGACTCCATCTGAGTCTTCATGCACAAAATAGATATTTCAGTTATACATTCGTACTACAAAGTGGACAGAAATGCAAATAGAGTTATAATAAAAGAACTGTGCTAGCAAACGTGCTTAAACATCCAAACAACATTGTGATATAATAAAATAAAGTCATTTTGAGATCTAAGTCTCTTGGCAATTGTATCTTCTTCTCCCTGGCCCGCCTCTGCTCCCCCATTTTCATCTTCAAGGATTGAGGAATGTTTTTACGACCTTTCATGCCACAGTTATTAAATGAAACATTTCAGTTGATAGGTTAGTAGCCCGGTTGTTAAGTGAATCTGGCTTCCCCAGTGACTTTGCTTGTTAGAAGGTCGCAAAAGGGGATTACATTTTCCTGGGACACAGCAACAGTCAGAAACATGAATCAGTTGCTAAGCGTCTGAATTTTGATCACATGATCATAGGGATGGTTCAAAGGTCGTAATTTTGAAAAACGGTCATAAGTCACATTTTTCAGTGCCGTTGTAACGGTTACTAAACCGTAAGTTGAGGGCTAGCTATACTTGCCTGCTGAGCTGTGTGGAATCAATGAAAGTAGCAAATTATCTTCTGCGGGAGAAGGTGACTGTGGCTTGTGAGTTCGCATCTGTAGATTTCTTATCGGGTTCTCACTTGGCTATGACATTCAGCACGCACATGCGAGGGCGTCACACATTCAGGTGGCATAGAAACAGGGGACTCCTCTAACAAATAACACCATTCAGGAACTCTGCAAATTCTTCTAGTGTGACACGATGCTTTTCACCAAGACCTGGTGCAAAAATGACTTGGGAAACATGATGTTCTTCGCAACTTCCCCAACATTCACAAATCATAATCTCTGAGAAAATTCTTTTTTTTTTGGGTGGCTTTACGATCCCCATTTAGTACAACAACATTTCCCAGCCTGGTCCTCTCCAGATATTACTCCGTTCCCGAATCACTATGTTGATATCAGCTTTTTCCCCAATTGACACTAATACTACGTAGAGAAGGGGATGTGGTGGCTCAGTGGCTAAGACACTGAGCTTGTTGATCAGAAAGGTCGGCAGTTTGGCGGTTTGTATCCCTAGCGCTGCAGAATGGAGTGAGCTCCCGTTACTTGTCCCAGCTTCTGCCAACCTAGCAGTTTGAAAGCATGTGAAAATGCAAGCAGAAAAATAGGGACCAGCTTTGGTGGGAAGGTAGCAGCGTTCCATGCGCCTTCAGCATTTAGTCATGCTGGCCACGTGACCACGGAGACCTCTTTGGACAGCACTGGTTCTTCGGCTTTGAAACGGAGATGAGCACCGCCCCCTAGAGTTGGGAGCGATTAGCACATATGCACAAGGGGGACCTTTACCTTTACTATGTACAGTGGTACCTTGGTACTCAACTGCTTTGAAACTCATTGAACTTGGGACTCATTGCATTTTGATGTGAAAATTTTGTCCTGGTACTCATCATTTGTTTGGTGCTCAATGCACAAGTTAGAACTTATTGGTGATGGATGTCTTGGGATTCATTACGTTATTCCTTATGGGAAATTTTGTTTGGTACTCGTCGTGTTTGGTACTCATCATGCCTCCAAATTAACTATGAGTACCAAGATACCCCTGTATTAGACTTCTTCTTCCACAAATTAAACTCCTGATGGGGAATATGCCTACATTGGGCAAGGATTTGTGACTTGTTTGCTGCTGCCCCATTAATGGACCCTTGGAGATCCTCCATGCTGAGGCACACTGATGTTTAGTGGAAAGTTTAGGCCTATCAGTGTCACTGATGTTGGCTCTCATTCTGATCAGCATTAGGTATGTCCTCTGGATGTTAATAGCTAGATGATGCCCATCACAGGTGAAATAACATTTCCAATCTCTAAACAACTGCGTGGCTTTAGATTAATATTTATAGATGCATGGCACAACATAGGAGAACAAATCAATCAAGATAAGATTCAGCTGTCCACCTGCATTTAAAAGACAAAGGCCACTCTTTTGATGATGGAAAACTCCAATTTTGGATCGAGAGGACTTCTGGTTTTAAAGAGGGGGGTCAAAGATGCCATCTATGTCAAAATTTAACAGCCCTCTCTAAAATAGGGAGAGGAATATGATATCATCTATCTATCCAGTCTACAACACAGTCAACACCTTTCAACAGTTCCAAGAAGGAACTGTTTGTACTACTCAGGTGACCCTGATGACACAGATAAACCTCCAGTGGCCTCAAGAACTCGCTAAAAGAATGCAAATGACCAACGGTCTGCGAGGAGTATAAATCCTTCCATTCCCCACATCCAGTCAGACCTGAAGAAGCTTCTTGGATGAGAAGCAAAACGTCTTCAAAGAAAAACCAGAAAGTCCAGTTGCTTCTTGGAAAAACACCTTTGGGACAACCATGAGCATCACATTAGACATCAATATTCCATAGTTTATATCACTGTTTCTCAACCGTGACAGTTTGAAGAGGTGAAGGAAGTCCTCTTGTCTCAATGGGGCGCAACCCCAATGCAAGGGGTTGAAGGATGTCATGTTCATTGGAGCTGTTTTCCTCTGAAATATATGCTCTAGGCCAGTGATTCTCAGCCTTGGTGGCTAGAAGATGTATGGACTTCAACTCTCAGAATTCCCCTGCCAAGGGCATCAGCATGGGGTTAAGTATCATCAATATGCTATGATGACACTCAGTTGGCCATCAGTTGGTCTTGCTCTGCCAAGGAGCTTTCCCACTGTCTGAAGCAGGATATCTCAACCTTTGCAATTTTTAAGGTATATAGACTTCAACTCCCAGAATTCCGCAGGCAGAATGCTGGGAGTTGAAGTCCATATATTTTCAAGCTGTCGAAATGAAAAAGCCTGGTCTATAGGATAAAATGACAAGATTTGCCAAAGAGCAGCAGTTTCCTGTGTTCTTAACTAGCAAGTTAAGAACAGAGACAAGAGGCCCTTCACATTCTATAGGAATACTTCTATATCAATTGGTACATTTCACTGAGACTTTTGTTTAGTGCATTGCAATTTTTTACTACCAGTTCAGTGGGCATGGCTTGGTGGAGGTGGTGTGGCTTGGTGGGCATGGCATGGGAAGGATACTGTAAAATTTCCATTCCCTCCCCACATCAGGGGAAGGTTACTGCAAAATCCCCGTTTCTTCCCGATCAGCTGGGACTCGGGAGCCAGAGGATAGATGGAGTCATGGCCAGTCAGAGGTGGTATTTACTGGTTCTCCGAACTACTCAAAACTTCCGCTACTGGTTCTCCAGAACTGCTGAATACCACCTCTGGTGTATTGTGAAAAATAACTTACCAAAATCCAGCCATATTGTCATTAATTGAGTGCAAAGAAGTAGAGATTGCCAAAGTTTGTCAAACACAGCAAAAAAAAAAAAAAAAGCATAAATGTGTGAAGAGCAGTGCTCAGACATGTAGGTTGATCTGCTTCTGTGGGAGTTGGAACTCTGCCTTTAGAAATCAAACATAGATGCCAACTACAAAGGTACCAGTCTGGCATTCAGCTGTCACGATGGCTTTCTCTAAAATCCTTTTCATCAACCTTTCATCATGAGTGGCACACAATTCTGTCTCTCCCTTCCATCAATTTCAAGATGAGCTGCTGACATTCAGGGGAGGCAGCCAGGACTGAGCAAATGTTGGATTACGATTCGCCAAATTTTCTAGGAATGAGAATCAAAGTCAATATATGGCATTGTCTAATACTGCAGTCCTGGTCACTTGTATAGATTGTAATTTGCCACAAAACTCTCAAGGAAATACACTCCTGAGAATGCCATCTTTCATTGCACAAACATGTTCACAATCCATGGTCCCTTATAGAACCCTTTTGGTTCTAACAGCTGCCAAATGTTTGAACATCTTGCCTAGGAAAATCAATTTCTAGCAATTGGATTATAGCACAGAGTAACTTTGGAGGAACACAAGGCCTCTGGCTTCAAGGCAATTTTTTGCCTTCGGGTTATTGTGCAGAACTGGGTCATGATACTACTCAACTGCTCATCCTATACTAACACTGATTTTATACTGATTTTAGCAGTGTTCCAATATCTCAGGGGCTGCCACAAAGAAGAGGGAGTCCAACTATTCTCCAAAGCACCTGAGTGTAGAACAAGAAGCAATGGGTGGAAACTAATCAAGGAGAGAAGCAACTTAGAACTGAAGATAAATTTCCTGACAGTTAGAACAATTAGTCAGTGGAACAGCTTGCCTCCAGAAGTTGTGAATGCCCCAACACTAGAAGTCTTTAAGAAGATGTTGGATAGCCATTTGTCTGAAATGGTATAGGGTTTCCTGCCTAGGCAGGGGGTTGGACTAGATGACCTCCAAGGTCCCTTTCAACTCTGCTATTGTATTGTATAAGTATATAAAATCAGCATTTCAGATCAGGGTAATAAGTCCCCTTTTTCAGATAGGTCGTAAGTTCAAATAGTTGCTAAGTGACTGGTCGTATGTCAAGGACTACATGAACAGGCAATCCTTGACTTACAATCATTTGTTTAGTGGCCGGTTGAAGTTACAATGGCACCAAAAATAGTGACTTATGACATTCTTTACTCATAGAACCTTTGCAACACCTCCATGCTCATGTGATCAAAATTCGGACACTTGGCAACTGACTCACATTTATGACATTTGCCACGTCCCAGGGTCATGTGATTCCCCTTTTGCAAGCTTCTGACAAGTCAAGTCAATGGGGAAGCCAGGTTCCCTTAACAACCATGTTGCTAACTTAACAGGGATTCACTTAACCGCTGTGGCAATGAAGGTCGCAAAATGGGGCAAAACCCACTTAGCAATTGTCTTGCTTAGCAATGGAAAAGTTGGGCTCATTTGTGGTCGTAAGTCGAGGACTACCTGTACATGTGACCCTAGTCCAGTGATGGGGAACCTTTTCAGCACCAAGTGCCGATAAGGGACCCCACGCAGGTAGGCGGCACCAAGCGCTGAAAAAAAGGCACTTTTCATCCTCTGGGCTGTGACCAGGAAGAGGACTACTTCTGTTTTCCGGAAATTTATTTACAGTTAATAATATTTAATAATAATAATAATTTTAATTTTATATCCCGCTCTCTCTCCCCAAAGGGACTCGAGGCGGGGCACAGGCAATTAAAAATACAGTTAAAACCACAGACAGAATACAAAATTAAAAATGAATTAAATTAGTCCTGCGCTAAAAACCCATAAACTAAAACTACCCCTAAAACCCCTAACCTTAACAGAGACTACCCAAGGCCGGCCAGGCGAAAAAGATGTGTCTTTAATTTTAAACGGAAGGAGCGGAGGTCCGTAGTTGTCCTAATATCGGGGGGAAGGTCGTTCCAGAGGGCTGGGCCCGCCACAGAGAAGGCCCTTCCCCTGGGCGTCGCCCGCTGACAAAGTCTAGTGGATGGCACCCGGAGAAGTCCCTCTCTGTGGGAGCGAATCGGCCGTGAGGATGTATGGGGCAGGATCCGATCCCGCAGATAGCTAGTTACTGCTGCGCATGCGCATGTGCCAATCAGCTGGACAGCACATATGCTCACGCTGGAAAATGGAAGACCAGCTCTTCCGGCTTCCGGCTCTGTCGCATGCACAATAGCCAGCTGATTGTTGCGTGCACTTACACGGCAGAAACCCAGAAGAGGAACAGGCAAAGCCACACATGCCAGGTGACATGACTCACTTCAGGCACACGTGCCATAGGTTCGCCATCACGGTCCTAATCAATCCCCTTGGCTGATCATTGTAACTAAACAGGGTTTCACTTCTTGTCCAAATTTAAGCTTAAAGTCAGCCTTCGCCTATGTGGTAGTAATTTACCTCAGAGAGGGAGAAATGAAGGGCAGACCAAGAACATGATCACGAGAGGATCCCTCAGCAACAGAAGCAGGATTGGAAGAGCTCCAAATGACGTGATGTGTTAATGAGAAAAAATAGCTCGCGTGGTAGAATTCGCAGTTGCCTTCTGCTGCCGAATGCCTCAGCTCCGACAGGGATTTTTTTTTTTCCTTCTTCTTCACCCTTTTCCTGGCTGTGATTTACACTTTCCCCCCAGCCCTCCTTCTCCCTGTACCTTAAGTATAATATGTATTAAAAATAACGCCTAGTAAAATGTAATCAATGCTTGCAGTTGGAAAGGAAAACAACTGTGGAAGCAATTCATGTTTTCCTTGCCATTCACAAACTTCATGCCTTAATTAATGTCTCACACACACACACACACACACACACACACACACAACCCACAGCGTCATGAATTCCTCCCTGGGAATCCTGTACAACAATGGCAGGAAGTGAAAATTGTTCCCCTTTTACAACTGGATGATTTATATGGAGCTAGGATGATCTTTTGGTGACTGAGGGCTACGCTTTGTATTTTGGGAGGGGGGTGTGCGTGCGTGCGTGCTTGTGTGTGTGTGTGTGTGTGTACAGTGACACAGAGGGACCCACCACACATATGTAGATAAGGCTTGGTTGAAATGACTCCTCTGCTTTTTAAAAGAGAGAGAGAGAGAGAGAGAGAGAGAGAGAGAGAGAGAGAGAGAGAATGCAAAACCGTTGGCAGGTTATCTCATGAATGGCAATTCAGTCTAAGTGGCCAGAAACAGGAAAGAAGCATTTTGAAACATCCCAAGAGATTCTGCCATAATTAATTCTTGGAAATTCTTCCTCGTTTCCAAGATTCTAACTGAAATCTGGGTAGCTCTTAACCAGCCCTGAGGTTTCCTTCAGTTAATTAACCCCTTTTCTTAGTAGATGATCCTGTATCAATAGTTCAAGGGAACTACATGTTGGAAGAAACGTCCTTCTGGGTTCAGTTCCAAGTGGGGAAAAAGACACTGGAGACATGGAGGCTGCTTGGAAAGATGGTTTAATGGTGGTCAGGACCACATGGCTTGAGTTCCTGAACAGAAAAGGGGGATCCCATGATTCCAGATGTTGGGTGAAGAAGAAAAAGGGGCATAGATGCTGAAAGTCTCTGGTTTTGTGCCCTCTCTGACCTTTGACCTTGACCTTGTATTCTGATTGGTTGTCAGACTCCTATGGGGCCATGCAGGAGCAACTCTGTAGGCTGTGTTTTGAGTCGAAGCTTGGTTGAGCATTGCTTCTTCCCAGGTGGCAGGTGGTGGAGATGGGTAAAGGGATAATACTATCATACCTTAATCCCATCACCCTGGAGCTGAAGTGGGGAGATCTTTGTTATGTAGAATTGACTGGCTCAGGCCTTTTAATGGTCTCTTGACAAAGGTGGGGGCTATTAAGAGTGAGTCTGTTTCCAGCCTAAAAACATGTTTCTCCATTTCTTACTCAGGGAAATATAATATTCTGCCTTTTCAATATTTCTTAAGATATTTCATTCTTCTAGGAGAGGGGTGGGTGCTAACTTCCTACATACATATGTCTAAACTATCTTCCAGTACTTGAGGGACTGTCACAAAGAAGAGCGGATTGATTTATTCTCCAAAGCACCAGAGGGCAGGACAAGAAGTAATGGGTGGAAGCTTACTGAAGAGAGATCTAACTTAGAAGTAAGGATACATTTTCTGACAGTGAGAACGATTAATCATAGCTTGCCTCCCGGAGTTGTGGGTACTCCATCACTAAAGATTTTCAAGAAAAGATTGGACAACCATTTGACCAGGATGGTATAAGGCAGGGGTCTGCAAAGTCGGCTCTTTTAAGACTGGTGGACTTCAACTCCCAGAATTCCCCAGCCAGCATAGCTGGCTGGGGAATTCTGGGAGTTGAAGTCCACCAGTCTTAAAAGAGCCGACTTTGAACTAGAAGACCTCTGTGGTCCTTTCCAGCCTCATCCCAAAGGTGCTTTTTCAAGAGGCAACTGGACTTTCTTGTTTTCTTTCTTTTGAAAACATTTCTCTTCTCATCCAAGAAGCTTCTTCAGCTCTGACAGGACAGTGCAGAAAGGAAGGATTTATATTCCTTGCAGATAGCTGATCATCTGCATCCTGTCAGCCGGTCATTGAAGCATTTGGAGGTTTATCTGTGTCCTCAGGGTCACTTGAGTAGAGTAGAACCCTAAAAGAATGCAAATGACCAGCTGTCTGCAACGGATATACAATAGCAGAGTTGGAAGGGACCTTGGAGGTCTTCTAGTCCAACCCCCTGCCTAGGCAGGAACCTTATACCGTTTCAGACAAATGGCTATCCAACATCTTCTTAAAAACTCCCAGTGTTGGGGCATTCACAACTTCTGGAGGCAACTTCTGTTCCACTGATTAATTGTTCTCACTGTCAGGAAATTTCTCCTCAGTTCTAAGTTGCTTCTCTCCTTAATTAGTTTCCACCCATTGCTTCTTGCTCTACCCTCATTGGGAAAGGAATCCTGCAATCTTAATTCCAACTTTTGATTCATCTAGCCCCGCCTGTCTCATGATGTGCT
Organism: Rhabdophis nuchalis; assembly: GCA_039707465.1. Lineage (NCBI taxonomy): Eukaryota > Metazoa > Chordata > Lepidosauria > Squamata > Natricidae > Rhabdophis > Rhabdophis nuchalis. Next base: position 389,041,416 of record CM077643.1, read on the forward strand.
CTGCATATAAGCTAAATAGGCAGGGCGACAGTATACAGCCTTGCTGGACTCCTTTCCCAATTTTGAACCAATCAGTGGTTCCGTTTCCAGTTCTCGCTGTTGCTTCTTGATCCGCATATAGGTTGACTGTTTAAACTTACAATAGAAAGCTGCTGTATTTTTCGGAGTATAAGACGCACCGGAGTATAAGATGCACCAAGATTTTGAAGAGGTAAATAAAAGAAAATGTTTTTCCACTCTGCAGACCTCCCAAACCCTCTGCATGCCTCCTTTTTTGTGTAAAACACAGGGCATGCAGAGAGTTTGAGAGGCCTGCAATGTGCTCCTGGGGGCTGGGGGGGGGGGGCAAAAACAAGCAAAAATGGCCCCTATAAATCCTTCCATTCCCCACCATCCAGTCAGAGCTGAAGAAACTTCTTGGATAAGAAGTGAATCTTTTTCAAAAGAAAAACAAAACAAGGAAGTCCAATTCCCTCCTGAAAAAACACCTTTGGGACAACCATGACCTGGGTCAGAGGTGGGTTCCTACCGGTTTGGACCATTTCGGCCAAATCAGTAGTAATTTGGTGACCTGGATCACTGGAACCAGCAGCGACCCAGGCCTGCCACATTCCCTGTTCTCTTACGGTGGCGCCATCTTGATTTTTGGTTCTGTGCATGCACAGAACAATTTTCATTGCAGAAATGTAATTCCCCCCCTTTTAACATTTTAGTTTTAGTTTTATTTAATTTATATCCTGCCATTTTGCGCATGCACAGACCTATATAGGTACAAATGTGCATGTGTACAAAAAATTTTGCACACCAAACCGGCAGCAATGCTGGCAGCAACCCACCCCTGACCTGGATGACTGAGAATCTCTACTGACTTTCCAGCCTTATGATTTTATGTTCTATATCTTTAGGTTGATAACATCAATGCAATGCATATTTAATCATGGGTTTATCCCTACTGAATTCCACAGTACTTCTTTTGCATTTATTTTAAGCTAAATGGCTCTTAGACTGAAGCTGACTTGTATGAAGTGATTTGCATTAAGAGGCTCTGTAGAATTTCTGCAGCTAAAAGCTGGATCAGAAAAGTGGGGTTGAAGAATAGATTTTCTGGGTATTCCACCTATTTCCCATTTTTGAGCACCCACGCTGAATTATATACCTTTTCTCTTTCCTTTATTCTGTTTCTTTCTCTTTTGCTTTCAGAATAGAATAGAATACTTTATTGGCCAAGTGTGATTGGACACAAAAAGAATTTGTCTTTGGTGCAGATGCTCTCAGTGTACATAGAAAGAAATGATACGTTCATCAAGAATCATAAGGTACAACACTTAATGATAGTCATAGGGTTCAAATAAGCAATCAGGAAACAATATCAATATAAATCGTAAGGATACAAGCAACAAAATTACAGTCCTGCAGTTATAAGTGGGAGGAGATGGGTGTTAGGAACGATGAGAAGACTAATAGTAACAGTAATACAGTCTTAGTGAATAGTTTGACAGTGGTGAGGGAATTATTTGTTTAGCAGAGTGATGGTGTTTGGGGGGGAAACTGTTCTTGTGTCTAGTTGTCTTGGTGTGCAGTGCCCTATAGTGTCGTTTTGAAGGTAGGAGTTGAAACAATTTATGTCCAGAATGTGAGGGGTCTGTAAATATCTTTTAAAATCAGGCTAATTTTATCGGCTGAAATGCATCTTTGCTTTTTCTATCAGGCATTTCCACACATTTTTTTTTTTTTAAGCAAAGCATAACTAATCTGGCCTTGGCTCCTTTGGGAAGTCAAGGTCGTATTTCCCATGGCAAAGAAAGGTCTTCATGTGATTGCTTTCTAAAAACCTCAGCCCTCCCTCTCTCCCTCCCCCCACACACACACAAAAAATGACTAAGCAAAGCCAAGCAGCTAAGCCATAATTTGACAAAATTAAAACAACCTCAAAACGCCAACCCACAGGACTTTTAGTTCAACAGAGTAGCCTATCCTGGAAACCACAGCGAAATCCAGCGCTCTTTTTTTCCTTCTTCTCTGACCACTGAATGTATTATTAACGCTCAGGGTTGGTTGCTTCTACTTCGCCTTCCCCCCACCAGCCAGTTGGCTCATGTAGCTCTCCGGGAAATGGATGATTCGCAGCAGTTTTCCAGAATTTCCTTTCGGCCGCTGACCTTCCCCTCATTTGCTTTTTTGGAAATCAAGAGGACCAAAGGAAACTGGCGCAAAAGAAGTTTCCTCAGAGCTCAAGTTCTGTAGGGGAACTTTATACTCCCACTATATTTCCTGGAACCTTATCCCTCAAATGGAGCTTAGCCTGAAAGACAAAATTTAGGGCATGGGGCTAAGATTAGCTTTCTTTAATCACAGTTTACTGCACTAATCATAATGGGCAGGGTTCAAGCAATGTGCTTAGACATAAACCATGATTTATGTATCATTTATGATTATGCCCACTGTAACAACATTGCCAGAAAAGCATTAAGAGTTGTTAACCTAATCTGGCATAGCTTCTTCTCTGGTAACATTGTACTACTAACTAGAACCATGATGGCGAACCTATGGCATGGGTGCCACAGGTGGCACTTGGAACCATTTCTTAGGGCACGCGAGGCGTTGCCCTGTCAGCTCCAGCGCACATGTGTGCACTGGCCAGCTAATTTAGGCCTTCTTTTGAGGCCGTTTTTTGCCCTCTGAAGCCTCTGGTGGTGGAGGTGGAGGCTGTTTTCACCCTCTCCAGGCTCCTAGAAAGCCTCTGGAGCCTGGGGAGGGTGAAAAAAGCGTGCCAAAAGCAGGGGGTCATGCACATAGCATTATGGGTGTGGCACGCCCACGGACGACCCCCCTGCGCTCCCTCCGCTTTTGGCACACGAGACAAAAAAGGTTCGCCATCACTGAACTAGAACATACAAAACATTCGCTAGACCAATTCTCGAATACAGCTCATCTGTCTGGAACCCGCACTGCATATTGGACATTAATAAAATCGAGCGAGTCCAGAGATACTTCACGAGAAGAGTCCTCTGCTCGCAACAGAATACCTTATGCCAGGGGTCTCCAACCTTTGCAACTTTAAGTCTGAAGGACTTCAGCTCCCAGAATTCTCCAGCCAGCTTTGCTGGCTGGAGAATTCTGGGAGCTGAAGTCCTTCAGATTTAAAGTTGCAAAGGTTGGAGACCCCTGCCTTATGCCACCAGGCTTGAAATTTTGGGCTTAAGACAACTTAGAACTTCGCCACCTTCAGTCTGACCAAAACGTAGTACATAAAATTATCTACTATAATGTTCTACTTGTCAATGACTTCTTCAGCTTCAACCCCAACAATACACAAGCACACAATAGATGCAAACTTAAGGAAAACTGTACCAAATTCTATTCAGCAACTTCAGCAACAGAGTGGTCAATGCCTGGAATGCACTACCTGATTCTGTTGTTACATCCTCAAATCCCCACAGCTTCAATCTTAAACTGTCTACCATGGACCTCACCCCATTCCTAAGAGGTCTGTAACGGGGTGTGCATAAGCGCACCAGTGTGCCTCCTGTCCTGTCCTACTGTCCCCATTTATTCGTATTCATGTCATGTATTCATAATCTTGTATATACTTATAATTATTATCTTATACACACTTGACAAAACAAATAAATACATTTTTAAAAATCACGTGGCTGGGTTTGTGCAACCATTGTAAAGTCTCCTCATTCAGGACTTTGGATGGTCACTGAACAAGTAGTTATTAAGTGAGGACTACCTATAACGCTATTTGGGCTCCATTAGCAAAGCATCTGAAGCTGAAATATTTTGGCCACCCTATGAGAAGAGGTGAGAGGGATCTTGGAGTCCTAGTGGACAACCATTTAAATAGGAGCCAGCAGTGTGCAGCAGCTGCCAAAAAAGCCAACACAGTTCTACGCTGCATAAACAGAGGGATAGAATCTAGATCACGTGAAGTGTTAATATCGCTTTATAATGCCTTGGTAAGGTCACACTTGGAATACTGCATACAGTTTTGGTCACCATGATGTAGAAAAGATGAGGAGACTCTAGAAAGAGTGCAGAGAAGAGCAACAAAGATGATTAGGGGACTGGAGGCTAAAACATATGAGGAATGGTTGCAGGAATTGGGTGTCTCTAGTTTAATGAAAAGAAGGACTAGGGGAGACATGATAGCAGGGTTCCAATATCTCAGGGGCTGCCACAAAGAAGAGGGAGCCAAGCTATTCTCTAAGGCAGGGGTCCCCAACCTTTGCAACTTTAAGTCTGAAGGACTTCATCTCCCAGAATTCTGGGAGCTGAAGTCCTTCAGACTTAAAGTTGCAAAGGTTGGAGACCCCTGCTCTAAGGCACCTGAGGGCAGGACAAGAAGCAATGGGTGGAAACTAATCCTGGAGAGAAGCAATCTAGAACTGAGGAGAAATTTCCTGACAGTTAGAACAATTGATCAGTGGAACAACTTGCTTCCAGAAGTTGTGAGTGCTCCAACACTGGAAGTTTTTAAAAAGAGATTGGATAACCATTTGTCTGAAGTGGTGTAGGGTTTCCTGCCTAAGCAGGGGGTTGGACTGGTAGACCTCCAAGGTGCCTTCCAATTCTGTTATTCTATTCTAAAAGAGGACTCACTGAAAAAGACCCTGATGCTGGGAGAGATTGAAAGCAAAAGGAGAATGGGACAGCAGAGGATCAGATGGTTAGATGGTCTCACCGACACAATGGGGATGAATTCGGGCAAACTCCGAGAGACAATGGAAGACAGGGAGAAGGGAGGGACTGGCGTGCTGTGGTCCATGGCAGTTGCAAAGAGTCTGACATGACTTTGCAGTTAAACAACAAAAAGTAAAGCACCACTTTGAAAATTGGGAGCAGCAGAAGAAATTATTCTCAGTTTGACTTAGCAAAATTAATCTTAAAATGCTTTTGTACACTATGGTCCAATGTTTGATAAACTTTTTTTTCTCTCAGGACCCCTTCTCACTTTTAAAAATTAATAGGGGACCCCAAAGGAGCTTTTGTTTCTATGGGTTATATTTATCAATATTTACTTGATTAAAAATTAAAATTGATGCATTCGCTGCTGCTACCGCTTCTCATGATTGTTTAATGGGATTTTAATGCTGTATTATTTTTCAACATAGGCTGGCAAATCATTTTCATTTCTTGGATCCCTGAGAGGAATCTTGGAAGATCCCTGGGGGTCCGAGCATCCCACTTTAAGAAATCCGGCTATACATAATCCAATGCTGAAGAGGGTTATTTTTTTCATAGTCCAATTCATGAGGATATTGAGAATATCAAGAGATGCTACAGATTGAATGGTATTTTTTTTAGGTTACTACCGTGGCATAATTTTTGTTAGACTTTTCTAATAAGAAAACGTGGATCAACATCCCCCAATATTTTACAATAACTTTCCTCACAACAACAACCCTGTGAGGTGGGTAAATCTGAGAGAAAATGATTGGTCCAAAATCACACAGTCAGCTACTTCCTGACAGTTAGAACAATTAATCACTGGAACAACTTGCATCCAGAAGTTATGAATGCATCAAATTTTTAAGAAGATGTTGGATAACCATACCATTTGACCGAAATGGTATAGGGCCATGATGGCGAACCTATGGCATGGGTGCCACAGGTGGCACACGGAGCTATTTGTTAGGGCACACGAGGCGTTGCCCTGACAGCTCCAGCGTGCATGTCCAGCTGACTTCGGCTTTTTCACCCTCCAGAGACTGGAGGCTGAAGGCTCGCTCCTAAGGGCTGAAGGCTCCTCAAGACTCTGGAGGGCGAAAAATGACCCTACGAGCAAACCAGAGGGGGAAATCATGCACATGTGTGGCACGTCCATGCATGATGCCCCCTGCGCTCCCCCCACTTTTGGCACGTGAGCCAAAAAAGGTTCACCATCACTGGTATAGGGTTTCCTGCCTAAGAAGCAGGTTGGACCTCCAAGGTCCCTTCCATCTATTCTATTCTATTCTATTCTATTCTATTCTATTCTATTTTCCATTCCATATTTTCTATTCTATTCCATTCCATTCCATTCCATATTTTCTTTTCTTTTCTATTCTATTCTATTCTATTCTATTCTATTCTATTCTATTCTATTCCATCCCATCCCATCCCATCCCACCCCACCCCATCCCATATTTTCTATTCTATTCTATTCTATTCTATTCCATTCCATTCCATATTTTCTATTCTATTCTATTCTATTCTATGCCATGCCATGCCATGCCATATTTTCTTTTCTTTTCTATTCTATTCTATTCTATTCTATTCTATTCTATTCTATTCCATTCCATTCCATTCCATTCCATTCCATTCCATTACATTACATTACATTACATTACATTACATTACATTCTACAGTTTAGTTGCACATAAAAGTTAACTCTTGGCAACAATATGAAAGTGGCCTGCAATCCCATCTTTTGGGTTGTTTCAGGCCACTCACTGGTTCTATTTTCTTGTCTAGCCCACAGCTGTGAGATTACTTAGTAATCTCCCACCCAAACAATAACTCAGTTCAACCCTGTTTAGCTTTATGAAATTTAAGATTCACTATGCTGTATATTCTGGTCAGCTCCTTCCAGCCGCCTTCACTCTTTCCCAAATAAGCACTACAGGGTTTTTCATGCTGTATATTTTGATTTGTATTCAGGCTTAAAAATAAATATAGCAGCTTTTTTTAAAATGTGAAGCATAAGTAATCAATCTTTTTCAGCTTTGCGGTGGCTTTGCATGATCTCACACAATGGGTTGGCACTTTGCAATTGCCTTGAATCTTGAAAATATACTAATTTTTCTGATATACTGATATTTCATGAGAGGGTAAGCAAACACCTGAAATATCATGCAACCTAGTGCAATGTTATGGCAATCTCATGTGGGATTACCAAAATCTATGAAATGTTGGAGACCTTGAAAGATCTGGGGCTGTTTTATTCATCTTATTTTTAGTAGTGTTTACTTTCAAATACAATTTTGGAAGTCCCTGGCACTGGTGGGGAAGGGGGGGGGGAGTGTAGGGAAAAAAGCTGCCATGTTTCTATGGGAACCACATTGCCAAAACCTTGACAGAGACTGTAAACTGTTACACTTCAACCAAATGTCCTATTCCTATTCGTAAGTCCACAGTTGCTATAATTCTTTATGTCAAGGATGCCACTGGAGGATCAGGAGAGAAGATTGGAAGGGAACAACTGCTTATGAAATATGTAACGGTAAAGGTTCCCCTCACACATACAGTATGTGCTAGTCGTTCCCAATTCTAGGGGACGGTGCTCATCTCCGTTTTGAAGCCGAAGCGCTGTCTGAAGACATCTCTGTGGTGATGTGGCTGGCATGATTAAACACCGAAGGCACACACAAAGGTGGTTCCCATTTTTCTACTTGCAATTTTACATGCTTTCGAACTGCTAGGTTGGCAGAAGCTAGGACAAGTAACGGGAGCTCACTCCGTTACGCGGCGCTGGGGATTCGAACTGCTGAACTGCCGAACTTCTGATCGACAAGCTCCGCATCTGATTTAACTGATTTAGACCCTGATTTAACAGTCAGATTGCAGTCTGAGTTTGTAGGCAGCAATAAAGTTCAAGAAGAGGTGGTCCAAAATCAGCCCAAGGCTGTTGCTACAAAGTTTGGGATGGAAGCTTTGATGGTCTGCAATCAGAGATGCTTGTATTGATACAGTATTTTACCCTTAAGGGTGTTAGGCTACATCAGTGTTTCTCGGTCTTGGCAATTTGAAGATGTGTGGTGGACCTCAACTCCCAGAATTCCCCAGTCAGAAGGAATCAAGCTATTCTCCAAAACACCTGAGGGCAGGACAAGAAGCAATGGATGGAAACTAATCAAGGAGAGAAGAAACTTGGAATTAAGGAGAAAAATTTTGACAGAACAATTAATCAGTGGAACAACTTTCCTCCAGAAGTTGTGAATGCTCCAACACTGGAAGTTTTTAAGAAGAGATTGGAGAACCATTTGTCTGAAATGCTTTAGGATTTCCTGCCTGAGCAGAGGGTTGGACTAGAAGACCTCCAAGGTCCCTTCCGTTATCCCATCCCATCCCATTCCATCTTAGCCTAGCCTAGCCTATTCTCCACAATTGAGAAACATTGAATTAGATGATTTGAAAGATTTTTTCCCATCTTTTTGATCCACATGACATCTTGTGAAGGATCGTCGTCTCAGCTAAAACTGAAGAGAGTCAGCAAACAGATTTAGTTTTCCAACAAGAGGATCTCCCTCAAGAGGCAAAGCCTAAGAGGGCTTGCAATGCATTTGATTCAGGGCCTGTGAGGGCGTGATTGTAACACTTGACTGCAGCTCCTTGCCTTTCCTTGCACGAAGGTGCCAATAAGAAGCACCTTCAGCTCTGTTTAATTATTCTGCTGGTTCACTACTATGCCTATCATTCTTCACTACAGTACAGGCATCTACTTAGCCTACCGCCTTGATGGCAAACCTATGGCATGGGTGCCACAGGTGGCACACGCAGCCATTTGTTAGGGCACACGAGGCTTTGCCCTGTCAGCTCCAGCACGCATGTCCAGCTGGCTTCGGCCGTCTTTTGAGACCATTTTTCACCCTCCAGAGGCTTCCCTGAAGGCTCCAGAGGGCGAAAAATGACCCTACGAGCAAACCAGAGGGGGAAAGCACATGCATGTGTGGCATGCCCATGTATGACACTCCCTGCGCTCCCCTCACTTTTGGCACGTGAGTCATCACTGGCCTACAGCTTCAGTTGCCTCTCGCACCTGGAACCATCAAAAGAGCTATCCATTAAAGGTAAAGGTTCCTCTCACACATATGTGCTAGTTGTTCCCGACTCTAAGGGGCGGTGCTTATCTCCGTTTCAAAGCCGAAGAGCCAGCACTGTCCGGAGACGTCTCCGTGGTCATGTGGCCAGCATGGCATGACTAAACACCGAAGGCTCACGGAATCCTGTTACCTTCCCACTGAGGTGGTTCCTATTTTTCTACTTGCATTTTTACATGCTTTCGAACTGCTAGGTTGGCAGAAGCTGGGACAAGGAACGGGAGCTCACCCCATTACGCAGCGCTAGGGATTCAAACCGTTGAACTGCCGACCAACAAGCTCAGCCTCTTAGTCCCCGAGCCACTGCCTCCCTCTACCCTAATTGAATCCTAGACCTGATATTATGCTAGAATCAGAAATGCTTTCAAAATAGGGTCCATGAATTCAGGAAGACTGTCTCAAAGAATGTGATCAAAACTCTGCCCAGTTTTTGATATATTGGATGTGCACCACAACACACACAACAAACAGGCACAACTTCAATCACACTGTGGCGGCCAACATCTTGACTTTTTTTGACACACAAACACACACACACCCCGGCCTAAAGCACAGATCTGTTTTCCTCTGGACTGAGCCCATATTTGTCCCTGGAGTCGTGAGCCACATGTTGCATTCCCCAAACTAGTGAGAGATCCAGACCAAACACTAAATTTACATTTAAACTCCCTTAAAATAAAGCCTAGTTCATAGGTTACTCTCCGGCAAGGTAATGAAGAATGACTCTCCCGTGTTACTTTAAACATTAATATTTGGTAACAACTTTGGGAGGTCTTAGACAGAGAGGTCTTAGACAGAGAGGGCTCAAATAGTGCATTTCTGAATGTAATTCAGACTATAATGTAATTTAAACAGCGGGGCTTCAGGTTACCTAATGATAGGGCTGGTCCTCTACAAATCCTGATTATTATATATTCTCTGCGAATGTTTACTGCATATGTGTTCCTTTTTTTTTCCAAGCAGGGCTTGGCTTAACATGTCTAAAGTGGGAGAGTATTTATGCCGTGTAGAATCTTTGGCATCAGATTCCTAAACAGACCTCCTTGGAAACCCTTTCAGTGGTGAAATAATTTTGGTTGGAGCTCAGTATAGGCCTGGCCAGTTTGGGAAATCTTAAGCTATCAGCAATTTGAAGCCAGCTATTTATTTTTTTAAAAAATATTCCAAATAAAAGCCAAAAGGGAAGATGTGTTGTTCGTGTGTCAAAGACATGGCTCAGAGGAGATTGCAAAACTCAGCACAGACTAAAATGAGCCTGCTAAAACAATTCTGCATGGAATATTTATTTATTTTTCTTTGCTGGGGACCCAAGCAAAAACAAAAAAGGGGGGGGGAGTGAAATAAAATAAAAATTGTTTCTGGCCATAACTTGCAGGAGTGACTGTTTTATTCCCGAAGTGAAAATAATTAGAATGAGGTTGCTATTTTCAGCTGAGAATTTAGATCAGTGGTAGTCAACCTGGTCCCTACCTCCCACTAGTGGGCGTTCCAGCTTTCATGGTGGGCGGTAGGAGTTTTGTCCGATACCGAAGCACTTTCCTTTTTTTAATTTAATTGACTTCCCTACTTTATAAATCACCATTACTATGGAACTGGTGGGCGATTAGAAAATTTTGCTACTAACAGAGATACAAAAGTGGGCAGTAGGTATAAAAAGGTTGACTACCCCTGATTTAGACGGTTCTAAGCATTAATTATGAAAACTATGACTATTCAGCCTCAACTCTTTGATCTATGACAGGGATCTGCAAAGTCGGCTCTTTGAAGACCGGTGGACTTCAACTCCCAGAATTCCCCAGCCAGCATAGCATAGCTGGCTGGGGAATTCTGGGAGTTGAAGTCCACCGGTCTTCAAAGAGCCGACTTTGCAGACCCCTGATCTATGGAATGGGCATAAAAGTGAGAAAGCTATGTTAATTTATTTCCTCACTGTAATAGCAGAGAGAATTTGGGTTTTTTAAAAAAAACGGTAAGATGCTTTCTATCAAGCTGTTACTATGGTGCAATGCTTTCCCATTATCCAGATGCAACATTGTAGGAAATATGACCATGTTTTTATGTCATAATTTAGATGCCTTTAACAGAAAATTTGACATAGCTCTGGAGGACAATTCCATTAATAATGAATATAGCCTTCTATTCAGATAGCTAGCAATATACTGACATGATTCATAGCTTGTGTACTGAACTACACAGTGCTAAACCATGATTTTGAAGCTACTGTGGTTGGTTCACTCATCATCTAAACAAAAACATCATAAACCACATGAAGGCTTGAATGATGGATAAATGTAGCCATTATGATGTTTTAAACCAGATGTAATAAAGTATGAAGGCAGCTAATTTATCTTTTAGCTAGTAAGTTGTGGTTGGTTGTTTAACCATAACTTAAGGTGTTATGTGATTATCACCTCTGGGTAGTAGTTCAGATTTTCCAGATAAACTGGTACCTTCCTCCCATAAATAGCCCAATTAGTCTACAACGGTGCTTTTCAAATTTGGCAGCTTTAAGATGTGTGGACTTCAACTCCTAGAATTCCCCAGCAAGCATGTTGACTAGGAAAATATGGGCATTGAAATTAACCCATCTTTATGTTGTCAAATAAAATAAAAACAAAACAAAACATTGGTCTACTCTACAAGAAGGCAAAAAACTACACCAGTGTTTCTCAAACTTTAAGACATGTGACTTCAACTTCCAGAATTTCCCAGCCAGCATGCTGACTCTGGAATTCTGGGAATTGAAGTCCATGTCATAAAGTTGCCAAGTTTAAGAAATATGGTACCATACCAAAGTCACACTTGTCTCCTTTGGTTTATATCAGGGGTCAGCAACCTTAAATACTCGAAGAGCCACAAAGGTCCTAACTGGAAGCCCCCCCCCAATTCAATTCTGGAACCAACCAGAAGTCTGGTTCCCCCACACTCTCCTCCTAGAGTGGCATCCTTTTTCCTCTACCTATCCTAACCGAAAGCCCTGTCAATCGTGGAGCCGACCGGAAAACCCACCTCTTGCCATAGTCTCCTCCTGGTGCACCATGCTTTGTCTCCCCCGAAACTGGAAGCTCATCTCAAAATTGTGGCGCTGACTGGCGCAGAGGGATGAAAGAGCCACATGCGGCTCCAGAGCTGCAGGTTGCCTACCCCTGGTTTATATGAACTCATCCTTGCCATTTTCTTGGCACAATAGGGAAGTTATTGTATTTTGGGACTTTATTTTGCCAACTTCCCAGCTTAGATTCACATCAGGTATTAAAAATTAATTGACCAATGGATTCAGAAAGTGGCGGGGTTTGCGGAAATGGCAAAAATTTCAGCTTTCTTAAAAGATCAGAAACAGGACTTCCGGTTCCGGCTCCAGCGGCGACGTGCGAGCCTTGGGCTCGCTCGCCGCTTTGTTGCCTTTTCTGCCCCCCCACGGGGGCGAGACACTCCGGTTACCGGAGGTCTCCCGTAGGGTCGGCTCGGAGGAGACGTTTCTCCTCACGGCGGTGGGGAGAGCGATCCCCTCCGCGACCTAGGTGAGGAGGAACATGCTAGCGGGGGGTTCTCCCTTCGCCAACGGCTGTCGGCACCATTCACTTTTATGAAGAGGGCTGAGCGGAGGAGATCGGAAGGTTTGCCGAGGCTTCAGCTGCGAGGAGAGAGTGAGTTTTAAAAAGACTTTTTTTCCTTGCTGCCAGCCAGGCTGAACGGACTGGGAGGGGGGTGTTTGTTTCCAAAAAACCCCCCTCGGACTTAAGCGGCACTTAAAAATGGCTTCTCTGGAAGAGAAAGCGGAAATCTTAAATCCGGACTGTCTTTAACAAGGGAAAGTGGAATGCGGCTACTTGCAACATTGTTTCTAGGTCTGGCTGGTTATAAAGAATTTATTTTTCTACTTTCTCCTCTGGGCTCTGAGATGGGCGGTGGAAAGTGGCTTTTCTCTGTCCCTGCCTGACTATTTTAATTATGGAAAATTCCCAGCGTCTCTTTACAAGTGGGACTCTCTCTGGAATTAATGAAGAATTTTTTTTCTTGTTGGATTTTGGATTCCTTTCTGGATTACCTTCGTTATTATAACTATTGAGCTGGAAAATTGTCTCTCCCTTGGTTTCTGAATTTTACAACGTTCCAACCTTGATCTGAACTTTTGGCTCCCGGCTAGTCTCACCAGCCCCACCCTGAAAACGCCATTTTGGTGGCACTGACTTTAACAGTTAATCATGGCTCAAGAAACAGCACTGGCAAGTTTAGAACAACGGATGGCTTCTCTTGAAACTGTTATACAAACTTTGGTAAACGAAATTCAGGCCCAGAGGGCTGAAAACATCAATTTCAAGAAGGAGCTATTGGATACCAGGAACCAGGTGCTGGAAAACACACAGAAGACTGAAGAATTGCAAGGGGGGTTGGTGGGGGTTAAGGGAGAGATTAAAAATGTTACTAAAGAGGTTGGGGAAATAGATGGGCATGTGTCTAGGATTGATATGGAAAGAATGACATATTTTTTGAGATTTCAGAACGTTCTAGAGGAATCTGGTGAATGCCTCCCTGATCTTATGAGTACAATTTTAGCAGACTATTTACAAAAACCTAAAGATGAGATCAGGGGGGACATTGACCTAGCTTATAGAATTAACTCAGCATATGCCAGGATAAATGAAGTGCCTAGAGAGATACATGTGAAATTTGTTAGAAGGTCAACCAGAGAGGAAATCCTGAGGGCGCAGAGAGAGAACCCTTTAATTTACCAACACAAAAAGGTCACTATCTTGAAGCAGATTCCTAGAAAGATTCGAGAAGCAAGGAGGAATTTTTCCTTCTTGTCTAAAACATTGTTTGATCATGGGATTTGGTTCAAGTGGGTGACACCCGAAGGGATGCTGGTGTTCTGGGAAGGAGGAAGAGTGAGGATTAAAACAATTGCTGAGGCGGAAGCCTTTCTTAAAAAATATTCCTCTGCCCTGGGGGAAGATCCAGGGGGGACGGAGGGGGACACGGCCCCGCCCGCTGGGGGCCAGGGAGGAGAGAAAGAAGATACAATAGCCATGAGACTTAGATCGAAAAAATAACTTTGCCTTGATTTTTCTGAACAATTTTGCATAATATCTGGATTTTTTGTAAATGTCTGACAGCATGGAACTGAGAATTTAGGTATATGTACTTGCTTTTACCTTGTAGTGTTATGAAAAATGTTTTTTTTTGTTATCTTTTTATTGTGTATTTTGAGGTCTCGGAAGGGCCGACGACTCTGACGTGAATGCTTTCAAAATTTCTTTGTATCCCTTACCCCACCCTATAGAAAAATGTAAAACCAATAAAACTTTTTCAATAAAAAAAAAAAAAAAAAAGATCAGAAACAGGAGAATTATATACAGGAATGGGCAAAATGGATTGATTATATACAGAATAAATACCAGACTAGGAAGTATTATGTAGCCTTTAGGTAAGAATGTTTAGACTGATAGGGTGATAAGCAAAGGATACAATGTGAACAGAGTAAATATTATATGGGACGTTTGGAATTATTAGAGTGGTGTATAGCGGAAGTCAGGTGGGTGGGTTTGAATGGGAGGTGGGGGAGGGTTAGGGTGGAGGGTGGGGAAATATATATGTACAACTATTATAGGAGATGGGATTAATGGGATACGGTTATCCTAAGAGAAATTTATATTATGATTTATATATGTTCAACTAATTTAGAAGATGGGGTTAATCATGGGATATTGTTACTTTAAGAGAAATTTATATTATGATTGTTGGGAGGTGAGGGGATACAATATTTGAATGACAAATTTATTTTAAGACGGGGGAGGGGAGGGGGTATATTATTTGTATGTGATTTATATTGATATTATATGTTGGGGGGTAAAAAGGGGGGAAATTTGTTTGAATAAAACTTTTTCAATAAAAAAAAATTATAGCAGTCCATGAAAAAAGAAGATTCAGTATCTCCAAGAGACGTTCTAACTACTACACGTTCTAACTACTACACTACTACAAGGTGCTAATTATCATCTTCAAGGCGCTCCATGGCTCGGGACCTAGCTATCTGCGGGATCGGATCCTGCCCCATACATCCTCACGGCCGATTCGCTCCCACAGAGAGGGACTTCTCCAGGTGCCGTCCACTAGACTTTGTCAGCGGGCGACGCCCAGGGGAAGGGCTCTCTCTGTGGCGGGCCCGGCCCTCTGGAACGACCTTCCCCCCGATATCAGAACGACCACTGACCTCCGCTCCTTCCGTACGAAATTGAAGACCCATTTCTTTCGACTGGCCGGCCTTGGATAGTCTCTCTGTCTATAGATTTCAAATGTATTTTAATGGGTTTTTAATTATTTTTAGCACGGGATAATAGTGTTTAATTGTGTTTTAAAGTATGTATTTTTGTATTTATTGTTTATATTGTTTTTAGTTCCTCCTGTGCACCGCCCCGGGTCCCTGTGGGGAGAGGGAGCGGTTAATAAATTCGAATTTATTATTTTATTATTATTATTATTACACACTACAAGTTTCTGGAAATATTTGTCTTCCGATCCTTTGTTGTCTCCCCTCTATTGTTGCTTTATAATCTTTTGATCTGGATCTGTAGCCCTCTAACCCCAGGGATGCTAGTCATATCACAGCTATGACCGGAGACTTTCATTTATGTGTGCTCAGCTTGGGAATGTCTGAACCACCTACAGCTTATCTTCTGCATTGTTTGACCCTTTGACCTCTTTCTGATTAAAAGATCTACCCATCCATTTGTTTCTTCTCTTTCAAGTAGAGGGACCTGTAATTTATTCCATTTATTTCTTGAACAAATTGGATATAGCTGCCCATCTCCTAAAAGCAATGTGTTGCCATGTTGTGTGCATCCATCCTATGTTGTCAGGACTTTGTGCCCTCCTCTTCTGGTGAATTCCACTCCACTTTTTCTTGGTTCCCTTCCCTATAAGAGACAACCAACATTTTGTAGCTGGTAAACATAATTACACAACATAGTTTGCTGTGATGTGGTTTGTTTGTTTTTGGTTTAGGGTGTAGTGTGCATGCAGCTGTTGTGGCTTATAAATCCCAATTTATAGCAGGTGTTATGTTGTGTCTGTCATTTATTCAATAAACAGTGGTTAAATAAACAATGGTTGAAATTGTTGTTGAACTGGGCTTTTTATTACTTTCTATTTTTAGACCTTTAAGGGTTTGGTTTTTTTTAAAAAAAATACACATGCATGTACATAAAATGCATCTTTAAATGGGTTGGATGACAGCAGATATTTTACATATTCTATGAACCCTGGTTTGTTTAATAATAGTTGTTGAATAAATGATTCTTCACCAAGTTCTTCCAATATGCTACTCAAAGAATGTAAAAAGTGCAGCCAACAGCATCTTAAGACAGAAACCTTCTGTTCATTTTGAGTAGTTTGGTTGAAACTACCAGACTTGGAATCATAGACAGATGACCACAGGATGGCAGCAAAGAGCTCACTTTTTTTGGATCTTGTTTCTGCCCTCTACTGGTCATCTGCCTTTTTACGCACTGACATCTGGTGATATAATGGGCTGTAAGCATAACCTTGAAGCACTGGAAGCAGAACTGCAACAGAGACAACAGTCAAAGAAATCTAAGTCCAGGGCCAAAATCAGAGGTGGTATTCAGCAGGTTCTGACCAATTCTGGAGAACTGGTAGCAGAAATTTTGAATAGTTCGGAGAACCGGCAAATGCCACCTCTGACTGCCCCTGCCCCCGTCTATTCTCTGCCTCCCGAGTCCCAGCTGATTGGTAGGGATTGGGGATTTTGCAATAACCTTCCCCTGGAGTGGGGAAGGAATGGAGATTTTACAGTATCCTTCGTCTGCCGTGCCCACCAAGCCACGCCCACAGAAGTGGCAGTAAAAAAAATTCAATCCCACCACTGGTCAAAATATAATTTTAGAAAGCATCTCTAACATGATCCTGCTTAGTTCTCACAAAGACAAATGGAAAGAGAAAGGAGTTATATTCAGACTTACAAGATTCAGTTACTATAACTTTATAATAAAAGGAGTATAAGCATTCATAACTTTAGTCAACTTCAAAGGGCTGAAAGGTAAGCAGTCCTTTTTACAATAATTGAGCCCAAAATTTCTGTTGCTAAGCGAGACATTTGTTACGTGTGTTTTGCTCCATTTTACAACCTTTCCTGCCACAGTTGTTCAGTTAAGCACTGCAGTTGTTAAGTGAGTAACACACGTGTTAAATGAATCCAGCTTCCCCATTGACCTTGCTGGTTAGAAGGTTACAAACGGTGATCACATGACCCTGGGACACTGCAACCATCATAAATATGAGTCAGTTGCCAAGCGTGTTAACTTGGATCATGGGATCATGGGGATGCTGCAACCGTCAAAAGTGTGAAAAACAGTCATAAGTCACTTTTTTCAGTGCTGTTGTAACTTCAAACAGTCACTAAATGAACTGTTTTAAGTCAAGGACTACCAATAAGACCCGAGGTGGCACAGTGGTTAGAGTGTGGCACTGCAGGCTTCTTCTGCTGACTGCCAGCTGACTGCAATTTGGCCGTTCAAATCTCACCAGGCTCAAGGTTGACTCAGCCTTCCATCCTTCCGAGGTGGGTAAAATGAGGATTCACATTGTTGAGGGCAATAGGCTGACTCTGTAAACTGCTTTGAGAGGGTTGTAAAGCACTGTGAAGCGGTATATAGTGCTATTGCTATTATAGTCCTAGGTTTGGGTGAATCTGAAGGGGCAAACCAGTGGCTTCAACCACACAAACCTTAGGACTCCACTTCATCATTTAAAACTCCTTAACTCTCTATTCTCCTGCTCAATTTGGAGTAGAGCCCTCAATGTGTTAAACCAAGTCTTTTCTGTCCCTTCAGCTGATGAATATTGTGGAACTGTGCTAAACCATAAACCAGGGGTGTCAAAGTCAAGGCCCAGGGGCCAGATCCAGCCCACGGGGTGTTTAGATCTGGTCCGCAGAGCCACCCTGGAAACAGCGAAGGACCGGCCCATGGTGCTTCTGCCAGTGAAAACAGAGCACAGAAGAGCTACATGCAGCCCCTCCAAGCTCCATTTTCGGTGACAGAGGATACAGGAGGCAATCACAGCCAAAAACGGAGCTCAGGACCAGTAATGGTATTCTATTTTCTTCACTACCGGTTCAGTAGTGGGAGCATGCACGTCTGGCCATGTGCAGAAAGGTCCTTGATGACATCTGGGTGGGTGGGTGGAGCCTCGTGGCGCCGCCATTATCAGTAATGTGTGAATGCACGTTACAATACGTAGCTCAAAAACCAATATCCAACTTTCCTTGCAAGCACCAAGACATACTATAATTTGTTTGTTGCTGTCTTATTAGCATATTATGTGAACGCAGCCACTGGCATGTGTGAATTAGTTTATAGCTTAGTATGTTGTCTAATCCCAGACAAACTCTAGTTCCTTTAATAAGTCTTGATTAGACTTTAGAGCAGGGGTTCCCAAACTTGGCAACTTTAAGACTTGTGGACTTCAAGTCCCAAAATTCTCCAGCCAGCAGAGCTTAAAGCCAAGTTTGGGAGCCCCTGCTTTAGAGAATTGCAACGTGTAATTAAACATCAAATCTGCATGGAGGGTATTGATCACTGAAAGCGTAATGAGCATATGGCAGGATAAAACAGCTTCTGATTTTCCAGCACAGAATTTGATTCTGCACTCTGTCCCACGCACAGATGCCAAAGCACTTGGCTTCTGCACATGGAGGGCTGGAGAAAGGCTGGAGCCTCTGCAGATGCCAAAATTGCATTCCCTCACACGGTCACAAACATGTTTCCCTTATGGAAATCCCACCCAATT
Organism: Rhabdophis nuchalis; assembly: GCA_039707465.1. NCBI lineage: Eukaryota > Metazoa > Chordata > Lepidosauria > Squamata > Natricidae > Rhabdophis > Rhabdophis nuchalis. The sequence goes on from CM077643.1 coordinate 389,060,031, forward strand.
CCACTGCAATCAATCTGTCATTTCTGTTCCTGAAGTTACAATGGGATGCGGTTCTAGCTTTACTGAAAACTTTTTGGAAACACAAAAGCAGCCCAGTTCTCCTTTAGATGCCTGTTGCAATTAAGGTATTACTTTCATATGCATAATTTTGTTTTGCATAGATGATTACCTAGGGTAGATTGGCCAATGCCTGGGTGACCTATTTATTAGAGGTACTTATGTACTGCTTCAGTGTGGCAGATTAATAGTCATAGCAATATCAGCAGGATCAACAACTGACAATATAAGAAATAGTAAAAAAAAAAAGATACCTATAACTAATCACCATACAGTAATAGGAAACAAACCACTTTTCTTCTTTTTTTTTGTAAAAGTTTATTTTTTTTCTTTTAAAACAAACATCATCATTCATTAATCAGTGTGTCATCTGAGTACGAATGCTGTCATTGTTTCTTTTACTTGTTCTTCTAGTTTAACACGCGGTAAATAACTATACAATTCTTTAATCATTCACTCTTCTGTTCCTACAAATATCTCATCCAATTTTGTCATCTCCATGTGAAAATCATATAATTTAGCATCTTTTTAATATCTAGATTTGTATCGGCAACCATGCCAATCCCTTGTTCTTCTAATTCTTGTTTCTTTTTAAGTTTCCCCCTTTCCTGTCAAAATATCTTTACATCTAACAATGTTTCCCATATTAATAATATTTGGATGTATTAACGCTTCCATGGTCGAAAGCCAAACTGGTATCTTCAAATAGTGTTTTCCTCTAACTTTTCCCCATATTAATAATAAAGCATTTCTTATCTAATGTCTTTGAAAGTAACCATGTATAAGGTGACCACAAATGTAAAATTGGAACATATAGGAGGGGAAACAATAACTGCAAGGATTTACTGATATGTAACTGCTGTCAGATGGAACGTTTAGTTACTGTGTTGTTTTAAGTTATGTGTTTGTTTTTGTTGATGTGTTTAAGTGTTTAAAATAAAATAAAAAAGAAAAGAAAGTAACCATATATCTTGTTTTTCCCACACCATAGAAAGGCATGCCAACCCAACTGTATGTCATGTCCCTCCAATGTGATTACCCTTTTATTTCTCACGTTTCTTCTGAACAAGCTCAGGTTTCCTAAGCTTTGGGTGTAGTAGATGTTCCAGATGTTTTACAATACAATACAATGCAATACAATACAATACAATAGCAGAGTTGGAAGGGACCTTGGAGGTCTTCTAGTCCAACCCCTGCCTAGGCAGGAAGCCCTATACCAGTGATGGCGAAACTTTTGTGGTCCATGTGCCAAAAGCTGGGGGAGCGCAGGGGGGTTGTGCGTGGACATGCCACAGCCATAATGCTATGTGCACGACCAGAGTGTGCATGACCAACGCTCCCCATTTTTGGCGTGCTTTTTTCGCCCTCTTCAGGCTTCAGAGGCTTTATAGGAGCCTGGGGAGAGCGAAAACAGCCCCCCGCACCCCTCCCCAAGAGGACCTCCGGAGCTTCAGGACCTTGCCTGAAGCCCCCGGAGCACAAAAAACCGGCCCTACGGGAAAACCGGAACTTCAGGAACGGACTTCCGGTTTGCTCATAGGGCCAGTTTTAGCATTCAGGAGTGTTCAGGAGCCCTCCGGAGGCTTCCCTTCCTTCTCCGAAGCCTCCGGAGGGCGAAAAATGGCCTCAAAAGAAAGCCGAAGTCAGCTGGCCAGCGCGTGTATGCGCGCTGGCTAGCTGACACGGCAAGCTTCTTGTGCCCTGACAAATGGCTCCATGCGCCACCTGTGGAAGGTGTGCCATAGGTTCGCCATCACGGCCCTATACTGTTTCAGACCAATGGCTATCCAACATCTTCTTAAAGACTTCCAGGGTTGGGGCATTCACAACTTCTGGAGGCAAGCTGTTCCAGAGGTTCATTGTTCTAACTGTCAGGAAATTTCTCCTCAGTTCTAAGTTGCTTCTCTCCTTGATTAGTTTCCACCCATTGCTTCTTGTTCTGCCCTCAGGTGCCTTGGAGAATAGCTTGACTCCCTCTTCTTTGTGGCAACCCCTGAGATACTGGAAGACTGTTTTAGGGTGACTAGCCTTTCGTGTTAACCCAGCTTGGGTAGAACATCCCTCTGGATTTCAAAAGCGGGAGCGTTGTGGACTATAACTCCCTCCCCTACTCCCCTTCCCCGCGTATTTCCTCAGCTAATTCAGATTATTGTGTTAAATGGTGGTAACCCTTTGCAGGCACCTCCACGGAAGGCGGGATGTAGCTCAACCCAACCAATCAACCGAAGTGGAAGAGGACCTTCCACGCCGACCCTTTGCGTTTCCCTCCCCCCCCCCCGGGGAGGGGGGCTCCATCCAGGCACGGGGGGGGGGGGGCGTCTCGCCCGTCCCTTCCAGGCAGCGCGTCCGGAGCCCGGCCCGAAGGCGGCGCGCCACCGCCGGGCTCTCTCGGCGGGCGTCCCCGGGCCGCCTCGGGAGCGCAGGGGCGGGGCTGGGCGGGCGGGCGCAGCCAACCAGGCGGCGCGCGGGGCGGGCGAGTCGGGCGGCCGAGGCAGCCAAGATGCGGCGCTGATCGGGCGGCCGGGGCAGCAGGTGCGTCTCCCTCCAGCGCCGCGGCTCATGATGTGCCTGGAGAGCGACGGCTCGTCGGGCAGCGGCCCCCCCGGCTGCGGCGGACGCCTTCGGGTCTCGGCGGCAGCGGCGGTGGCCGGCGAGGACGAGGAGGAGGAAGACGACGGCGGCGGCGGCGGAGGAGAAGATCGGGGTTGCTGCGGACGGGGCGGCGAGGTGCAGACGCTCTCCGGCGCTCTCCCGGCGGCCGGCGGAGGCAAGATCGCGGTCAACGCCGAGCGGGGCTGCCAGGCGGCTCCCAGCCTGGGCAGAGCCCGCGTGGCCGCCGCCGCCATCCTCAGCGTGGGCAACGTGCTCAACTACCTGGACAGGTACACCGTGGCAGGTGAGACCGTCGGGAGGATGCCCAGCGGGCTCGTCCGCTCACCGCTTCCACCCCGCGTCCAGCGGCCGCCGCCTCCCTCGCCGAGGCTCGGCTTCCCTCCCCGCCCCTGCCGGGCTGCCGGAGCCGCGCGTCTCCTCCGCATGCCGGCTCGTCCTCCTCCTCCTCCCTCGCTGTTCCCCTTTCTCTACCTCCCACCCCACGCTTCCTTCCCCGCGTCCGCCAGAAATGCCCTGTCGGCGGCTGTTTTAATCGATCGCTTCCCTTCCTCCGTTGGAGCGTTTCCTTTTTCCCCTTCCTCCCCCTCCGTCTTTCCCTCGCCAGCCCCGGCTCGGTTTCTCCCTTTCTCAAGCTATTTTTTTCCTTCTTTCTTCCCTCCCCTCCCCCTTTTCTTTCGCTGGGGAGAGAACTCAGGGTTAGGATCCCACACCTGCAGCCGGTTAAAGTCTCTATTCCTCCCCTCCTTTTTTCCTTTCCTTTCTTTCTTTCTTTCTTTCTTTCTTTCTTTCTTTCTTTCTTTCTTTCTTTCTTTCCTCCCCCCTTCCTTTCCCCTCCCCCTCTTCTCCCTTCTCTCTCTCTCTCTCTCTCGTCCTTCTTTCTCTCGGCCGTTGGTCGTTTTTGTCGCCCTCCTCGGATCTCCCTAGCGAGCACTTTGCCCGGCTTCCATCTGCGCGCTCGCTCGCTCGCTCGCTCGCTCATCTGGCTGCCGCAGGGACGTTCCGAGCCCTGCTGTTGTTGGCGAAGACGCAACTCTTCGCCTTGCGCTGGATACAAAGGGAGATCCTGCCCGGCGCTTTGACACAGGGCGGTGGGTTGGGGGGCAAGGCAGGATACCAACGATCGGGGGGGGGGTTACTTTGGCGGAAGGGGGACGGGGATTGGCACCTCTGGCCGCCGCTTCTCTTAAAACTGGAGAAATCAAAAGAACTGGCCGGCTTCGGGATGATCCCGGGTAGGAGCTTCAGGGTTTAAGCTGGCAAATGTTAGAACATAATAGAATTCTTTATTGGCCAAGTGTGATTTGGACACACAAGGAATTGGTCTTTGGTGCCTATGTCCTTCTTTCCTTGCCACAAAGAGAGAAAGAATGAATGAACGAATGAATGAATGAGTGTGTGCATAGATATCTATTTGTGTAAAGAAAAATGTTCTCTTAAAAGAATCTCTTCCAGATCTGACAGACGCCCATTCTAGATAGCCTTGCCCTGTTTTTCGGTTTATTGTGGATGAATGGCATTGCTTAGGCAAAAGAATGCTCCCCCCCCCCTCCTTCTCTGCCTGCAAAAGGAGATTTGCACCATTGTCTCCCAGGTTGTCATGAATTGTCCCTCCCCTTCAGTTTTCCAATAATTGGGATTTGTATCAGGGGGACAGCTAGGAATGATTCTCCACTGTTTGATGTACCTCCTCTCTGTGTTTGTCCCTTGAAGTAAGTGTGTGTGTGTCCTAGCACAGGCACATAGGTCTGCCGTTGTTGTGTTGACAGAGGGAATCTAAAGGACTTATCTGATTGCTCCGAGGGTGACAAGTAAAAGCTGTTGCGAGGCAGATAAGGGCGACTTTGAAAATGGAGTGGAGGGGATTCCTGTGTATTGGCCGTTTCGCTGCGTGCAACCAACATAAACAGAACTTATGTCCTCCACTTCCCACGGTGGGGTTTAGTCAAAGAAGAAAAAGCATCGGCTTTAAGCAGCCTCCTCTTAGCTGCACGTGCTGCAATACTCATCCGATGGGTGCTTTTTCTCCCCAAAGGTGTTTAAAAAGAAAGGAGTGCATGATCCCCTGGCTTTTTTTCCTTTCTGCACATTGCAGAGGGTTGGACTAGATGGTCTTTGAAACCCTTCCTGGCTTATCTGTGCAATGGGGTGGGGGCATGAAAGCGTTCCCTTTTTGAAGTGAGAATATAGGGGAGGTTTTTGCTTTTGGGATGCTGCCTCAGGGGAGAAACCCCCCCCCCCATATTAAAGAAATTGCATGAGGAGACCTGAGTTTTGGTGGCAAAGAACTGGGAGTCTGCTTGCATCTGTTCCAACTAATAAATTTGCTAGGAAAAGGGGCTACCGCAGCCCCCTCTGATATGTTGAAGAGGAGCTGCGTGCATCTGTGTATGAATGAGTTTTCCCTTGGTAGCTTGAACACCTTGGAAAATGTGTTCTGTCAAAGGACACAAGAGCTTGATATATCAGTTTTAGCGCAGTCAGTAGACTAAATCTATTCCTGAGCAAAGTGTAGGCCTTTTTTCTTTGTTCTAGTGGTCAGGGAGAAAAAAAACCCTTATTTTCCTGCCTCACCGAAATGTGGCAAGGCGGAGTTAGGAAAAAAAGGCTATGGTTCTGCGAGTTTGCCTCTGAAATTTGGATGCCTCTAAATTCCAGATTTTCACAAGGACTCTTTATCATTATTAAAACAAGATAGTCTCGACTTAGGTGTGACAATTTCCTAAAGGCCATTCAGTGGCCATTCATTGTTACAAAGAGATGGGAATCTGGGCTTCCCGTGTCTGTTGTCAGGCTGGTTGAGGACAATAGGGTTTTCCAGTCTGACGTATTGGGGAGACTATAGGTTGAGAAAAGTTGCGCTGAAGTACAGATTGTCTCCAATTTACAGTCATTCGATTAGTGACCGTTCAAAGTTAAAACAGGACAGGAAAAAGGTGACTTACAACTGTCATGGCATCTCCCATGGTCACGTAATCAAAATTTGGGTGCTTGGCAACCAGTGTGTATTTATGATGGTTGGAGTGTCAGGGGTGTGTGTGTGTGTGTGTGTGTGTGAGATGATCATCATTTGCCACTATCCTAGCTGGCCTCTGCTAAGCAATGCCAATGAAGAAAGCTAGATTTGCTTAACAACCGTGTGATTTACTTAACAGCTGCAGTCATTCACTTAACTATGGCAAAAAGGTCATAAAATGGGTGTGACTCACTTACAAACTGCTTTGCTTAACAACCAAAATACTAGTCCCAATGATAGCTGCAAATTGAGAATTAGCTGCATATTGTCTTTACAGACAATATACAGCACTTATCTAAAGCTAAAATCTTTTTTCATGCCTTGCCCTAAGTCACAGTACGGTAATTGTCCTCACGCTTTATCTTGCACTGACATAACCATTATTCCAAATCACAATAGCTGGTTTCATACACACTATATACCAACTCCAGATAAAACATGCCAGGCGTTAGCACCAATACTAACTCTAAACACTGAACATCTGGAATTGGGAACAGGTAGGCAATTCCTAAAGCAGAGACCTCCACCTGGCACCCAAAGGACGGGGACTACAATTCCCAGAATCCCTAGTCAAAGTCCCAATAAGTTGAGAAAGTGGTAGGATAGAGAAAGATGGCCTGTACTGAGAGCCAATGGAATTGTCGTCATCTTGCAAGATGCAGGGTGAGGTTTGCTGCCTCACTCAAAGGGGCATAGACACAGTAGTGGCTTGCTGTGACATAGGAAAGATCTTCCAGTTTTGAAAATAGTAAACCTCTAGAACAGGGTGTCAAACTCAAGGCCCGGGGGGTGGATCTGGCCCGGGGGTGTTTAGATCTGGCCCACAGGGCTGCCCTGAAAACATCAAAGCACCTGCCCACAGTGCCTCTGCCAGTGAAAATGGACCTCAGGATGGCTGTGGGTGGCCCTCCCAAGCTCCGTTTTTGCTGGCAGAGGTTTGCAGGAAGCCACTGCATCCACAAATGGAGCTTGGGAGCCTGTTTTCACTGACAGCACCCTCGGGCCACCACAGGCGCACCCCCCCCCACATGAGTGACCTCAGGTTTGCCACGCCCACCCTGGTCACATACACCTTGTCCCCCCTCCCCAAGGTCAAACACAACCCTGATGTGGCCCTCAATGAAATCGCGTTTGACATTCCTGCTGTAGTATCCATGTTTAGAAAATGCGAAGCCCTATTTAAGATCTACATGGAGAAAGGATGTTGGTCAGTGTGAAGCGTCATCGATAGGATGACAACAGCCAGTTTTACATCTCTATCTTGAGCCAAATGAAGATGCTGCAGAACTTCGGGTGCCAAGAGGTTTTCAGGATCTGTCCTAGAAGAAACAGGCTCCAGACTCAACCCAGCCAAGACAGGTAGCTTGAAAAGAGGCCTGCAGTCCTTGAGTCCTCTGGCTCTACATTTCTTGTTAGGCCATGCAGGTGGAAGCCTTTCCCAGAGGACATTGGACCACTCCTTTCTAGCACTGACGATAGAACCTAGTTGGGTAATGAGATGTCTATAAGGAAACAACCAAACTCAGAGAACACCAAGGACCCCGTGGAACAGCTCTGTTTGGTGTGTCAGTTGTTGCCTTACTTGGAACAGGTTGGTCTGAGAATGGTTACTCATGCCCTAATCATCCCTTGTATGGATTAGTGTCATTGATTGTCATTTCATGCCTTTCAAAACCACCTGAAACTTCAGCTGAGACCAAAAAAAAAAGTGGTGTGTGTGTTTATATGGTCAATCCTATCACTGCTATTTTATACTGCAGAAGCTGCATGGTTATGGCCTATAAAACCCTATATAACTCTTGATCTTGGTATCTAAGAAATCAGCTCTCCTAAATAGCATCTTTCTACCCACCTGGATGACAAGAGAAGCCAGGAGGAAATTCTCTCCTTTTGTGAGGTGTAGTGGGAGGGAGATAAGTGGCAACCATTCTTTGTGGGGGCTCTTCTCCTCCCGTAATGGAGGCCCCCACCTTTATGACATTTCTGAAAAGACTTTTGAGTCTGATTTCTAGAATAATCGGCACCAGTGTGCTTTTATTATTGCTTCTTGCGTTGTTGTTACAGTCCGATTATTAATTATTATTGCCCTGCTTTGCTGTTCTGCTGCAGCACACCTGTGCACAGTATTCAATCCACCTAAATCTGGATTTCTCAACCTTGGTTAATTTAGGATGTGTGGACTTCAACTCCCAGAATTCCTTAGCCAGCTGGCTGGGGAATTCTGGGAGTTGAAGTCCACGCATCTTAAAGTGGCCAAGGCTAAGAAACCCTGACTGAGATGAAGGTGATCGATAACTCCTAGGAAGATCAAGCCTTCGTCTAGATTAAAATGATTGATTATTTATGCAATGAATAAAAAGGAAAGGGCTGGTTCCTTTTTCAGCTGGCTGTAGATTTTTCAGGTAGCAGAAAACCAAGTGCTAGAATAAGGATTTGTGTTTATCTGGAAGGTTATCGCAATACCAAAATCTCTCGTGCTAATTCAACAGCGTACATATCCAACAAAGCTTCCTATTGTTATGTGTGTAAAATAAAAGTTTTTAAACACTGCACATAGGAATGAAAAGAGGACAATGGGTTTTTTTAAAAAAAATATTCTTATCTTTGGGAGAAATCTGCTTACGTATTAGAAAAAAACTCACTCTTAAGAAAGAGGGAGCCAGGAGCTGGTTAAGATGTCAATTATGGGGGAAAGATGGTGACCAGGAAAAGCCTGTGTAAACAGATTTTGGCCAATATCGGGCAGTTTCTTGGAAAGGGACCTCTCTTTTAATGTTCTAAACACTTCCCTCTTTAACTCAGCTTTTGATTTTTTCAGAAGAAAAGCTACTCCGTTGAGGTTACTGACTTCATACACCAGACTAAGACATGTTGTGTTTGTTTGGTTTTGGCTTCCTATGACTTGTGAACAAGCCAAGTGAGGCTTATTCAGGAAATCACGGTTAAGCAGCCTGCTTTAGCAAAACTTGGGCCCTTAGCAATAAAATTAGTTGCTGCGCTCATGCAATAGATTTCGCTCCGTAAAGTTCTATGTGAGCTTAGGAGGGTCAGGCATGGCTGTGAAACCAAACTCAGCTGCCCGTAGCCTCCTGCTAGGTATTCTCACCGGTAACCATGAGTGTTGACATTGCAAGGGGGTTTGGTGTATGTTTTGTGTGGTCCAACAGGTTGTGAAAGGTGTGTGATTGGCATAGGCGTATGGGCTCTGCTCAGGCAGGGTAAGCCAAGACTTAGGATGAATCAAGCTAAGGCAGGGGTCTGCAAAGTTGGCTCTTTTAAGACTGGTGGGCTTCAACTCCCAGAATTCCCCAGCCAGCCTGGCTGGCTGAGGAATTCTGGGAGTTGAAGTCCACCAGTCTTGAAACAGCCAACTTTGCAGACTCCTGGGCTAAGGCGTGCATCCTGAGCCCTCTTGAGTGTGTTACAGGAGACTTTACAGACTAAAAACCCAACAGGATATATGTGCTGCTTGTTTTTTGTGACATGGAAGGTTGCGTCAACCCAGCCTACTTTTCAGCTCAGTGCACGACGCAGGCTCAGCAAAGGGTTAAATTAAGTCACTTGCTTAAGTGCATTGTGTGAATGCAGCTACAAGTAGTCCTCGGTTTATAACCATTCATTTAGTGGCCATTTGAACTTGCAACGGAACTGAAAAAAGTGAGTTATGACTATTTTTCATACTTGCAGCTGCTCGACATGCCCACGAGTCACATAACCAAAATTCAGATGCTTGGCAACTGGTTCATATTTATGAATGTGATGCCCTTTTGCAACCTTCTCACAAGCCAAGTCAGTGAGGAAGCCAGATTCACGTAACAACTCTGTTAATAGCAACTGCAGTGATTCCCTTAACAACTGGCAAGAAAATGGATCAAAACTCACTTAACATTTGTCTCGCTTAGCAAGGGAAATAGCAACTGCAGTGATTCCCTTAACAACTGGCAAGAAAATGGATCAAAACTCACTTAACATCTGTCTCGCTTAGCAAGGGAAATTTTGGGCTCAATCTGAGGACTACAGCAAGTTTTTGCGGTCCTTATTAAATTCCTTACAAATAGTCCTCCACTTACAAGAGTTTGTTTAGTGACAGTTGGAAGTTACACCGGCACTGAATAAAGTGACTTATGACCGTTTTCCCCACTTATGACTCTTGCACCAGGGTCATGGGATCAAAATTGGAATGCTTGGCAACTGGCTCACATTTATGACGGCTGCAGTGTCCCAGGGTCATAGGATCCCCTTTTGCGACCTTCTGACAAGCCAAGTCAACAAGGAAGCCAGATTCGCTTAATGACGGTGCTACTAGCTTAATAACTCCAGCGATTCACTTAACAATTGGGGCAAGAAAGATGGTAAAATGGGACAACATTCACTTTGACAAATGTCTCACTTAGCAACAGTAAGGTTGGGCTTCGTTGTGGTCGTAAATTGAGGACTACCTGCATTTAATTCAGAATCTACAACAGAGGAAAGAGCTTTAGCAGCTTTTCCAGTTGACACTTCCATCCCGGCCTGATTTCTGCATTGAAGGAGGGATCATCCCCTTCAAAGGGAATCTGTTTGTTCTGACCGAGGCTTCCAAAGAGCCTGAAGCAAACTCCTTGTCCTGACAAAAAACCCTTTTATTAATTTACTGTGAATTTTGCTCATTCATATACAACTAAGTCTTTCAAGGGAGGATTTACAGTCACAGACCTTATTTGGCTCGGAGACCTGCCAGGCCGATCTCTGCAAAACTTGGCAAGGAGTCTCTGAGAGTCAAGAACCAATTATGTGAACTAATTATCTCCTGCAAACTCCACTCCCCTTTCCCTCCTCTTTTATTTCCTCTGGGAGGGGCCATTCATCGTCCACCTGTGGCCTTGCTCCCAAGTCGACCCCTGTTCTTTGGCTGTTCCCTTCGTCTGGCAACTCTGTGCATGCACACACTGGGAACGGGCTCCAGCTGTTCCTCTGCCTCACTGATGTCTTACTCTAAAGGCAGCTGATAACTGGTATACAGATCTGGTCCCCTTTCTGCCTCCGACACAGAGCCCTCACCAGAGCCTTCCCCAGACTCCAGGACTGGCCCATGTTCCTCCTCAACCTTCTCATTGTCCAAATCCGCTGATAGCTCTGCTGTCAGGCCACAATATTGTTCTCCTGTTGAGTAGCTCCTTTGCACTGCAACCTGTCTCCTAATATTTATCTCTAAGTGATTTCTCCGCAGTTTCCACCTGCTGGCTCTACTTTTGCCATCTGGAGAAAGCAATAAGCCTGCTTCAGCCTTTTCGTTTTCCCCCTCAATGGCCCTTTGTTCATTCTCTACTCAATTTCTTCATCAGGCATCTTTAAGATGTAGGCACTTCACCTGCCAGAATTCCCCAGCCGGCGTGGCTGACGGGGGAACGCTGGAAACCCACCTGTCTTAAAAGTTGCCAAGTGTGAGAAACGCCGGGGCTATCCTTTCAGCTAGTGCTCTGCTCCTGGGATTTTTTATCGTAGCTGGGTGGTGCATTCCCTAGTTCAGCAGGGAATGCACCACCCTTGGGGCTTCACTTAATCCCAGCGATGGCGGTGTGTGTGTGTTTGTCTGTGTAAAACCAAAAAAACTGAGGGCTAGAACCTTAGACGTTTAATGTGGCATGTGACAGAATCACCAAGGTAATTGAAGTATAATGGGTGTGCATATCCTATGTGCTCACGTTGCGAGTGGAAATGCAGCAGCCCAAGGTAATGAAAAAAAAATTAGCTCGGTTTTAATTACGGAGGCTGTACCAAAGGGGGCCCCCACCCCAGCCCACATCCTGGCTCCCTCTAATTTGGAATCAGTGATTCAGTCCTCGGGTGAAGCAACTGGCAGCTCCAGACGAGTGTCAGCAATGTATGTGTGTGTGTGTGTATATATATGTGTGTGTGTGTGTTTATGCGTGTGTGCCTCTGTTTGCCTGAGTGAGTGAGGATGAATCAGGTCACCAGGTGAAAAATCCGGTTTGTATCTTAGGACAGGTGGCAATTAGCACCCGCGGCTCTCGAATGCCTTCAAAGCATCTTTTGCTCATGAATAATGCAGGTGCTGGGGAAAGTAGGCAGAGGCCTCTTTTGCGGAGGAGTTGAGGGAGCCAGAGGTTGGTACATCGACAAGGCCACTTAATCCAGTGTGTGTCAGGAGCTGAGGTGTGGTTTCTGCCTTGCTCCCCGTCTCTCTCTCTCTCTTGGCCTGAGAATAAGTCACCGACTGAACTGGCTGGGCAAGAGATGACCTGGTATCTGTAAACTCATTTCCTGATACCTGGGAGTAAATATTTTGAACTTTGGGTTCCCGTGGGAACTGTGAAAACTGCCCCAGAGCTTCTTCTATCAATGTAGCGAAAAGTGGGGGGCACTTTATTTCTTCTTCTTCTTCTTCTTCTTCTTCTTCTTCTTCTTCTTCTTCTTCTTCTTCTTCTTCTTCTTCTTCTTCTTCTTCTTCTTCTTCTTCTTCTTCTTCTTCTTCTTCTTCCTTCTTCCTTCTTCCTTCTTCTTCTTCTCATAACAAAATAAAGAAAACCACTTAGTAAGGGATACTTATTTAGCAAATAAATTAATACAAATACACACACACACACACACACCTGTGTGTCTGCAAGTGTACATCAGGGCTGGATTGCTGCTGGTTTTACTACCAATTCGCAATATGTGTGCAACATGCCGATGCGCAGAACAATTTACAGTGAACTGCGCACGCACAGTCACTAAAAAACAAAATGACGGTAGCCCAGTGGCAGCGAGGGAACTGCCAGTTCTGCAACCCAGGCCTGAATTCCACTACCATGGGTGTAGGTATGCTGGTCTTCTTGTATTCGGATGTTTTCCCATGTAAGCCTGAAGATGACAAGTGAGATCTTGCTGAAATGTTGCGAAGACAATCTCATTCTTACACGGGAAAACACGCGAATATAACAAGACCAGCATGTGTGTGTGTGTGTGTGTGTGTGTGTGTGGGTGTGTGTGTGTGTTGTGTCACAACACCTGATATGCCCAAATATGGGAGGGAGCATATTGCTTCCCTTTTCTGTCTTTCAACGCACCCTAGGAGCCATCCAGGCAGAAAGCCATTTTTATGTTGCCTTTGTTACATTTGTGTTGCATTATACTAGTCTCCCTTTATTTATTTATCAGCACAAATGCAACATATATATATATATAAGTCTGTCTGTCTGTATGTATGTATGTATTGATCGATCGATCAATCCATCTATCTCTCTATAAATGTACTTATTGTTTTTACTTGTTTTATTGTAAACTTGAAGTCACCTAAAAGTGAGGTGCCACTTGATACTTGAATAGAGGTGGGTTGCTCCCGGTTTGGGCTGGATCGGGCAAACCAGTAGTAGTAGCAGTTGGACAATCTGCCCACCCACCCGGACGCTTCTGACCATAGGCAGCAGCGCACGCATGCGCACGAGTGAACCAGTAGTAAAAAAAATGGAAACCCACCACTCTACTTGACTATATAAATAAATAAATAAATTCTGGGAAGTGAAATCTTAAAGTTGCCAAGTTTGAGAAACACTGGGCTGAACACAACCAATTCTTTCAGGTACTGCAGAACTCATGGGATGTAGCTCTGACGTATTCCCTAGTTTGGCTCTCAGACCTAGGGACTTCACTTAATCCCAGTGATGGCATAGTGTGTAACCAAAACAATGAGGGCTAGAACCTTAATGTGGCATGTGACCGAGTCACCAAGGTAATTGAAGTGTTCCGTAATGGGCATACGTATCCTGTCTGACTCACGTTACAAAAGGGAAATGCAGCTGCCCAAGGTAATGAAAAAATAGCTATATATATATGTGTGTGTGTATGTGTGTGTACATACATATACACATACAAACGTTCATATATACACATACACACACACACACTGGACTATTGTAACTCTCTCTACATGGGGCTCCCCTTGAGGTGCACCCGAAGACTTCAGCTGGTCCAGAATGCAGCCGCGCGAGCAATAATGGGTACCGCAAGGTATACCCATGTAACACCGCTCTTGCGCGAGCTGCACTGGCTACCTGTCGTCTTTCGGGTGCGCTTCAAGGTGTTAGTTCTCATCTTTAAAGCGCTCCATGGCTCGGGACCTAGCTATCTGCGGGATCGGATTCTGCCCCATACATCTTCCCGGCCCATTCGCTCCCACAGAGAGGGACTTCTCCGGGTGCCGTCCACTAGACTTTGTCAGCGGGCGACGCCCAGGGGAAGGGCCTTCTCTGTGGCGGGCCCAGCCCTCTGGAACGACCTTCCCCCCGACATTAGAACAACTACGGACCTCCGCTCCTTCCGTCAGAAATTAAAAACTCACTTTTTCTGCTTGGCCGGCCTAGGTTAGTCTCTACCTCAGGGGTTAGGGAATGTTAATTTTAAAATGGGGATTTTAGTACAGGGACAGTTGATTTAATTTGTTTTTATTGTATTTATTTATGTATATATTTTATGCTGTTTTAATTTTCCCTGTGCACCGCTCCGGGTCCCCCTGGGGAGAGGACGCGGTATAGAAAAATAAAATCTATCTATCTATCTATATAAGGAGAGATACAAAATGTTAATCGTTCATAGTTGGCATTTCTGTCTAACACTAGTATTAACCTGATTCATTCATCGTACTCAGTTGCAAGAGCCTTAGACCTAGGTCCTCAAACTAAGGCCAGGGGGCCGGATACTCACGCAGCCCACGTGGGACCACCAGGCTACCCCGCCCACATCACCCCACCTACCTGCTGGCCCCCACCGACCTTCTGGAGGCCTCGGGAGGCCTAAAACAGAAGTCCTTCACAGCCCCCTCAAAACAACCACATCCCATCACTAACCTGCTTTCCACCCCCAGGAACATAACAACTTAAAGTTTAATTTGTATGCATTGTTTAATAGACTACTATGTTGCCCACACGCACCTAGTCACATGACCACCTAGCCACCTCCACCAAGCCAGTCCGGCCCCTCAATAGTCTGAGGGCCCGTGAATTGGCCCCTTGTTTAAAAGGTTTGACGACACCTGACCTAGTGTAACATATGAGTAGGATCATCATGGGTGAAAAAAGTAGGTTTCCTCAATTCAGGTTAGTGACTAAAACAATGTTTCCTTGGGTTTTCTTGTCAACAGTACAGAAAATGTTACAATATTTTAACATTGAAAGACACCCTGTGGCAAGATGGGTGACTAATAAATTGGATGGATACGTAAATAATTAGGTAAGTAGGTGAGTAAGTAAGTAAGCAAATAAATACCTTGTATTTTTCAGAGTATAAGATACACTTTTTCCCACCCACAAAATGGGTGAAAATGTTTGTGCATCGTATTCTCCGAATATTGGGGGGAGGGGGTTGGTTTGGTGCCAATCAGTTGTTCTAGAACGGGCTGCGGCGACGACAAATGGGCGGTGGTGAACGGGTTGCGCCAAACAGCCGGCAGGCCACGGCAAACAGGTGGCAGTGAATGGGCTGCGCTGAATGGCCTGCGGCAATGACGAATGGGCCACAGTGAAGAGGTGGCGGCGAATGGGCCACAGCAAATGGGCTGTGACAAAGGGGCCTCGGTGAATGGGCTGTGCTGAACGGACCATGACAGACAGGCCAGATGATTATTGGATGGATGCTGGGAAGCAGAGGCAGATTTTTTCCCTTGTTTTCTTCCCCAAAATCTAGCTCCGTCTTATAGTCCGGAGCGTGTTATAGCCCGAAAAATACGGTATATGCACACATCCATAAAATCATTTGCCATTCTCTTCTTTCTTGTTGTTTTTTTTCAATTTCCCAGTGTTTAGATTTTACCTTTTACCTGAATTTCAAAAGCCTTGCCTAAACCACCATAGAATGATCATTGCGTGTCTGTATTCACCTGGATTATATAGGTGCAGCCTGCATCCATTTCTGAAATGAGGCAGAGGCAGAGCTGCAGCAATGAGAACTTGGGTCACATGAAAGGTGTCGGCAACACCTGACTTGTCTGTCTTCACTTCTAGGAAGGGAAACACAAAGGATATGAGCCCAGACCTTGTCATCCTGAGTAGGAAAGGGCTCTGGTGACAGAATAGCCGAGACATTTGCCCAGCCACATTCCACAGGTAGCTGCTGGCACTGTGCACTTCCCTCCTTGCAAATAATACTTCCGGGGAGAAGAGAAGACACATTACCCTTTGGCACCTCCGGAATGCTGTTTGGCGAGGCATCAGTGCTTCTGACTCACCCTTTGCACCTCTTTTGCAGATCTCTGCCTTCTTCTGGCTTCCAGTTTCCCATTTCCAAAATTCTCGGTTTACAATCCTCTCTTTATGTTACTGTCCCTATGGAGAAGTCATTCAAAAGAACACCCATTCTAGTGTACTACTCAGGAAACTTGGGGGAGACTTACCATATTTTTTCGACTATAAGACGCACTCCAATTTTGAAGAAGCAAATTAAAAACAAAAGTTTTTGTACTCTGCAGACCTCTCCCAAATGGCTGTTTTTTGCGAAAATGGGCTTGCAGAGTGCTCCGGGAGGGAGGGGGGCAAGACCGAGCAAAAAGCGGCCAGTTTTTTGCAAAAACGGGCCCATTTTTTGTCAAAAAAATGACATGCATAGCCTTTAGGAGGCTTATAGAGTGCTCCTGGAGGCTGGGGGGGAAACCTGAGCAAAAGGCGGCACATTTTCCACTTATTTCTTGCCCTCCCCAGCCCCCAGGAGCACTCTGGAAACCTCCTAAAGCTATGCAGGGCCATTTTGGTAAAAGGGCGGGGTTTTGGGAGGCCAAAAATGCTATATTCAGTGTATAAGACGCACTCAGATTTTCAGCCTCTTTTTAAAGGGAAAAGCAGTATCCAAAAATGCGGTAGTTACTGTCTCAGAGGACTTGCTCTGGTCAATGTGAGATTGATTCGTTGCTGAGTCTACCTCCTTTGTAAATGTCGAAAGGACTTTCATTCTCGTGAAGCCAAAAGCCTCTTGTGTTTGAAACAGAGCTGAGCTGCAGAGCACCTTGGGGGGAAACCTCCTCTGAATTTGGAGCCAAGGAATGGAGTGACTGATTTTTATTTCTCAAACAGTAGCAAGAGTTTCCTAGAGGAATTTGTTTTTTAGTTGTAAGCTCCCCCAAGTCATTTGGGAGGCAGCCTATGAATAAATTACATTAAACTAATAAATTTCTAGAGGGCAGGAATCTTCTGTGATAGGAAAAACAAGGGCAGGATTGAAAAATCCTCTTGGAAGTGAATGGAAGCTTGGGAATAAAATATAGACAACGTTCACATTTTGCCTTTGGCTATCTTATAATTAAATAAGTGCACCTTCCCCCAAATTCTCTTCTCCCCTGAAACAATTTGTAAAGCAAATTCTCTTTAATTAAACTGAAAGAGAATGGTAGGAAAAACTGCTGGATTAATGCTACCTTGAAGTGTGTAGTAGGCATAAATTTCCAAGTGTTGGCTATTGAGATCTAACTGCAAAGCTGGGTTCACACGACATATTAAACTAGCTGACAATGGAATCGTTTGAGTTTATTGTATTTTGGGAACGAGCCCAGCTCTTGGTATGTTTAATGAGCAAGGTTTTTCTACTGAACTACACTCTGGTTTATGTTACACAATCAGAGCAACTGTATTCTTATTAAAGCTGAATTTAGGGATGAATCTGTGATGTGAAGACTTTCCTAGAAACCCAGAAAGGAGAGAATTAATAGTTGTCTAAACCAGGGGTCTCCAACCGTTGCAACTTTAAGTCTGAAGGACTTCAGCTCCCAGATTTCTCCAGCCGGCTGGAGAAATCTGGGAGCTGAAGTCCTTCAGACTTAAAGTTGCAACGGTTGGAGACCCCTGGTCTAAACCAGCAACGAGACTGTGTTTCAACAAGGCATTTTGAAAAGAAATATGAGCAGGGATGGTATTCACTTACTTTCCGTACTGGTTCGCAAATGTGAGCGTGTGTGCGTGCAAGCGAAGTGAGCAAAGCTTTGATCGCACGCATGGCTTGCACACACGTGTGTGGCTTGAAAACATGCCTAAATAGGATCACCTAGAGGCGGGGCAAGTGGGCGATTTCCACCACTAGTTCGGGTGAACCAGTCCGAACTGGCTGAATACCACTTCTGAATTTGAGTGATAAAATAGAATTAGACACCAGAAGATGAAACCATCTCTACCAAATAAGGATCATTGGGAACAAACATCCTAAAATGAGCGGTTGGGTTCCTCATCATTGTTTATAATTAAATAAGCCACCATTGTCTGGCTTTGTACAACACACAAAATTTTGATCCATGGTTTACAGCGCACAGTGGGCAGTTAGGTATAAACCATGGCTTGGTGTTATATACATCAATCTCAACAACACATTCAGATAGCTACCCTATTTCTCTGAAAATAAGACCTCCCCGGATAATAAGCCCAATCAGCCTTTTGCGCGCATGTGCTAAAATAAGCCGTCCTCTGAAAATAAGTCCTCCCCAAAAATATTGCAACACCTCCTGTACCTCAAAAATAATAAGACCTCCCCAAAAATAAGGCCAAGTGCTTATTTCGAAGGTCAAAAGAAAATAAGACCCTGTTTTATTTTCAGGTAAACAGGTAGTTACAGTATATGAGCTGTGCTGAAACCAACTGAATTTCCTAAGCATTTCACTAGCTTGTTCTTTTTGCCTGCTGCAGAGGCCTCAAAGTGAAATTGTACTTTTCTCAGTGTTATCAAATCCAGATACGCCTTGACTTAAATTGTTCGTTTAGTTCAAAGCTACAACAGCACTGAAAAAAGTGACTTTTGACCGTTTTTCACACTTAAGGCCGTGGCAGGATCCCCATAGTCACGGGATCAAAATTCAGATGCTTCACAATTGACTCCACGGGCCAAAACGTCCATTTGTGTAGAATCATTGCACGCCAGTATGCTTTTCAGGTTTGCTAGTGATGGATTGCCAGGAATTTTCCAATAAACAAAATGTTAGGTAATAACTCTGAGAGATCATTTAATCTTCTCTGATGGAGTGCTTAGCATGCATAACTTCTGCAGTATGAATAAAATGTGGCTTCGCACCTATTTATCTTCCAAGTTATCTGATCCTGTCGCCTTTGCACTACCTGTAAAAAGCACTTGGTACAAATAAATTTGTATCTTTCTCTCGTAAGCACACACCCTTGACTTTCTCTAGACAGTGGGAGCACTTGTGAACATCCTCCCTGCTGAAACTTCCCGGGCCTTCTTATAAAAAACTCTTGGAGTTATTTCCTGGTTTCATTCGATGATTCCCAGGATCTGCCACATGAGTCTGTCAGGGAGTGGGGGAGGGGAAATCCCTTTAAATGGGAGGCAGAGGGCTGCACTCTCAAAAACAGTAGGTGGAGCCAGGTAGATCTAATTTTAAATGGAGCTCATTTATACCCTAATTAAATATGAAATCTAATGAATGCAATTAGACTCCAGTCATATATTTAATTATTCTGTCATGTTAAAATGCTAATTGGCAATGAGTCTTGGTGACCCTGGGGAACACATCCTGACTTTTGCATATCTTTTAGGGAAGTCACAACCTGAGACCCTGGAATCTAATTCTTAAGACAGAAAGGCAGGGCACCATGTATCTGTATACTACAAAAACGCTTGTCATGACTTTTACTGAGTTAAATGGTGCATCATAGGGCAACATTTTTAAAAATCAAAATGTCTTAAATGGGTCAATTTAATTTACATCCAAAATCTGGGACCCATTGCCGCTGAGTTAATAAAATTAGAGGAAATTGTGGCTGCTTCAGTGTTACTGGTGGCTGCTGTAGTCAAATGACCTTTATTTTCAACGTTCTGTGACAGTTTCCCAGCCAGTCGTGCAATCCCTTATTCCCTCCTCTACCCAGCAGCAGTCACTTACCTACCTGCTGGAAAAGGGAAGGAGAAGGGAGGAAAATGTCTGATGCTCCCTGCCTTATTCCCACCAATGGGGAATCCAGAGGGAGTTGGAAGTCATTTCAACAGGGCATCATTTCAACAGGGCATCATTTCCCAACAGGGCATGAGTTGTCTCCTAATTTTAGAAAAGAATAGAACAGAATTCTTTATTGGCCAAGTGTGATTGGGCACACAAGGAATTTGTCTCCGGTGCGTAAGCTCTCAGTGTACATAAAAACAACAAAGTGATAGATCATAGGTCATAAGTCATAGTTACAACAATTAATCATAAGATACAACAACAAGTGATAAATCATAGATACCAATAAGGTAAAGGTAAACACATATGTGCTAGTCGTTTTTGACTCTAGGGAGCGGTGCTCATCTCTGTTTCAAAGCCAAAGATCCAGCACTGTCCAAAGACATCTCCATGGTCATGTGGCCGGCATGACTAAATGGCGAAGGCGCATGGAATGGTGTTACCTTCCCACCAAAGTGGTCCCTATTTTTCTACTTGCATTTTTTATGTACTTTTGAACTGCTAGGTTGGCAGAAGTTGGGACAAGTAACGGGAGCTCACTCCGTTATGTGACACTAGGGATTCGAACCACTGAACTGCCAACCTTTCTGATCAACAAGCTCTACATCGTAGCCACTGAGCCACCGTGTCCCTGGATACCAGTAGGGGAAGGAATTAGGAAAGATGAGAAGTTGAGGAGGGCAATATCAATAAAGCCTACTACATGGGTAAATATCTTTATATTCCTAAAACAGTGTTGTGGGAATTAGGTCTTCAGCAGAGTAAGGGCCCAGGAGGAAAAGAAGCTATCTTTGTGTCTAATTGTTTTGGCATGCAATGCCCTATTAACTTGGTTCATCTTCTTCTTTGCTCTTCTATTCCTGCCACTTTCCTTTGAAACCATTCACCTTTTATCCTAGAAACAAAAATTCCAGCCCAGGAACAGTTCTAGATTTCTAGCCTTAACAGTGCAGGGAGGGTGGGGGGAAGGAAGAAATAAAAAGCTGTCGCAATGGCATGAATTTTAAAGGTTGCCCCAGGTCTTCAGGTTGTTCTACTCAGCTGCCGAAACTGCAGATTACCTTTCTTCAGTGATCTCTCTCATAAACATCTGCTGGTGTTGACATCTTGAAGATGTAATATTGACTTCATCATTATGATGGTTTTAGTGTGTGACTAAGGAAGCAGCTTTGCTGGCAAAGCTGTAGTTTTGTAAATGCTATTTTATTTCCTCTAGGGTTTAAAAAAAACAACCAAAACAAAACAATAACAAAATCTCCTTAATCTTAGGGTCAAACTCAGTGCTGCATTCTTAAAATTTTTATCCGGTTTACCTACAAAGTGGTGCGATTTTACAATCGTAGATAAAGCCTGCAAGAAAAGGAGAGAGGTTAGATTTGCACATTATGCAAAACTGTGGTTTACTGCTGGATGGGCTCACCCAATGTGCTCAGTCATAAACCTTGATTTAGGAATCTCCAAGTCTTGGGTTCGTATAATTTACTAAGGCAAAATATAACAACCTTCAGATGCTGCCGTGCCTGTCTAACATACTCTTTCCAGATCCGATTAATCAAAATCCTTTTAAACAAAATGAAATAAATAGAACATTGGTAACTTGGGAAATGGGGTCCTAGCCTCTATAGCTGTGATGGTGAACCCATGGCACGTGTGCCACAGGTGGCATGCAGAGCCCTCTCTGCGGGAATGCAAGCCGTTGCACCACATCAGTTCTGCCACGCATGTGCACATGCCTCCCGCCAGCCAACTGATTTTTAGGTCTCTGCCACCCATGCATGGGAAAGGAGGGCACGTGTGGGGGTCGCACACATGCGTGGGGGGGGGGAAGTCGCACATGGGAGTCATACACACTTGAGTGGGGGGTTTACGCATGCATGCACAGGGGCGGGGTGCATGCAGGGGGTCACACACACGCACTGCATTATGGGTGTATGGGTGTGTATGTGTGTGCGTGTGCACGCTTTCAACACTCAGCGCCAAAAAGGGTTGCCGTCACTCCTCTATAGCAGGGGTCCCCAACCTTTGCAACTTTAAGTCTGAAGGACTTCAGCTCCCAGAATTCTCCAGCCAGCTTCCCTGCTCTATAGCATTATTTTTCAATCTGCTGGCTGGGGAATTCTGGGGGTTGAAATCCACACATCTTAAAAGTTGCTAAGGGTGAAAAAAACACTGCTCTGTAACATTATGTTCCCTGTTTCCCCGAAAATAAAACCTCCACGGATAATAAGCCCAATCGGGCTTTTGAGCGCATGCGCTAAAATAAGCCCTCTTCCTGAAAATAAGCCCTCCCTGAAAATATTGCAATGTAGCAGCAGCCATGAGGTGACCACGCTCGCCGCCTCCTGCACCTCAAAAATAATAAGACCGCCCCGAAAATAAGGCCAAGTGCTTATTTTGGGGGGGGGTCACAAAATAACCCAGTCTTATTTTTGGGGAAACACATTTTTTTGCCGAAATGTCTTTGGGCTCCACAATGCCCTCCTGGCATAGTGTGTATGTGTGGGGTGGGTGGGTGAGGGAAAGGTGTGCATGCCCATTCACCTTCTTACGGCTTTCTGTGGCTTCTTCACAGCTATTTTGTAAGCGTACCAATCACATCTCTCAATATTCCCGCTGTAACCCCACCTTCCAAAGTTTGCCTCCTTCTGGTTTGGCATCGTGTGTGCATTTAGGGAAAAGTAGGCAGAAGGGAGGAAACCAATAAGAGTGCATGAGAACGCCTAGTATGGTTGTGTGGGCTCTGACCACATCCAATTTAACATCTGACTCTGCCAGTAGCAGGTAGGTGGCCTCCAACTGTTTCCTCAAAAGAGGAAGAGTACGTTCTAGCTATGTTATTTTCCTAGCTTATATGAAGTTTCTCCTATCCAGCACTTGGGTGGGCTACATAAAAGGGCAGAATAAATAATTTTTGTTGTTGTTCAGTTTTTATGTTCGATTCTTCGCTACCTCATGGACCACAGCACACCAAGCTCAGGGGTGGGCTTCAAAAATTTAAGCAACAGGTTCCATGCTCGGTTGCTGGGTGAGTGCAGCCATGGTGGGCATGGCCTAGTCGGCCTCCTTCACCACGGCGAGGGGTGTTTTTACCTTCCCCAGGCTCTGGAGACTTTCCTTGAATCTCTGGGAGGGTGAAAACTGCCTCCCCTAGGCTCCGGAGGCTTTTGGGGAGACCCGTTTCCCCCTGTCCCCAAGGCTCCGTGCGGGCCCTGCACTTACCTCTCATCCAAAATGGGCCACATGGAGAATCCTGGGAGGGGTATGGTGGGGTGGCAGCGGCAAGGTGTGATGGGCGGGGCCAGCCCAGGGGTGGGATTTTGAGGTTCTCCGACCTGTAATGTTAGCTACAGGTTCTCCTGAACCGTAGTAGCCCGCCCCTGACCAAGCCCCTTTGTTTTCTACTGTCTCCTTGTGTTTGCTTGAATTCATGTTCATTGCATCAATGACACTATCTACCTATCTCATTGCTCCCTGTCTTAGCTGGAATGAGGTGAAGAATGTTTAAATACCCTGTTTCCCTGAAAATAAGACCTGTCCCAAAAATAAAACCTAGCATGTTTTACCCATGCACCTAATATAAGCCCCCCTAAATAAGCCCCACTTAAACAATCATGCAGCCATCCGCCCACCATGCTGTCTGGTTGCTTGTGGTGACACTGCCAGGTGAGGCAGGTGTCGGGGTGTGGGTGGCCTGGCTGCAGGGGCCCTGAGGTAAGCCGATGCAGGGTGCATGGGGCAACTCCACCCCCAGACCCCACCTCATGGCGGCAGCACTGGAACACCATGCAACCTCCTGCCCCACTGCAAGCAAGCAGAAGAAGTGAGTCTCCTGTACATGGGGGGGAAAAATAAGACATTCCTCCAAAATAAACTCTAGTGCTTCTTTTTGGACCCAGTGTTATTTTCCTTTGGGCCCCAAAATAAACCCTAGGACTTATTTTCGGGAATGTCTTATTGTTTTCCATGTACAGGAAAATAAGACTGGGTCTTATTTTCTGGTAAACACAGGTAGATAGTCCTCAACTTACAACCATTCAATTAAGAACCACTTGAAGTTAAAATAGCAATGATAAAAGTGATTTATGACTGGTCCTCACACTTACAACCACTGTAGCTTGTCTCTTGGCAGCAACAATGTATTAAGCTTCCCAGCTTCCTGTGATTGCCATTTGCAATCTTCCCAGCCAGCTTCCAATTATCAAAGTTAATGAGGGGAAACAGGACTTGCTTACCAACCACATGACTTACTTAACAACTGCAGTGAGCCACTTAATATCATGCCAAGAAATGTCAAAAAATTGGGCATAGTTCACTTACCAACCACCTTGTGGTCATAAAAGGATACTACCTAAAATCCCCTTCCTTCCGACTTTTGCTCTGATACATTACAGGCCTGGACTTCAGCAGTGATGGATGGATGCCCAGAATCTCTTTGCAGGGTGAGATGGGCAGCGTATAAATTTAAGACAGGACAAGGCAAGACAAGAAACAATGGGTGGAAACTAATCAAGGAGAGACCCAACCTAGAACTAAGGAGAAATTTCCTGACAGTTAGAACAATTAATCAGTGAAATGACTTGCCTTCAGACGTTGTGGGTTTCCATCACTGGAGGCTTTTGAGAAGAGATTGGACAGCAATTTGTCTGAAATAGTGTAGAGCTTCCTACTTGAGCAGGGGTTGGACTGGAAGACCTCCAAATTCCCTTCCAACTCTATTATTTCCTAAATAAATAAAAATAAAATACCATACTTTTCAGAGTATAAGACTCCCCCCCCGAAAGAGGGCAGAAATGTCGGTGTGTCTTATACACCGAATATAGCCTATTTTGGCCTCCTGATACCCCGCCAAGCACATCCCATTTTTGCCTCTTTTTTGCAAAATCGGGGTATGCAGAGGGTTGGGAAGGCCTGCAGAGTGCTCCTATGGGCTGGGGAGGGCAAAAACAAGATGCGTAGGGGGTTTGGGAGGCCTGCGGGGTGCTCCTGGGGGCAGGGGAGGGCAAAGATTATTATTATTTTCTTGTTTTCCTCTTCAACATCTTGGTGCGTCTTATACTCAGGTGCATCTTATAGTCTGAAAAATATGGTAAATGTGAGGGGGGGGGGTGTCACCCTAATATGATATATTCCTGATGTTCTTTTTGTAGCATGGTATAAGCAGAATATGAAATGACCTGGTGCGTCAGTAAGCTTCTTCTGAATTTATCTGAACGTCTGGAACAAGCGGCAACAGGATTGGTTTGCCTTTCCCTTCTGCAAGATGCGTCTATTTTTGAAAAGGGGGAAGGAGGCAGGCGGATGCGAAAGGAGCTGTGGTAGTAAAAGCGTATTATAATTACTGGCATTCTCTCTGATGGCATCCAAAGTGTATTAACGTATGTAATTTAGAAGGCAGAGCTTTAGATTCAACTTCAGCGTTGTGAGGTTTAACGGCAGCCGAAGGGAGAGGTGCAATGCTGTGACTAAGCTGTGGCATTATTTATTGGCGGGGTTCGGGAGGCTAGCTTCAGGCTTTTGAGGGGCCCTTGGGAAAGGAACCTCAATTAATCCCTCCTGACAGACAGGAGATACATGCTGGAAGTCATCTTCAATGCATTTTATTCAAATGACAGTCAGCACAGTTTGGATATGATGGATGTCCTGACCATTAAAACAGTCAACTGTATCTGTTTCTGGAGGTAGTCCCTGAAGTACACCAATCAAGGTGAAGCGTAACTTTTCATTTGTTCTGGACTGGGACATCCTTGACTCAAAAAAGTCAAGATGGTGTCTGTGTCTACGTGATTCAATCTCTGCCTCTATACATGTGATGCGACATGCATAAAAACAATATAATAGAGTTGGAAGGGACCTTGGAAGTCTTCTAGTCCAACCCCCTGCCTAGGCAGGAAACCCTATACCGTTTCAGACAAGTGGCTATCCAACAACTTCTTAAAGACTTCCAGGGTTGGGGCCTTCACAACTTCTGGATGCAAGCTGTTCCACTGATTAATTGTTCTCACTGTCAGGAAATTTCTCCTCAGTTCTAAGTTGCTTCTCTCCTTGATTAGTTTCCACCCATTGCTTCTTGTTCTACCCTCAAAGGCTTTGGAGAATAGTTTGACTCCCTCTTCTTTGTGGCAGCCCCTGAGATATTGGAACACTGCTATTATTTCTCCCCTGGTCCTTCTTTACATTAAACTAGACATACCCAGTTCTATACCGTTCTTCATATGTTTTAGTCTCCAATCCCCTAATCATCTTTGTTGCTCTTCTCCGCACTCTTTCTAGAGTCTCCACATCCTTTTCTACATTGTGGCGACCAAAACTGAATGCAGTATTCCAAGTGTGGCCTTACCAAGACATTATAAAGTGGTATTAACACTTCACGTGATCTTGATTCTATCCCTCTGTTGGCTAGCCCTGTTGGCCCTGTTGGCTTTTTTGTCAACACGTTAGGGCTTTGATCTTGACCAAGGATCTCCAAGTGTGGCAACTTTAAGACTGGTGGACTTCAACTCCCAGAATTCTACAGCATGGCTGGCTAGGGAATTCTGGGAGTTGAAGTTCACAAGTCTTAAAGTTGCCATGTTTGGATACTCCTGTCCTGATCTAGACCCCTGATCTAGACCCCCTTGATCTAGATCTTTTCTTACCAATTCTAATGAATTCTCTTGGTCTTGGGGGTTTCTTTAAAGAGTGATAGAGATTAATGTTTTCTTCTTAAACCAGCTCAAATTTCCCATTGGGATGTGTAAGGTAAAAGTTTCCCTGCACATGCATGCTAGTTGTTCCCAACTGTAGGAGGCAGTGCTCATCTCCGTTTCAAAGCCAAAGACCCAATGCTGCCTCAAGACGTCTCCGTGGTCATGTAGCTGGCATGATTCAATTGCACGAATCAGTTGCCAAACATCCAAATTTTGGCCAAATGACCATGGGGATAATGCAATAGTTGTAAGGGTGAAAAACAGTCATAAGTCACTTTTTCAGTGTCGTCGTAACTTTGAATGGCTGTTAAACAAATTGTTGTAAGGCAAGGACTAATAGTATGTTTGCTGCCTTGACTTATTTATGATAAGGACGGGATAAAAATATATAAATAAATAAAGTTCAATTATAGCAGTTTTCATGGTGATTACAGATCAACAGTTCTTATGATTGTCACTGGTATCTTCCTGCAGAACTTTGTGGAAGTGGCTTACTTGGATCTACCGTCCTTTTCTGAAGACAGGGACAAAAACCACCAGTCTATTAGCACCGTTCCCAACTAATAAATTACCATATATTAAACATAAGTTTTCCACGAGTTACAGCTCAGTTCATCAACTGATCAAGCGAGTTACAGACAGGAACAAAATCTGGCCTTTTATTTGTCTGGCATTCCACCATTTCCCAGAGTTTCTGAAATATATTCTCTCTGCATTTTCTCTATCCGTGGAGTGTGACTCTGTTTTTGTATTGCAAATTACCAATTCTAACTACCTGGCGAAGCATTTGAACCCCTATAATTTAGCTGTGGCCTGTTGCTTGAGATTTTGGTCTGTTGACAATTAAGCGTATGAGTTTGCCACAAAATTATTGCTTGGGCTGATAATTCCCTAGCTGTGTAGTTTTGTAAGACAGTAGCTACCAAATCATTCATACTTAAAATAGCCTTTAAGCCCCAGTAGGGGGGAAAAAAAATATCTCTGTTGCATAAATCCACTTCCCTTTTAGGAAACTCTGCTTCAGAATCCTGAAATAAGTAGGAGGAATAGTAAATAGTTTTGCTTGCAGCCTGCTTGCAACTCAGGGAATTTCTACAGATCGTTTAATCTCCCCTAAGCAGGGCTGTGCGCATCACACACTTCTCAGTATGCAGCATAAAAAGAATGGTCGGCGGACCGTCTGTTTTACATGTTTTGTGGGAAAGTTGAAAAAGCAAGTTTCTAGACCTCAAGCCTAGAGGTCAGCCTCAGGAGAACTCAATACTAGGGCACACACACACACACACACACACACACACACACACACACACACACACAGAGGTGGTATTCAGCTGGTTCGGATCAGTTCGTCCGCACTGGTAGCAGAAATTGCAGGTGGGCTCGCCCACTTACCCCAACTCTATGCATTTAGACATGTTTTTGAGGCCAGGCGCATGCGCGGAAGGCGCACGTGTGAGCAAAGTGGGCGCACTCGAGGTGAACCAGTGGTAACAAAATGTGAAATCCACTGCTGCATACATACTGTATGTGAATCTGCAGTTGAGATGACAAAGTTGCTCCTTTCATTTTCATTCTTTCTAAGAGCTGATTGCCTCACTAATATCAAAAATAAAATGGACCATGTGATAAAGAGTTTTGCACATGCCTATTTCAAATTAAATTTTCTAGGAGATTTTGCAGGACTCTTTGTTAACAGGGATTCTGTTCACAGTATGGAGCCTGCTGTGAAAAGGAGGGAAAAAAATATTGTTGTGAGAAAAATGTCCCAAAAGCTTTCATGTTTTCTGCCTCTGCTCCAGTGTTTCACAGTCTCGACCACTTGAAGAGGTGGGGACTTCAATTCCCAGAATTCCCCAGCCAGCATATATGCTGGCTAGGGAATTCTGGGAGTTGAAGTCCACATCTCAGCATATGCTGACTAGGGAATTCTGGGGGTTGAAGTCCACATCTCAGCATATGCTGGCTAGGGAATTCTGGGAGTTGAAGTCCACATCTCAGCATATGCTGGCTAGGGAATTCTGGGAGTTGAAGTCTACACCTCAGCATATGCTGACTAGGGAATTCTGGGAGTTGAAGTCCACACCTCAGCATATGCTGACTAGGGAATTCTGGGAGTTGAAGTCCACATCCCTTCAAACAACGGGTTGAGAAACACTGCTTTACACTTTGCATACGGGGCTAATTTTGTGCTGTTTGAGAAGCAAGAACTAATTATGGGGAACACTGGTTTCTACCCGCCCAATTTCATGGAAATTTGAACATCTTGTTAACAAACAAAACTCTCTCTCTGCTACATCGCCACTCTGCTTAAGCAGAGGCCTGTCTCATCCCCCCCTCCTGTCTGTATTTCTTTTTTTCCCAGTGTGGTCTTAATTTGTTTTCTCCCTGGTAGTTGGAATTCTTTGTAGATTACAGGTTTGTCGGTGGAATGGCAGTTCCCACAATGCTGTAATTTGGCCGTCCTTCCAACTGGCTGTCCTTGCTCCAGAGCTGGCGCCTGCCTTCCTTCCTTCCAACAACTCTGGTTGGTGTCTTTGATAAATTCCCAAACTGAGGATCAGATGGGAGGTGTGTTGGGGGCTGGATGTGCAAAATGGATGTTTTTGCGACAGCCTTGCCTTCCTTCCTCACTGTTTATGTTTTCACCGTCGTTTCCTCTGTCTGCTGTCTACTCTTCCCTCAGCCTCTCTGGTAGCGAATTCGGAGTGCTTCGAAGCCCTCTTGTTTTCGAGTGTTGTGAAGCATCTGACACAATGCTATGTGTGCTGTTTGTGGATTGCATCTTTCCTTTTAACTGTCAATTCAAGCAGAAGCCCTGAAGACTTTGAGGGTTGGTCTCTAGCTTAGGTGGTTTGCAGAATAGGCCTAGAATATTTCTCCTCCATATCTTAGACCAATGAACTGGACTAGGGTTCATGGCAAGGGGGGAAATGTTTCGACTAGATGCTCTCCAAAGTCCCTTTTACCTGTTATGATATGCTATTGTGTCAGGAGTTGAGAAGATTGACAGATAACTAGAAAATAAAAAGGGACTATTTCTCAAATTTGATCTTCTATATGTAGTGCTGCATTCATCTTCTAATTTACATGCACCACATAACTCATTTCTAAGGCCCTGAAATTAAATAAAACATTAAATAAAATAAATACATAAAATAAAATAAAATAGATGGTAGGTAGGTAGGTAGGTAGATGATAGATAGATAGATAGATAGATAGATAGATAGATAGATAGATAGATAGATAGATAGATAGATAGATAATAGATAGATAGATTACTATAGGAAAGAAAAGGGAAATGGCTGATATCTCACAAGGTTACTAAATCTCAGAGGACTGTGGTGATCTTCCCTGAATTCCTAATAATTTGTAGGTGAAAATCTAAAAAATACTTTGGATGGGAATAATCAAAACCTACCTTCCATTGGATGATTTTGTAGATTTCACATTTATTTATTTGTTAGGATTTATATAGCTGCCCAATTGAACAAGGACTCTACATGCCATGCAATTAAAAAAACACCATACAATATTTTTAAAAACAAACATAATAAACATTAAAACATTGCTAAACAGAAGCAGGGGAATAACATACTACAACCAAGATAGATTTTACATGGCAAATAGGCAATCTGCTACTTGGGGGGAAAATCTTTTAAAATACAACACATTTTTATGTTGGTGCCTATATTGAATGGGTGCACAGAGCCTGGCAATTAAGGAAACAATAAATAAAACTCTGGTCTTGTTTAAAAGGATGCCCAGAGATATCTTTCTTCATTTAATGGGATTCTTCTTTCAAGTGTCAGTTGAGTATGGCTGTTCCAAATTGCAATATCAAGATTCTTGATTTTAGAATGCTTGATTCATAGAACATAGAATAGTAGCGTTAGAAGGGACCTTGGAGGACTTCTAGTCTAACCACGCACTAAAGCAGGAGACCCTATACCATTTCAGACAAATGGTTCTCCAGTTTTTGTTTTTTTGTTTTGAAACTGCAGCTGCCAAAAAAGCCAACACAGTTCTAGGCTGCATAAACAGAGGGATAGAATCTAGATCACGTGAAGTGTTAATGCCACTGTATAGTGCCTTGGTAAGGCCACACTTGGAATACTGCATACAGTTTTGGTCGCCACGATGTAGAAAAGACATGGAGACTCTGGAAAGAGTGCAGAGAAGAGCAACCAAGATGATTAGGGGACTGGAGACTAAAACATATGAAGAACGGTTGCAGGAGCTGGGTATGTCTAGTTTGATGAAGAGAAGGACCAGGGGAGACATGATAGCAGTGTTCCGATATCTCAGAAGAGGGAGTCAAACTATTCTCCAAAGCACCTGGGGGCAGAACAAGAAGTAATGGGTGGAAACTAATCAAGGAGAGAAGTAACTTAGAACTAAGGAGAAATTTCCTGACAGTCAGAACAATTAACCTCTGGAACAGCTTGCCTCCAGAAGTTGTGAATGCCCCAACCCTGGAAGTCTTTAAAAAGATGTTAGATAGCCATTTGTCTGAAATGGTATAAGGTTCCTGCCCACGCAGGGGGTTGGACTAGAAGACCTACCAGGTCCCTTCCAACTCTGCTATTGTATTGTATTATTGTATTATTATTGTATTAAAACCTCCAATGATGGAGCACCCACAACTTCTGAAGGCAAACTATTCAATTGGTTGATTGCTCTCACCCTTAGGAATTTTCTCCTTAGTTCTCGTTTCCTGTAAGGAAAACAAGTCTTCCAGAAAGATTTTATGACGGGAAATTCTTCATCTGAGAACTTTGGTTGTAGGAGCTGGTAGATGTATTTCTTGGTTGTTCTGTTTTTTGTTTTTTGTTTTTGTTTTCTTTCACCGCTGTCAAGCCTGGTCTGGAAACAACCATCAATAGTAAATTGATGGAATAGAAATAGTAAAGGAGTCTCATACAAGCAAGGAATGGTAACAAAAGAACTAGGAGGCAGATTTGGGAACCCCCCCCCCAAGAATGCCTTAAAGATCAGAAGAGTCTTGGGGTTTAGTGGAGCTCAGCTGGAACAGAAAGCCCTCTTATACAGTATTCCTTCTGCTCCGAAAGACCCAATAGTTCCGTGATGGCGAACCTATGGCACGCGTGCTAGAAGTGACATGCAGAGCCATCTCTCCGGGAACGTGAGCCGTCGCCCACTGCTCTTCCGGATTCTGGCATGCTGGCCAGCTGGCCTTCACCATATGTGTACTGGGAAGAAGATCTTCTGGTTTCCGGCAAGTGCATGCACACCGGCCACCTGGTCTTCTGGTTTCTGGCACATATGTGCACATGAAGACCAGGTGGCTGGTGAGCATGCATGCACCAGAGACTGGAAGATCATATTCCCAGCACGTGCATGCGCACCAGGTGGCTGCTCTTCCAGTTTTTGGCACGGACACACGCACTCCTGTTTCGGCACTTGGTGCCGAAAAGGCTCGCCAACACTGCAATAGTTTCTTCACACTATACCTCATTCTGAAGCTGCCACATGTGATTCAGTAGCTCACCACTAGGGGCAGATGTTCATAGATCCTTCAGCTATTGATGAAAACCCGCATATCAACACCAGGATTCTAGATGGAGACCACAGAGTTGGCATTCCTGCCCGAGCCTGTTGAGAGAGAACTGGGCAAAGAAAGTTGAGATCTTCTAGTGAAACCTAACCCCCTGCTTAGGCAGGAAACCCTACGCCCCTTCAGACAAATGGTTATCCAAACTCTTCTTAAAAACTTCAAAATGTTGGAGCATTTACAACTTCTGGAGGCAAGTTGTTCCACTGTTAATTGTTCTATCTGTCAGGAAATTTCTCCTTAGTTTCTCCTTGCTTCTCTCCTTGCTTAGTTTCCACCCATTGCTTCTGGTCCTGCCCCTAGGTGCTTTGGAGAATAGTTTGACTCCCTCTTCTTTATGGCAACCCCTGAGATATTGGAACACTGCTATCATATCTCCCCTAGTCCTTCTTTTCATTAAACTAGGCATACCCAGTTCCTGCAACCGTTCTTCATATATTTTAGCCTCCAGTCCCCTAATCTTCTTTGTTGCTCTTCTCTGCACTCTTTCTAGAGTCTCCACATCTTTTCTACATCGTGGCAACCAAAGCTGAATGCAGTATTCCAAGTGTGGTCTTACCAAGGCACTATACAGTGGCATTAACACTTCACGTGATATTGATGAGCTTTCAAAGAGGTTCACATCTGTTTCCTGAAGAAGGAAAAAAAAATCCTGTTCGAATCATGTGCATTTCCCTTCAAAATTGCTTTCTTCGGCCTGAGGTACTGGAGATAATGCCGAATGCCATCTCCTGTGGCTATATTGGTGGAAAATGATAGGAAGCCGTCTACATCTGTAAAATATCAATGTCTAGCTAGCATGTTAAAAATATATGCTTCTTCTAAAAGTACTTTTTAACAAGAGCTGCATCAGAACTTTTAGAAATCAGGTAGTCCTGGACGTATGACCACAATTGAACCCAGCTTTTCTGTTGCTAAGTGAAACATTTATTAAGTGAATGTTGCCCCATTTTACGATCTTTCTTGCTACATTTGTTAAGTGAATCATGTAGTCGTAAGTTAATAACATGGTTGCTTTGTGAATCTGGTTTGCCCATTGACTTTGCTTGTCATAGGGTCACAAAAGGTGACACTGCAAGAGTCATACATACCAGTCAGTTGCCAAGCATTTGAATTTTGATCACATAAGCCACGGGGATGCTGCAATGGTCGTAAGTGCGAAAAGTGGTCATAAATCAATTTTTTCAGTACCGTTCTAACTTTGAACAGTCACTAAATGATAGTAAGTCGAGGACTTACTGTCCTGTAGTGCAGCTGGCTGGAGAAGTCTGGGAGCTGAAGTCCTTCAGACTTAAAGTTGCAAAGGTTGGAGACCCCTGCTGTAGTGGTATGTTTATTAGTTGCAGAAGTTTGTGAAGTCAGCCAACTTGTTCTAAAATTCACCAAGCTGTAGATTGTGGGACCTTTTCTGCTAAGGAGAGGCTGAGCCTTGAGGTCGGTTAAGATGTAATTTTAATTGCATGGTTGCCCATCAAACAAGGTTGTTGTTTTTTTTTAAAATGTATTTGGGGATGACTGATTTTCACTGGCATTACAATAATACAATAATACAATAGCAGAGTTGGAAGGGACCTTGTAGGTCTTCTAGTCCAACCCCCTGTGTGCATTGTGTGCATTGTAGCACACAAGAGGGAGAAAATTTAACTACTGCAGTTGTGATCTCAAGAGAATAATCTCTTACTCATCGGTGTTAAGAATTTTCATTGATGAATGAATGGAAGGGTTCCCCCTCACCCCACCTCCCTGTAGAACTTTTAAAATCCTTATCTATTAGAGCAGGGGTCCCCAACCTTTGCAACTTTAAGTCTGAAGGACTTCAGCTCCCAGAATTCTCCAGCCAGCAAAGCTGTCAGTGTCAGTGCCTGGGCCAGGGGTCCCCAACCTTTGCAACTTTAAGTCTGAAGGACTTCAGCTCCCAGAATTCTCCAGCCAGCTTTGCTGGCTGGAGAATTCTGGGAGCTGAAGTCCTTCAGACTTAAAGTTGCAAAGGTTGGAGACCCCTGTATTAGAGTTTATGACCTGCTTTTCTGAAGTGCCAATTTTTTTTCCTGATGGAAATCATCCAAATACCACACGTTTCTGAGTGTTAGGAGCAGGCATCTTGGATATTATGAGAAGATTAAAAAAATATTTTATAGCGGGCCTGCAGTTCATATCCACAGATATGTAATTTGGAACAACTTTCTGGCTAAATCCATAAAACTTCCAGAACTGGATCAAGTAAAGACTTAGCAGGTGTACCTTCAGTATATAACCGTGATGGCGAACCTATGGCATGCGTGCCACAGGTGCCATGCAGAGCTCTCTCTGAGGGCACGGCAGCTGTTGCCCAGCCCAGCTCTACCACGCATGCGCGCTCACCTACCACTGGCCTTTGGGTCTTTGCTGCGCATGCACAGGGTGGGGCGCATGTGGAGGATGCATGCATGCATGTATGGGGGCAGGGTGCATGCAGGGTGGGCACTCACATTGCATTTTGGGGCCTTGTGCCCGCGCACCCCCTCCCGTGTCCCGTTTTGGGCCTGGAAGGCCTCCTGCACCAACCTGGAAGCCAAAACTGGGGGGGCATGCGTGGGGCGGAAGGGGAGTGTGGGGGTGTCAGGTGCGCATGCGGCAGGGGGCGTGGTTCATGTGCAGATGGTAGAATGTGTGGTGTGCGTGTTGCATGCGCATTGCATTAAGGGCGCGGTTGCACATATGCAGTTTTGGCACGCGACGACAAAAGGTTTCGCCATCACTGGTATATATAACATGCCAGCAATGTTAATGCTAGCTTTGGTTAGGAATTTGAGGGTTTGTGTGTTTTGTGAACACTGCCCATGGGGTTATTTTAAGCATTCGGTGAATTGCTGAGTTCAACAACCAAATAAAATGTATACTTTCCTCTTTTTTCCCTCCCTCTGGAAATGTATAAACTGAGTGGACTCTGATGCCTATTGCTCTTGTGTGTTAATTCATACACTGCCTTATAAATAAATCAGAAGTTGCCGCTTGGAATAACTCCTTCTGCATTCCCACATGGCTATAAGGAGGGCAATCCAGCCTCTGGCAGCTGAGCCTGAGGGCTTCTGGTTGTGAGGGACTCCCTTGTTGTTCCTCTATCTCCATCTGATCTCCTTTCAAGCTGCAAGAGCAGCTACCTTTAGCTAATCCCATCTCCCAATGGCTGACTCAGGTGGTCTGTGGGTGGACGGAAAGGATGTCAAAACATAGCCCGAAGCATTGAGGAAGGCAAGATGGGGGAATTAGTGTATTTGGTTGTATTTTTAGATTTGCATAGGAAAAATTACTCATGAAGGCACAAATACAGGTAGTCCAATGTTTGAATATGTATAATTCAGGAGTAATGCAGATCAACTGCATTGATATAGATGATAGCTAGCTAGCTATCATCTAGCTAGCTAGCTAGCTTAGACAGATAGATAGATGATAGATAGATAGATAGATAGATAGATAGATAGATAGATAGATAGATAGATAGATAGATAGATAGATAGATAGATAATAGAAGATAGGTGGGTAGAGATAGACGACAGACCAATAGATAGATAGATAGATAGATAGATAGATAGATAGATAGATAGATAGATAGATAGATAGATAGATAGAATCCTATATTTGTGATTTATGACCACAATTGAGCCCAAAATTTCTGTTGCTAAGTGAGACATTTGCTAAGTGGATTTTGTCCCATTTTACAAGCTTTCTTGCCACAGTTGCTAAGTGAATTACTGCTCTTGTTAATACAGGTAGTCCTCAACCTATGACCACTATTGAGCCCAAAATTTATGTTGCTAAATGAAAAATTCTTTGGGTGAGTTTTGTCCCATTTTATGATTTTTCTTGCCACTGTTGTTAAGTGAATCATTGCAATTATTAAGTTAGTAACATGGTTGTTAAGTGAATCTGGTTTATCTGCTGAAACAGTAGACCGTATACCATTCTGGACAAATGACTGTCCAATCTTGTTATTAATTATTTACTATTAAATAATCAGCTTATTATGCAATTTACTGGGTAGTAATCCCTACTCTACAGACTTTACAGACTGTACCGTTGTTTACAGACTTTTTCTTCTGAAAATAAGTGCTTTCTTTTCCTAACAATATAATTTAATTTAATTTATTTAGATTTATAGAACCTGTCTTTGCAATAGTGTCTTTGCAATAGTGGTGAATATCTGTAGCTCAGATATAGGATGAGGGTGAAGGTTCGTTCTTTAAGCTTATGAGTTGGTTTCTGAATGTTTTGTTACATTTGCGTCTTGTCTTTAGAGGTGGGAGTCAAAACAGGCAAGAGATTGGGTGAGGCATCTGCTATCCTACTTTCTCTGACCCCCCCCCCCCCCAGCACTCGGATACTGCTGCTTGCTCTGTCCCTCTCAAAGTAACTCAAGGTGGGACATGGACCAGCCTATTGATTGAGGGTGCACGGTACATACATTAACAAAATAAACCAGGAGATTAACCTTGTTTTCTAGGGACCTCCCCAAGTTAAATTAGGCTGTTAGAAGCAGATTGGCCCAATTTTATCCTAGGAGCTGAGTGGCTTGCTTCCAACATCACATGAAAATAAAATAATGAATTAGAACCCCAAGCATGGATGAGCATACTCTTCATACCCTCCCATCCTGTTCAGACAAAAAACTCAGCAGTTATTTTTATGAACCACATTTTTATAGCTAAGGGCAGTACAAATACATCAATAATAATAATAATAATAATAATTTATTATTTCTATACCGCCCCCTCTCCCCACGGGGACTCGGGGCGGTGCACAGGCAGCATAAAAGCAATAAATAACAACAACAATAAATAAACAACAAAATTTAAAAACCAATTAAATAAACCCTGTGCTAAAATCCCAATTAAACTAAAACCTATTCTATAAAATCCCAAGGCAAGGAGGCTATCCCAGGCCGGCCAGACGGAAAAAGTAAGTTTTCAATTTAAGACGGAAGGAGCGGAGGTCCGTAGTTGTCCTAATGTCGGGGGGAAGGTCGTTCCAGAGGGCCGGGCCCGCCACAGAGAGCGCCCTTCCCCTGGGTGTCGCCCGCTGACACAGTCTAGTGGACGGCACCCGGAGAAGCCCCTCTCTGTGGGAGCGAATCGGCCGTGAGGACGTATGAGGCAGGATCCGATCCTGCAGATAGCTAGGTCCCGAGCCATGGAGCGCTTTGAAGATGATGACTAGCACCTTGAAGCGCACCCGGAAGACGACAGGCAGCCAGTGCAGCTCGCGCAGGAGCGGTGTTACATGGGTAGACCTTGCGGTCCCCATAATTGCTCGCGCGGCTGCATTCTGGACTAGCTGAAGCCTCCGGGTGCACCTCAGGGGCAGCCCCATGTAGAGAGAGTTGCAATAGTCCAGTCGGGATGTCACGAGAGCATGAGTGACTGTGCGAAGGGCGTCCCGATCCAATAGGGGGCGCAATTGGCGAACCAGGCGAACCTGGTAAAACGCCCTCCTGGCCACGGCTGTCACCTGATCTTCCATGGACAGCCGGGCATCCAGGAGGACACCCAAATTGCGCGCCCCATCCACAGGGGCAAGATGTTCGCCCCCTATGGCCAGCGATGGAGTAAGCTGGTTGAATCGGGCAGCCGGAAACCACAGCCACTCGGTCTTGGTCGGGTTGAGCTTGAGTCCGTTACTTCCCATCCAGATCCGTACAGCTTCCAGGCACTGGCACATCACCGCTACGGCATCGTTGGGGTGGTTTGGGGTAGAAATGTACAG
This sequence comes from Rhabdophis nuchalis, assembly GCA_039707465.1. Taxonomy (NCBI): domain Eukaryota; kingdom Metazoa; phylum Chordata; class Lepidosauria; order Squamata; family Natricidae; genus Rhabdophis; species Rhabdophis nuchalis. Next base: position 389,097,614 of record CM077643.1, read on the forward strand.
CTGGGTGTCATCAGCGTACAGATGGTATTCTACCCCAAAACCACAGATGATCCCACCCAGTCGCCCACGTAACCTGTCCATATCCTCGGAAGTAACGGAGTCAAACTCCTCCCAAACAAGATCTGTCTCGTGGCATCCCACTGGGCCATGAATGGGGGCTAACTCGTTCTGTATCTGAGCGATTTTCTCCTGCAGAAAAGTCACAAATTCCTCTGCTCTACCCTGTAGCGGGGCTTCCCGCACCCTCTGTTGAAGGAGGGAGCGGGTCACCCTAAACAGGGCGGCAGGGCGGTTTTCTGCGGATGCTATGAGAGTAGCGCAATGATGACGTTTGGCTACTCTCAGCGCCACAATGTAAGTCCGTAAATGGGCTCTTACCTGTGTCCGGTCAGATTCAGAACGAGAAGACCTCCATCTACTCTCTAGGCATCTCTTGCGGCGTTTCATCACCCCCAGCTCCTCGGTAAACCAAGGAGCCAGGGTGTTCCGCCGCCGCAAGAGAGGCCGCAAGGGCGCGACCCGATCCAAGGCTCCCGTGGTCGCACTATTCCATGCGGCCACGAGGTCCTCCATCGGGGCGCGGGTCAGGGGTACAGGAACTGGCCCAAGCGCCGTTTGGAACCCATCCGGGTCCATCAGGCGCCTGGGGCGGAACCAGATTGGTAATTCAGGTCCCGCCTCCCCGCGGAGGGGAGCAGCGGTCGGAAAGTTGAGCCGGAGAAGTGAGTGGTCTGTCCATGACAAGGGTGTGATGACTATGTCCCCTATACCCAGATCACTCTTCCATTGGCCTGAGACAAAGATGAGATCCGGTGTATGTCCACCCTCGTGAGTGGGGCCTTGAATTACTTGGGTCAGGTCCATGGCCGTCATGGAAGCCATGAACTCCCGAGCTACCTCGGATGATTCGCCCAACGATGGCAGATTAAAGTCCCCCATGACTAAAAGTCTGGGGGTCTCCACTGCCACCGTAGCGATCACCTCGAGGAGCTCGGGCAGGGCTGCTGCTACATAGCGGGGAGCCAGGTATACAACCAGCAAGCCCAACTGCCTCCCTAGGCCCCACTTCACACAAAGGGACTCACAACCGGTAGTCTGTGGCACAATGGTCTCTCTCGGCTCAAGACCTTCCTTTACAATGACCGCTACCCCACCACCCCTACCCAGGGCCCGAGGCTGATGAAAAGCGTGGTAACCTGGCGGGCACATTTCAACGAGGGGGAGTCCACCCTCGTGGCCCAACCAGGTCTCTGCAATTCCCACCAGGTCCGGCTCCCCCTCCGACACGAGGTCGTGAATGAGGGGGGCTTTGTTGGCAACGGACCTGGCGTTGCAGAACATCAGCCGCAGGCCCTGGCTCTGTACACCCTGGCCACCTAGCCTGCAGGGGTTGAGGCACTTGACCGTCTGTAGCCAACGGCCTCGTGTCCCCAACCGGGAGGATGACACTTGTCTCCCCTTGGACCTGCCTCTCCCCACGACCTTCTGGATGGAAATGCCCTCTGTCAGAACGACTTGAATCTCCCCCCTCCTAACGGAACCTTCCGCTACCCTCCGTCGCCCGCTGGCCTGGCCCTCTCTTCCCTCACCCGCCTCAACCTGACTACACCCTCCCTCCTCCCTGGTACCCCCTAAAATAGTCATTAATTTAAAAATTAAAAACCCCCTAAGCCTACGCTTTTTCCACCTCTCCAGATTAATGAATCCTTCATCAAGGTGGGCCCTCGTTAGAACGGAGGGCCAAACCTGCGAGAGCGGGGACTCCCGCAGTCGTAACAAGTCTAGCCTATCATACATGACATAAATAGATAATTAAATAAATACATAAATAATTATAAATGAATGTAATGTAGAGCAGTTCAAATACATAAAAGCATAAAAGCATAAAAGCATGGGTCATGAAGGTTTTAAAAGTGCATCGTTAGCCGCATTTAGATGATGATAGATGATGTTAAAAATGATAAATAGATGTTAAAATATCAGTTCCATTAATAGGTTAAAGTGCATCGGTAGGAGTTCAGTTCAGCTAAAGCGTTCAGAGTCTTCTTTCCCTTGGGAGGGTTGAAGAGATCTTAGAAAGATGTCCATGGTCGGAAGATCTTAGTGGTTGCTTTCAATTGAGCAACCATCCCCAGGGCACCAACCTCCGTTTTGGCTCTCTCACAGCCATCTCCACCTCTGACGTGCCACTGGTCTCCGCTGGTCTTCATGGTCAAACACACGATACAATGGGAACTAGTATCTGCAATAACACAAATTAATAATGAATGATCTAGTATGAGTATAGTCAAACCTTAAGTGTCTTTCTTGCGGTGGGTATAAGGAAAACCATGCAATCAAAGGTTTCGGTCAATTGCTTGTTAGCTTTAGAATATCCTTTTTTGTTTTCTAGAAAAATACACCAGGTTACAGGATTACAGATAGCACTGAACGTACAAGCAATCATTGAGCAACCTGTCAAAGTTACAACAACCGCATGGAAAATATATATATCTCATATGTATTTCACATTGCAACTGGATCCAAAACTGGAAAATAATTTAAAGTCAGGTGAAAGGCCATTAACGTTGCTTAAGTGCAGGGTTGCTAACTGCTGGCCTTTAGGAAATTAAATAAGAGTTTGCTACAAGCAGCCACTTTTCCTTTTAATTTGCTAGGAAGCAGCAAAGGAGAAAAAAAAAAAGAAGACCCTTTAAGTCTCATGAGATGTTCTCCTTGTACCCCTGTGTAACCTGTGAAGTTCCTTGCCCTTTGCTCAACTCTCTTTCTTCCCAGGCAACGTTCGGATGAGAACAGAGCTATGCTCTGGATGTGTCTGCTTTAATGAGCAACATGAAAGACTCGATTAAAGTGCAGCTTTGCCGCTAGAAGGCTGTACAAATCAGGCTGGCATTCCTTAGACTTCTGGCTGAGGCACAGGCAGCCTTTGAAATCACCACACACGTTTCTCACCTCCAAAGGCATCATTCTTGAGGTCTGATGTAAAAGCAAATTGCTCACGGAGTCTAGGTGGCCGGTTTCGGTTTGCCGTGGAATTTGGTTCCACCACTTTGCACTGTTTCTCAACGTTGAACAGGAGATGGGAACAGGCAGACTCAAAAGGCTGAGCTGGGCTGTAGCTCAAGGGATAAGCATGCAACTTGCAACTTGCAAGAACTCAGAATTCAGTCTTTGAAACGCTCAGATGCGCAGGTAGCCCTCGACTTACGATCACAGTTGAGCTCAACATTTCTGTTGTTTCCATTTCGTGACCTTTCTTGCACAGTTATTAAGTGAATCGCTGCAGTTGTTAAGTTAGTAATATGGTTGTTAAGTTAGTTTGGTTTCCCCAAATGTGATCGCATCACTCCGGGACATTACAACCTCCATAAATACATGGCCGTTGCCAAGCGTCTGAATTTTGGTCATGTGACCATGGGCATGCTGCAACGGTTGTGTGAAAAATGGTTATAAATCACATTTTTTGGTGCTGTTGTAACCTCAAATGGTTGTTGAATGAAATGGTTGTAAATGAAGGACTATCTTAATTGTGGATTTTGGAAAGTCACCTTCTAGAGGTGTTGGATTACAACTCTGAGTGGAGTGGAGTGGAGTGGAGTGGAATGGAGTAGAGTAGATTCTTTATTGGTCTAGTGTGGTCTAGTGTGACACAAGGAATTTGTCTTTGGTGCGTATCCTCTCAGTGTACATAAAAGAAAAGATACATTTGTCACGAATCGTAAGGTACAACACTTAATGATAGTCATAGGGTACAAATAAGTAATCAAATCATACTAGGAAACAATCAATATAAATTGTAAGGATACAAGGATATTCCCTGCCAGAATGGCACAAAAAAAACTAGAAATACAAAATGTAATCCACTTTCCAGCAAAGCATGGCATGTGACACCCATAAGCTTCTTAAAGTCTGCCTCCAGGTAACTGTCTCGAAGCCCACCAGGTTCTCTGTCACATTCAATCTCTTTTAAAGAGTCTTTTAATATAAATGAATGGAATGCTGGCATCCTCTTAACTCCAATCTACTTGTCTTTTGGGGAACACACATCCAGACAGTACATAAGCAGCACAACAAGTTGATTGTGCAGAAGAGGCACTTGGGGATGTGGGGGGTCTACGATGCAGAACAATTGAGCTGGCTTCTGTTGGTTTGGTGTTTTTTTTTTTAACACATCTCAGCTCATCTATTCCACAGCAAGAGAGCGTGTTCTCTCTCTCTCTGGTTCCCTGAGTTAATTGCATTTCTTCGTTCCCTTCTGAACTTTATAATTATTTGTTGCATGAGCTGGAGCTGAGCCAGAACCCTTTGGGGGAAGATGGAATAGCTCAGATCTTCTTCCCACAGGAATGATAACACAAGAGGGAGAACCTGATTGGGCAAAAGGAATGGCTTTGCAGAGGGCCGGGCAATGCGGCGCTTGGTGAAACTCTTGCTCTCTTACTGAGAGTGGGACGGTTTCCAAAGACACAAGTGATTATAGCTCTAGGAAAGTCTTCCAGGGTGTCATAAGCAGCTTTGGGGTATATGGCAACTGCTGCTAAATCGCTTCACATTGTGAATAACTTTGCGGGAAGCTCAAATTCTCCATCGTCCTTGGAACTCATGGCCACTTTAGGCAGGGGCATACAATAAGTCCATGATGGCAAACCTATGGCACGCGTGCCATGGGTGGCACATGGAGCCCTCTCTGCGGGCATGCGAGCCGTCGTCCAGCTCAGCTCCACTGCACACAATGGCAGAGATGTGTGTGCATGTGTGGGGTCGCATGCACATGTGTGGGAGGTGGAGGGAGCATGGGGGGGGGTGGCGCCCTCTGCCCGCACTCCATTTTTGGTGCCAGGAGGCTTCAGGGGGGCCCTCTGGAGCCCGGGGGAAGCCATTTTTGCATTCGAGGAAAGTCTCTAGAGCCTGGGGAGAGCAAAAATGCCCCACCCACCCCCTGTGGTGCAGGAGGCCAAGTAGGCTGCGCAGGGGGAGTGTTTGTGTGCACATGCGCAGGGGGGACGGGGTGCATTGCATTATGCACAATTTCAACATTTTTCAAGAGGAAAAGGTTAGCCATCTTACCAAAGTCACTTAACCAATTTTCTGAGTTCACACAATACATTTGAACCAGAAACTAATCAAATGGATACAGCTTATATAAGACAACATTGTCTTGTAAACACATCAATAAATGGTTTTTTTTTAAATAGCTGCATCTCTTTACCTGGGGTTCTTATGGTAATAAACAAACGACACAGCTCTGAAAATAATAGGCTTTATGAAGACCCTAATTCTCTCTCCCTTGGCTTAGAGCCACCCAAGATTATATGGCTTGAATTTGGTGGCAAACGAGGAAACACCCATATGGTTTTCTGTTAATTTCCTCAAAGAATGAGCAAATAAAATAGAGGCACAAATACATAGATAGGTATAATGAACCTATTTTTTAAAAAGTACTATAGTTGTAACTCTAGCCTCTCCCGATTCACACACTATTTCCCCAAAAATAAAACCTAATCAGGAAATAAGTCCTAGCATGATTTTTCATGATGCTTGTAATATAAGCCCTACCTCCCAAAATAAGCCCCAGTTAAGATTGGCAGCCAGATGTACCTTATTTAAGTACCTTATTTCTCCAAAAATAAGACCTAGCCAGAAAATAAGCCTTAATGCATCTTTTGGAGCAAAAATTAATATAAGGCCCAGTCTTATTTATGGGGAAACACAGCATATAATTACAACATTGTAAAAAGTGAGGGGCATGTGTTTAAAAATATATGATTGAAGATAACAAAATTCCAACTATCTGGGCATTTTAGTTGGCTGGATTATATCAATTGCGTGAAAATTTACTGAGTTACTGTCAGAAAACTGAGATAGAGGGGGAAAATTCTTGGGAAAAGTATATGGGCAATGCACTGCAAACCTCTGACATTCTGAGTAACCGACCAGCATTCACCAACAACTGGCAGCAGCTGTTCTCGAAAGCATGCCTCGTTTTCACCTGATTTTCATAGGGTACAAGAGAATGGGGTGTGCTCTTCTGCAGGCTCCAGAGCCTCCAGAAATTGCACGAAAACTGGGCGTGCTTTCACATGGTTTTTGGAAACTGCAGAGGCATTGGAAGAGCATTCTCCAAAGCCACTTCAAGAACTAAGGCCTCGTGCCACTCAGAGCGGCCTCAAGTAGGCCGCAGGGCTATCATGTACCATTTAGCTGAAAGTAAGCGGTACACGGTAGATCCTAGGGAGCGCTAAGCCACGGGGCAATTGTGCTGTTCCCCAATATTTGTGTGGCTTGAGATTGGTGTAAGGTAGGCTTTTTGAGTGGCAGTGGTAACACTAGGGCTAAAGTCAAGGCACAAGCCCAGGCCTGGGCCTTGACTTCAGGCCCAGCTTTGGCACTGCTGCAAGGGTGGCTGAGGGGTGGGAGCGGTAGAGAATTGTGTCTCTTTTGTTCTGGGTGGGGTGGGAGTTGACACACCAGCGAAGTCAAGCATTTTCCAAATTTTTTACATGCCAAGCCCAAAAGTTTCGCCATCATTACCCTATGGTCATTGCAGATTTATTGGCGTATTTAGTAAATGCTTGACATTAACGAAGAAATCGACCAGAGACTAGCTTAAATAACTCTGGAAATGTCCCTTCTTTTCTAATGTGGGATCTGTTGTACCTTGGTGTGCCTTTTCTTAAAAAATTGAAGTGGAGGTTGGGCAGTGTGTTTGGCAAAATGAAGACTGAAAGATAGGCTTGTTTAGCACAGAGGTACTGGCGGGAGCTGGTGCTGAATTCAGTTTTGCTTGCTAGACCTGTTGTTTTTTGTACAGGAAATAGTAAAGTTAAGGAGGGTGCAGAAGCTTAATCTATGACCAGAGATTAAATGGTGGCCTGTTTAAGTGTATTTCTGTTCTATGAGAATTTTATTTGCATTTATTGTTCTGTCCCCTGTTCTCAATCTCTGAAAATGTCATAATGATATTTTTGTTGCTAAATGTTGCTTATAATGATAACAGATGATTAGGCTCCCATTTAAATGTTATTTTTTTTAAAGCGGGTCACTTCATATAGACATTTAATCCTATCCAGTCCTCATGAAGAGCTATTTCTCTGTATGACATAACAGGTCTACTCCTCATGGTCTACTTACCCACTTACTGAATAACCCAGTTGCTGGATTCATCCTGACACGGAATCACAGACTCAACTGGCCGGTTTTTCATGACATACTGAGCCAACTACATTTAATTTGGGATACTGTGAGAACCCAGTCTATAGATATTTGTCTGAGTATAGAAGTTGGATTTCTTACTTTCAAGTCTTCTACAAATAAGGATTTCATGTTTCAATCATACATTGATAAATCTGGTACAGCAAATACATATACAGCTAGTCCTTGGCTTACAACAGTTTGTTTAGTGACCATTCAACGATAACAATGGCATTGAATAAAGTAACTCATGACCGTTTTCACACTTACGACCGCTGCAGCATCTCCATGGTCACATGACCAAAATACAGATGCTTGGCAACTGATTCATATTTATGAGGGTTGCAGTGTCCCATGGCCTTGTGATCAACTTTTGTGACCTTCTGACAAGCAAAGTTAATGGGGAAGCCAAATTCATTTAACAACCGTGTTACTATCTTAACAACTGGCGTGGTTCACTTAATAACTGTGACAAAAAATGGTTGTGAAATGGGCCAAAACTCTCTTAACAAACGTCTCATTTAGCAACAGAAAATTTGGGCTCAATGAGGGCCGTAAGTCAAGAACTACTTGTATTTCCATTTGGGTGAAGGCCTTTCCAGGTGTCTTGATCAAAAATCCTATTGAATTCTCAGTAGTATGTGCAAAAGTTCTGTTGCATGAAAACTGGGATGCTTGCCCACTGAAGAACCAGATCTGGGAAGCTGTTATTCCTGAAACAAGGTTATCTCAATTAATGAACTTTCTCTATCATGTTTGTGTGTCTCCTAAGTGGCATGGTGGCCTAGTGGTGAAGATGCTCACCTTTCACTTGGAAGGTTGAGAATTCAATCCTAGGTAGCGGCAGATATTTCTCTCCTAGTGTGCAAAGGAGAAATATCTGCTGTGAACTCCGCATAGTGTTAGGGACGGCATCCGGCCAACTGATTCAGTATACCCCGAATTAAAGGATTACAGAATCTTTTTTAAAAAGGGAGTTTGTGTTTCTCTTATGAATATCATTTGCTGCATGTTTCATACAGCAGCTTTCTTTTATTCTCTATCTGGTTTGGCATTTGCTGTTTATTACCAACTGCTTGACTAGTCACTTGGGTTCAAAACTCATGCATTTCCCTATGGATCCTCAGCAAACTCAGTATGTATAGTAGCCTCATAAATAGATGTATGAGGATGGCAATTAATCGTCTTATGCATGCTTTAAGTAATCTGTACAGCAGTTGCCAAAGACGAATGCACCATTTTTCATGGAAGGGTGTTTCCTGGTTGCTGTCATTCTCCTGAGACATGTTGATGAATGTTCTGATCAGCAAAAACTTCTGTCTGCCACCAGCAACTCTTTTGCGTATCTTCAGTTGCATAAGGTGCTGTTGCTCCAGTGAATGTGCCCTTTGAATTGCTAAAATGCTTTTTTTTTTGCAACTGCTGTGTCAAACAAACCTATATCTAGGGAGAGATCAACCTTCCTTTTGGCTATGCCAGTTTCTCATGCGCTCTTCCTTAAATCCCTCCAGTTTCTGTCTCTGTAATTTAAAAAGGAGGAATATTTGCATTGCTTTGAACCACCTAACCCCAACATATACTTGCTCTAATGGTATGGAGCTTTTTTTTTTGTGTGCCTTCAAGTCAGTTTTAACTCCTGGCAACAGACCCAGGCTAGCCTTTGTGGTTTGTTTTACAAGATTTTTAAAAGTTGTTTGCCTTGCCTTCTTCTAAGAGCTGAGAGAGAGGGACTGGCCCGAAGTTATCTGGCTGACTTTGTACCTAAGGTGAAACTAGAAGTAGCATTCTCCTATGGGTGGCTTGCTCAACTACCCTGTTTCTCCAAAAATAAGACCTCCCCGGATAATAAGCCCTCCCCGGAAATATTGCAACATAGCAGTAGCCATGAGTTGACCACACTCGCCGCCTCCTGCACCTCAAAAATAATGAGACCTCCCCAAAAATAAATCCGAGCTCTTATTTCTGGGGTCAAAAGAAAATAAGACCCTGTCTTATTTTTGGGGAAACAGAGTATATAAAACTAACTCTAAGGGTATGAAGTGACATTCTTTTAACTTTAAAGTTACCTGGATCAAAATTAGATTAGATAACCCTTTGTCCGAAGTGGTGTAGGGTTTCCTGCCTAAGCAGGGGGTTGGACTGGAAGACCTCCAAGCTCCCTTCCAACTCTGTTATTCTGTTCAAATGCTTTCCTGATAAATTGGACTCCTATAATGAGCAGGAGGTTGGATTCAGTAAGCTAAATATCACCTTTCAACTGTATGGCAACGTTCAGACAACACACTAGGCATTAAAGCAAGCTAGCAGAACGCAGTTGCTGTGCCCCGTGTCCCAAGACAATGTATCCCAATGACTCCCAGCAATTTATGCCAATGAAAACAACTATAAATAACAGTTGAGGGATCCTTGGTGGTCTCTGAGCTTGGTTGTTTTCTTCCAGACATTTCATTACCCAGACACTGATGATGTTACCTAGTTTGGGTCATGACACATCTGCAACAATACAAGCAAGCTCAAAGAACACCAAGAACCCGGCATTTCAATTCTAAGCTACAAATATACTATTTTATAAATAACAATAACAATTATAGCTCTACTAATTTCATTGTAATTTTTACAATGACAATAAAGATTATTATTATTATTACAACAGTGTTTTGTTTTATTTATTTATTTATTTATTTCATCAAGCATGTATTAGACAACATATATATGTATAAACATGATTTTGGATACATGAAATGGATACGAATACAAAGGAATATTAGAACAGGGACAGTAGGCACACTGGTGCACTTATGCACGCCCCTTACAGACCTCTTAGGAATGGGGTGAGGTCAACAGTAGACAGACTAAGGTTAATGTTTTGGGGGTTTGGGGAAGAAACCACAGGGTCAGGTAGTGCATTCCAGGCATTGGCCACTCTGTTACAGAAGTCATATTTTCTGCAGTCGAATTTGGAGCAGTTTACCTTAGGCTTGTATCTATTGTGTGCTCGTGTATTGTTGTGGTTGAAGTTGAAGTTGACAGGTAGGACATTGTAGTGGATAATTTTATGTGCTACGCTTAGGTCAGACCGAAGGCAGCGTAGTTCTAAGTTGTCTAAGCCCAAAATTTCAAGTCTGGTGGCATAAAGCAGGGGTCTCCAACCTTTGCAACTTTAAGTCTGAAGGAGTTCAGCTCCCAGAGTTCTCCAGCCAGCAAAGCTCTGGGAGCTGAAGTCCTTCAGACTTAAAGTTGCAAAGGTTGGAGACCCCTGGCGTAAAGGATTCTGTTCCAAGCAGAGGAGCGGAGGACTCTTCTCGTGAAGTATCTTTGGACTCGCTCAGTTGTATTAATGTCTGATATGTAGTGCGGGTTTCAGACAGAAGAGCTGTATTCGAGGATTGGTCTAGCAAATGTTTTGTATGCTCTGGTTAGCAATACTATTTTACCAGAGAAGGAGCTACGCAACATTAGGTTAACAACTGTCAATGCCTTTTTGGCAATGTTACTACAGTGGGCTCTGGCACTTAGATCATTAGCTATGAGTACTCCAAGGTCCTTGACAGAGTGAGAGTCATCTACAAGGTTGTGTCCACCCAGCTTGTATTTTGTGTTCCGATTTTTTTTGCCAAGGTGTAAGTATTCCAAATCAATTATGACAGTTGTCTCATCATAAAGAACAGTAGCATTATTTCATCTCTGTTCCATTAAACAGCAGGGTTCTTCTTTGAAAGTCCTACGAAAGAGACCAATTTTAATGGTTCGTTCAGAATGGCTGGCTTCCCACATCGTACATGTGGAAGGGTTACATGTTGAGCAGGCAGGAGAACAGAGTCAGATGGCCCAGTCACTTAAATTTAAGGACGTTCATCTGAAAGACTGACTGGGATAGTTCCCTGCCCTATTCCCCATCTTCTGCCAAATTTCACAGGAGGGCTGTGAACTCCCTTCTCCAGAAGCTCAATCTGAAGCTTCAAAGACACAGTATAACTAGTTAAGTAGGTTTGAAAGTGGACATGAAAGAAGTCATATATGTATAATATATCCGCTACTATCAAGCCCAGAAATCAAGTTCTTTATTATGCCTGAAATAGACCAAGAATTTCATCCTGTGTCTCCTACTTTTACAAATGAATGGCTTTGCTGTCATTATGACTTAAAGCAAAGCCCGTAGGCCTATTTAACCTTTTAGACAGCATGGTATGGATATTCTTGGGAAATGGCAGGGATAATTGCAGTGCCTTTACCCGAAGGAATACAGCTGAAGTTAGTTTCTTTCCTTGTTTTAAGTCTTATACAGACTGGTGGCACAGTGGTTAGAATGCAGTATTGCAGGCTGACTCTGTTCACTGCCAGCAGTTCGATCTTGACCAGCTCAAGGTTGACTCAGCCTTCCATCTTTCTGAGATCAGTAAAATGAGGACCCAAACTGCTGGGGGCAATGTGCTGACTCTATAAACCACTTAGAGAGGGCTGTAAAGCACTGTAAAATGGTATATAAGTGCTATTGCTACTGCTATGGACTCCTATCTCATACAGCAATAGATGGCCCACAATAACTCTTTAAAAAAAAAGAATAAAAACAAAACCATTATTTCCAATCAGATTATTAGCTTCCTGACTCAATCTTCATGCTAAGCAATGGTTGGGGGAAGAGCCAAGTCTTCATGACTTTCTAGAAGGCTAAAAGGATGTTGTTGTTACTTGCGAAGTCGTGTCCAACCCACTGCAACCACATGGACAATGTTTCTCCAGGTCTTCCTGCCCTCTACCATCCTCTGGAGTCCATTTAAGATCACACTGACTCTTTTGGTGACTCCATCCAGCCATCTCATTCTCTGCTGTCCCCTTCTTCTTTTGCCCTCCATCATTCCCAGCATTAGGCTCTTTTCCAGTGAGTCCTTCCTTCTCATTAGGTGGACAAAGTATTTGAGTTTCATCTTCAGGATCTGGCCTTCTAAAGAGCAGTCAGGGTTGATCTCCTCTAGGACTGACTGGTTTGATTGCCTTGCAGTCCAAGGGACTCGCAGGAGTCTCCTCCAGCACCATAGTTCAAAGGCCTCAATTCTTTGGCGCTCAGCCTTTCTTATGGTCCAGCTTTCACAGCCATCCATTGCAACTGGGAAAACCATAGCCTTGACTATATGCACTTTTGTTGGCAGGGTGATATCTCTGCTAAAAGGAAAAGTCCTCCTTGAACCTTAGGTGGGACGTAGTTCCAAAGGGCTGAGACAGGCACGCCTCTGAGACCTCCATCATATGACAGCATTTAGGGGAGGACATCAATAGAAACATCACACCCTGTCACTGACCTTGTGTGATCGGCAGATAGGCTCAAACAAAAGCTGTCCCACAGATAATTTGGCTCTGTGTTATGGAAGGTTTTAAAGGTGATAACCAGTTTGCTATTCCTTTCAGATGTTTCTGAGCCTTCTTGTTTATATTTGTCTCTTGTGATGGGCTAAACTTCCCATTCTTTTTAAACATTATAAAATATTTTTTTTAAAAAATTTTTTTAGCATGGGATAGAAAGATGAACAAGTGAGATGCATCATGTTGGGGGATCCAGGACTCGGTCATATGTAAACTCAGATAATGGTTGACCAAAGAACCGTTTGATCTCTGTCTTGTGTATCCTTAAAAGCAGTACACACGCACTTTACCCACACTGGGGAATTTGTGGTTTTGCATGTGCAGGGAGGAGAAGAAATTAGGAAATGTAATTGAGGAAAGGAAGTAAAAACAGCAACTCCCCGGAGGAGGCTTTAAGGGCAAAAAGTCACACGTGCAATAGAGTTGCTTCTCTTGAGTGCTCTTGCGTCACCACCGCCGTTTCCAATTTAATTCTTCCGAAATGATAGAAAAACAGTTGCAGGGCCCAGAGGAGGTCCAAACAGGCGTGAGGGTGAAAGAGGAAATTGGCTCGCTCCAATTAGTAAAGGAGATCTTCCCCAGACTCTTTCCTCCCAAGCTTATTCCCACTGGGATGGAGGGTCCCTGTTTTCGTTCTACCAGCCGTAGAGAGGTGTTGAATTAGGCCTGGGGACTTAGGAAACCATCCGATTGCTCCATTTCTGATAATTGGAGTTGAATGCCAAGTTTTGGGTTGCCAAAATGACATGGTAGTCCTCATCTTACAACAGTTCATTTAGTGATCATTCAAAGTTACCATGGCACTTAAAAAAGTAGACTAGACTAGACTAGACTAGACTAGAATAGACTAGAATAGAATAGAATAGAATAGAATAACCGTTGGATGGGACCTTGCAAGTCTTCTAGTCCAACCCCCTGCCTAGGGAGCAAACCCTACACCACTTCAGACAAATGGTTATCCAATCTCTCCTTAAAAACTTCCAGTGTTGGAGCATTTACAACTTCTGGAGGCACGTTGTTTCACTGGTTAATTGTTCTAACTGTCAGGAAATGTGTGTCTTATGACTGTTTTTCACAGTTGCGATCTTTGTAGCATCCCCATGATCATAGGATCAAAGTTCAGACGATTGTCAACTGATTCATATTTATGGCCATTGCTGTGTGTCCCAAGACCATGTGATCCCCTTTTGCGACCTTCTGACAAGTTAAGTCAATGAAAAAGCCAGATTCACTTAACAACCATGTTACCAACTTATCAACTGCAGCGATTCACTTAACAACATTGGTAGGAAAGGTCATAAGATAAGGCAAAATTCACTTAACAACTGTCTCACCTAACAACAGAAATTCTCACTTGTGATCGTAAGTCAAAGACTACCTGTATAATGTTTGTTGGTTGTAGGGGGTGGAGATAGGTACAAGCCTCAATAGACGAACCCCCCAACTTTTCCTTGCTCTGCCATAGGAGAACTTGGGGTGATATTCGTTGAATGTTGGAGAACAGGAGGAAGGAAATGAAAAATGGGCCTCTTTATTCTTCTTCCTGCTACTATGACCCATTTGTGAATTTCCCTCCTTCTTTCCCTCTTTCCGCTTTCATTCATAGATCGGAAGCTAACAATTCCAACAGCTGTATTCCTGTTTTCAGGAATATGGTATGTCCATTTTGCTCTTAATAAAAATGTAGAAGGGCTGTGTTGGATCTGTTTAAAAGTGCAGGTAGTCCTCAACCTACAACAGTTTGTTTAGCGACCGTTCAAACTCACAATGGCACTGAAAAAGTGACTTACAATTTTTTCACACTTATTTATTTATTTATTTATTTATTTATTTATTTATTTATTTATTTATTTATTTATTTATTTATTTATTTAAATTTATATCCCGCCCTTCTCCACAGAGGACCCAGGGCGGCGTACAGGAAATTTAAAACATACCAATACAAAGATAAATATATAATTTAAAATAAATATTAAACAATCCTGTACTAAAACCAAATTTAAAATACCCAATTTAAAAAACTTCCTAATTTCCCCATGGGAGGTTAGGCTAGACCGGCTTGTTGGAACAAATATGTCTTTAGACATTGGCGGAAGAGGCGGAGGTCGGTGATGGTGCGTAATTCAGGGGGTAGGTCATTCCAGAGGGCAGGGCCCGCCACAGAGAAGGCTCTCCCCCTGGGTGTCGCCAGTCGGCATTGTCCGGCCGACGGCACCCTGAGAAGGCCCTCTCTGTGGGAGCGTATCGGTCTAAGGGATGTATGGGGCAGGAGGCGGTCTCGCATATAACTAGGCCCCGAGCCATGGAGCGCTTTGAAGATGGTGGTCAAAACCTTTAACAACCGTTGCATCCCTGTAGTCACATGATCAAAATTCAGACGCTTGAGATGTATGCATGATGGTAGCAATATCCCGGGGTCATGTGGCCCCCTCTTATGACCTTCTGACAAGCAATGGGGAAGCCAGATTCACTTAACAACCATGTTACTAATGTAACTGAAGCGATTCTCTGAACAAGTATGGCAGGAAAAGTCGTAAAATGGGGCAAAATTCACGTAACAACTTTCTCACTTAGCAACATACGTTTTGGGCTAGATTGTGGTCATAAGTCAAGGATTACCTGTACATTTTTAACAGGATGTGTCATGTTCCCCTCTCCATCCTAAATCACAAGACATCACAGTGGCTCACAACTGCCAAGAATCCAATTCAGGTGGTATATAAAAGTCATAATTGAGTCCCAGTAGGGCAGGGATGTCCAAACTTGGGAACTTTAAGACTTGTGGACTTCAACTCCCAGCATAGCTGGCTGGGGAATTCTGGGAGTTGAAGTCCACAAGTCTTAAAGTTCCCAAGTTTGGACATCCCTGCAGTAGGGAGAAGGTGCGGTATATAAATGTAATAAATACAAATACAAATACAAAAATCAAATCGCCCTGTTAGAACTCCAATTCTTTAAAAAGTTGATTTATTCCCAATATGCACTCTTGGCTCTAAAGCGCCCATATTTTTGCAGGAGGGATTTTGCCTAGGGCAGTGATGGTGAAAAGGGAACACTTGGTGCACACATGCGCTCGTCCGGGCCACAGCTAAGAAAAGGAGTTGCCCAGGGGGCATGTGCATACCAGAAAATGAACTTCCAGATTCTGGCACACACATGTGTGTCGGCCAGCATGTCTTCCGGTTACTGCCGCACATGCGTACGCGCCGATCAGCTGGCCAGCGTGCATTCTCACACTAGAAACAGAAGACCAGGTTTTCTAGTTTCTGGCACTGCCGCACATGCAAAGATCAGCTGATTGTCGCATGTGCGCCAGAAACCCAGAAGAGGAACGGGCAATGCCACACATGCCAGGCGACATGGCTCCACTTGCCACTTCGGGCATGCCAGTGGTGAGTTTCTGCAGGCTCGCACCTACTTGCGAGAGCCGGTTGGTGAAATTTAGAGAACCGGTGAGAGGGGATTCCACCGGCGTACCTGGAAGTAAATCTGGCCCGCCACTGCCAGCGACCCAACGGGAAGGAAAGGAAAGGGAAGGGAAGGGAAGGGAAGGAAAGAGAGAGAGAGAGAGAGAGAGAGAGAGAGAGAGAGAGAGAGAGAGAGAGAGAGAGAGAGAGAGAGAGAATTTATCATCACAATTGAGTCCAAAATTTTGGTTGCTAAGCAAGAGCGTTGTTAAATGAGTTTCAACACATTTTAAAAGGTGGCCACTCCCACCCTGTCACATGACTGCCAAGCCACACCCACAAAATAGGCCACACCTTCAGAGTAGGTTCTAAAAAATTTGAAACCCACCACTGGGGCACGCTTACCATAGTTTGCCATCAGAGGCCTAGGGCCTGACATTTCAGCTGAATTATTCCAGCCTAATTAGCGATCCAATCATCCTGATCCAAACCTCTCCATCCTGTTGTATTTTTCAAACATTATTTGAGAAAGCAAAGTATAGAATATTTTATTTTCTTTGGAATGGGGCTTCCCAGGTGCCCTGTCGATATGCACATCAGTGGTGATGAGGGGGGCAGAGGTGTTTTGTTGGATTTGTGTCTGGACCACCTCGTGTGATATATCTTTTCTTTGCAACCATCCCCAAATAAACCAATTAAGGGAGGATTTTAATCTTCATGTGGAAGTGGCAGGCTTTGTAGAGGATGGTCCTCTAGTGAACGGTCATTTAATTGAAGTCTGATTTAAGGATTAAACAACAAAAGGAGTTGCCATTTATAAATCTTGACAGGGGTGCCCTTGGGGAGGGTCCAAAAAGTCAGCATGGCAGCTGTAATTGCACAATGGAATCCCATCCCTTTTTAGGCACTTCATGTTGCAATATATGTAAAAAGGGCAAGACTTCAATGGTGTTGCTGCAGCTGCCATATTGATTTTTTCTTTTTGATGCTGAGTGTTAGCAATTACCTCCTTCTTTGCTCTCTTCTTTCCTTAATTATCCCTGTTTCTTACTTTTTGCTTTATCTTTTCATATCTTTTATCTAACTTTTAATGCATCCTATATAAAATTATTTCTGAATTAAAAAGTATACTTGAATACCGTATAATTTCTCTCCCCTATTATTTCTGAATTGACTGAGGGATCCAGAAAGGAAGGGTTGGATAGGTTATGGAGATCAACTTTAGATTTGGGAGTGGTGGCTTTTCTAAGGGCGCATTGTATTCACTAGGCCAGGGGTCTGCAAAGTCGGCTCTTTTAAGACTGGTGGACTTCAACTCCCAGAGTTCCCCAGCCAGCATAGCTGGCTGGGGAATTCTGGGAGTTGAAGTCCACCAATCTTAAAAGAGCCGACTTTGCAGACCCCTGCACTAGGCTCAAGATTGACTCAGCCTTCCATCTATCCAAGGTGGATAAAATGAGGACCCAGATTGTTGGAAGCAATAGGCTGGCTCTATAAACTGCTTAAAGCACTGTGAAGCAGTATATAAGTTTAAGTACTATTGCTATTGCTCTTTCAAAAAACACTATCATTCCCAAATCCAAGGTTGTTCCCCATAACCTATTCTCTGATTGAATAAATGTTTGTCATTAATGATTTGTCTAACCAGTGTTCATCTTTCCCCTCCAGGCGTTTTGCTAGATATTCAGCAACATTTTGGGGTGAAGGACAGCGGAGCTGGCTTGCTACAGACAGGTAAGCACACCTCTTCTAACTTAATTTAATTTTAATGTGTCAGGCTGCCCAATTCCATAGCAGCTCTGGGTGGTATACAGCACTGAGCACAAAATTAACAGCAAATAACAAAGATAGTGAGCCATCTGGAAAAAGCCACAACCAGTAGCTTTTCCATAGTGGGGGTGAGGCAGCATCTACTGTGGGTAGTGACTCCCTTCTCATTGGAGAGCTGAGTCTGGGTAAAATTAAACCCCGCCCCTCGCCTTCCGGGGCGTGCCCAGAATTAACAGCAAATAACAAAGATAGTGAGCCATCTGGAAAAAGCCACAACCAGTAGCTTCTCAACATAAAACATTCACTTTAGGGACCCACCACCCAAGTAAGGGGGGGCATATTCTTTTGGAAGGTAAGCCCTGGTTTTGCACTTTGTACTGTTTTCCTTGTGGTCTTCTGCTGTACTTTGCAGCCAAGGTTGTGGCACACTTGTGAATGCCTGCCAGGTTTGCTTCAATTTGCAATTAACTGGCAAATTGACTTTTTATAGGTATTACGTGTCTCAGTTGGTTGGTTTGCTATACTTGAAGCTGAGCAGTAATTGGTGGGAATACTACAAACTTCTACCATCGCTCTCTAATATTCTTTACAAACAGTAAATATTTACAAGCAGTAGCCTCTTTATAGAGAGCTAGTTTGGAGTACTGGTTAAGGCAGCAGGCTAGAAACCTGCGCACCGTGAATTTTAGTCCCACCTTGGGCATGAAGCCAGGTGGGTGACTTGGGCCAGCCACTCTCTTTCAGCTCTAGAAAAGAGGCAATGGTAGACTACGCTTGAAAAACTTTGCTAAAAGAAACTGCAAGGGTTTGTCTAAACAGTCTCTGAGAACCGGACATGATTGAACGGAAGAAAAATAAAAGGTTGTTGTGTACCCAGTGTTCTCTCTATGATGCAATGTTGGTGCGCAGAGTGAAGAGAATGGAATCATGAAAGGTTAAGGTAGCAAAAAAAAAAAAGTGCAGCAAAACATCTGAATTCATCAGACCTACAGATTTTGCTGGGAATCTGCCGCATGTACAGAAAATCTCTCTCTATTTTTCTTGCCAATGTTTACATTCATGTGGCAGCCATTATATTTAGAAGGGGGGAGAATCCTGGTTCTAAGACTGTTGCCAATTAGGAATGTCCCGATCATTTTGAATTGGGTTCCTACCTAAGTTACAGGAAATAATTCACTCAGTCTACCAAACTTTCTAAGGGCTCAGTGGCTAAGACGCTGAACTTGTCAATCAGATGGTCAGCAGTTCAGCGGTTCGAATCCCTAGTGCCATGTAGCAGAATGAGCTCCCGTTACTTGTCCCAACTTCTGCCAACCTAGCAACCTAGTTTGAAAGCATGTAAAAAATGCAAGTTGAAAAATAGAGACCACTTTGGTGGGAAGGTAACAGCATTCCATGCCCCCTTGGCATATAGTCATGCCAGTCACCTGACCGCGAAGATGTCTTTGGACAGCGCTGGCTCTTCGGCTTTGAAGCGGAGATGAGCATTGTCTCCTAGAGTCAGGAACGACTAGCACATATGTGCAAAGGGGAACCTTTACCTTATCAAACTTTCTGTGATATTTTTTTAAAGCAAGACTTAGCACCCTTAACGCTTATCAGTGCTATCAAGAAAATCTTTTCAATCCATACAAAAAGCTGAAAGTTCTGGACAGTCATAATGACCTGGCAGCTGGATCTAGATACCTGGCTAGGTGATGCTGTCATGAGAAGAGAAATTGGGTCACGTTTGCAATGTGGATCATGATGATGGCAGACAGTCTGATGTTTTCTCATCTCTGCTAATGAGATGTTGTTTGAGTCTTGTCATCACCTTTTGTGACCTACTGACAAGCCAAGTCAATGGGGAAGCCAGATTCACTTAACAACTATTTAACAACTGTGGCAAGAGCGGTCATAAAATGGGGCAAAGGTCACTTAACGAACGTCTCGGTTAGCAACAGAAATGTTGGGCTCAGTTGGTTGTAAGTTGAGGATAACCTATACCAGCATCATTTGTATATCTTTGTTACTCCCCATAGAGATTAGATTTATTGGCTTATCCCAGTTAAGTTGGAAAAAGTATTATCTTAGTAGCTTTAGTTCAAGCTTTGTTTTAAAGAATCAATTACTCAGATAAACCATGTTTTGCGAAAGTTCCTTCTTTTTGTCTATGGAGATTCTCAGTCATCCAGGTCATGGTTGTCTCAAAGGTGCTTTTTCAAGAAGTAACTGGACTTTCTGGTTTTTCTTTGAAGATGTTTCACTTCTCATCCAAGAAGCTTCTTCAGCTTTGACTTCCATTCCTATCCATCTTCCATTCCCCACCATCCAATCAGAGCTGAAGAAGCTTCTTGGATGAGAAGCAAAACCTCTTCAAAGAAAAACCAGAAAACCTCGTTGCCCCTCGAAAAAGCACCTTTGGGATTGCCTTCTTTTTCTATTTTCTGTGAAAATCTCAGGGAAAGCCACCTAGGCTAAGCAGTGGCATCTAAGGGTGTAGCTGTGTTCCAAATTAAGACTTGGTTTGCCTTTTTGAATGTGACATTGAGTCACGGTTTTCTGAAAGAGAAGTTTTGCAAAATATCCTCAACATCCTATAGGCGTAACTGTGTTTGTTCAACCCACTGCAGCAAAAACCACAAAGGATCTTACAGCGATAATTATTTCTTCATCTACGTATTCAGTTTACCTTCCATACAAATGAAATAAATAAATAAATAAATCTAAAAGCAATCCCACACTGATTAAAAAAAACATCAACTAATTCAAAACAATATATCAGGCAATACTATGGAAGGTAACTTTGTGGATTGTAGCCTTTTCTTTGTTACCTTCTGGGAGGAGGCTTTGTGGTAGCTGAAGCAAAACAACTGGATTCTGTAATAGCTCTGTACCATATAGTACACAAGCACAGTATAGGTGGTACCTTGCTCAATAGTAGCAACTGTGAGAGGGATCTAGGAATCCTAGTGGACAACCATTTAAATATGAGCCAGCCGTGTGCAGCAGCTGCCAAAAAAGCCAACACAGTTCTAGGCTGCATCAACAGAGGGATAGAATCTAGATCGCGTGAAGTGTTAATGCCACTGTATAGTGCCTTGGTAAGGCCACACTTGGAATACGGCATACAGTTTTGGTCGCCACGATGAAGAAAAGACGTGGAGACTCTGGAAAGAGTGCAGAGAAGAGCAACCAAGATGATTAGGGAACTGGAGACTAAAACATATGAAGAACGGCTGCAGGAGCTGGGTATGTCTAGTTTGATGAAGAGAAGGACCAGGGGAGACATGATAGCAGTGTTCCGATATCTCAGAGGGTGCCACAAAGAAGAGGGAGTCAAACTATTCTCCAAGGCACCTGGGGGCAGGACAAGAAGCAATGGGTGGAAACTAATCAAAGAGAGAAGCAACTTAGAACTAAGGAGAAATTTCCTGACAGTTAGAACAATTAACCTCTGGAACAGCTTGCCTCCAGCAGTTGTGAATGCCCCAACCCTGGAAGTCTTTAAAAAGATGTTAGATTGCCATTTGTCTGAAATGGTATAAGGTTCCTGCCCACGCAGGGGGTTGGACTAGAAGACCTACAAGGTCCCTTCCAACTCTGCTATTGTATTGTATTGTATTGTATATAGTATCAACCTAGTTAGCTCTCAAGGCTCTTTTTTCCACTATGTATTCAAAATGGACTGAGGTAGGTAGGTGGGTGGGTGGGTGGGTGGGTGGGTGGGTGGGAGGGAGGGAGGGAGGGAGGGAAGGAAGGAAGGAAGGAAGGAAGGAAGGAAGAGATGTAGGTGTAGGTGTAGATGTAGTTGTGTGTCTATACACAACATATGTACATGTGTGTGGATAGCACTTAGCAATAGCACTTAGACGTATATACCGCTTCACAGTGCTTTAGAGCCCTCTCTAAGCGGTTTTACAGAGTCAGCATATTGCCCCCAATAATCTGGGTCCTCATTTTACCCACCTCAAAAGGATGGAAAGCTGAGTCAACCTTGAGCTGGTCAGGATATTTTTAATTTTTATTTTATTAATTAATTTTATTTATATATTTTGAGCCTGGTGGAATTTGAACTGCCAAATTGCAGGCAGCTGATAGGCAGAAGTGGCCTGCAATACAACACTCTAACCACCAAGGTGTGGCTAATCACCAAGGTGTGGTGTATGTATTTCTTTGGAGAATAGATATAGATTGTCTGTGTGCGTGTGCGTGTGTGTGTGCGTGTGTGTGTGTGTGCGCGCGCATGCACACATGTACACACACAGCATATATACATGTGTACACATCTCTTTCAGCAAGCCGGCCTAGCCTAACCTCCCGTTGGGACTATTTTAGATAGTTTTAAATTGGGGATTTTAATTTGGATTTTAATTTGAATTTTAGCATAGGATTATAATTTAATATGTTTTTAAATTCTGTATTTATTGTCTTGTATGTTTTTAAATTCCTGTGCGCCGCCCTGGGTCCTTTGTGGAGAAGGGCGGGATATAAATGTGATTAAAATAAAAATAAATAAAATAAAATGTGTGTGGATGGATGAGAGGGGGGAGAGTTTCTTTGGAGAACAGGCATCAGAATTTCATTTTAATGTGTGCCGATGTGTACACAGAAGAAAGTAACTATAAAAGTTATCTTATCTTACCTTAACACTATAGAAATTAACATAGCGTTATACGGTAATTCAGCTCCAAGTAGATCTGGATTAGTGCAGTTAATGAATCCCACAAAGTGGTTGTATTATTTAAATTCACACTACTCAAAGTGATATTTCAGTGAAAATAGGGTAATTGGTTTCAGCTTGCTAGAAATAGGCAATGAAAATGTTTAAACATAAATATTTATGTGTATATTAATAAAATATTGCAGCAAAAGATAAAAAGAATGTACTTTTAAATTAAATATATGGTTAACAGAATCAAAGAGCACAAGTAGTCCTTGCCTTTCTACTGTAATTGAGCCCAAAGTTATACTCATAAGTTGTGGGAATCATTAAGCAGGTTACCATGGGACCCTGCCTGATTTTATGATCTTTTTTGCAGTGGTCATTAAGCAAACATGGCAGATGTTAAGCGAATTTTATAGTTGTTAAATGAGTCCGTTTTCCCCAATAGGTGTTATTACTGGAAGCAAACCCTAGAAACTATCACAAACTTCTGAAAAATACAGTCGTGTGATCTCAGGATGCTGCAAACAGCCGTAAATGCATGCAGGCGCCCAAAATATGATCATGTGACCGTTACAGCATCCGCATGTGATCACAATTTGGGAACTTGGCAACTGTATGTATTTACAACAGTTGCCAGGATCATGTGATCAAAATTTGTGACTTCCAACTAGCATTGTCAATTAGGTAAACCAGATTTGCTGAACGGCCACCTGATTCACTGAACAACTGCAGTGATTTGCTTAATAACCATGACAAAAAAGGTTGTAAACTCATTGCAATTCATTTAACGACTGCCTTGCTTAGCAATGGAAATTCTCATCCCAATTGTGGTCGTAAGTCGAGGACCACCCCTAGATGACTGTGAAACAGTCCCTCTTTCTTGGTCCCACCTACCTCACAGGATTGTTGTAGGGAAACAGGCAACAGTATACCTCCAAGCATCTACAAATCCTAATGTGATTGCAACGTTGTATTCCAATTCCGGAGAAATTGATAAAAACTAATCGGCGTCTTTAAAACAAACCAACCAAATATTTTAATAGGGCTTTCTATTTTTTCCCCTTTTTTTGTGGGTCCTTGTCCTTTCTAAAAACAGGCTACCCCAATACTCCTTGCAACGGAAGTCCTGCTATAGCAAGGCCAGATGGCTCAGAGGACAGGAAAGGGAAGGGAAGCTTTCGGATTGTTACGGGAAAATGAATGGGAAAAAGGCCTGTTCTAGGAGTCAACTGTACCCTGGGGAGGGAGAGAATATTTGAATTGTTCATTAGTGGAAACGCGACGGAATTTGTTCTGTCTGAGTTGGGCCAGTGGAAGTAACCATAATGAGGTTCTCTTTCGTGAGAAAAAGGAAAAGTTTGCCTTGCAGATGAAGTTTGGAAGAAACAGCCAGACTGTTATTTTGCTGTAATATCAGGGGTGAAATCCAGCAGGTTCTGACAGGTTCTAGAGAACTGGTAGTGGAAAATTTGAGTCGTCCGGAGAACCGGTAGCGGAAATTCTGAGGAGTTCGGAGAACCGGTAGCGGAAATTCTGAGGAGTTCGGAGAACCGGTAGTGGAAATTCTGAGGAGTTCGGAAATTCTGAGGAGTTCAGAGAACCGGTAGCGGAAATTCTGAGGAGTCCGGAGAACCGGTAGCGGAAATTCTGAGGAGTTCGGAGAACCGGTAGCGGAAATTCTGAGGAGTTCGGAGAACCGGTAGCGGAAATTCTGAGGAGTTCGGAGAACTGGTAGCGGAAATTCTGAGGAGTTCGGAGAACCGGTAGCGGAAATTCTGAGGAGTTCGGAGAACCGGTAGCGGAAATTCTGAGGAGTTCGGAGAACCGGTAGCAGAAATTCTGAGGAGTTCAGAGAACTGGTAGCAGAAATTCTGAGGAGTTCGGAGAACCAGTAGCGGAAATTCTGAGGAGTTCAGAGAACTGCTAGCGGAACTTCTGAGGAGTTCGGAGAACTGGTAGCGGAAATTTTGAGGAGTTCGGAGAACTGGTAGCAGAAATTCTGAGGAGTTCGGAGAACTGGCAAATGCCACCTCTGGCTGAGTAGCGTGGGAATTGAGATTTTGCAGTATCCTTCCCCTGCCATGCCCACCAAGCCACGCCCACAGAACCGGTAGTAAAAAATGAATGTCACCACTGCATAATATCCAATAATTCTTTGTGGGAGGAAGATGTCTTCGAGTCAGTGTTGGGTCTCTGTGGATTCGTTGACAAGAAGCACCAGTACTTTGCCATTGTCTCTTTCCAAGGGCTGAGAGAAAGTGACCGGACCAAGGTCAGCCAGCTGGCTTCATGCCTAAGACAGAACTACAATTCTAGGAATTGGAATCTTAAAATTTGAGGTTGAGAAATACTGGGTTGAACGATGATCACCATGGGGTGGGTAGTTAAAATCCATATTCCTCCTAATTCTGTGAAAATAGAAAATGATTTTAAGATTTATCAGAAAACACAGTTCCAAGAAGTATTTGGTGTTGGAGAAGCCTAAGCTAAAGACTTATCAAAGTCGCTGCAGAATTACTGAAATGCAGAAAATAAGCAAGGAATGGTGCAAACGGTCCTTGTTATGCCCTTCACAGGCTAGCATCCTGTCGCTTGTCACCCCTATATATGTCTTCCCTTTGTTTAGATTAAATTGAAAAGATAAGGACAGAACAATTCCAGCATATGAAATTTAATGGTTTTGGCAGGCGTCTTTATTCGAAATGATGACGATTTGACCTCAAGAGACATTTGTGCAGGAACATGGACTGCACTGGCTCTGACTGCCAAATCATATCATGAATTATTCCTTTTCTTTTCTAGGACCACAGGATATGCTGGAAGTTAACTTGCAAAGGTTCCCCCCCCCTCTCTTTCTTGTTAGATTGTCAAATGCCACTATGAATGGAACAGTATCTATTTTTGAGAGCCATGGGAAAAAGGGGCTAAAGGTTTTAATCCAAACCACTCCAGTTGCTAAATTTGTCCACTTTCTGCAGATTTTCTGGAGCGTGGTTAACATGGACCTGTTCAAACACCACAAATCCAAGTCCCCCTCTTTAATTTTAAAGAGGATTCCCTCTTCTGCTTCCAAGTCTCAGGAACTCCCCCCCCCCTTCTCTCTATAATGGTAGGAAAAAAAACTGTAGTTTACTATTTTGCTCCCAAGCAATGCTCTGTAAAAGTGAATTTCATATCTCACAATCGGTAGGGGAAAGGGAGGAGACGAGACGAGACACGGGACTGAGCAGTGCAAAAATCTTTGTGGAAAACATTGTTAGAAAAATCCTGGAAGCAGAAAAAGGAGCTAAGAACATGGAATGAGAATCAGATTTCTCATTTTAAAGTCTGATCAATCCTCCATGCTCCAAATTATGATCCAAGATTCTCTGCTTTCAGGCCATTAATCTTTTTTCCACCAAATTGTAAAAGCATGTTGATCTGTTTAGAAGAGCTGCTTTAAAAATGCAGCATCTTCCCAAAGTAGCATACAATACATAATGCAGTTATATAAAAAGGCGTCTAAGAGCAGAGCCACTAAACAGGAATAGATACATCTTTCAGAGAAAATAATCTTATAAATAAGCCATGTTCACTGTCCATTTAAAAAGTGACAAAGAGTGGAGAACAGATAGTCCTCGACTTACAAGCATTCATTTAGCAACGGTTTGAAGTTACAATGGAACTGAAAAAATGACTTACAACCAGTCCTTGCATTTATGATGGTTGCAGCATTCCCAAGATCACATGATCAAAAATAGGGCACTTGACAGTCTGGATGTATTTCCAATGGTTGCACCATCCCAGGGTCACATGGTCACCATTTGCGACTTTCCTAGTTAGCTTCAGACAAGCAAAGTCAATGGGGGAAGCTGGATTCACTTAACAGCTGTAGTGATTCACTTAACAACCATGGCAAAAAAAAAGGTTATAAAATTGGGTTTGACTTACTTAACAATTACCTTGCTTAGCAGTGGAAATTCTTGGTCCCAAATGTGATTTGTAAGTTGAGGACTATGTGAAATCTGAAACACTGAGGAAGGATGTTCCAAAGGTACTTTTTCAAGAGGCCACTGGACTTTCTGGTTTTTATTTGAAGACGTTTCGCTTCTCATCCAAGAAGCTTCTTCAGCTCTGACTCTATTCCTCACCATCCAGTCAGAGCTGAAGAAGCTTCTCGGATGAGAAGCGAAACGTCTTCAAAGAAAAACCAGAAAGTCCAGTTGCTTCCTGAAAAAGCACCTTTGGGGCAACCATGACCTGGAGGACTGATAATCTCCATAGACCAAGGAAGGATGCTTCGTATAAAGAGGTTACAGTCCAGAGGTGGGATTCAATTTTTTTTTACTATTGGTTCTGTGGGCATGGCTTGGTGGGCGTGGCAGGGGAAGGATACTGTAAAATCCCCATTCCCTCCCGATCAGCTGGGACTCGGGAGGCAGAGAATAGATGAGGGCGGGGCCAGTCAGAGGTGGTATTTACCAGTTCTCTGAATTATTCAAAATTTCCGCTACCGGTTCTCCAGAACTGATCAGAACCTGCTGAATACCACCTCTGCTACAGTCATTCTGCATGAATGGCTGCTATTCATCCTTCTTGAGAACTTACTCTTGCATGTTGCAATTGGAGGATGAGCCAGATTTTGCTTTCCAAAACACTTGCAAGCTTTCAACTATATATCGTTATGAGACACGTAGATAGTGAGTTCTATATGGCATGGAAGCAATTTGGGGAAAAAGCACATTTTTTGGCAGGAATTAAACACCAAATCAATCAATCATATGTTAGCCGTGTGGATAATTCAAGCCTAATGCATTTGACTAGTTTACTGTTTTGTAGTGCAAATCCAAAATACTTGGTCAGTTGAGTCATGAGCTTCCTTATAGGATATCCTGCCATTGATTGACCCCTAGTTTTACCTTCTTTGAGTGGTAGCCATCTAGGCAAATACCATTCTGAACTCTTAACATCCCAAACAGCTTTGGTTACTAACGGTATGAGCAACTGGATTTAAGCCTCCCTGAATACAAATGAGTTACTGATTTGTGACTGTTTTTGCCAGCCACAATCTGTTTCCAGCTATTCTCATGTGGCTCTTTTTAATTTATATTTTATTGCTTTTTAATTAACAACAAAAAAATGAGTTTGAAAAGGAACAAAAAACAAGTATAATAGTGATAGAGATATATACAGTTGTCGAAGAGAAAAAGAAGACACAAAAATAAAACAAAAAAATAAAAGAAATATAAGATCTCAAATCTGGGTTGTTAGCTTTACAGGTTATTAGCTGAAAAGGTTGTCTTTAGCCATTAAGGCATCGTGCCCCCTATATTTACAGTATGTTACCTTTTTTAACCTCCTGTATTGTGTATCAATGAATCCCACATTTCATTGAACTCATCTATACAAAGTCTATGTCTGTAGGCAATCTGTTCATAAGTAGCACCTGCAGTCAACTCCTCAATGAGTAAATGGAACTATACATTTGTCTTTCCAATACTACAATACCAAAATAAATGTTTTAGCCATAGAAAGGGCACAGAGAATTGTTTGATTTGTCCAGTTGTCAAATTCCCTGCACTAAGTATATGGTTCAAAAGAATATTATCTCCTAAAATTTTTAGCTTTGGTTGCACAATCATATCTATATCTATAATCCACTCCTTTCCCCCAAAGCTTAGTAAGTATAGGACAGGGGTCTGCAAAGTTGGCTCTTTTAAGACTGGTGGACTTCAACTCCCAGAATTCCCCAGCCACCAGTCTTAAAAGAGCCAACTTTGCAGACCCCTGGTATAGGACATTGTAGAAACACATGTTTCAAAGATGCATTCTCCTTGTTGCATTTCTAAGAAAGTGCTGGTTTTGACAGTCCATTCCTGTTCTATACAAAGCTATTTTCAAGTGAGTTGGATCTGTGATGTAATAACGGAGGAACTAGACCTAGGCGGGCATGGCTTTGAAGTTGAGGATTATCTGTATTTTTGGGAGGACAGATAGCCAGTCTTGGTTGAGATTTACAGATAGCTCTTGATTTTAAATCTATATCTACCTATCTCTAGTTGTTCAATGAAGACTGGCTACTTGTCCTTCCAGGTTATGCCCTGGTCTCCCTCTCTCTGTCTCTCTCTGTCTCTCTCTCTGTGTCTCTCTCTCCCTCCCTCCCTCCCTCTCTCCCCTCTCTCACCTTCTCCTCTCTTCACAAATTATCCATGTGATTAGACTTTGTGCAAGAGGTTCTGTTAAATATTCTTTTGGGGTTTGCCCTCCTCACACCTGAATATTTTGTTCAAGGCTAATCTAAGCATTCATTAGATAGAGTGAAGTTGTTCCATCCTGGTAGGAGACCTCCAACTACAGTATCAGATAGCCTTCCTTGTCCTCAGCTTTAGAGAAAGTTTCTCATGAATGCTGTTTGGTCAGTGTCTGTGTGATATGATTCATTGAACTCAGTTTGTGCATTTGGGTGTGAAGTAGTCCTTGCATTTTGTCTAAGCACTGGCAAAATTGTATTGTCTCAGCTCCTATAGGTGCTGACTGTAGAAAAAAAGTGTCCCTGAGCATTTGCAGAGCGTCCTTTCCTTTCTCCATGATAACTGGGGCTTGGAAAATATTACAGTGTGTGGATTGCATAAGGAGAGTGTGTTATTATTGCTATTACCTATATATTAAAATGTTATTCATATACTAAAAAATAAGGAAACAATACAGAGCTGAATATTTCTCTGTTTCTGTTCTCAACATATGAAAATATGTTTGCAGTATGTATTACTAAGTTTACTTGTTGGCCAGGTAAAACGGAAAGTGGGAAACATTTGGAGCCCTAGCATAAATGTAAATCTTATCACTAGCTTTTATTGTATTTGTCCTTGATGTCTGGTTTATAATTAATCCAGAACTACTGTCATCCCAGGAAAAGTGTTGCAGTCTGTCATCTGAATGTGAATTAAAAGTGATCTGCTGGAGTGATTGAGTGATACTATACCCATCTCTGCTTCCTTGATGTTTAGGGCAGCACATTTGACTTTAAAGTAGGGTTTCCATCCTAGGAGGTTGTTACTTTTACAGATGCAAAGCTTGAGGTCTTTTCCTACAAGGGAAAAAAACCTTCTGGTGTGATTTAAAAAAACAACAAACCTTTGCAGAGTTAGGGTTAATTTTGCAGCTGGAATGATTCGCATGGTATCTGCAGCCTCCTGGCACTACCCTGCTCCTTAAAGGAGTGTGAATTTCTCTTAACTTGCCTTTGATACAATTATTCATCCGGGCAAAAAAGGAACATAGGTCAGGATATCCTTATCCAAAATCCCAGGGATCGTTATGGGATCATATATGTTTACTTTGCACTCAGCAAATCTCCTTCGCAGAGTTTTCAGACAAAGTGTTTTTACCTAGTCCAACAATCCCATCTGGTTTTCCAAATAGTTGACCAAGACTGACACTTGAAGCTTTTGGGGGCCAAAAATGGTGTTTAGATTCTGAAAGATAATGGATACAAACAAGAAATCAACTTACAACCAAAATTGGGACCAGACTTTCTGTTGCTAAGCAAGAAGGTTATTAAGTGAGTCACACTTGATTTTATGACCATTTTGCCACAGCTGTTAATCGAATTATTTGTTAAGAGAATCAAGTGATCATTAAATAGATCCAGCTCCCCTGCTGAGTTGCTCATTGGAAGCCAGTTGGGAAGGTCGCAATTGGTAATCATATGATCCCAGGAACTCATCATAAATACATGCTAGTTGTTAAGTGCCTTAATTTTGATCTGTTGACAGTGGGTGCTGTCAGGGCCATAAGTTCGAGGACCAGCCATAAGCTACTTTTTTCAGTGCTGTTGTAACTTCGAACTGACACTAAACAAATGAATGTAAATTGAAGACCACCTGTAATTTGGTGGAATGCCACATGCTTTGCATGCCAAAAATCCTAAATTTAATCCATGGCATTTTCAATCCCAATTAGTACTGATGTGGAAATGTAATGTTTGTTGTTGCTGCTGCTGCTATAGAGGCTGTTTCTTGTGATCTTATAAACTTCACAATAGCTAGAAAGGAGGGTATGCACCTTTTCTCAGAAACACTATATTGTTGTGAATTGTCCCTACTGCAGTACTAAATATTTAGGGATGGCTTGATCATGAACAGACAGATAAAATCTTGAGCTTTAAAACTTGCTACAATACAAACTGCTATTATTGGTGAAGTTGTAACCAGATCTGACCAAGTTTCAAATAGTCTTCCATATGATAGGAGAGCTGGTAGAGTTTATTAGGTATACCATGTCTGGACTGCAGACATACATTCCAGCCACTAGGGGGGAGCAAATAAGATAGTGTATCTCTCTTTGCTGCCATCTAGTGGCAACCTGATTTTGCAGTCAAACTTTTATACTGTATTAGCTATAAACATATATTGATAAATTGTCTTGGGCTATGTGGATAGCCGCAAAACCTCCCCAAATTCTTATTAAGAGTTGGGAGGCATTTAAGGCTGTTGGTACCTCATCAATCAAAATGTCTGTCACAGAATGCACAGACAAATACCAGCTGCCAGCACAGAAATGTAGAAACATCCATTCTTTGCTGTCATCTTATAGTTGTCTTGATTTTTGCAACCCCAGATGAAGAAACGCTAAAACAAAAGAAGCCATCAAGTTCCAAATCTGCCTTGGTTTTATCGCTATGTATATGTAAGCTTACAGATAAGTAGGTAAGTTTGTAGATAGGGTCCTGCTACTGTCATTTTTGAAATCTCCTATGAGGACCAGTCAGTCCTAGAGGAGATCAACCCTGACTGCTCTTTAGAAGGCCAGATCCTGAAGTACAAACTCAAATACTTTGGCCACCTAATGAGAAGGAAGGACTCACTGGAGAAGAGCCTAATGTTGGGAAAGATGGAGGGCAAAAGAAGAAGAGGACGACAGAGAATGAGGTTGCTGGAGGGAGTCACTGAAGCAGTAGGCGTGATCTTAAATGGACTCCAGAGGATGGTAGAGGACAGGAAGGCCTGGAGGAGCGTTGTCCATGGGATCGTGATGGGTCGGACACAACTTCACAATTAACAACAACATGAGGACTGTTATAATCAGTGCCTGAAGTTCCTGGCATCCTATGTCAATGCTGGTCAAAAGGTGAAGTGGCAGTAAGTTAGGCGAGATGTTGGAGAACTTCTGCCAGACCAAGTGGTCATTTCTGGGGGAAGACAGATAAAACAGTCTATATCTCAAGAGTTTGCATCTTACTATTGTATGCATTCCTTGAATCTTGATAACAGAGTTGCACATGGTTAATTAAATGGAGATCACCAGGAAATACCAGAACTATAGGGCAGATTGTGGAATTTTAAAAAAACAACACACATCCTGAAGAAGACAATGGCAAGCCAGTTCCATACCATTGCCAAGAAAACTCCATAAATCACTAGGGCTCTGCTGCCCCCACTGATAAGCCCATTCATTATTCATTCTTTCAGGGGCCCTCGACTTTACTGGTAATTGCCAGAAGTGCCCTTTTCAATTTTTGATTGAATGTGATTTGTATAATCTTTTGGGGAGACCTAAAATTGTCCAGTACCTAAAGGAAAGAAACTCTGCCTTTACTGAACGTGTTTCATGAAACTGGGTTTTCAGATAAGACTTAATTTTTGCATTGGATCAGACCCAGCTATTGAGTTATTCCTACAGAAGTGGTTAGCTTGGTGGCTGCTGAACAGTTATAAATAGATCTCAAGTACAGTAATAAAAGGTTTAGCTCCGTGACTTCAGGGCAGAGGTTTGACTAATTCTCTGAGGCTCAACAGAGAATGTATGATGAGAATGATGGATGAATATTCAAAAAGTGTTCCACTATTTCTGACTATATTGATTATTCCACTTCCCATTGCTGTCCTGATCATCTGCTCATCCAGTCTCCTTTTGCTTGCATGTTTGAGAGAAAATTGGTTCCTCAACACAACTCCATGTTTTTTTTTAAATCATCGTCAGGTTGCTGTCAGAGTTCAAGGCCATACAGGTAGTCCTCAGCTCCAGCCTCTTGCCTATCTTACTACCACTTCACCTTTTCACAGGCATTGACATAGAATGTCAGGAAGTTGGGGCCAGAATTTCTGTTGCTAAACATGATGTTGTTAAGTGAGTCAGGCTTGATTTCCCGACCTTTACAATAGTACAATAATACAATAGCAGAGTTGGAAGAGACCTTGTAGGTCTTCTAGTCCAACCCCCTGCATGGGCAGGAACCTTATACCATTTCAGACAAATGGCTATCTAACATCTTTTTAAAGATTTCTAGGGTTGGGGCATTCACAACTTCTGGAGGCAAGCTGTTCCAGAGGTTAATTGTTCTAACTGTCAGGAAATTTCTCCTTAGTTCTAAGTTGCTTCTCTCCTTGATTAGTTTCCACCCATTGCATCTTGTCCTGCCCCCAGGTGCCTTGGAGAATAGTTTGACTCCCTCTTCTTTGTGGCACCCTCTGAGATATTGGAACACTGCTATCATGTCTCCCCTGGTCCTTCTCTTCATCAAATTAGACATACCCAGCTCCTGCAACCGTTCTTCATGTTTTAGTCTCCAGTCCCCTAATCATCTTGGTTGCTCTTCTCTGCACTCTTTCCAGAGTCTCCACGTCTTTATTGCCAGTTAAGCAAATTGCTGCAGTTAAGTCAATTCTATGGCCATTAAGTGAATCTGGCTTCCTCCCGTTGACTTTGCTGTCTGAAACTCTATAGGATTGTCGCAGATGGCAATCACATGACCCTAGGCACCACAACCCTCTAAATACACACTGGTTGCCAATCGTCTGAATGTTGACCACATGACTGTGGGGATGCTGCAGCCGTCATAGGTGCGAGGATGGATTGTAAGTTAGTTTTTTTCAATGTCATTGTAACTTTGAACAGTCAGTAAATGAATGGTTGTAAGTTGAGGACTACCTGTATTGAACCAAGCTCCACGGCTACATCTTCTCGCTCTTAAAAAGACACACAGAGAGACAAATCTCTTGCTGTGGTTTTGGATCTTTTTCTTTCCTTCAATATCAATTCATCGATCTCACGATATCTTTTCATCTAGAAGAAGCCTGATAGGGAGAGAGGTGTGATTTCAGTGGTTAGAATGTAGTATTGCAGGCAAACTGGAGTTGGATTCTAATAGGCTCAAGGTTAATTCAGATTTCCATCCTTCTGAGTTTGGTAAAAATGAGGACTCAGATTGCTGGGGGCAAGATGCTGACACTTATAAACCTCCCAGAGACTGTTCTAAAGCACTATGGGTGTTCTGACCTAGGCTTCCCAAAAGCATGAAGCAGACTCCTTGTCCCGGTAAAACCCCTTTCATTCAGTTTAAAGTGATTTTTTCTCCAGCAAAGCCCAAGCCAACAGTCTTTCATGAGGTTTCACAACTACAGACCTTTATCAGGCTTGGAGAGCTGCCAGGCCGATATCTTCCAAACGCCACTCAGTAGCAGACAATACCTGGCAAGAAGTCAGGAACAGATCTTCACCCTAATGAATTGAACTAATTGTCTCCTGCAAACTCCCCTCCCCTTTCGCTCCTCTTTATTCCCTATGGGAGGGGCCATTCATCATCCACCTGTGGCTTTACTCCCAATATGACCTTTGTTCCTTGGCTGTTCCCTTCTCCTGGCAGCTCTATGCATGTGCACATTGGGAACAGGCTCCCGTTGTTCTTTTGCCCCACTGATCTCTGACTCCGAAGGGAGATGATAACTGTCAAACGGCCCTGGACCCATCTCTGCCTCAGATGCAGAGCACTCATGTTCCTCCCCAACCTCATGTTCCTCCCCAACCTCCTCACTATCTGAGTCTGCCACCAGCTCCGCTGGCCATTGGCGGGCCACAACAATGGGATGGCATATAAGTCTTAAGTACTATTTCTATTGCAAAGGAATTAACAATTAGAAAGGCTTGGTCTGCCATTGCTGATGATCACATCAAGAGCCTCTGATCTTTCTGAGAAAGGTATAGGTGGGGAGTGATGACTATGCTCAATAATTCTCAATATAATCCCACAAAACAAATAACTGTGAAATAAACTCTTAAAACCCCGACCCCATTCAGGAGAACAATTCCAAGTGCAAATTTGAATTTCAGTCTCCTTCAAGCGTGACCTTTGTCTTAATGACTTGAGAGAACCTGTCACAAATCACAATATATTTTATGATTAAACATTTAAATCCCTTCTGCTTTTTTTTTTTTTTGAGAGGTGTGTGGGGGCAAATCTCATATTTTTTTCTGTCAAAGAAATCAAAGAGCACCTTTAAATATCGTGACAGAGAACTAGGTTGCTGGTTGACCGGCATTTCCTAGGGTGGAAAAAAAAACCTGAGCTGGCAATCATGGGTAACAGCGCGTGAAGGAATCCATGAAGCCTGGAGAAGAGGAACTATTTATTTATTTTTATTATTGTCTCATATAATTAAAAAGAGAGAGCAAGAGAAATTCCAAGCTCACAGATGCGCACCCATGTGGGCACGCATCCACCCACACGGCACCACAAAAGAACTGGGAGAAATTAAAAACAAGAAAAAAGCATCCCACCTGTATCAGGGTGGGTCTGACCACTGAAATCAGAAATAGATACAGAGAAATCCATCCTGTCTGGATAATTAAACCTTTCCGGCTCTTTCACCACAATTGCAACGAAACAGACGTGTTGCTCATTCTTCATTCCAAAGTACGATTCCAAAGCTGTCACTTTCCATTGGAAGGGCGTCTGTCATTTTACTTATTTTTATTCACCTGCCCTTTTGTCTGGTATTTTGGGGCCGGCAAGAAACACACCCAATTGCGTATAGGAAACAGAGACTGTGAAAGGTGCCATTTAAAAAAAAAGAAAGAAAAAAGGTTCCTGCGTGACCTGCCTTTGAAAGAGATCATCTTTTGTCAGGCAAGGCTACAAAATGGAATCTGAACTGAACTTCTGTGTTATCCCCCGGTTTTATTTTTAAAAACTTCCATTCTGAAAAAAGAATCTTTAACCTTTTAAAGTTGTTTGAGGATGCCCGAGAAATGTCTGGTTCTTTCTGAAAAAGTCATCCCCATTTTGAGTTTGCCTAATGGACTACTGTAACTCTCTCTACATGGGGCTCCCCTTGAGGTGCACCCGAAGACTTCAGCTTGTCCAGAATGCAGCCGTGCGAGCAATAATGGGAACCTCTAGGTTTACCCACATAACACCGCTCTTGCGCGAGCTGCACTGGCTGCCTGTCGTCTTTCGGGTGCGCTTCAAGGTGTTAGTCATCATCTTTAAAGCGCTCCATGGCACGGGACCTAGTTATCTGCGGGATCGGATCCTGCCTCATACATCCTTATGGCCGATTCGCTCCCACAGAGAGGGGCTTCTCCGGGTGCCGTCCACCAGGCTATGCCAGCGGGCAACGCCCAGGGGAAGGGCCTTCTCTGTGGCGGGCCCAGCCCTCTGGAACAACCTTCCCCCCGAAATTAGAACAACTACGGACCTCCGCTCCTTCCGTCAAAAACTTAAAACACACTTTTTCTGCTTGGCCGGCCTAGGTCAGTCTTCCGTCTAATAGGGTTTTAGGGATTTTTAGTCAATTTATAATTGGGGATTTTAGCGCAGGGATAATTTTAGTTTAATTTGTTTTTACTTACTCTATTTATGTATTTTCTATTGCCATTTTAAATTTCCCTGTGCACCGCTCCGAGTCCCTTTGGGGAGAGGACGCGGTATACAAATAAAATTATTATTATTATTATTATTATTATTATTATTATTATTATTATTATTATTATTATTATTATTATTATTATTATTATTATTATTATTATTATTATTATTAATTGGGCCTTTGGCAACATGTGGCTTTTAATCTGGGCCTGAAAGTTGGACCTGAGAATGCTGGATCATATGAAAGGCAATTAATAATTCAGAATTAAAGTTGATACTTTCTGCATTTAGTTACAGTATGTAGCTGCATGTTGTTTCAGGCCTGATTTCTATCCTGTTTTTGTCGTGTACATAGTAGTCATTCCTATTTCTCCTCACAACAACCCTGTGCAATACCCTGTTTCCCCGAAAATAAGACCTCCCAGATAATAAGCTCAATCGGGCTTTTGAGCGCATGTGCTAAAATAAGCACTCCCCCGAAAATAAGCCCTCCCTGAAAATATTGCAACACAGCAGCAGCCATGAGCTGACCATGCTCACCACCTTCTGCACCTCAAAAATAATAAGACCTCTCCAAAAATAAGGCCAAGCGCTTATTTGGCGGGGTGTGTGTCAAAAGAAAACAAGTCCCTGTCTTATTTTCTGGGAAACACCATAGGTTAGACCAGGGGTGTCAAACTTGCCTCGTCACAGCGGCAACATGTAATATATTGGGATTTTTTCCGCCCTTCACTAAACCAGGTGTGGGCGTGGCCAGCGCATGACTCATCGGGCCCACAGGCCGGGAGTTTGACAGCCCTGGGTTAGACTAAGAAAAAGCAAATGCATTAGACCAGCCAGGACCATTCCCTTGGCAGGGGAATTCTGGGAGTTGAAGTCCACATATCTTTAAAGTTGCTAAGGATGAGAAACACTGCATTACACTGAGAAGGTAATAGATAAAGTAGAGGGAAAGGCTGCTTTAGCTCATGGGTAGAACTCAGGTTGGGTATACTGAAGGTCCAGTTTTGACCACCCCTTATATCTCTAGTGAGAACCAGGCTTAAATGAGACAGTGGTGAAAAAGTAACTTTGCAACCAAACCATGCATTTACAACCTTTCCAGGTCTCAAAGCAAAGTTTAAGTAAAATCATAACCCTGGTGGCTGTTTCACTTAGCAACTACAATGACTGATTTGTTGTTCCCAATTGTGGTCATTAAATGAGGACCACTTGTCTGGTTGCAGAAATTAATTTCTGTCTAATTAGACTAGATGGCAGGCCCTCCACCAATTTCTCTCCATCACTCTTCATTTTTTTCCTAGTTAAATGGGAGCTAACTTCTGGCTCCAAGAGTTTTGGGCAAGCTATGGATGTGATAGCTGGCAGGCAGTCTTTCTGGCAAGCTGACCATCATTGTCTGATTATTTTTTTTAACAACTCAAACTGAATATTCTCATGCTGCCATCTGGGTTCTTCCAACTTCTTGTTTTGTCATTTTATTCTTTTGTTCTCAAATCTTTTTCCTAAATTGTACCGCCTCTGTCTTTAAAATCTCTACACTGCCTTTTGTTGCACATCAACAAACCATCTAATTAAACAAGTGACTTCCAGATCTACAAAGAATAGAAAATAGATTTAACACGGATTGTGTAGAAAAGCATATTATCTCTCTAGCCAACAGTGAGTGATAAGGTATAAAACTCTCAGCATTTTGCAAATATTAATTTTCCATATTGTAAAGACCAAAGTATTGGTGTAGGGCAGAGGTCTTCAAACTTGGCAACTTTAAGACTTGTGGACTTCCATCTTCCAGAATTCTCCAGCCAGCTGGATGGAGAATTCTGGGAGTTGAAATCTACCAGTCTTAAAGTTGCCAAGTTTGAAGACCTCTGGTGTAGGGGTAGAGAAACTCGGCTTTAAATTCGTCCTCTGCTCACTTTGACACTGTTACTATCTTGAATGAAGGTGATATGTAAATATACAGGTAGTCCTCAACTTACAATAGTTTGCTTAATGGCTGTTTGAAGTTACAACAGCACTGAAAAAGTGACATGATGATTGTTCACACTTATGACTTGCAGTGTCCTGAGGTTATGTGATCCCCTTTTACAACCTTCTCACAAGCAAAGCCAGTGGGGAAACCAGATTCACTTAACAACCCTGTTCCTAATTTAACAACTGCAGTGATTCACTTAACAAATGTGGCAAGAAAAGTTGTAAAATGGGGCCAAACTCACTCAACAAATTTCTCACTTAGCAACACAAATTCCGGGCTCAATTGTGGCCGTAAGTTGAGGACTACCTATAATGAATAAATACAATAATAAATAAAATATATAAACACTGTTTAAATCTGACCGTGTATGAGGAAACAATTTCTTCCTTTGAGTTTTGAATATAGTAGACCTCAACTTCAATCTGTTCATTTAACAAAGGTTTTGAACTTATGACAGCCTTGGAAAAAGTGACTTACAGCCAGTCCTTGAAGTTATGACTGTTGCACCATCTCCATGGTCTTGTGATCACAATTTGGGCACTTAGCAATCGGCTCCCTTTACAATGGTTGCAGTATCTTGTCATGTGATCGTGATTTGCAACTTCCCAGCTTGCTTTCAACAGTCAAAGTCAATTCATGACCACATTATTCACTTAACAACTACGTGATGCTGTTAATGTGGAAATTCAATTAATGACCACAGGAGAAACTGGTGGTA
Source organism: Rhabdophis nuchalis (assembly GCA_039707465.1). Classification (NCBI taxonomy): domain Eukaryota; kingdom Metazoa; phylum Chordata; class Lepidosauria; order Squamata; family Natricidae; genus Rhabdophis; species Rhabdophis nuchalis. The sequence goes on from CM077643.1 coordinate 389,136,308, forward strand.
AAATCAGGTCTGATCATCTGACAATTGCATTACATAGCAATCAAAATTCTGGTTCCAATTGTGGTCATATATTGTAGACTATCTGTAGCATCTGCAGCTTATGAAGTATTCACCAATGATTTGAACGGAAGAGCCGAATCTATCATGCATTCCCACTGCATCTGGAAGGTACCAGTTTAGGGAAAGCTGGATTTAGATGATTGATACTTTGTTTTTGACTTTCCCGAATGTTTGGGAATTGCTGACCCAATCCATCTCTTCCTTTCTGTTCTTCTGCAGTTTTCATCTGTAGCTTTATGGTGGCAGCCCCAATATTTGGCTACCTTGGTGACCGTTTCAACAGGAAGATTATTCTTAGCTGTGGGATCTTCTTCTGGTCAGCCATTACCTTCTCCAGCTCCTTCATCACTGAACAGGTAAGAGCTTTGCAGAGGGAATAGTATGTGCTCTGCAGCTGGAGGAGCTGGTCAGGTGAGGCATGAGCTTCTGGAATGAAAAAGAGGGTGAGGCATTCTGGAGAGGTGTATGGCTCTGGAAGAGATCATTTGTTCTACCCATATAGAAGTAACCCCAGTCTCCAGCACTTTGAAGGAAATATAAAGCTCTAGTCAGCCACTTGATGCAGAGCAGTGGATGTTGAACCCTGACAACTTTAAGACAAGTTGAAATCCACAACTCTTAAAAGTTGTCAAGATTGGACACCCCTGATGTATCACGAAAGGGAATGGACAATTAGTTTGCTTCGCATACACAAAACTCAACTTTAGTCACGTATCTCCAACTAAGAAAAGCCGTGGATGGCGCAGTGATTAGAATGCAGTATTTCAAGGCAAACTCTGCCGACTGCCAGCAGTTCGATCCTGACCAGCTCAAGGTTGATCCATCCTTCCGAGGTTGGTAAAATGAGGAGCCAAATTGTTGGGGGCAATATGCTGACTCTGTAAAGTCTGCTTAGAGAGGGCTGTAAAGCACTGTGAAGCGGTATATAAGTCTCAGTGCTATTGCTATTGCTATAGATTGGAAAAATCCTTGGCTGAAATCCTACTTTTACCAGTCAGTGCAGACAGTAATTGAGCAATGATCTCATTTAGCCTGCTGTCTCTGAGAACAGACAATTTTCCTGCATGCTAGGTAAATCTTGTGGGAGAGCATCTATTTTGCATAGAAAAGATCCCAGCCCTAATCTTTAGCATCGTCAAGCTGAGTTGAGAAAGACAGCCGTGTGAAAACTTGCAGAGTTATTACTAGCAATACTGAAGTAGATAGATCAATTGTCTGATTTGTTGTGATACAGAATCATTGAAGGCCATTGCCTAGCAGTAGAATTCTCACCTGTTTCAAACAAATCCTCAGAATATCAGCAAGTTGCCAGATTGTCAACCTTCACTCTAGTTTCTCTGCACTTTGCCTTTACAAAGTCCCAAATAAGTTGCTCTTAGATGGAAATTTTTGAAACAAATTAAGCAATCATTCTTCAACTCCATCAGGAAATGGCCCTTGTTCAGGGTGAGCTATAATTCGTCCACTTTCTTTCAATTATTTTCTAACAGTTGCAACTATAATCACAGGCCTCCAAAGAAAGAAATGGAGCTTTGGATTTGATCTCTTGGTCTTTGGCCAAATGTAACAATTTTTAGCAATTTTATGGCCATCACAGTCAGGACGGTGGCAGTCAGGACATTGTGACCTTACAATGCAAGGAGTCTAAAGTCCACTGTATTAATGAAGCTACTTGGTGCCAAAAGAAAGGAAGGCTGTTTCTAAGGTGATACCTATTTTTTTTTGTACTAAAAGTAACATTACCTACCACCAGCCTCACTTCTTCTGCTTTCAAGAGTTTTAATAAAGGGACACTGTAAATCAGGGGTGTCAAACTCAAGGCCCGGGGGCCAGATCCAGCCAGGGGTGGTGGTGCTTAGATCTTGTCCATGGAGCCACCCTGGAAACAATGAAGGATTGGCCTACGGTGCCTCTGCCAGTGAAAACGAAGGACTGGCCCACGGTGGCGAGGTCTGTTTTTGACTGTAACCGCCTCCTGCAACCATCTGCCAGTGAAAACTGAGCTCAAGAGGGCCACCCACGCCCTTCCCAAGCTCCATTTTCACTGGTGGAGAGTTGCAGGAGGGCGTCGCAGCCAAAAACAGAGCTCGCCAGCCCGTTTTCGCTGGCAGAGCATGCGTGCCATCATATGCACCCCCGACATGAATGGCATTGAGCTGGATACACACACCCTGGCCATGCCCACTCTGCCCTCTCTTATTTCAATGCAGCCTGATGCAGCCCTTATTTCAATGCAGCCTGATGCAGCCCTCAATGAAATTGAGTTTGACACCCCTGCTGTAAATGAAAAAGGTACTCTGGTATGAGAGTGATTGCAAGACCTTTTAACTTTTTACAGGCGATGAGGACATAAAGCAATTCATTCCATTCCTATGATTAGTGATTCTGAAGGTACATACCATTAGTTACACAGCCTTCCCAGAGGTGCATCATTTATAAGGCGCAAAAGATGCTCCAATGGACCATTAGACTGACTCTTGGAAGAGGCCCACAACTCCTCTTGAGAGGCCTGCTTGCAAATTTGGCATAATGTTAAGTTAATTTGAGAGGCACTAGGCACAGAGTATCTTCACGTTGATATCTTATAAGTAAAACTCCCATCTCAGACTTAAATATCTTTGTCAGCTTTTAAATGGATCCTGACCATCTTTTTCTATTTTGATCTGCTTTTAATGATGATATCAAATTGAACAACAACAGAAGTCCCTGCTGTTCTGTTTTAACTGTTTTATTTCTTATACTGCCCTGTATCACTGTTTTGGTTACTGCTTTTATTTAGTAATTGTAAAACAGTGGGGTGGTTTTTTTTTGTATTTTTAATTGTAAAGATAAGCTCCCATTGTCAGGAGGTCTTAAGGTGATATAAATAAATGAAGTTTGCTTTGTCTGAATCTTCTCCGTTAGCATTAGTCAAATATTGAAAGTCTGTGAGTCTATGAATTTATTCTGTATAGTTCCCAAAGGTAGGACAAGAACGAGTAATACCTTAACAGAGGGAAAATGCAAACTAGAAATAAGGAAGAATGTTCTGTCATGAGAACATTAAGCAAATATATCCAACTTGCCTACTGGAGTCATGAATTCTCCATCACTGGAGATTTTCAAGCAAATGTTAGAGAGCCATTTGCTTGACTAGGTGTGTGTTTTTCAACCATGGCAACTTTAGGATGCGTGAACTTCAATTCCCAGAGTTTCCCAGCCAGCATATCTGGCTGGGGTATTCTGGGAGTTGAAATCCATAGATTTTAAAGTTGTCAAGTTTAAGAAACATTGGCCTAGGGCAGGGGTGTCCAAACTTGGAAACTTTAACACCATGGCTGGCTGGGGAATTGTGGGAGTTAAAGTCCACAAGTCTTAAAGTTGCCAAGTTTGGACACCCCTGGCCTAGGGTGATCAAATGAGAATTCCGGCCCAAGGGGTCAGGAGGTTAGACTCTATTACAACCTATGATTCTATGAGGACATCAAGATTTAGCCATATTTCTTGACACTATACCTGGGTGTGATCCCAATTTATTCCCACACTGAAGGTTTGGACTGGGTGTGAAACATGTCCCTGGCTATCTAAGCATTCATGCCTATCACTTATCACCACAATCTTGGTTCTTAGAACAAAGTAAACAACAGATTCAGATTATTCAAGATTGTTTTCAATAGTTTCTTGATCTGGAAACATGTTATGTTTGGAAAATCAAACCTGTTTTTTGTTTTAAAAACCACATTAACATCTGTGTACATTTTAGTACACGTTTCTTCATTTTACTTGCAAATTTTGCCTAATGTGTACTACTCTTCTGTTCCCAAATAGATCCCATATGGTACATTATTTCATGAATATATGCATTTTTCTGCAAATAGCTTCTTAATGCACATTTTGAACATTACGCTATTGGTTTGAAAATGCAAAATGAAGTAAGGTTACATTCAGATGTCAAATAAATCAATTTGCCTGCACAGTTGAAGGCAAATAGAGAAAAACACCTTGATTCTTCTAGTGTTCACCTGCTCTCTGTCCCTTAAAGTACTCTTCTATGAGAATGAGATGCTGAAACAAATTATACCACCAGGCTATACTTCAAGTAAAAGTGTCATCTTTGACTGTTTTTCTTTTGCATTAAAATATGCATTTACATATAAGCAAGAACAAACCTCTTGGTGTATTCTCTTCTTACATGGAATGTTTATGTTTGTGTTTGACACAAGCTGCCATTTAAAATGGTGTTGTCTGCTTCGTTCCATAGTTCTAATTTAAGATTCCATTATTTAGTCATGCATATGACTAAAACCCACGAAGAACATTTGCAGGACTTAGGTATGGCTAGACTAGAGAAAAGAAGGATTAGAGGTGACATGATAGCAGTATTTTATAGAGCCACAGTGGCGCAGGTGATTAAGGTGCAGTATTGCAGGCTGCTTCTGCAGATCACTGGCTGCCAGCAGTTTGGCAGTTCAAATCTCACCAGGCTCAAGGTTGACTCAGCCTTCCATTCTTCTGAGATGGGTAAAATGAGGACCCAGATTGTTGGGAGCAATACATCCCTTAGACCGATACGCTCCCACAGAGAGGGCCTCCTCAGGGTGCCGTCGGCCGGACAATGCCGACTGGCGACACCCAGGGGGAGAGCCTTCTCTGTGGCGGGGCCAGCCCTCTGGAATGACCTACCCCCTGAATTACGTACCATCACCGACCTCCGCCTCTTCCGCCAATGTCTTAAGACATATTTGTTTCAACAAGCCAGACTAGCCTAACCTCCCATGGGGACTTTTAGATAGTTTTAAATTGGGTTTTTAAAATTTGGTTTTAGCGCAGGATAGGTTTATTTAATAGTTTTTAAATTATATTTATTGTATTTTGTATGTTTTTAAATTTCCTGTGCGCCGCCCTGGGTCCTCTGTGGAGAAGGGCGGGATATAAATTTAAATAAATAAATAAATAAATAAATAAATAAAATAAATAGGCTGACTCTGTAAACCGCTTAGAGAGGGCTTTAAAGCACTGTAAAGTGGTATATAAGTCTAAGTGGTATTGCTATTGCTATTTGAGGGGCTGCCACAAAGAAGAGGAGGGTCAACTTATTTTCCAAAGCACCAGAAAGCAAGACGAGAAACAACGGTCGGATATTAATCAAGAAGAGATGCAACTTGGAGATAAGGAGAAGCTTCCTAACAGTGAGAACAATTAACCAGTTGGAACAGCTTGCATTCAGACGTTGTGGGTGCTCCATCACTGAAGGCTTTTAAGAAGAGACTGGACAGTCACTTGTATGAAATGGTATACGTCTGCTCAAGCAAGGGGTTGGACACTAGAAGATCTCCAAGGTTCCTTCCAATTCTATTCTGATTCATTTTGTAGAGACCAAAACTCTACAAATTCTATCTATATTCTCTCCCTGTCACCAGCGTGAGAAGGAAGATGAACATTGCAGGTTCCACCTTTTTATTCTGTTGTGTCAGGCTATGCCAAGCATAATATTTAGGGGGCGGGGTGTGTGTGTGTGTGTGTGGAGGTTAAGCATGGGATCATCCAGCAAGCTGTTTTGAATTATGCAACCACATTGATTTCAGGACCACGCGTGGAAGGGTTTGCTCGGGTCCACATATCAAGGCTCTTTAGTTGTCACTGCTGTTAGGTCACACACAGTTAGCCACTGGGAAATGGAGCCTGCCTGCTTTGAAACTCGGTTGCAGAGGCTAATTAATGCATACCTGGTGAGATGAACCAAAGCTGGCTCAGTCACTCAGTAGAGTGATTTCCCTCCAGTGGAGAGAAGCTGGCTGTGTTTCATTCATCGCCGCAGACCAACTGCATTCCAGAGATTGTTCTTCTGCCGTCACACCCAGATGGGGAATGGGCAGCTACTTAGCCAGCCTGCCACCTGATCCCACAGGTGAGCTATTTTTGTGAAATTAGGATTGCTGCCTCCTAGGGAGGGGCAGAAGTACATGGCCTGTCATTCCCACGGCCCTAATACCCAGCACAAATTATGTATCCCAGAGGAGACCTAGTTCCCAAGCCCTGCCTTTTACACTTATTGGATCATTTGACTTTCATGCCCTGTTCACACCTCCCAGGTTTCCTGTCGGTAAAATGGAAAGGGGAGCAGTTCGTTGTTTCCAAGCTTGGCTGGTCAGATAAACAAATTATTAGTCCATCTTATACGAAGCGGCATGAGAGAACGCTAACGATGTGCAAAATCTGTCCGTTCAGGAAATGAATCTTTCCACAGAATTCCAGAATGTTCCGTTTCCATCAAACGGCTTCTGCTTTGGCAGATCTACTTCTAGAAACTTCCGAACAGCCCCTTCCCACAAAAGGACGTGGATTGGAGGAGTTTTGGCATGGCCCAGAAGGGAATGGAATATTTTTGGAATTCTCTGGAAAGGTTCATTTCCAGATTGAGACATTTTGCATATCTCTAGTGAACACTCCTAGAAATAATGGGCTGATGATGTTGGCAGGAACTGAGACCGTGTCCCTATGTGTCCTTCAGACCAACATTTTTTCCCATGGTGTCAAACCTAATAAAAGGACTTCTGGTAAAAATGGGTGGAGTTGAGGAACTGTCAGATGAAATGCAGAAAGGATTGTGATTTTTCGTATTTGCGAAGTAAAAAATGTGATCCATTCTCCACACCCTTTCCTCTGTAACAGCCCTTCAAGAAGGCTGCTGTCTCTTTTTCCATAGTGTTCCATGGGGAGACATAGACTAGACTAGACTAAACTAGACTAGACTAGACTAGACTAGAATAGAATAGAATAGAATAGAATAGAATAGAATAACAGAGTTGGAAGGGACCTTGGAGGTCTTCTAGTCCAACCCCCTGCTTAGGCAGGAAACCCTACACCACTTCAGACAATTGGTTATCCAACATCTTCTTAAAGACTTCCAGTGTTGGAGCATTCACAACTTCTGGAGACAAGTTGTTCCATTGACTGATCGTTATAACTGTCTGGAAATTTCTTCTCAAGTCTAGGCTGGTTCTCTCCTTGATTAGTTTCTACCCATTGCTTCTTGTCCTGCCCTCAGGTGCTTTGGAGAATAGCTTGACTCCCTCTTCTTTGTGGCAGCCCCTGAGATATCGGAACACTGCTATCATGATAGCGGGCTCCCAACGCTTGAAGTACTGTCGCAGGGGAAAAGGGTGAATATATATTTTCCCCCCGTAGCTCACGAGGAATATGCTTTTATAGCAGCAGATCCAAATTTGAAACAAAGAGGAATTTTCTGAGCATGAGACGTAGCAAGCACTGAATCAGGCTGCCACCTGGGACCTCCATCACTGCAGGTTTTCAGCCGAAGTTGAACAGCCACTTGTGTGGGGGATGCTGTCAGGATTCCTGCCTTTGGGTGAGAGTTGTACTTGAAGACCCCCACCTAAGACCCGTTCCAGGGGGAGATATCGTGAAGGAATGCCTCAGGTGTCCGGGGAGGGGGGGGAATCCTTTTTTAGATTTGGAAGCAAAGACAGTCTGACGGCTTAAGGATACACAACAGACATCAACACTCAGCAGTAGCATCCTGTGCTATTCCTAACACAAAAAAAGAGTTCAAAATAAATAAATTCTCAGACAACCTGAGAAGACAGAGAGAAAACAGGGCTGGTGGAACAAGGGGTGGGGGTGGGGGGGGGGACTCCTGTTCCTCAGGAAAATAAGATTTTTGACAAATTTCTGCAGATTTCATTACACCATTAGCTGAAATGTTCACTGAGCGTAATAATCAAAGGCAGCTTATACAGGTAGTCCTCGGTGAATGACCACAATGGAGGCCCATAATTTCTGGGATTAAGTGAGTTTTGCCCCATTGCACGACTTTCCTTGCCACTGTTAAGTGAATCACTGCAATTGCTAAGATAGTAACACGAGTTGTTAAGTGAATCTAGCTTCCCTGTTGACTTTGCTTATCAAAAGGTTGTAAAAGGAATTCACATGACACTGCAGCCGTCATAAATATGAGTCAGTTGCCAGCTGTCTAAATCTTGATCACGTGATCATGGGGATGCTGCAATGGTCATAAGTGTGGAAATAACAGTTGTAAGTCACCTTTTTCAATGCTGTTGTAACTTTGAACGGTTACTCAAAGGGTGGTTGTAAGTTGAGGATCATCTGGAATGGCCATAAGAGAAATTCCAAAATCCTCTTCAGGTAATACAGGAAAGAGTTTTTGAGTTCAAAAAAGGGACAGCTTTGATGGAGCAGTCATAGCTGCCATATTGATTTTTTTTTAACCCTGTCTCTGAGTAGGGTACAGATAGTCCTCAACTTACAACAGTTCATTTAACAGAGGGATAGAATCTAGATCACGTGAAGTGTTAATGCCACTGTATAGTGCCTTGGTAAGGCCACACTTGGAATACTGCATACAGTTTTGGTCGCCACGATGTAGAAAAGACGTGGAGACTCTGGAAAGAGTGCAGAGAAGAGCAACCAAGATGATTAGAGGACTGGAGACTAAGACATATGAAGAACGGCTGCAGGAGCTGGGTATGTCTAGTTTGATGAAGAGAAGGACCAGGGGAGACATGATAGCAGTGTTCCGATATCTCAGAGGGTGCCACAAAGAAGAGGGAGTCAAACTATTCTCCAAGGCACCTGGGGGCAGGACAAGAAGCAACGGGTGGAAACTAACCAAGGAGAGAAGCAACTTAGAATTAAGGAGAAATTTTCTGACAGAAATAACAATTAACCTCTGGAACAGCTTGCCTCCAGAAGTTGTGAATGCCCCAACCCTGGAAGTCTTTAAAAAGATGTTAGATAGCCATTTGTCTGAAATGGTATAAGGTTCCTGCCCATGCAGGGGGTTGGACTAGAAGACCTACAAGGTCCCTTCCAACTCTGCTATTGTATTGTATTGTATTGTATTATTGTATAGTGACCGTTTGAAGTTACAACGGCACTGAAAAAAGTGACTTATAACCATTTTTCACACGTATGACCATTGCAGCATCCCTTGTGGTCACATGATTTACATTCGGATGCTGGACAACTGATTCCTGACAGTTAGAACAATTAATCAGTGGAAGAGAAATTGCCTCCAGAAGTTGTGAATGCCCCAACACTACAAGTCTTCAAGTAGATGTTGGATAGCCATTTGTCTGTAACGGTATAGGGCTTCCTAGGCAGGGAGTTGGACTAGATGACCTCCAAGGTCCCTTCCAACTCTGCTATTGTGTTGTACTGTATTGATTCATATTTATGACGGTTGCAGTGCCCGGTGTCACCTGATCCCCCTTTGCGACCTTCTGACGAGGAAAGTCAATGGGGGAAGTCAGATTCACTTAGAAACTGTGTTACTAATTTAACAACTGCAGGAATTCACTTAACAAGTGCTGCAAGAAAGTTCGTAAAATGAGGCAAAATTCAGATTTTTCACTTAGCATAAATTCAGGGCTCAGTTGTGATCATACGTCAAGGACCTACCTGTATCATGCTTTGGCGGGCTAGTAACTACCTGAGGAGGGATGGATGGAGATCAAGTGGACAGTTCCGAGTTTTTCCTTACCTGCCTTGGGGTCCTTGTCATTTAACCATGGGCTACCCCACACTGGTAGTTATGACATCCCATCCAACCAAGTGGGAAGTGGGAAGGAGAAAGATGTAACACACACATCAATGGTGGGATTCAAAAAATTTCACTACGGGTTCTGTGGGCATGGTGGGTGTGGCATGGCATGGCTTGGTGGGCGTGACAGTGGAAGGATACTGCAAAATCCCCATTCCCTCCCGATCATCTGGGACTCAGGAGGCAGAGAATAGATAGGGGTGAGGCCAGGCAGAGGTGGTATTTATCGGTTCTCCAAACGACTCAAAATTTCTGCTATCGGTTCTACAGAACTGGTCAGAACCTGCTGAATACCACCTCTGACACACATACACACAAATAACCAGGAACGCAGTTCGTGGGCCACGTGGCCAGGAAACCAATATTCCCTTTTTCTATTTTACTGTCCACTCAGTAATATGGTATTATGAGGCAACCATTTTTTCCCAGACCTCAGGATAGGAAATGAAGCTCTATCACGTCTCCTGAGTATTACCACAGCTTACTATCTTGAGGTAAGGCTTGTCTGTGCCTGCCTAAACAAAAAAAAGGTTAAAAAAAAGAACCCTTAATTTTGAGCTGTCTATATCTTTAGGGATAAAAATACATACTTAATTATTTTAATGGCTGTGTGTCACAATTCCTCCAACTTCACCAACTGTGGTGCAGCAACAAGTGAGCAATTTAAAACTTTGGCCAGCAATTGGTTTGGGTTTTATTCTCGATAGCAAAAATAGGCTATAAACCCTTAGGGTGTGTCAAGACTGCAGAAAGGTCTGGCTAAAAATATGTTGTTGCATAAGGCAAAAGTACAATTTTGCACAAAGAAGTCAACTCAGTTGGTAAAACGAGCGAGAAAACAGTATTTCCAGAGTTTCAATGGGGAGCAACCCTGAGGCCGTGTAGCATCCTCTACTTTCTCTTCTCTTAAGAACATAAGAACATAAGAATAGCCTTGCTGGAACAGGCCACAGCCCATCCAGTCCAGCATTCTGTCTCACACAGTGTCTCAACATTTGGTTCAGGGTCTTCCCAAGCAGATGTCTTCACCTGCTTATGATTCCCTGCAAATGGCATTGAGAAATATCCTGCCTATCTCTCCAACCCGGAGGATGTCCTTAGGCATCCATAATGATAGCCATTGATACCCTTGTTCTCCATGAACTCGTCTAATCCTTTCTTAAAGGTGCTGAGGCTGACAGCTGTCACCACTTCTTCTGGCAGGGAGTTCCATAGACCAGTGATCCTCTGGGTGAAAAAGTACTTCCTCTTATTTGTTTGAGGTCTAGCTTCCAAAAGTTTCATGGAGGGCCCCCTAGTTCTAGTGTTGTGCGATAGGGAAAACCGTTTTTCCTTTTCTATTTTGTCCACACCGTGCATGATTTTATAGACTTAGTTCTCCACTTCTTCATTCTCCACTTCCCAAAGATAAGATAAAATCTGACATCTGTATGGAATCTGCAATACATCACTGCTCTCATTCATAGTACAGGTAGTCCTTGACTTACAACGGTTCATTTTGTGGCCGTTCAAAATTACACAGCACTGAAAAAAGTGACTTATGACCATTTATGACTGTTCTTCACATTTTGACCATGATCAAAATTCAGACACTTGGTAACTACTCATATTTATGACGGTGGCAGTGTCTCGGGGTCATGCGATCCCCGTTTGTGACCTTCTGACAAGCAAAGTCAATGGAGGAACCCGATCCATTTAACAACCATATTACTAACTGAACAACTGCTGCGCTTCACTTAACAACTGTAGCAAGAAAGGCTATAAAAAGGGGCAAAACTCACGTAACAAATGTTTCCCTTAGCAACTTAGAAATTTTGGGCTCAATTGTGGTTGTAAGTCGAGCACTACCTGTATTTTATTCCAAATGCTCTTTTAATAATTAAGAGCTAGATGCATGGGGTGTAGTGGCTAAGATGCTAGGCCAGGAGCATGAGGGTCCTTTAGGATCGGTGACCTTGGGCTAGTCCCTCTCTGTGTCTCTGTCTCTCTTCTGTCTCTTCTGTCTCTCTGTCTCTGTCTCTCTCCCTCTCTTTCTGTCTCTTTGTCTGTGTGTGTCTGTCTGTCTGTCTGTCCCTCTCTCTCTGCTAAGAAATAACACTATTTTGCGAGGCCTTATTTTACATTCATTGGAAACTCACTCTGTGAATACAACCGTTGAGTTTGGTCAAGCATAATTGAGGTGTCTTGGGTCTCTTGCTTTCTTAAGATCTTTGGCCTTCTTGTAAACGAAGAGATCTTTCCCAAGTTTGTTAGGGCTTTTCTTGAGCATTTCTCTCTGGTGCTTTTTCTGTATAGCAATGTGGGTCACTTCCTGAACCTCAGAAAAAGATGGTGTCATCTCTGTTCTTCAAGGAGGAAAACAGTTGTCCTCAACCCTGACATTTCTCAGGTTCCAAAATACTGGGGTGGAGGGGTGGAAGAAGCCATGGCTTGTCATTTCTAGAAATTAAATTGGTATGAAACAGATGTAGCTTTGTAGTGCAGATGTGACATTTGGTGGCAAGAGTCTGTCTAATGGCATGCCAGAATTTTGTCCATAGAGTAATTAGATGAGTGTTGATAGCTTATTTTCTGCATTATAAAGTGTCTGACACTTAAGAAATGTAATGAAAATGTAATGAAAAGAATGCATAGCATAGAGGAAATGAACAAAAGGTTTTTAATAATAATAATAATAATAATAATTTTAATACTTATAAACCGCACCCTCTCCCCACAGGGACTCGGGGCGGTGCACAGGGAAGATAAAAACAATAACTATATACAACAATTCATATTAAAAATAAATTAAACAATACCTGCGCTAAAATACCCATTAAAACTAGCTACACTAAAAATCCCCAATAAACCCAAAAACAGAGGAGTAACTATCCCAGGCCGGCAAGGCAGAAGAAGTGTGTTTTTAGTTTAAGACGGAAGGAGCGGAGGTCCGTGGTGGTCCTAATGTCGGGGGGGAGGTCGTTCCAGAGGGCTGGGCCCGCCACAGAGAGAGCCCTTCCCCTGGGTGTCGCCCGCTGACAAAGTCTAGTGGACGGCACCCGGAGAAGTCCCTCTCTGGGAGCGAATCGGCCGTGAGGATGTATGAGGCAGGATCCGATCCCGCAGATAGCTAGGTCCCGAGCCATGGAGCGCTTTAAAGATGATAATTAATACCTTGAAGCGCACCCGGAAGACAACAGGCAGCCAGTGCAGCTCGCGCAGGAGCGGTGTTACATGGGTATACCTTGTGGTACCCATAATTGCTCGCGCGGCTGCGTTCTGGACTAGCTGAAGTCTCCGGGTGCACCTCAAGGGAAGCCCCATGTAGAGAGAGTTACAATAGTCCAGTCGGGATGTCACGAGCGCGTGAGTGACTGTGCGAAGGGCGTCCCGATCCAATAGGGGGCGCAATTGGCGAACCAGGCGGACCTGGTAAAACGCCCTCCTGGCCACGGCTGTCACTTGATCTTCCATGGACAGCCGGGTATCCAGGAGGACACCCAAATTGCGCGCCCCATCCACAGGGGCAAGATGTTCGCCCCCTACGGCCAGCGTTGGAGTGAGCTGGTTGAAACGGGCAGCCGGAAACCACAGCCACTCGGTCTTGGTCGGTTGAGCCTGAGTCCGTTACTTCCCATCCAGATCCGCACGGCTTCCAGGCACTGGCACATCACCGCTACGGCATCATTGGGGTGGTTTGGGGTAGATATATACAGCTGGATGTCGTCAGCGTAAAGGTGGTACTCTACCCCAAAACCACGGATGATCTCACCCAGCGGCTTCATGTATGCATTAAACAGGAGAGGCGAGAGGACCGACCCCTGAGGCACCCCGCATGTGAGGGGTCTCGGGGTCGACCTCTGCTCTCCTGCCAACACAAATTGCGATCGGCCAGAGAGGTAGGAGGAGAACCACCGCAAAACGGTGCCTCCCACCCCCAACCCCCCCAGCCGATGCAATAGGATACCATGGTCGATGGTATCGAAAGCCGCCGAGAGGTCTAATAGGACCAGGATGGAGGAACACCCCCCATCTCTGGCCCTCCAGAGATCATCCACCAATGCGACCAATGCCGTCTCGGTGCTATGCCCGGGCCGAAAGCCGGACTGGCGCGGGTCTAGATAATCAACTTCCTCCAGGTGACGGGGAAACTGTTGCGCCACCACACTCTCAACAACCTTCGCCAGAAAGGGAAGGTTGGAGACTGGACGATAGTTATTTAATAGAGCTGGATCCAAAGAGGGCTTCTTAAGGAGGGGCCTCACCATCGCTTCTTTTAGGGAAGCAGGCAAGGAACCCTCACTTAAGGATGCGTTGACAACCTCTTGGAGCCAGCCTCGTGTCACCTCCCAGGATGCCAGTACAAGCCAGGAGGGACACGGGTCCAATAAACATGTGGTGGCTCGCAGTCGCCCACGTAACCTGTCCATATCCTCGGAAGTAACGGAGTCAAACTCCTCCCAAACAAGATCTGTCTCGTGGCATCCCACTGGGCCATGAACGGGGGCTAACTCGTTCTGTATCTGAGCGATTTTCTCCTGCAGAAAAATCACAAATTCCTCTGCTCTACCCTGTAACGGGGCTTCCCGCACCCTCTGTTGAAGGAGGGAGCGGGTCACCCTAAACAGGGCGGCAGGGCGGTTGTCTGCGGATGCTATGAGAGTAGCACAATGATGGCGTTTGGCCACTCTCAGCGCCACAATGTAAGTCCGTAAATGGGCTCTTACCTGTGTCCGGTCAGATTCAGAACGGGTAGACCTCCATCTTCCCTCTAGGCATCTCTTGCGGCGTTTCATCACCCGTAGCTCCTCGGTAAACCAAGGAGCCAGGGTGTTTCGGCGCCGCAAGAGAGGCCGCAAGGGCGCGACCCGATCCAGGGCTCCCGTGGTCGCAATATTCCATGCGGCCACGAGGTCCTCCATCGGGGCGCGGGTCAGGGGTACAGGAACTGGCCCAAGTGCCGTTTGGAACCCATCCGGGTCCATCAGGCGCCTGGGGCGGAACCAGATTGGTGACTCAGGTTCCGCCTCCCCGCGGAGGGGAGCAGCGGTCGGAAAGTCGAGCCGGAGAAGTGAGTGGTCTGACCATGACAAGGGTGTGATGACTAAATCCCCTATACCCAGATCACTCTTCCATTGGCCTGAGACAAAGATGAGATCCGGTGTATGTCCACCCTCGTGAGTGGGGCCTTGAATTAATTGGGTCAGGTCCATGGCCGTCATGGAAGCCATGAACTCCCGAGCTACCACGGATGACTCGCCCACCGATGGCAGATTAAAGTCCCCCATGACTACAAGTCTGGGGGTCTCAACTGCCACAGTAGCGATCACCTCCAGGAGCTCGGGCAGGGCTGCTGCTACATAGCGGGGAGCCAGGTATACAACCAGCAAGCCCAACTGCCTCCCTAGGCCCCACTTCACACAGAGGGACTCACAACCGGTAGTCTGTGGCACAATGGTCTCTCTTGGCTCAAGACCTTCCTTTACAATGACCGCTACCCCACCACCCCTACCTAGGGCCCGGGGCTGATGAAAAGCGCGGTAACCTGGTGGGCACATTTCAACGAGGGGGAGTCCTCCCTCGTGGCCCAACCAGGTCTCCGCAATTCCAGCCAGGTCCACTGTTACTGGAATTGACCTCCAGTAACAGTGGAATTGAAATAGTTGGCTAGTAGATTCGGGGTTGAGAAAGCAGAGAATTACTTGACCTAAGGGCTCATTAATGTACAAAATTCACTGCAGAGAAGATTATTAGAGTATGGGGAAATTTATGGAAAAAGAGAGGTGGATTTAGGAAAAGTACTTAACAGAATAACAGAGTTGGAAAGGATGTCAATGGTCTTCTAGTCCAATCTCCTTCTCAGGCAAGAAATCCTAAATGAAACAAACAATAGGGTGGTGCAGTGGTTAGAGTGCAGTACCTACTTCTGCCTGCTCTACCGGCTGCCTGCAATTTGGCAGTTCACATCTCAAAAGGCTCAAGTTTGACTCAGTCTTCCATCCTTCCGAGGTGGGTAAAATGAGGATCCAGATTGTTGGAGGCAATATGCTGACTCTGTAAACCGCTTAGAGGGGGCTGGCAAGCACTGGAAAGTGGTATATAAGTGTAAGTGCTATTGCTATTGCTTTCCAAGTACATATAAATTATATTAAAGGAATCAAAATATCTTTACAATCCCCAAGGCATATCACAACCATTATGACCATTTGTTTAGCAACCATTCAAAGTTAAAATGGTGCTGGAAAAAATGACTAACGATTGGTCCTCACGTTTATGTCCATCACAGTGTTCCTGCGGTAACATGATCAAACTTTGGGTGCTTGAATTTACCAACAAGAATTTATGATGGTTGCAACATCTCAGGGTCACATGATTCTCAACCTTCCTGGGAATTTCCAACAAAATCAATTTCACTTAACGATCACGTCAAATGGGTCTTAAAATTAGGCATAAAGTCACATAACAACCAAATTGCTTAGTGATGGAAGTTTCAGTTGTGAATTGAGACATAATTATCGCAGGATTGGAGTAATAAAACTATAGTAATTGCAAACATCATTGGTCTATTCTAAAATAGGATTTTAATATTTGGGGTAAAGGATATTTCAATTTCTCCCAGATTGCCACCAACATGCCCTGTTTGCCATAAACATAGCTGTAAGTTGCATCGAAAAAAAGGTTTACATTTATTACAATATAACATGAGAATTTTGTCTGATGCAGATTTCTGCCATGGAGCTTTCAAATTAGAATAGGATCTTCAGCAAAGAGCAAAAACTTTCATCTGATGATTATAATGCAATGTTGGTGTCCTTTATCTGCAATTCTGCCTTTGATTAGGGACAAAATGATGGCCAAAAATGAACAGCTTAAAACTTCCGTTGTTTGTTAATTTATGGAAGAACAATAACACCAAGGATAATCTATACATCCCTTTTAAGACTGAAATGGGGGTTGCTTTGTTCTCATTATTACTCATTTGTTTCTTTGTTTGTTCATTTCTATACCTTGCACGCTCCTATCCTGCAAGACAAACTGTGGTGATTAAAAATAGAATTATTAAATAATAATGAGAATCAGAAAATAGCACAAAATACTATTGAATGTAAAAATTGTGGTGTACCAAAGCAATAAATAATAAATACAAATAAAATAAAATATAAATAAAAAGCGGGAGTTATAAATATAAAATAAGCTTGCATCAATAATTAAAATCTGACAATAAAATAGGCTACTAGGAAAGAAAAGTGAGTAAAAAATAGGTTTTAAGGTTTTTCTTAAAGCATAAGAAGGAAAAGGCTGTTTGGAATGACTGGGGATAGAATTCCAGAGTACTGGAACTGCATCGATTCATTCTTGTGAATTTATGGGCTATTAAGGATCACACACAAGAAAAGGTCTGTGAAGAATGCACAATGTGAAAGAAGAGCGAAGAGAAGAGCTTGTCTACACGGAAATGCTAGGCAGACAACTTCCTTCATACATCAGCAGTTGTTTAGTTGTTTTTTTTAGGGGGGGTAAGGAAAGCCATTCAGACAAGGATATGAAACCATTCATGGTAGCGCATGATGTTCAAAACATAACAAGTTGTTTTCCTCTGTCTTTGAGGAAATGTCAGGGCTGATTCAAATGTATAAAGCCACAGGGATGATTTTTTTTGGATGAAAAAATATTTGCTGCTTTTTTAAAATTGTAACCTGTCAAGCAGTGTTTGATCAGATCAAAACTAGAGAATTTGTTAAAAGGAAGAATGGAATGGAATGGAATGGAATAGAATAGAATAGAATAGAATAGAATTCTTTATTGGCCAAGTTATTTTAAATTCCTGTGCGCCGCCCTGGGTCCTTTTGGAGAAGGGCGGGATACAAATCGAATAAAACTATAAACTATAAACTATAAGTGTGATTGGACACACAAGGAATTTGTCTTTGGTGCAGATGCTCTCAGTGTACATAAAAAGACAAGATACATTGATCAAGAATCATAAGGTACAACACTTAATGATAGTCATAGGGTTCAAATAAGCAATCAGGAAATAATATTAATATAAATTGTAAGGATACAAGCAACAAAATTACAGTCCTGCAGTTATAAGTGGGAGGAGATGGGTGATAGGAACGATGAGAAGACTAATAGTAATAGTAATGCAGCCTTAGTGAATAGTTTGACAGTGATGAGGGAATTATTTGTTTAGCAGAAAAAACTGTTCTTGGGTTTAGTTGTCTTGGTGTGCAATGCTCTATAGCGTTGTGTTGAAGGTAGGAGTTGAAACAAATTATGTCTAGGATGCGAGGGGTCTGTAAATATTTTCACAAGCCTCTTTTTGACTTGTGCAGTGTACAGATCCTCAGTGGAAAGCAGGTTGGTTGTAATTGTTTTTTCTGCAGTTCTGACTATCCTCTGAAGTCTGAGTCTGTCTTGTTGGGTTGCAGAGCCAAACCAGACAGTTATAGAGGTGCAGATGACAGACTCAATACTTCCTCTGTAGAACAGAATCAGCAGCTCCTTGGGCAGTTTGAACTTCCTAAGTTGGCGCAGAAAGAAAAAAATTTGTGCTTTTTTGATGACGTTTTTGATGTTAGGTGTCCATTTTAGGTCTTGCACTACAATAGCACTACAGGCCGTATTAATTGATGGACCACTGTTCCAATTCAGTATACACCAAATAAGTATCTCATAGATCAATGCTTCTCAATTTTGGCAATTTGGGAATTCTGGGAGTTGAAGTCCAGACATCATAAAGTTGTAAATCATAGCAGAACCCGAAGGGTTGTTTAAAAAAAAAAAGATTTACAAACTCACATATTTAAAGTGTCTTAATTCCACTAAGTGTGCAGGCTGCGTGTTCTTAAATGTTTTGTCATAGCCAGACGACTGTAGATACTTGCTAAACATGTTTCCATTATGAAATGTTTGTGGATTCTTTTTCCAGTCACAAATGGTTAATGCAGCCCTTTCATGTTCGGAGCACCCTTCCCTTTTCCTAATTTAGCATTTGTTTTTCAATTCACTGATGATGTTCATTCAGAAGGAAACAAGAAAGAGGTATGGGGGCCTCAAAATAGAAATAAAAAATAGAAGCTGTAGGGATCTGGAGTTATTATGGCAGTTAGACAAAAAAAAAAACCCAATTATTTTGGTAGTATTTTCTGCCAGAGATATTCTTTCTGCTTTAAGAACAACAGTTGGTCTTATATACATGCAGAATTATTATTAAATCATAAATAGTCAATGGCATCAAGTCATTGTATGCAAGGATACCGGCTGCTTAAACTGACCAGATCCCAAACAAGTAAACATCTCTTCATGTTTTTTCCCATTCTAACCAGATAAGACCAGCAGACAGCTCCCTCCAGTCTCCCAGTGCTAAAGAATTCATGTTCCATCCAGCGGCTTTCATTTTGACACTAGAAAACACCTCAAGCTGTTAATATGCAAGCAATTAATGGCAAATTGCCATTGTTTTTAGTTTCAGTCCTTCTGTGGAACACAATCTTTATTTCTGGTCTTCTTTCCAGATTTTTTTAAAAGGTGGGAGGAGAGAACTGTTTTGAGAAGTAGTAAAGGCTTTTCTATCCAGGGCATTGTGAGAACAAGGTTTCCTGGAGCTTTCCAAAATAAGTTTAGTTATAGCTTTAATGTCCTTGACTGCTTGTAATCTCGTGCAGACAGTTGGGAGTATAAGTAAAAGCGGAAACAAAATGTGGCAGGCACTTTCCCAGGCTATTTCGTTCCATTTTCCTTTGCTTTATCTTTTTTCTTCTCACACCACCCAGATTTTATAGCTACTGAATATGCTCAGTTCACATTGGACTAATTGGGACACTTAATATAAACTTGGAGCGCTCTGAGCTTGGCTGTGTGCTTGAAGGTGTTTCATTACCCTACTAAGCGACATCATCCGGGTGAGGGAGGATGTGGTTTGTGTCCTATACTTAAAATCCCACATACTCAATCAAGCTTACTTCTACTAAGTAAGCAGAAGACCTCAGTATGAAACTGACCAAGCAAGGGGGAATAGAATGGAATATCCGAGGAAAGGCAACAAGCCCCACACTTCCTTGTAAAGCTGAGGTTACCTCTAGTTGGGTAATGAAATATCTGCAAGCAGATAAACAACCTCAGAGAGCACCAAGGACTCAACAGTTCAACCCTGAGCTACCTAAATTCTTTACTATTGGAACATAATATAGATGTTGCATTTCCTTGTATATGGATTTTGCCTTTCTGGCAATCTAAGAAACTATAATCAGAATGACCATATTTTGAGACTATAACAGTCTTCTGCTGCCTGGTGACCCCAGAGGTATCAATCTACAGTTCCCATCATCTCCAACTAACATTGCCTAAACATCTGGACTAATTTTTTTGACACTTGGTAAATGTTGGATTAAAGGGATGTGGTGGCTCAGTGGCTAAGATGCTGAGCTTGTCGATCAGAACGGTCAACAATTTGATGGTTTGAATCCCTAACGCCGCGTAATGGAGTGAGCTCCCATTACTTGTCCCAGCTTCTGCCAACCTAGCAGTTCGAAAGCATGTAAAAATGCAAGTAGAAAAATAGGGACCACCTTTGGTGGGAAGGTAACAGTGTTCCTTGCGCCTTCGACATTTAGTCATGCCGGCCACATGACCACAGAGACGTCTTTGGACAGTGCCGGCTTTTTGGCTTTGAAACAGAGATGAGCACCGCTCCCTAGAGTCAGGAACGACTAGCGCATATGTGTGTGGGGAACCTTTGCCATTATCTTTTTAAATGTTGGATTAGTCCCTACAGTTTCTTGGCATGGCTTTTCAGATATTTAACAGATTAACAAAGTTGGAAGGGACCTTGCAGGTCATCTAGTCCAACCCCCTGCCCAAGCAGGAGACCCTACATCTGCCTTTACTTAGGATTGAACTCACAACCTCCTGATTGGGAGGCTATTTCCCCTTTCCTAGGACTGAGAGAGAGGGTCTGGCCCAAGGTCATCCACCTGCCTTCATACCTAAGGCAGGACTAGAATTCACAGTCCCCCACTTTCTAACCCTGGTGCACTACACCAAACTGACTCCCTATCTAGAAGAATACAATTTCTGTCTATGTGAGTGGGAAGAGAGATCACCTTGTAATTTAATTTACCTGCCTGCTCGGCTCACCTAGTAGCCAGTCAGGTGCTTTAAAAAAAAATCAGATGCCTGGTATAAAGATAATTGCTTTCTCTCCTTGTGTGCCCCAGGCATGTGGTTATTAGATGGATATGAACAGCCAAGTTTCTGGTAGATAATTTTAGTTTCCTTTATTGCCAAAAGGGCCAATAAAGTGGCATTTCATTGCTCTCATTGAGACATTTATTTCTAGGGGGGGAAATGCATGCAGGAATCATTCCATTCCTGTTGGTAAGCATGGGAGCCAATTATCAAGCTCCAGGTTTTTTGTTAATGAGAAATGTTTAGGCTATGTTCTATTCTTATCAAAAATTCTAAGGCAGTTTACAATACGACAAGTACATTATCCATAAATAAAACCAATCTGGAAAATAGTTACTGCATACCAAAGGAGAGGGAACCATACTTCCAAGGGACTCATTGTCCTTTGATAACTAACGAAGAGACACAAAACAGTACTGATTATATTCCCAAATTAAGTGAAATGGCCTTGCCGTTTTATATTACTTTATTCTGAATTATTTTGATCCCTTCTTTGCTGTTTTCAAGGTGACTTGCAAATCAACAGAATAAATAGACACTGAGGGTTTTTTTTAAAGGTGAAACAACAGTTTGTTATAACCCAGCGAAAAAGGGGAAAAAGCAAAATGCATTATGTAGCAGAAATGCACACAGCCTCAAAGAGAGAATCGTAATCCCCTGACACTAGTTCTAACTGGCTGCCAAAAAGCTAAATATAACAGCCTCCAGTAAGTTTAATTGACACCTGACTTAGGCAGTTCGAAGTCAATTAATCATAGGATTCTTAATTGATTCTGTATCTGAATGAACTTTCTCATAAGCACATTCCTGAATATATGATGCCTAAAATATTCCTAAAGAGATTTTCCTTTTCCTTTCACATGAAAATATCTTCTAAGGCAACATTTGTCATCCGTGGGTTTGTGTTAAAAACATAAGGTGTGATTTAAACATCTCCTTCCATATTTATCGCAGGACCTTTTTAAAAAAATCAATATTTAGCACTTTTATATCCCACTGCAATTGAAAGAATGTTGGTGACCTTCAAAATATTTTTTAAAAATTAAAGCATCAACAGTACCATTCAGTTTCAAAAAAAATAAATCTGCATTATGAAATCATAACCCAGTAAATCAACTGCAACCATCACAAAAAGGTAGAAAGAAACAATAAACCTCCCTCCCTCCCAGAATGAAAGAATAGAAGGTGAAGTAATCATGAATTTAAATGGAACACTTTCCAAAATAACTTCATTTTTTATATCTTTTTTTAATAGTTTTTTATTATAATTTTCCACAAGTTATACATATAAACATATCATTTTTTTCATTTTTTATATCTATCTTCAGAGAAGAGCTTCGTTTTTAATATTAATTCATCAGGGAGGAAGCTAATCGGATCTCCCTTAGAAGACTTTTCCAAAATACCAACATTGCCACTGCAAAGCAGCATATTCTAGATTTTCTTCCTTCATCTCCTAGAAATGCAGAATTCCACTTTAATTATATATAGACATATTATAAAAATGGTGGAGAATTCTGGAAGTTGGCACTCAGACAAATCAGCCATAAACAGGCACATAGAGATAAGCAACATCTACACACCATTCAAAAGAGACAGTAAAAAAACCTGCTAAACAAAAAACCCAAAACATCTCCTCACCAGGAATCAAATCCAGATCAGCAGAAGCTAACACCAAGAGTAACACTAGAACAACAATCAAGGAAATACCAACTCAAACAAACAAGCTAACAGTAAACAACAGCCGATTCAATGAACCGCCAAGAATTCTCTCACCAACACTGACAGGGCAAGCCACTAGAACAGTGTTGGTGAACCTTTTTGGCACCAAGTGCACATGTGCCTGAAACCGGAAGAGCAGCCCCCTGGTGCACATGCGGGCTCCGGGAAGGTAATCTTCTGGTTTCCAGTGCGCATGCTAGCTGGTCTTCGTACATGCATGTACATGCCAGAAACCAGAAGATCATCTTCTTGGTGCGCGCAATTTGCACCGGGAGGCTGCTCTTCCAGCTTCTGGTGCGTGTGAAGACCAGCTTCTGGTGCGTGTGAAGACGTGCGTGTGAAGACCAGCTGGCCAGCATGCCAGAACCTGGAAGAGCAACGAGCAACAGCTCGTCTGCCCAGAGAGATGGCTCTATGTGTCATTTCTAGCATGCGTGCCATAGGTTCGACCTCACCGCACTAGAATAACAGAGAGCAAACCCCTCTCTTTGGATCCCAGAAACATGTTCCATATATTGTTGATTGCATTGGAGAGTTGACCAATTGTGGCTGGCTTAAATCAGAGTTTTGTCATTTGGAGGGTGGATAACCACACGTTTTGATATCATGGCCACTTGTGGACAAACAAGAGACTGTAATTTTTTCATAGAGCCTGGAACTATTTTAAAATACCAGTGTAGTTTTGATGGCCTGGCTGATTCCGGAGTCTGTGCTTCTTTCTTTCTTTGAAAATCATTTTGACTGCCCATCATACAGCATCTGCATAGCTGTCGGTGAAAGCAGAGGGCTCTGTCGAAACAGGCAAGTTGTCAAATGCTATTCTTCCTTCGCCTGTATATGAGGGGAAGGCACAGATCTGAGATGGGGGAAGAAACAAGCTGAAACTCAGTCAGATATCTTACCAGTTCATTTACTCTTCATGACCCTTGTCCAGCTCTTAGTGCTGGTTCCTGAAATTTCAGTGGAAGGGGGGTATAGCTGTAGCAACAGCTGCGGCTCCTATTGTCAACAAAATTCATTCGCCGTTTCTTTAAAAAAAACACCACATCTCACTTGTGACATACAAGCATTTTGGATATCCTTCATTGTTTCATTTGTAGAATTTTGAATTCCATTTCATACGGTGAACTCGATACAAAAAAAACCATGCTATTAAACTTTTTTAAATCAAGCTATTCTCCAAAGCACCTGAAGGCAGGACAAGAAGCAATGGATGGAAACTAATCAAGGACAGAACCAGCCTAGAAAGAAGGGGAACTTTTCTAATTGAACAATTGATCAGTGGAACTGCTTGCCTTCAGAAATGGTGGGTGGAACCTGGATGTTTTTAAGAAGAGATTGAACAACCATTTCTCTGGTTTTGTTTTGATTTGCTCCCATATAAATTTGTTTTGCAAAATATTATTTATGCTGAAGGAAACAATGGAAACATGCAATGGATATATGGGACAATCAGCAACATATTGGTTATGAATTTGCCTCTTATTGCTGATACATAACTTCTGTTGTCCCAGTGGGAGGTTTTCACCAATCCTAGCAGACTAAGCCCTTTAATCGGAGATCTCAAGGAATGAAACTGAAGCATTCCTGGGTACTAAATGTAGAGTTCTGCCACTGGGGTAAAGGTTCATATGAGCATTTGAAGCTAGGTCAAACCACTGGATTGTCAACTGCTATAAGTTCTTCTCTATTTTTTTTAAATTCTCTGAAGAGGATGCTATGCCTTAAACTCCTTCCTTGTTGTAATAAGTTGGAGGTACACATAAAACACATAATATTCCTTTTTCTTTTTAGTTTGATCAGGCTATGGTTTATATCTTTATGATTATGTGCTTATGATTAGTTCAACAAATTATGGTAAAACAAATAGGGCAACATGTTTTGTGAATCCTCTAAAGCAGGGGTGTCAAACTCAAGGCCCAGGGGCTGGATCCAGCCCACAGGGTACTTTGATCTGGTCCCGGGGGAGGGGCACCCTGGAAACAGCAAAGGATTGGCCCGCGGTGTTTCTGCCAGTGAAAACAGGTTCCCTCACATGGCTCTCCCGAGTTCCATTTTTACTGGCAGAGGGTTGCAGGAGGCCGTGGCAGCCAAAAACTGAGCTCGGGAGCCACTTGTGGCATGCATGCCATAGGTTCACCATCACAGGTCTATATTAATCAAAACCCAAAGGAAGCTCTGGGTTAGCAAACAAAAATCAATATAAACAATACATTTTTTTAAATGTACAAGATCAAAAAAGCTTTATTCATAAATATCACAAAAGCAAAAATAAAAATCATAGTGGAGGAAGGATAAAAATAGCCACCTCAAACCCTGCTAGCATTGGAAATTAAATACTTCGGCATTTTTGAAAAGTGCTATCCATTCTTTCCTGTGATTAGAATCTTTTATGTTGTAAGACAGGGGTCTGCAAAGTCGGCTCTTTTAAGACTGGTGGACTTCAACTCCCAGAGTTCCCCAGCCAGCATGCTGGCTGGGTAACTCTGGGAGTTGAAGTCCACCAGTCTTAAAAGAGCCGACTTTGCAGACCCCTGTTCTAAGACAATCATTTCAGTAATGAACAGCATCAATCCTCTCTAGTCCTTATTTTGCAATTTGACTTCGTTAATTTGGGACCTACTTCCTGAAGGAACAAATTCCAAATTTGCTCTTTCGTTGGTAAGATCACTCTTCTGATGCTTGATAATGGCGGTCCTATTCCTTCTTATCTGTCTCATCTTCAGGCTACATATTTCTATGTCGTTTCTGGTTTTCCTCCTAGGACAGGATATCCAGACTTCGTACCATTTTTATCACTGTACACTGTGCACATTTGAACTTTTCAGTTTTTTTTTTAAATAGGCCACAACTTTGCAGAAAAAGATCTGTCTAAATCATGATGGCATTGCAGCCCTGAATACATAAACTTACAATCCAGCAGAGCCATTTGTACGGGTTAGCAATTCTAATGAAAAGGACAATCTTTTCCAGTTTTGTCCCTTGTCATCTTCTTAACAAAAGATTCTGGGAATCTGGTTTTCTTCATGCATGCACCATGTACTCTGTTCCATTTGTGTCCTTATGGCAGGGGTGTCCAAACTTGGCAATTGTAAGACTTGTGGACTTCAACTCCCAGAATTCCCCAGCCAGCCCTGCTGACTGGGGAATTCTGGGAATTGGAGTCCATAAGTCTTAAAGTTCCCAAGTTTGGACGCCCCTGCCTTATGGTATCACTCCTTGGAATGCTTTGTTCCCAAAGGTGAAAAGCATTTTAAAAAACCACTATAGTTGTTGTTGTTGTTGTTGTTATTATAATTAAAAAGTGGGATCAAATGCACGAAATCCAGACATTTTATGCACTCACATATCCACACACATTTTTGAAGCCTCCATCACATCATATGGGTGTTTCTAATGCTTCATGACCCGGGATTTAAGGATCATGTGCCTTTTTGAGACAATAAGACTATTGCCTTTGGGCTTTAGACATACTTCACCAGATTATCATTTTGTCAGTAGCCACAAATCTTTTGGGAAACAAGAATGCAATTCTCATCTTGTGAACTACTTTGGGAGCGGAGCAAAAGGAGCAAGACAAGAGCTTGTTAAGACATTATTAAAGTATGGATTACTTGCTTGCTTGAGTTATTTCGCACCAGTATACCAACAGTCAGTACTGTGTCTTTAGCATAAATCCAATAATGCATATGTATTTAGGTGGTAAAGCATTTAACTGAATGAGATGCAAAGTGAGAGAACAGTATTAGTCAGATTATCCCATTGAAAGAAAGAATTCTTAGGTGCTTAAAATGACTTTCATCACACCCTCCAAAACTGTGGCTGTTATTTTGCCTTGTTGTGTTCTCTTCATTCCTAGACTCGTCACACAGACCCTCTGTTTGGGTAGCTGCTTTGGTCCGGCTGGTTTAAGAGAAGGAGTGATAACTGTTTTTGCTGGTTTTGTGATTGAAATAATTGAAGATGTTGCCATCAATATGATGCTGTCAAAGCTCTAGGTCACCCATTGGCCTTCAGTATGTGGTTGTCAGACAGCCAGAATGAATTAAGGTCAAGCTCTTGAGTCTTTCTCTAAATTAAAGAAATATCGAGAGCCTCTTGTTCCTATCCCCTTACCACTTATTCTGTAGGTTTCTACTGAAAAACATCCCCTTTGCTAAAAGCGGTTACTACATACATAAAATTATTCAGTACATACTTAAGTTTGGATTACATTTCAGGGTTTATAAAAAAAAAGTTTGAAAAGAGTATAGAAAATGAAAGGGCTGGAAAAGCATCCATAAACTCAACCATAGTCATTATCTTATTTTCCAAAGAATGTAACCTCCCATGCTCTTAATGTTGAAAACATAAGGCAGGGTTTGTTTAATTGGGCAATCTCGGCATATCCTAAATGTTTCTTTATTGCAACAAAATTGTAGAACGAGATGCAAAGAAGAAGTGAGAAAAATACTCAGGAGGGAGAAGAATGTATTGCAATATTGTGGAGGAGGGCATGGAGAACCAACTGGTTCAATTAAAGGGAGGATCCTGGGCTCCTTGGTGCTCTCTGAACTTGATTGTTTTCTTACATTTCATTATCAAACTAGGTAACATCATCTGCCCTGAGCATCTTCTTGTATGTCAGCAAGTTGATTTGATCCATGGCTTTCATTATTCTCAAGTACTTCGTTGAGTTAGCAGTAGCAGGATTTACTTTCCTTACAATGATATCTCAGCAATGGGTATTATTGGTTGATTCCCCCCCCCCCCCTTCCTCCATCCAAGTAAATAGCTGGATAACAATATTTGGAAAAAGCTGAATCAATATGCAAGGCTCACTTCTGAAGTTTTTGCAGAGTAGTGAATGGTTGCTTGCAGTATTTTGAGATAGACCACCATAAGAGGTTGAGACTCTAGAACAGGGGTAGTCAACCTTTTTATATCTACCGCCCACTTTTGTATCTCTGTTAGTAGTAAAATTTTCTAACCACCCACCGGTACCACAGTAATGGTGATTTATAAAGTAGGGAAGTCAATTAAATTAAAAAAAGGAAAGTGCTTCAGTATTGGACAAAACCTCTACCGCCCACCATGAAAGCTGGAACGGCCACTAGTGGGTGGTAGGGACCAGGTTGACTACCACGGCTCTAGAAAGAGTGCAGAGAAAAGCAACAAAAGATGACTAGGGTTAATGGGTATAATGAATAATTGAAGCATATATGAATGGAAATATTTAATAACTATTTGTGGTAGCAATTGAAAATTAGTACTGGAATTGAATATGTTGTATACTCCATAGATAATTTGAGCACATAATGCTCAATAATAGCGATGTATTTAGTTATGTTTGATGGATAACCTGTGATTCTAATTCTAATTGCAAGAACTGATGCACAAAAACTTGTAACCAAACGACATGCTTGATGAAATTGAGGAAAGTGTTTTAAATGTGTTGTTTTGTCTTTGTTTGTTTTAAAATAAAAATTTTATTCAAAAAAAAAGATGACATGGGGATTGGAGGCTAAAATATATAAAGAACGGTTGCTGGAATTGGGTATGTCTAGCCTGATGAAAAGAAGGACTAGGGGTCACATGATAGCAGGGTTCCAATATCTCAGGGGTGGCCCCAAAGAAGAGGGAGTCAAGCTGTTCTCCAAAGCACCTGAGGGCAGGATAAGAAGTAATGCGTGGAAACTAATCAAGAAGAAAAGCAATCTAGAACCCAGGAGAAATTTCCTGACAGTCAGAACAATTAATCAGTGGAACAACTTGCCCCCAGAAGTTGTGAATTCCCCAACACTGGAGGTTGTAAAGAAGAGATTAGATAACCATTTGTCTGGAATGGTATAGGGCAGAGGTTCCCAAACTTGACAACTTTAAGACTTGTGGACTTCAATTCCCAGAATTCTATACCATACTATACTATACTATACTATACTACACTACACTACACTACACTACACTACACTACACTACACTACACTACACTACACCACACCATACCATACCATACCATACCATACCATACCATACCATACCATACCATACCATACCATACCATACCATACTATTCATCATTAATCAATTTTGTTATTCTGTTATTAAAAACCCTATCCAAAAATACCTATAGATTGCTTAGATAAACAGTGTGTACATTATGGCATAAATGCTCTGATGTCTCAGGGAAGCTTCTGGCTTTAAAAACAGAAAGAAATAACATACTGTTTAAAGTGGTTGAACTATGTTTATCCTGCTAGCCTCCAAAAGAAGCTAACAAACACCATCGAAAATTAAAAATACAGTGAAACTTCAGTTTTATACCCCTTGATACAATGGGCTCTGCATGCAATAGACCAAATTCTATCATGGTTTATGGCATTTGCATAGTGATGCAGTTATGTCAATAACATTCCCATTCCAAGGGTGCAAATGATATAATTTGCAATATTTGTATCACAACAATGTCATGTTTTTCCATTTTCTTGACTTTAGAGAATATCACGTCCCCACCCCCCTGGTTGGTTTGTTAAAATAAAGGTTCACTGTCATTAATAGCAAGTATATTTTTTCTTGCGGTTAAAAAACCTCATTTCATCTTAGTGCCATCTTAGGTTTCCATGGTTAACTCCTAGGAGATGGAATTCAGAGCTATATTATCATTAACCTTGGAGAAGTTAATGTAACAATGTATTGGATATATTAACCCCACTATAAGAAAGACCTTTCTGATGGGGAGAGCTGTACAACAATGGAACAGTCTGCCTATTGAGGTTAACGTTCTCCTATCATGGCTAGTTTAATATACTTTCCTGCACATTAGAGAAGGTTGAATCAGATGATCTTTGGAATCTCTTCCGAGTCTACATTTCTACGACTTTACGTACATCCTATCCTTTATTCATTTGTTCTGTGTGTGTGTGAATGTGTGTGCGTATCTTCCATCAACTTGTTTCATGACCTTTAAAGCTGCCTAAATTGGTGGCTATTGCTGCATCTTGTAGCAGTGAGTGCCATAGATTAATTGTACATCATTCTGAATCTCCTGCCATTCAGCTTCAATGAGGGATTCTGAATTATACTATTTAATGGGAAGGAAAAATCCTTACATTGATTGTCCTTTCCATTTTAATTTTGCTAACCTCTCTCTCTTCTGAACAAAGTATCTTTAGGTGTGTGTATCTCTACGCACATACTCAAACTTCTTCATTTGTAGAGACATGATGCACAAAATTAAAAATTCACCACCCTCTTTATTCTTGCTGCCTGATTAACTCACGCTCCACATTTTTCTTGAACATCACCATTTATTTTAAAACGAGTCTTGGCTTCCCTAGGCATCAGCAAATCTGCTTGATATTCTAGAGTGGTTTAGCATTGGGTAATGAACAGTCATTAAATGGCCCTGAGTCACAAGTTTGCTTTCTGCTTTTAGGGTTCAGCCTACGCACATCTGTCTACTGTATGACAAGGACAGCTGGAGACATTTAATTAGACCTATAATTATAGGGCATGTGGTAACATTGCTGCTCTCAAAAGGGGATATCAAGGTGGAGATGCTGACTCTTGGAGAAGGAAAGGTGAAGACTTAGTTGTCCAGGGTGCTTAACCAAGCTGTTGGACAACAAATTTTACCTGCTTTGAGACAAGTGGTAGAATCTTGATAGCTTTTAAGGGAGGAAAAAAGCAATCTTGACTTGGGATACTCAAAAAGCAGAAAATAGGGTCTCTGAGTGACTATGTAACTGGGCTCACACATTATGCCAACTCCAGGTTTCTTTTAATTGTGGTTTCTTGGACAAGCCATAGCAGACAAGTTGACACAAAAGCTAAGCCATAAAACAGAATTTTGCAAGCCATGATAGAAGCCTGATTCACACAAAATCTCATATCAAACTGAAACCAGACAGGATATATTGTGTCTTGGACATTGTGTGACCTTGGCTTGTGTTAATTACATATTTTCTTCTTCCATCTCCTTTTTAATTTTCATTTGTAACCTCAGTTTTCAATACTGCTGAGAAAGCTAATGTCCTTTATAATATTCTACATCAGTCGTCCCAAAGGTACTTTTTTCAAGAGGCAACTAGACTTTCAGGTTTTTCTTCTAAGACGTTTGTGATCGTCGTCATCTACATCAATGTTTCCCAACCTTGGCTGCTTGAAGATGTACGGACTTCAACTCCCAGGATTCCCCAGCAAGCATTTGCATTTGCTGGCTAGGGAATTCTGGGACTTGAAGTCAACGCATCTTCAAGCAGCCATGGTTGAGAAACACTGATAGCCCCAAACCTCATACGATCTCTCCGCCCACCCTGTCATCTTGTAAAGTCCCTCTTCCTTGCTTGAAATGATTGAGATAAGCCGGGGATTTGATGGTTGCCATTAAATGCCTTTAAGCATAATGATGTATGAAACCACCGCACTGAGAATGCTAGTCCCTGGAGATGCATCATAGTTTCCATGCTAATCAATTCCTCCATCGAGCTTCCTGGATCATTATGGTGTGTGTGTATAACCAAGGCACAAAGATTGCACAGTTTTTGATAGCTGTAGAAATTGTATTAACAATGAAAATACTGATTCATTTATGTTTTTTTCTGACTTTCCCCTGCAGTACTTTTGGCTGTTTGTCCTCTCCCGAGGTTTGGTTGGCATTGGCGAAGCTAGTTACTCTACCATCGCTCCAACTATTATCGGAGATCTCTTCACCAAAAACACTCGGACACTTATGCTGTCGGTCTTTTACTTTGCGATCCCTCTGGGCAGGTATATACTTGTTTAATACATATCCTTGCTAGATTTCATTTCTTGTCTGGGCTAATTCATTTCTTTTTCAAGATGTAAACCTTTCATCTTTAACTCACCCTCTCCAAGTTCTCTAGATTCCTTTAGATTAGCCCTGTTAGCCTGCAGCAGGAAAATTGAGGTAGGTCCCTGGCATTGCTTTAAGGTGCAGAAAATTCAGTTAATCAGAAACAGGGAACATTACATCTTTGAAAGGGCTATTCGTGGCCAGCTGGCTGGCTGAAAATATTAAAGGGGACTCCACATAGAACAATTTTGCTGTAGATGTTGTTTGTGATGTTAGCCATCCTTGAAAGGTTTGCATCTGGAGCCATTTTATCGAGCAATGAAGCCCTAAATTGGTATGTTAATAGCAAAATAATTTGATGTAATAAAACAGCAGGTAGCTTGAACTGCAATTGCAAAAGACATATAACCCAAAATACATAATATTTCTGTAAGTTGCCATAGGATATTCTTCCTTCTTGCTGTTTGTTTTTTTTTAACTGTGTTTTTTGGGGTTTTTGTTGTTTTGCTATTCCGATTTCTTATTATATTGCATAAAGTTTATTTGTTAGTTTGCTATTGGTCACCTCGAGCCCCCTGGAATTGGTCACCTTGAATCCATGAAATGATACACATATATGTAGGTAGAACATTAATGATCTTATAATCTACTTTTTAACAGATTTTACACCTGTTGTTCTATGCATAATGGAATTATGCCACTTAATTACTTGATAATCTTTATTAACCTTGGTTCAATAAATAAGGATCTGAGATGGTTCAATAAATAAACTAGCTAAAACATTTCAACAAAAACTATCTGAGATAGTTCCATAAATAAAAATCTTTATGCTTTGGCTAAAAACACTAATTGAGTTCCTATTTCTAAGTGGGGGCCCCTCTTCATCATTAATCCTACAGCTACCTCTCGCTTGCTATTTTCTGAAAGGATCGATCAAAGGGAAATAAAAGAGGACGGCTATGAAATGTAGTGGTTACTCATCTTTGGTCATCTTAAATTTTACTTATTTGGAGGATGCAGATGAGTTATAATCACAAGACACAGGACATGCCAGATTATTTGTGTTAATAACAAATAACAATAGCACTTAGACTTATATACAGCTTCACTGTGCTTTACAGCCCTCTCTAAGTGGTTTACAGAGTCAGCCTCTTGCACCCAACAATCTGAGTCTTCATTTTATCCACCCCAGAAGGATGGAAGGCTGAGTTAACTTTGAGCCTGTTGAGATTTGGACTGCCAAATTGCAGGCAGCTGGCAGGCAGCAGAACTAGCCTGCAATACTGCACTCTATCCACTGCACCACTGCGGCTCAAAAATTGTATCCCCCCACACACCGCTGCTTTTCCTCTAGCAATGCCAGGAAGCACTTACTGTGTTTTCTTTCTTTCTTTTTCATCCCTGTAAGTAAATGTGGCTGAAAAAAGGGAAAGATTGGGTTAAACACATCCAGTGACTTACAATAATACAATACAATAGCAGAGTTGGAAGGGACCTTGTAGGTCTTCTAGTCCAACCCCCTGCATGGGCAGGAACCTTATACCATTTCAGACAAATGGCTATCTAACATCTTCTTAAAGACTTCCAGGGTTGGGGCATTCACAACTTCTGGAGGCAAGCTGTTCCAGAGGTTAATTGTTCTTACTGTCAGGAAATTTCTCCTTAGTTCTAAGTTGCTTCTCTCCTTGATTAGTTTCCACCCATTGCTTCTTGTCCTGCCCCCAGGTGCCTTGGAGAATAGTTTGACTCCCTCTTCTTTGTGGCACCCTCTGAGATATCGGAACACTGCTATCATGTCTCCCCTGGTCCTTCTCTTCATCAAACTAGACATACCCAGCTCCTGCAACCGTTCTTCATATGTTTTAGTCTCCAGTCCCCTAATCATCTTGGTTGCTCTTCTCTGCACTCTTTCCAGAGTCTCCACGTCTTTTCTACATCGTGGCGACCAAAACTGTATGCCGTATTCCAAGTGTGGCCTTACCAAGGTACTATACAGTGGCATTAACACTTCACGTGATCTAGATTCTATCCCTCTGTTTATGCAGCCTAGAACTGTGTTGGCTTTTTTGGCAGCTGCTGCACACTGCTGGCTCATATTTAAATGGTTGTCCACTAGGATTCCAAGATCCCTCTCACAGCTGCTACTATTGAGCAAGGTACCACCTATACTGTACTTGTGTGGACTTGACCTGGATCTCCCTAGCCTCAGTTAAAAAACTACTAGGAAAGATCCTGAGACTTCTGAATAAACTCGCTGAAATGGCAGCCTGAATGAATGACCAAGAGGGGTCTTCAGTGACTTAATTCGTACATGCTTTGTTTGGTTTCTGAGATAATCTGCTTTCTGGAAGTTGAACAATAAAAAGGACCAATCAACTTGACTGGATTTCCACAACATAATAAAACACGGAAAAGTCTTCTCGGGATCAAAGCTCAACACATTTTGTCTGTTGTGCAAATGCAGGCTATGGCTTTGCTAATCTGGTTATATAAATCATTGTGATGTAGCCAGATACACTATTGTACCGCTTGCGTTAGACGTACTCCATGATTAAGTGGATTATGTGTAGGGTCAGTGGCCCATACAAGCACTCTGAATTTAAGTGGGGGATAAACAACATTTACTCAAAATTGCCAAGTTGCCATGAGTTAAAACGCACTAAGTCAGGTGTATCATGCAAACACCTGGTTTTTATCCAGTGGGGTGTTTTTCCAGTCCTCAAAAGAGATTGATTGATTGATTTGACTTATATAGCTTCCCATCTTATGTACCATAACCCTGAATGGCTCTCAGAAAAAAATGAAAACATAAAAACTGTAACAAAAATGCCCAACACTTACTTACACATTCTAACCAGTGGTGGGTTTCAAAACGGGACCGATTCGGGGGCGTTGCCAGCCAGCCATCGCTGCCGGTACACCTAACTTGGCAAAATTTCTGCCACCGATTTAGGCGAACCAGTGCGAACCGGTTGAATACTACCTATCTGATTCTAACCTATCCAAATTCAAGTCTACTGGGCTTCTACTGTACTCTACTCCGACTCTCAAATACTTCCTGGAGAAAGTGGAAAGAAAGTTTGCACTCCCCAAAAGGGAACCTTCTGATGCAATTAGTTTGATCACATATTTTTAGATCCCCAGGTACATATTTCATCCACTTAACAGCAGATCAGGTTAAGCATGTTGTGTATGCAGGACCGGTAAATCATTGGTACCCTGTGTTGGAACTTCACTTATTTATTTTGGGCTGTGGAGTCCTTGATGCTCTCTGAACCTGGTTGTTTGCTTGCAGATGTTTCATTACCCAGCTAGATAAAATCATCTGTATGAGAGAATATGAGATTTTCTCCCAGCTTGTATGCAGGAGCTTGCCCTGCCAGTCTTGATGAGGGTGTGGTTTTCTTCTTGGTAGTTCCTTAATTAGGGTATTGTTTTTTGTTTGTTTGTTGATTTGATTGATTATCTGATGAACTATAAACTCCAAATCACACCCTTTTCTGCCTTTCTCTACACAGGCACACGGCATAAACAGTAGGATAGCATTTCATGTTCAGCACTGTTGTTAAAGTCATTGGTTGAGCCCAGATGTTCCCTTGGTGTTTACTGCCTCAAGGGTGAATTTGTCATATTTAATATCGCTTCAGATGATTCAATGTGCAGATAGGCGGTGGCTGATCACCAGATGCCGGGGATTTTTTCAATTATAGGCCATCAAATTAGTAGCAACTCTTAGAGTCCACATAATATAAATAAATCTTCTGCAATTCTGCAATTTCCAACAATGCCATTTGTGTCCAAAATGTGATAATGTGTAATAGCGATTTAGGAAGTTATAGTTTAAATACCTGGAGAGAAAAAGATTGCGTTGGTAACTCAACCATTCATGCTACTGGATTGGGACATAAGAAATTTATTTTCATCCAAATACGTTAGTTTGCATAACAAAAATTCTAGGCTAAACAGGATTGGTTGCTTGAAGGCTGTCTGAATAGAGGGCTGTTTTGTTTTGCTAACCCAGATACAGCGATTAAGCAATGCTGTATTAACTCAGCCCTAGTATTGTATGGTATTATCTCCTGTGATTTATTTGTTTTCTAGATGTAGCTTACAATTTGTGCCGTGTTAAAGTCTGCCTATATGGTAATTGTAGCTTTCTTATAATCCATTTTTATGCTGTTTTGGATACATACTCTGTTTTGGATACATACTCATACAATCAGTAAGTGACAGAGGCTTGAATAATACCCACAGGATCACTCACTGAGAAGCAGGTTTGAGTTTGGTAAAAAAAAAAAAAAATATGCCACTTCAACAGCAACTCAAGTCTGCCTGAATAGGAAAACCTTTATGCTGCCCTACGTATAACTATCCCTTGCAATGTTCCCATTTGACAGAAAGAGAGGTATGATGGGATAGCAGTCTTCCACTATTTGAGGGGCTGAGACAGAAAAGAGGGGGGCGGCGACCTTTTCTCCTGAGGGCAGGACAAGAAATAATGAGTGGAAAGATGATTAAAGAGAGGTCTAACTTTGAACTAAGAAGACATTTGTTAATACCACTTTATAATGCATTGGTAAGGCCACACTTAGAATGCTACTTTCAGTTTTGGTCGCCAAAATATAAAAAAAAGGTGTGGAGACTCTAGAAAGACTGCAGAAAAGAGCAACAATGATGATTAGGGGACTGGAGGCTAAAATGTATGAAGACCAGTTGCAGGAACTGGGTATGTCTAGTCTTATGAAAAGGGTGACATGATAACAGTGTTCTGATATCTCAAGGGCTGTCACAAAGAAGAGGGAGTCAAATTTTCTCCAAAGCACCGGAGGATAGCACAAGAAGCAATAGGTGGAAGCTAATCAAGGAGAGAAGCAACTTAAAACTCAGCAGAAATTTCCTGAAAGTTAGAACAATTAATCAGTGGAACAACGTGCCTCCAGAAGTTGTGAATGCTCCAACGCTGGAAGTTTTTAAGAAGATGTTGGTTAACCGTTTGTCTGAAGTGGTGTAGGGTTTCCTGCCTAAGCAGGGGGTTGGACTAGAAGACCTCCAAGGTCCCTTCCAACTCTGTTAGTCTATTTCCTTATAGTGGGAACAATTAATCAGTGGAACAGCTTTGTGGGTGCTCCATCACTTGAGGTTTTCAAGAAGACACTGGACAGTCATGTGTCCATAATGGTATAAGGCAGGGGTCTCCAAACTTGTCAACTTTAAGAATTGTGGACTTCAACTCTTAGAATTCCCCACCCAGCTTGGCTGGGGAATTCTGGGAGTTGAAGTCCACAAGTCTTAAAGCTGCCAAGTTTGGAGACCCCTGATATAAGGCCTCCTGTTTGAGGAGGGGGTTGGACTAGAAGACCTCTGAGATGCCTACCAACCCTATGATTCTATGTTCTATGTCCTTTTCCATGGCACCAGAGAGAGGGTCTGAGTTCAAATAGAATGGAATGGAACTGGAAGGGACCTTGGAGGTCTTCTAGTCCAGCCCCCTGCCCAAGCAGGAGAACCTATACCATTTCAGATTAAAGCATTTCAATTATGACAACGCTTTTTTTTAAAAAAAACCAAAAAAAACAGCTGGGCTATTCTGCTGGCTGACGGCTGCCTTTGGTGCCTGTTTTTCCCCCCAGTTAGGCTCTCTTATCTTTCGGGCACATTCTTCTCACTTGTGGACAAGAGGAAGTCTCCATCTTCACAATGCCTGACTCCACGTTTGGCAAGGTTGGAGACCGGGTGGGCACGTGAGGCTCGCCACCAAATTCCTAACAGTCAAGGCTGTTTCCTGTGGAGAAACTCAGCTCTGTGTGTTTATTTCCATTGGGGAAAAGCTTTCCCGTAATGAGCCGGGTGACAACAAAAATGTCTACAAGAGGATGTATTTCTGCTTTGGCGCAGTGCATAAGTTGGAGACAAAGGCTTGAAAGCATTCCATTTGCTCTTCAGGAATGGGTACATCTATCTGCCTGTTTGTCTCCTCTTGGTAAGGCCGGCTATTTTTCCTGAAGGTTTCAAGGAAGCTTTCCTGAGTTCTGGCTATTAATGTTTCTTTCCTGCAACCATTCCTGTTCCTGCAGCCTGTAGATTTAGGAGCCCGGAAAACATATTTTGCTAGGATGAGATGGGCTGGCTGCAGAACCATGGAAAGTTCAGCCCTTTTTTCCAGAAGGAGAAAACTTGGATTTCCCTAGAAGGGGAATACTTTAAATAGGAGACAACCGTGTGCAGCAGCTGCCAAAAAAACCAACACAGTTCTAGGCTGCATAAACAGAGGGATAGAATCAAGATAGAATCACTTGGAATACTGCATTCAGTTTTGGTCGCCACGATGTAAAAAAGATGTGGAGACTCTAGAAAGGGTGCAGAGAAGAGCAATAAAGATGATTAGGGTACTGGAGGCTAAAACATATGAAGAACGGTTGCAGGAACTGGGTGTGTCTAATCTAGTGAAGAGAAGGATTAGGGGAGAAATGATAGCAGTGTTCCAGTATCTCAGGGGCTGCAACAAAGAAGAGGGAGTCAAGCTATTCTCCAAAGCATTTGAGGGTAGAACAAGAAGCAATGGGTGGAAACTAATCAAGGAGAGAAGCAACTTAGAACTGAGGATAAATTTCCTGACAGTTAGAACAATTAATCAGTGGGACAACTTGCCTCCAGAGGTTGTGAATGCTCCAACACTGGAAGTTTTTCAGAAGATATTGGATAATCATATATCTGAAGTGGCATGGGGTTTCCTGCCTAGGCAGGAGGTTGGACTAGAAGACCTCCAACCAAGGTCCTTTCCAACTCTGTTATTCTATTCTATTCTATTCTATTCTATTCTTGCCTTCAGAAGTTGAGGGTGCTCCAACACTGGAGGTTTTTAAGAAGAGACTGGACATCCATTTGTCTGAAATGGTATAGGATCTCTTGCTTGAGAAGGAAGTTGGACTAAAAGACCTCTAAGGTCCCTTCCAACTCTGTTATTCTATTACGGCTCCTGTACAGGTAGTCTTCGACTTACAACCATTTTTAGCAGCTGTTCAAAGTTACAACAGCACTGAAAAAAGTGAGTTACAACCAGTCGTCGCATTTATGATTGTCATATCATAGTCAAAATTGAGGTGTTTGCCAACCAACATGTATTTACAACAATTGCAGTATCCCAGGGTCATGTGATCATCACCATGGGTAAACTTCCCTGCCAGCAAAGTCAGAGATGGGAAGCTAAATAACTTTGCTAAACAACTGCATGATTTGCTTGACAAATATGGCAAAATAACAATATAAAATGGGGCACGACTCACTTACAACTGCAATGGAAATTCTGGTCCCAACTGTGGCCATAAGTCGAGGATCACCAGTATTTAGTGTAGTATTCATGAACTGGAACAGGGCTTAGTAACAAAATCAGCTAATGAGAGCTGAAATAGTTTGGAGCCCGGGTGTGGCTTAGCTCTGTAGCTCTGAGTCTGTGCTAAGATCTAAACCACTCTGCTGCTCTGAACTGGAACTGAAATTATTCTCTCCTCTGCTTGTGTTTGCTTGCATTTACTACCACGTTGGAAAAACCTGCTTTTGTTATTGTATATTTACTTCATTGCATTATATTATACCTAAAGAGAAGTTAATGAATCCTGCTGAATCAGTTACTTCTGTGTGCTCTCTGGATGTGATTGCCGCAACAAACTGTGACAATTTCTCAGCTTGAAATAGATGAAAGGACTTTTGTTTTCCCTTGTCATCCACTCCCTTGCTAAACACACTTGTCTCCAAGGTATTCCTGTAGGAACCATGTGAGGTTTTAAATATAAGGCAAACATATAATTAATTAAATGAATTGTATAATTAAATGTAAAATATATGCTGGAAACATGTGCTGCAATAATACGCTGGCATAGATAAGTAGGATGTGGAGGAATTGGGAGTGCAGAACTGAAAAGATGGTGAGAGGCTCGGAGGCTAAATTCTGTGAAGGACGATGAAAAGAACTGAGCATGTCTAACCTAGGGAAGAAAAGGCTGAGTGGGACACACATGATCACAGTCTATAATACAATAATATAATAGCAGAGTTGGAAGGGACCTTGGAGGTCATCTAGTCCAACCCCCTGCTTAGGCAGAAAGCCCTATACCGTTTCAGACAAATGACTATCCAACATCTTCTTGAAGACTTCCAGTATTGGGGCATTCATACCTTCTGGAGGCTGTTCCACTGATTCATTGTTCTAACTGTCAGGACATTTCTCATCAGTTCTAAGTTGCTTCTCTCCTTGATTAGTTTCCACCCATTGCTTCTTGTTCTGCCCTCAGGTGCCTTGGAGAATAGCTTGACTCCCTCTTCTTTGTGGCAATCCCTGAGATAATGGAACACTGCTATCATGTCTCCCCTAGTCCTTCTTTTCATTAAACTAGACATACCCAGTTCCTGCAACCGTTCTTCATATGTTTTAGCCTCCAGTCCCCTAATCATCTTTGTTGCTCTTCTCTGCACTCTTTCTAGAGTCTCCACATCTTTTTTATATCATGGAGACCAAAACTGGATGCCGTATTCCAAGTGTGGCCTTACCAAGGCATTATAAAGTGGTATTAACACTTGAAAGGCTGTCGCAGGGAAAAGGATGGATTGGTTCTCCATAGTACCTGAGAGAAGGGGTGAAGAGAAGTGGCAGCACAGGTATAGTATAGGTCAGTGATGGCTAACCTTTTTGTCGTCGCGTGCTGAAAGCTCCCACACGTGCCCGCACCCATAATGCAATGCATGCACGATCCCCCCATGCCTCCCGCCACTCTGCACATATGTGGGCATGTCCCAGCACTCTCCCCATTCCCCCATGCATGCACACGCAATCTCCCGTGCTCCCCCCATCCTGGCGCATGTGCGTGTGAAAGCTCCCCCCCTGCACCACATTTTGGGCGTATTAGGCCTCCCTGCAGTCTCCTGGGAGCAAAAATAGATCACGGAGAGGGGTCAAACCCCCATGCCCCATTTTGGGCCTGCATCCATGTGCCAAGCCCCCCGCCCCCCACGCATGCATAGCAGAGACCTGAAAACCAGCTGGCTGGCAGGAGGCACATGCATGAGAGGTGGAGCTGAGCTGGGGCGACGGCTCGGTGCCTGCAGAGAGGGCTCTGCGTGCCACCTGTGGAATGCTGCCATAGGTTCACCATCATAGGTATAGGTTGTTTGTACCTGGCTCAATAGTAGCAATTGTGAGAGGGATCTTGAAGTCCTAGTGGACAATCACTTAAATATGAGCCAGTATTGTGCTGCAGCTGCCAAAAAGCCCAATGCAATCTTAGGCTGCATTAACAGAGAGATGAAATCAAGATCGCATGAAGTGTTAATTGCCACTTTATAACGCCTTGGTAAGACCCCATTTGGAATATTGCATCCAGTTTTGATCGCCACAATATAAAAAAAGGTATTGAGACTCTAGGAAGAGTGCAGAGAAAAGCAACAAACATGATATAAAGAACGGTTACTGAACTGGGTATGTCTAGTCAAGTGAAAAGAAGGACCAGGGGAGACATGATAGCAGTGTTGCTATATCTCAGGGGTTGCCACAAAGAAGAGGGAGTCAAGCTATTCTCCAAAGAACCTGAGGGCAGGACAAGAAGGAATGGATGGAAACTAATCAAGGAGAGAAGCAACCTAGAACTAGGGAGAAATTTCCTGACAGTTAGGACAATTAACCAGTGGAACAACTTGCCTCCAGAAGCTGTGGATGCTCCAACACTGGAAGTCT
Source organism: Rhabdophis nuchalis (assembly GCA_039707465.1). NCBI lineage: Eukaryota > Metazoa > Chordata > Lepidosauria > Squamata > Natricidae > Rhabdophis > Rhabdophis nuchalis. Next base: position 389,177,339 of record CM077643.1, read on the forward strand.
TTGAGAAGAGACTGGATAACCATTTGTCTGAAATGGTATAGGGTTTCCTGCCTGAGCAGGGAGGTGGACTAGAAGACTTCCAAGTTCCTTTCAATTCTATTATTGAGAGAGATCCAGATTCAAAATAAAAAGGGGGAATGGAATAGCCTAACTCCTGCAGAGGTGGGTACCCTAACACTAGTTTCAAAGAAAGATGGGATAATCATTGTTATATGATGGCTAGAGGCGTTCAACTAGAACTTTTCCAAAGTCCCTATCACTCTTTGATTCAACGGTTATAAGAAAAGCTCCATACAGTAGATTAGACCAAACTCCAAACAGAAACAGATCAAAGAAAAATCCGCTGGTTGCTTCTTGGAAATCCAGACGTAAAGCAATAAGATAATATCAATTCTTTACTACAGAGGTCAGCAGCTTTCTCAAGTGTGTACACCACAAAATAAAACCAGCATTTTTGTTTGAAAAGGGCCCAAACCTCAGATTGCTTAGCAGATAGTCTCAAATGAATAACTCTATAAGGAAACCAATATTTCATCAGATGCCAGCTGTTTTTTTTAAATTGTTCAACATTTATTTAGGGGTTGAATAAATCAGATACGTGTATTGTGAAAAAAATTTCAACTGATAGACTTCCTTACACTTATGCAGCAAATAATGCTTGGATATATACTGTATCCTGCCCTCTAACAGGAAGTTGTGACTAAACATTGTGTTATGTTTTGTTTTGAGGCTATCTTTATATTTTCAACAGTTGTCAGCCAAATTCCCAAGAATTCCACGAACAAGGCATGAAGTCAATCTTATTCAGACTGCTAATATTTGTGTTTATATGAGAACTTCCTTTAAAACCAGAGTAGTTAATACAATGGTGTTTAAAAGTCCACTCCTTCTTTCCTTTTTATGTACAGCCATTCAAATATTGACTCCTATTTGCACTACTTAAATAGCAGCTTTCTATTTGGGGAAGGGCTTTCTCTGTGGCGGGCCCGACCCTCTGGAATGACCTACCCCCCGAACTTAGAACGATCACGGACCTCCGCTCCTTCCGCCAACATCTCAAAACATACTTTTTTCACCTTGCCGGCCTGGCCTAATGTACACAACCAAGTTGAAGACTGAATACTAAATTGTTTTATTGGATTTTAAGGGTTAATTTTTAGGGGATTTTAGCGCATGGTATTATATATTTAAATTGGCTTTTAGTACTTATTTATTATGATGTTGTATATTTTTTCTATTTCCCTGTGCACCGCCCCGAGTCTCTTCGGGGAGAGTGGCGCGGTTTTTTATACATCTAATTAATAATAATAATAATAATAATAATAATAATAATAATAATAATAATAATAATAATAATAATAATAATAATAATAATAATAACAATAATAATAATAAAGCTCCAGGTTTGGAAATTTAGGCTGGTGAAATGTTAACTTCAATCAGCGTAAGGACTTAAATAAAATCTATGGTGAGAAAACTCATTTAGTGGCAATTTGCATTTTGCAGCATCTTGTGGCATACCAAAATACGTTCAACAGTCATGAGATTTCTCTTTCTTTTGGTTTTTTTCCATAAATATCTTGTTTTGTTTTGTTTTCCCGATTTCAGCTTTTTGTTTGTGGGAAGTGCTATTTTGGGTAGCTAAGCATTGGCACTCCCACTTGACCAGAGGTGGGTTCCGACCGGTTCTCACCAGTTCGGTGGAACCAGTAGTGGAAATGGCAACTGGGTCTCCAAACTGGTAGGGATGGCATGCTCGCCACACCCCTGAACCGGTTGCCGCAACATTTTTTTTTGACCTTTTAAAATGTTCTGTGCATGCGCAGACCTATTTATAGGCTACCGCGCAAGCTTGCAGAGCGTGCATGAGGCACATGCGCAAAATCGAGTGCGAACTGAACTGGCAGTAATGCCACCCCTGCACCTGACCATTGGAAATAAAAGAAGAACATATGTAGAAAAATGGAAGGTGAAAAGGATAGAAATATTCCTGGTCTTCTAAAATGGATGATTTAAAAAAATTCTTTGACATTGTTTTCATGAGCAATTGATTCTGTGGCCAGGTTTACGCATTAATAAGGCAGAAGGGATTGTTTTGAATTTAGCATAGCATGTTGCCTGAACCCAACTATTTACAGTACAGGTAGTCCTTGATTTATGACCACAATTGAGCCCAAAATTGACATTGCTAGGAGATAAATTTGTTAAGTGAGTTTTGCCCCATTTTATGACTTTTTCTTACCACATTTCTTAAGTGAATCACTGCAATTGTTAAATTAGTAATAGCATTGATCAGTGAATCTGACTTTCCCATTGACTTTGCTTTCCATAAGGTCATAAATAGTGATCATAAATGGGACATTGCAAATATGAACCAGTTGTCAAGCATCCGGATGTAGATCACATAACCATGGGAATGCTGCAATGGTCCTAAGTATGAAAAAATGGTCATAACTCACTTTTTTCAGTATCTTTGTGACTTTGAACGGTCACTAAATGAACTGTTGTAGGTCGAGGACTATCTGTATGTGTAAATAATGTAAGGATGCAAGCTGCCTCCCCTTCACCAAATATTCCCTTTATGTCCACTATGCTTCTTGTTCTGAGATATCACCGAACATTCGTGAGAGCTAATTTATTTTTTGGCAAATGGGTACCTTGTGGCTGACCCTGCCCACCTTTAGAGCGGTTGTGTGAACTGGCACATATTCCATTTTATGAGAATGCCCGAAATGTATTTTCAGAATGCCTGGGTACAAAATAAAATAGGCCAGGCAATTGAAAAACTGCCTTTATGACCCAGACATAATTATTTTTAATGAGATCACTAAGGACTCTTGCCTGTGATGCATTGTTGAGCTTGTATGGATTCTTGTGATTGCAAATATATCTGTGTGTGTGTGTGTGTGTGTGTGTGTGTGTGTGTTTATGTCAAAGCACCTGGTATGCCCAAATAGGGGAGGGAGCATACTGCTACCCATTTTGCCTTTCAGCTCCATCCTAGGAGCCTTCCAGGCAGGAAACCATTATAGGTAGGTAGGTAGGTAGGTAGACAGACAGGCAGACAGGCAGACACATACACATACTTGGGAATGTGTAGAAATCTCTTCCATTAGAAATTTAGAGGCTTGTGTAATATTATTACACAACTTATTTCCAAAGCACCAGAGGGCAGGACAAGAAACAATGGATGGAATCTAATCAAGGAGATAAACAACCTGGAATTAAGGAGAAACTTCCTAAAGTGAGGGCAATTAATCATTGGAACAGGTTGTCTCCAGAAGTTGTGGGTGTCACTTGAGGTTTTTAAGAAGAGACTGGACAGTCATTTGCCTGAAATGGTATCGGGTCTCCTGCTTGAGCAGGGGGTTGGACAAGAAGACCTCCAAGGTCCCTTCCAGCTCTGTTCTATTCTGATCCTGTTTCTGACATTATTGGGTTGGCTACGCTTAAAGTGGTGGATGAGTAACAATATCAAGGAAGCAACAAAATTAAAGAGATTTCAGGATTACTTTACAGCCATCGCTTTGTCAACTAAGATCTGGGTAATCCCCAAAATATGTAATGTCTTGACGGACATGTTTCTTTCTTGATTTGGCAACTATGGTAAAATGAATATATCTGGAGCCATTGGGAACAGAGGCTGGCTCAAAACCTGACCAAATAACTAAAGTCATATTTCATTTCCCCCCGTTTTTATTTTAATATTTTTTTATTTCTTTCTGTTTTCCAGTGGCTTAGGATATATCACGGGATCAAGTGTCAAGCAAGTAGCTGGAGATTGGCACTGGGCCCTGCGGGTGAGTAGTGAGCAAGATTATCATATCTGCATTGCAAAAATCTAAGTCACCACAAGATGGCAGCAAAGAGGACACTCCAACTCATGGCTGATGGTCCAGTTTTTGCAGCCTGTGTATTGTAGCTCTGGTAATGACCTCGTATTTAGATTTAACACATTTGTATAGAAAAATCTGAATAAATATCATGCCTCTTTTTCCCTGATTTAAGCATAATTTATAATTCAGCAGAATTCTGATGCAACATAATGATCTGATCAGTGGTGGGTTTCCAATTCTTTTACTACCGGTTCGGGCACGCTTCTGCGCTTGCAGTGCTTCTGCACATGTGCAGAAGTGTTTGGGCAGGTGGGCAGAGCCTCCCACTGCTGCTACTACCAGTTCTTCTGATCCGGGCCGAATCATGAGAAACCCACCTCTGGGCCTGATATATATTTGTTGTACCTGATCTCTGATGTATTACGCCTTGATGTGTGGTTTTTTTGGCATTAACTTAACATGTTCTGCAAATCTAAAAATTGCAATTTGTAAATCATAGTATTTGGCTTTGTGTGAAGTATGAATACAACAAACTGTGCTTTGTTTATTTAACCAAAGTTACTCAGCATGGCGTGCAGAGTGATGCCTGAGAGAAGATTTGATAGAAATTAAATTTTATCTTCTTACGGTATATTATTTTGGACATAAAGTTTTGCAGTTGAGTGTAGTTATAATAGAGGTTAATTGTGCTACAATTAGAAGTAGGCTAGGAAATAATTTGTGAGTGTTGCTTACTGCCTGTTTTTCCCCATACATATTTATTCCTTCAAAATTCCCAGAAGACTTGGATGATATACATGTAAGATCTGGACAATTTTCCTGTGACCAGAGGTTGCCTTTTAAATTATTCTACATGGTCAGCCAGAGGTGTGGCGTACATTACAATGTCAACAGTGCATCTGAGGCCAACATTTGACTCACCATTTTCCTTTCTGAAGTGCTTGAAGTAGATGGGAACGCTATAGCCCCAACATGACTCATTTGGGTTCAGTTAATGTGGCTGTGGATTGTCTAATCAGATCCATGAGTGAAGAGATTGGCTTGGCTTATTAGTGGCTGAATTAATGGGGTGTGCACGCAGGGCCACTGTGTTCCTGGGGTATATTCAGAGGTGTTTTTAGAGGTATATGTGGTGAAATGATGAGCGCCAAAGACCAGAAATGAACCATTACAGTCTTTGATGACTTTTTGCATTCTGGTAAGCAGGATGTTCTTCCCAGCAATCCATTCCTGTTCTCCCCCAGTTTTCTTTGAGTTCTTTAGCTTCATTTCCTTTAGGTTTTTTTCCATTCCACACACCCCCACCTCAATTTTGGCAAACCTCTAAACTTGCCAATCCGAATAACAGAGTTGAAAGAGACCTTGGAGGTCTTCCATTCCAACCCCCTGCTCAAGCAGGAGACCCTATACCACTTCAGACAAATGTGCAAGAGCTTTTTAAAAATCTCCAATGATTGAACACTTACAATTTCTAGAGGCAAGTTGTTCCACTGGTTAATTGTTCTTCATGTCAGGAAATTTCTCCTTAGTTCTTGGTTGGTTCTCCTCTTGATTAGTTTCCATCCCTTGTTTCTTGTTCTTCTTTCAGGTACTTTGGAGATTAGGTTGACCCCCCTCTTCTATATTGCTCTCATTTCACCCCTAATCCTTCTTTTCTTTAAACTGGATATGCCCAATTTCTGCAACCATTCTTCCTTATGTTTTAGCCTCCAGTCCCCTAATCACCTTTGTTGCTTTTCTCTGTACTCTTTCTAGAGCCTCAACGTTGTTTTTATATCGTGCTGATATAAAAAACTGAATCATCAATTAAATTGTCTCCCTTTTCTCTATCGGTATTATTCTGAGTGCATAAATGTTGGCACTCATAAACTGATCCTCAAAGTAGAAAGAATTACAGTGAAGTGCTAGTATCCCATAATGGCTGTTTTGACTATACCATACCATTATTACACTGACAATGTTCTTTTTACAAAGATCTGAATTAATTTAAATGAAACCCCTGCCCATTCACCTCCCCACCTAAAAAATGTCAGAGAGAAGGACTCTATTTAATCCAGTTACATATAAAACTTGGCCTAAAACTGAAACAGCTAGTTTCATGTCTAGTTTAATTAAAAGAAGGATTAGGGGTGACATGTTAGCAGTGTTCCAATATCTAAGGAGCTGCCAGAAAGAAGAGGGGAGGGAAACCTATTCTCCAAAGTACCTGAAGATGAGGTGGGCTGCTCCCGGTTCGGTCATGATTGGGCGAGCCGGTAGTAGCGGAGGCAGGAGGCTCCACCCACCTGCCCAGATGCTTCTGCGCATGCACAGAAGCGTTGCACGCAAGTGCGAGTGTGCCCAAACCAGTAGTAAAAAAATTGCCAACCCACCACTGACCTGAAGGCAGGACACGAAGTAATGGGTGGAAACTAATCAAGCAGAGAAGCAACCTAAAATGAAGGCGAAATTTCCTGACAGTCAGAACAATTAACCAATGGAACCACTTGCCTCCAGAAGTTGTGAGTACTACAATGTTGGAAGTGTTTAAGAAGAGATTGGCCAACCATTTGTCTGAAATGGTATAGAGTTTCCTGCCTCAGCAGGGGGTTAGGTCTCACTAGAAGACCTCCAAGGTTCCTTCCAACTCTGTTATTCTGCTTTTCATCCAAATTGAAACCCTGTGCGATGTATTTTTTTGCCATTTCTCAACGAGATTTCCGTCTCACCTCTCTCTCATAGCTTCTCTTTCATCTACTCCCCTCGTTTGTTGGAGCGCATACAAAATCTGTTACACAATTTAGGGCGCTTCTGATTTATGCCGGTTTATTGTTGAGATGGCAAAGGCAAGGTGGCCTCAGTGCACACTGTTCTTAATTCCCCTTATTATTAAACATAAAGGCTTTTATTTTTTCTGTTCGGGGGGGGTGCATGAGAGAGAGAGGAACACTTTGTCTCACTCCACATTTCTTTTCCTGCACCGAGCCGTTCTTATTTCCTTCTGTTTTATCCCCTTGGGGACCTTGATAAATGTGCTAGGGAAGATGAGCGCGCACAATGCACAGAGCAGACACACACACACACACACACAAATTGGCCTGGATGGAAAAATAGCCGAGAGGAAATAAGACGGCCAAACTGCTTACTGACCTTTGACCCTATTGGATTCCGGCCATCAGAGAGGTGATCTCTGTTTTCTTGTCAACTGGCCTTCTGCGGAGGTGGAATTTCAGAGATGGTGCCATTTAGAAGTGTTGAATACCGTCACATGCCTGGTTCGGAATAAGCATCTTTATGCAGGTTAATTAGTTCTGTTTTGTAGATGAGATAGAATTTGCATGGCATTTTCAAGTGCTGAGACGACATTGAATGCATGATTTAGGTGGGTGGTGGTGTTGGTTTTTTTTACATCAGCATTATAAATCGTGCCAACATAATTATCTTTCATATAGTTCATGTTGTAGATTATGGGTAGGAGAAGGGAAAGGGAGGTTCACTTAAAAATTGCAAGGGAATTAATGAAAGGAGAGATTCAATGGATAATAGCTTTGTCTATTTAGCAAGCAATGGAAGGAGGCAAGTCGGATGTTTCTCCAGGTATATTTTATGCTGCGTATATAAAACACATACACACACATACATAAATTTCATAACAAATTGTATAGCATTATACAGGTCGTTCTTGTTTAGGGACTGTCTCGTTTAGGGACAATTTTCAGTTGATACAGTGATTTTAAAAAGCAACTTTGCCACCAATCCTCACATTTATGACCTTGACAGATCTTTAAAGCAGAGGAATACTGAAAGAAGATCATAAGCACACAGTCACGGTTTTCATTTAGCTAGTGCAGGGGTGTCAAACTCAATGTCATAGAGGGCCGCTTCAGAGTTGTGTTTGACTTGGAGGGTGCCGGGTGAGCATGGGCCCAGGGGTGGGATTCCAAAATTTTAGCAATCGGTTCTCTGTCCAGTTGCTGGGTGGGCATGACCAGGGTGGGCGTGGCCTACTTGGCCTCCTGCACCACGGGGGGGGGGGGGTCGTTTACACCCTCCCCAGGCTCCAAGGCTTTCCTTGAGCCTCCAGGAGGGCGAAAATGGTCTCCCCTAGGCTTTGGAGGCCTTCCAGGAGGCCAGAAATGGGCTCGCTTCAGAAATTTCTGGAGGCCCGTTTTCTCCCTCCCAGAGCCTCTGCACGGGCCCTGCACTTACCTGGCATCCAAAACGGACCATGTGGAGATTCCTGGGAGTGGAGGGGAAGGGTGAGCAGGTCCAGCCATTCCTTGCAACTACCGGTTCAGCAAACCAGATGTGGGATTTGCATCTGGTTCACCCAAACCAGCTGGATCTCACCCGTGCATGGCCAGAGTGGGCGTGGCCAGCTTGACGCCACTTGTATCACGGGTGGCTGTGATGGCCCGAGCACTCTGCCAGCAAAAACGGCCTCCCGAGCTCCATTTCCAGCTGTGATGGCTTCCTGCAACCCTCTGCCAGCAAAAACAGAGCTTGGGAGGTCCATTTTTGCTGGTAGAGGCATCGTGGGCCGGTCCTTTGCTGTTTCCAGGGTGGTCCTGCGGGCCAGATTTAAGCACAGGCCAGATCCAGCCCCCGAATCTTCAATTTGACACTCCCGAGCTAGTGATTTGTTTAATGACCAAGTTGACAGTCCCAGCTGTGGTCACTAAACAAGGACTACCTGTTTGCTGTTGACTTTGCTGTTGGGGATATACTGAATCAATATAGTTCCATAATTTTTGTAGAAATTGCTTGGCAACCTGGCTCTGTTGTATGGAATCTCTTACGAATTTAGGAAAAAAATAAAAGAGGGCGTGATGTTGCGTGAGATAAGATTTATGACATGGAGAAAGTAGACGGGGACATTTTCTGCCGCACAACCAAAGTGATTCTGATTAACTTGAAATCAAAACTTTACCTCACTAAATTCACTTGTAGGAGAAGATCTAAAAATGGCTGGTTTGCAAATGGTTTGATTGCCTATGTAACCCCCTCTTTTCAACTGCCATAAATAACTTGTCATGCATGGAGATAAATAATTTGCCCTCCGGACGTTTCAGACCTCAGTTCTGAAGATTCGCCTCCACCCCTCCAATCTTTTCCTTGCAATTCCCAAGGCAAGAATTTCTTAATTTTATAAGAAAAGCTAAAAGAGGAGAATCAGAGAGAGGAATTTCTGCTCTGATCTAGGAATCCTGTTCTTCGTTTTGAGTGTAGTTCGCTTGGGCTGTTTTCTCAGCTGTTTCTCCCCACTCTTTTCTTCCAGGTTTCTCCACTTTTAGGTATGATCACAGGGACACTTATCTTAATATTTGTACCAGCTGCTAAAAGAGGCAATGCTGAACAACTGGGGGCACAGCTGAAGGCCCGGACCTCCTGGCTGAGGGACATGAAGGCCTTGATAAGAAAGTAAGGCAACCCTTTCTTAGGGTTGATTTTAAATTTTTCTGGGTTACAAAACCAACTTGAGATACTTTTACGGGTGCAAAGCCAGACAACTGAGAGTAACATTTTTGAAAATTGCCAGAATATTCCACTTCTCCAGCTTCTTTTTCATGAAGCTACTGATGACAGCAACTGTTTAGTGTAATGTCAACACCATTGATGTGCTAAGTGCCTTGTATATTACAGAAATGATAACAGTCCTTCCCTAGAGGACTTTTAATTCCTTTGTATCGTCATATTAAGCTGGTGTGGTTTTTCCGCCCTCATTTGTCTTGGAGCTGCCGTTTTATGGCAGAAAATAAGAATAACAGAGTTGGAAGGGACCCTGAAGGTCTTCTAGTCAAACCCCCTCCTCAAGCAGGAAACCCTATACCATTTCAGACAAATGGTTGTCCAACCTCTCCTTTAAAACCTCCAGTGTTGGAGCACCCACAACTTCTGGAGGCAAACCAGTCCACTGATTAATTGTTCTGTCAGAAAATTTCTCCTTAGCTCTAAGGTTGCTTCTCTCCTTGATTAGTTTCCATCCATTGGTTTTTGTCCTGCCTTCAGGCATTTCGGAGAATAGGTTGACTCCCTCTTCTTTGGAGTAGCCCCTTAATTATAGCTGCTTCATTATAAATGATAGACATCAAACTCTGGAAAGAGGTTTTGAGATTATCTCTGGGCTACTGTATATGAGTAAGAGGGATCAGATGTTTCCTGGGGCAGATCTGGGTTTTTTTTCTTCTTCTAGTCTGTTCGGAAGACTCACTTACTGACTTACAACCCTCTTTGTCTCCAGTCGCAGCTATGTGTTTTCGTCCTTGGCTACCTCCGCTGTTTCTTTTGCCACGGGAGCTTTGGGGATGTGGTTCCCCGTTTACCTGCATCGGGCCCAAGTTGTTCAAAAAACAGCAGAGATTTGCACTTCGCAGCCCTGTGGGACTAAAGACAGGTGAGGTTTTGTTCTACGTTCATATTTCCCTATAAGCTATAAAATATTTCCTCAGAATATGTTCACATACTGTTGGCTGTATTTGGGTTATGGTAGTGCAGGGATGTCCAAACTTGGGAACTTTAAGACTTGTGGACTTCAACTCCCAGAATTCCCCAGCCAGCTATGCTGGGAGTTGAAGTTCACAAGTCTTAAAGTTCCCAAGTTTGGACATCCCTGTGGTAGTGGATGCTGCTCTAAACGTTTTTTTAGCACAACGTTTTTTTTTCAAAGAATTTTTTATTTTCTCATTCTTTTACATACCATTTTAAGTGTACATTCACATAATTGTTATTCTTCTTTACATTTATCATTCTTATACATTTATTATTTCATTTAATAAGTTACAATGTAGAGTTTGGATTGCTTTATTTACCATCCCTTTCTCCTTTTGTAACACCTTGTTTTCCCTTTCTTTTCTCCCTCCCTCCCTTCTCTACTTTATTCCTTCCTCCTCTCCTTCTCCTCCCTTCTTCCCTTACCTTTCTCCTACTCCTGCTCTTCCTCTTCCCCTTCCTACCCTCTCTTCTTCTCTTTCTCTTCCTTCCATCCTCCTCTCCTTACCTCTTTCTTCTTTCCCCTGTCTTCCTTTCATTCTCTCCTCCTCTCTCCCTTTCTATTAAATGGGGGGAAGAAGAAAAAAGGGGGGGGAGAAGGGGAAAACAGAAAAAAAATATTAAATATATGTATATATTCAAGAGCGAGATATAAAGGAGGGAGGAGAAACATAATTAGGGTAGACTAGCGAAGGTAAGGGAATAAGAAGTGATACTAAATTATATTTGGGTTGGCGGAAGTACCATCCCAAGGAAATATAAACTGAGTTTTGAAATATACACCAACAATAATAGAAAAAGAAAGGCAGTGCAACATTTTAAATGAATAAATGGAATTGCCGTGTTCGAAGACAGCAAGCATGAATGCACCAAGAGCCAGAAGGAGTGATACAAATGCAGGAGAAGGCTATTACTCACATGCCCTGCTTGAGTGCTTCTTGGCAGACAGGTCAGGTTGGCCACACGACCAGAGGATCTTCACTGGTTCCTCAGATAGTCAGAAACCGAGCCTGCTTAGGTGTGGTTCATTTGAGTATATCATAGGCAGGGAGTGAAACAAAAAGAGGGTTAGTCCTTCTTTAGTGACCAACATGGGACTGACAATTCAGTTGTTAAAGAGACATAGCCACTAAGTGAAACACCATATTGTTATGATTTTACTTCAGTTTTCCTTTGACAACCTGCAAATGGCCATAAATCCAAGCACTGGCTGTAAAATGACCTTTTTCATGCGAATGGTGGCTAAATAAGTCAGTCACTAAATGAGGACTAGCTGTACTTTTTTCAGTTCAGGCTGTTCTTTTGGGCTTTCATCCAGTCTTAATACTTAATATAGGGGTCGTCTGCAAAGTCGGCTCTTTTAACTGGTGGACTTCAACTCCCAGAATTCCCCAGCCAGCAAAGCTGGCTGGGGAATTCTGGGAGTTGAAGTCCACCAGTCTTAAAAGAGCCGACTTTGCAGACCCCTGACTTAATACAATCCACAAAGCTTTTTTATTTTATTTTATTTTAAAAGCAGGCATTTATTTATTTTTATTTCTTCCTGCCGCCATGACAGCGTTTTGAGTTCTGAGAGGAAAATAAAAGCAGGAGGTTTCGTCTTAAATTCCATCTGATCACATTACTTCGGTTGACAAATAGTGGCCTTTACATACATTTTTATTTTTTCCCCTTCTGTACTTTTTCCTCCTCTGCTGTCTTGATTGTCACAACTACCATGAAAGGCCGAGATTCATATTTTGTTTAAGGATAAGAGAAATGAAAGTCGGGTGATTTAAGAACAGTTGAATGTAGGCATGGAGTGGCAAAAAATAGCTTGTCCAGAGATACCGTAAGTTTTAAATAAACTTCTTAAATGCAAATATTTTTTAATTTTTCATTTATTGTCAAAAACTCAGATCTGAGTTATGAAAGAACCTAGAATTCCCGTGAAACTCGAAGAGCTCCAGAACTTGCATTTTTTTGTTTTGTTTTCTGAATTCTTTTGCAGGGGTTTAGTCCATCAATTTCCATGTAGCACCTCTTACTCATTGCCTTGCCTTGCTAATTCAACCCTCCCTGTTGCCTCTCACCTACTGCCTTGTGTATAAAAATAAGTACATCTAAATGAGAAAAGGTTTTTATTTCTGGAATCGTTCTTTGTCCTTAGCTTGATCTTTGGAGCCATCACCTGCTTCACTGGATTTCTGGGCGTGATCACTGGGGCTGGAGCTACCAAGTGGTGCCGGGCGAAAACACAGAGAGCGGATCCTCTGGTTTGCGCCGTCGGGATGCTGGGATCAGCCATCTTTACCTGCTTGATTTTCGTTGCAGCCAAGAACAGCATTGTAGGAGCCTATGTAAGTGGTCAGTCTGGAAAAGGAGAGGCTGAAGTTGGATTTCTCTTCCTTTATTCCTTTAAAAAGCCAACACAGCTCCAGGCTGCATAAACAGAGGGATAGAATCAAGGTCATGTGAAGTGTTAATACCACTTTATGATGCCTTGGTAAGGCCACACTTGGAATACGGCATCCAGTTTGGGTCACCACAATGTAAAAAAGATGTGGAGACTCTAGAAAGAGTGTAGAGAAGAGCAACAAAGATGATTAGAGGATGGGAGGCTAAAATATATGAAGAACAGTTGCAGGAACTGGGTATGTCTACTTTAAAGAAAAGAAGGACTAGGGGAGACATGATAGCAGTGTTCCAATATCTCAGAGGCTGCCACAGACAAGAGGTAGCAAAGCTATTCTCCAAAGCATCTGAGGGTGGAACAAGAAGCAATGGATGGAAACCAGAGGTGGGTTGCTAATCTTTTTACTACCTGTTCAGGTGTGCTCCTGCACACACTCGACGCCTCTGCATATGCGCAGGCATCCAGGCGGGTGGGAGGAGCCTCCCACCGCCACTACTACTAATCTATTGCCTTCCAGGCATTTTAAATATTAGGAAGTATGAATTCAGAATACCTATAGAACACCCAGTCCATTCCCCTGCTTTTAAATCTCAAAGGAGATTTAAAGCACACAGGAGAGTAAAGGACAGTGTCAAATATAGTGGTACCTTGGTATTCATTGTTATTTGGCTCAGGTTGGCATGATGAGTAGCCAAAACAATAAGTTCCAAATATTTTTTTTCCCATACAGAATAATGTCACAAGGCACCCAGCACTGATAAATTCCAGCTTGTGCATTGAGCACCAAACAAATGATGAGTACCAGGGCAAAACGTTCACATCAAAATACATTAAGTACCCGATTCAATTAATTTCAAAGCAGTTGAGTATCAAGGATATGGAACGTTTGCCTGGAGTCTCCACATTTGAAAATGGACCTTAGCTGATGCTTTAATATACAGTACTAACTGGTGACCTTGAATCTATTCCAATGTATTAAGTAGCCTTTATACAATATTAATGCACTTCTTTGAAAGCTGATCCTTCTGTAGTCAAAATGGCCCTACCGGTAACAAAATTAACACCTCTGAATGGTTTTGGGAAACATGCATAAACACAAAAAATGATTAGAAGTGACATAAAACAAAGCTATTTCAAGGGCTCCAAGTGCTTCTAGGGCGTTCAAAATCAAGGCGATCTAAAATTGAAATGTTTGGCATACCTTTAGCTGCAACCAGAGTCCTTTTATGTAATCAGCTTATATATTTGACTTCCTCTCCATCAAGGCAGATTCCCTTTCAGTACTTGATGGAGTTCTTTTTTTGCTCTGCAGCTTATGTTTGTATTTATGTCGATGTTTATACTAGTAGAATTATTGTTAGCTACCTTGAGAATTTAAGAAAGTATATAAATACTACAAATCAGGCAGAACATATGGCGTTGCAAATGTTGCTGGATTCTAGCTCCCTTTATCCAAGCCATAAGCCATATTCAGTAACATCTGGAAGTTCCCTGTTCCTGCTAAAAATACATTTCTCACCATGGTTGACCTCTACCTTTTTTGAAATACACAGAATTTTTACCAGCTTCTAAACTTCCTCCTTATAAACAGATAAAAATAAGAAGATTACAAACCTTATAAAACTATAAACAGTTTATAAGTATTTCTATAATAAAAAATTTCCCGATCACAAATAAGTAATTTAAAAAAACAACAACACCTTCCCTTCCTGTCTCCTCCACTCCACACAGATAAGGTTCAGTGGATGTGAACAGTACATTGCCATGCATTCAGTCAGATTGGGGATACTGCCTTTGAAACAGAACCACTAGATTGTGGGATAACTTCCCAAACTTGCATGAGTAAATTGTATATGTCTAATGTTTCAACCACAGGTCTGCATTTTTATTGGTGAGACTCTTTTGTTTTCAAACTGGGCCATCACAGCTGACATACTTATGGTAAGTTGATATGGATGGGCAACAGTGGTGGGTTTCAAAATTTTTTAGAACCTCTTCTGTTGGTGTGGCCTTCTTTGTGGGAGTGGCTTGCTGGCCATGTGACCTGGTGGGAGTAGCTTGCCAGCCATGTGACTGGGTGGGCATGGCCAACTTGTAAAATGTGGTGAAACTCACTTAACAACGCTCTTGCTTAGTGACTAAAATGTTGGCTCAGAAATTAATTTTTTCCTGCAAGCTGACCATTGCAAGGTTCCTCATCGAAGTTGCTAAGGAAGATACTTGCAATTTTAAGAACTTCCATTTTGTCTTATTGTTTTGTCACTCTTCACCCTCATCTCCTTTGGTTCTTGCTCTTTCTCCACATAATACCTACATACACACAAACACGTTCTGCTTCTTCGTTTGGAGAACTGTCTCGTTCTTTAAACCTTGATAGAGATTCCATTTTCCAGCTTTCTAGAGACCATCTCTCACTTCTGCTTACAAGTTTTCCCAATAAAGGCATAGTTTTGCCCACCATTAAACAGGAGGTTTAGCTTATATATTTCATGTTTGAAACAACCAAGCTTGGTTGTTTTCTTTTTAAAAAAAAAGCTAAGCAGAGTCGAACCTGGTTAGTATCTGGAATTGTAGACTACCATAAAATCCCAAGGCTATAGAAGTTGAATTGCATCCATGAGAGATTAACAGAAAGAAGCAGGTCACCATAGGACTACTCCAGACCTCTTGGCAGCCTTCCCTTCTCATTCCTCTGGATTTTGATATTGGTCCTAAAAATGTATGGACGTTTGCCACTGGCCATTTCCATAGGATGTGGGCATCAAAAACAACAATGGTTTAGAGATGCCTTCTGCAGTGCTATGAATAGTCTTGCTTGTTCTCTGTGGTGGGAAGAGGACATCACTGGGAAACCAGAGCTTTCTCCAGGCCTCTACTTAAGGAAGTATGTTTGGCCAAGCAACCGTATCTGTCCTTTGGGCAGCAAAATCTGGACAACTCCCATAGTAAAAATTTAGTTTCAGCTTTATTTTATTCTTCAAAATGCCAGTCTTCCTTTTGTAACTTGACGACATCTGCAAACTTGGGCAGCAACTACTTTTAATGTTTCTTCCCCCTCAATGCTCAGCTACTCTTAGTGGATGAAAACAACATACGTAGTTTATGGATCTCCCGATTTGCTTCTAATTCATGCAGTTCAGGAGCCCTGAACTGGGCTGCAGCTTATTTCCGGATTAAAAAATATCTAAGTGGCTAAGACGCTGAACTTATTGATCAGAAAGTTGGCAGTTCAGGTGGTTCGAATCCCTAGCACCACATAACGGAGTGAGCTTCTGTTACTTGTCCCAGCTTCTGCCAACCTAGCAGTTCGAAAGCATGTAAAAATGCAAGTAGAAAAATAGGAACCGCCTTTGGTGGGAAGGTAACAGTGTTCCGCGTGCCTTTGGCATTTAGTCATGCCAGCCACATGACCATGGAGACGTCTTCGGACAGCACTGACTCTTCGGCTTTGAAACAGAGATGAGCACCACCCCCTAGAGTCGGGAACGACTAGTGTGCGAGGGGAACCTTTACCTTTACCTAACAGAGCCTTCTTCTGATCAGTTGCTCTCTGGTTATGTTAGAATACTATATCCACCCTCTACAAACAGAACGTGTGTGTTTGTCTGCCTGTCTATGTGTGTGTGTGTATCCATTCAAGTCACTCCTGATGATTGCCTGGACAAGTCCCTCCAAAGTTCTTAACAGCCTTTTCAGACGGATGGTTGCCACTGCCTTCTTCCCATGGCCTCCCCTTTTCTAGCCTATTGCCTTAATCACTACACCAAACTGGCTGATGTTTGCTCTATGATGGTTCCTAACTGGATACAGTTAGGTGAGAAAGGGAGCCCTGGTGGTGCAGTGGTTAACAGCAGTATTGCAGGCAACCTCTGCCCACAGTCAGGAGTTCGATCCTGAGGAAGCTCAGGGTTGACTCAGCCTTCTATCCTTCTGAGTTTGGTAAAATGAGGACCCAGATTGCTGGGGGGCAATATGCAAATAATGCTGAAATTGTAAAGTGCCCAAAAAGTACTGTAAAAACTATAGGGTAGTACTTAAGTCAAAATACTGTTGCTATTGCTAAAGGAAAAATTGTTCATAATGATTAAATGCTATGATGTTTTAATCTTTTTATCTCTCTCCCTGCCTTCTGCATCCCATTTCAGTATGTGGTTATTCCTACACGTCGAGCGACAGCCGTAGCTTTGCAGAGCTTCACCTCACATCTTTTGGGAGATGCTGGAAGTCCCTACCTGGTTGGATTTGTAAGTATAGCCTTGGCACACCTGAGGAATAGGATAAAAAGCTGGGTTCTTGTTCTGAGGATGACATTTCCCCCCAGCTCTGCACGCACACAGGCTTTGTGATTGCCTTTAATGCTCTTAGTCTGGCAATTCCTAACAAG
This sequence comes from Rhabdophis nuchalis, assembly GCA_039707465.1. Taxonomy (NCBI): domain Eukaryota; kingdom Metazoa; phylum Chordata; class Lepidosauria; order Squamata; family Natricidae; genus Rhabdophis; species Rhabdophis nuchalis. The sequence goes on from CM077643.1 coordinate 389,194,422, forward strand.
GAGATGGGCGGGGTATAAATTTGATAAAATAAAATAAATAAATTCAATAAATCCATGTTCTGAGTTCATTTGGGATATAACTAAGACAACAGTCAGGTTTTGTGTAAGTCCACACATCCCATAAAAATCTTTAGCCAAATAACACTAACTTAACATAGCATGTGGTGCGAATGCATCTTCTAGACCAGGGGTGGGCAAACTTTGCAACTTTAAGTCTGAAGGACTTCAGCTCGCAGACTTCTCCTGCCAGCTTTGCTTTGCTGGCTGGAGAATTCTGGGAGCTGAAGTCCTTCAGACCTAAAGTTGCAAAGTTTACCCACCCCTGTTCTAAACCCATGATGATGAACCTATGGCACGCATGCCAGAAGTGGCATGCAGAACCATCTCCCTGGGCAAGCCACCCGCCAACCATTGCTCTTCCAGGTTCCGGCACACATCTGATCTCTGTGTGCGCGGGAGTGCTGTAAACCAGAAGAGCAGCTCTCCAGTGCGCATGTGTGTGCCGGGAAGCTGAGGTTCTGGTTTCCGGCATGTGCATGTGTGCCAGCCAGCTGGTCTTCATGCGCGCATGTGCGCTAGAAATTAGGAGACCAGCATGTGCACCAGGGAGCTATTCTTCTGGTTTCTGCTGCTCGCACTCCCGTTTCAACACTCGGTGCTGAAAAGGTTCGCCAACACTGTTCTAGACCTTTATTATTAAAGTTATTTGTCACCCTTCTCACTTTGAGGCTATTCTTTGTCTGAAGTTGTACACTTCGTTGAGTCAACTTAGCCACGCATCTACAGAAGAAGAAAATAAAGCATAATTAATGAAACCAGAAAAAGGCATAGGGATGAAGTGTTTTTGGCACAACACAATTTTCTGCTTCTTCAGAGCCACAGTTTAAGATGCCTTCCTAATGTCTGTCGTAATTTTGAATTTGAAATAATTTATTTTAAAGTTTCCTATATACTCCTTTCTTCTCCTATTATCCCCACAGTCCTTGATGCTACAGAAAAATTTTTTTTGAGGGGGTGGCGGGGGGGAATGTTCCAATTCATGGTGCTAACCCAGACAAAATGATGCCATTTGCAGATAATTCGAAAACCTCCCCAAAGTGATATGGGATGGGTAGGGCATTTTTTAACATAATCTTTCTAACACAGATAAGCTTCTCCCACTTCTGCATTAGGGAAATGACATGGAAAAGTAACTGACATCACCACTTAACACTTCAAGAGGGAGCTAGTTACTTAGAAGACTCCTCTATGTTGAGCATCCTAGCTTTAGTTCACCCAATTACTCAGGGTAGTTCTAAAACACCAACACATGCATACGCCCACATGCCAAATGTGGTGCTAAATTGGGGCCACAGAGCATATTGTTTCCCTTGCTTCCTCCAATCATTAAAACAAACATATGCTTATTGCCTGATATTATTTAGCCATCTAGCCCAAATTGTCTACTATGATCTGGGATTTTCCCAACTCTGCCTGGAGTTTGCCTAGTTAGAATCTGAAGCAAAACGGGTGGTCCAATGTATCTTCACCCCAGTTGTAAATGAAGACTCTGTGTACAAAGGGATTGTCCAGTAAATGAATTTGAGTTGGGCCTTAGATGTTGAACCTAGGAAAATGCCTGATAGGGCATCAGGTAATGGATTCCTTTAACACTGAAAAGTGTCAGCTCTACCAAGTTTCTGTTCTGGCCTGCCAGCGGCCAGCATAGCTGGCAGCAGAGTCAGACAGTGAGGAGGTTGGGGAGGAGCATGGGCCAGTCCTGGAGGCTGGGGAAGGCTCGGACGAGGGCTCTGCATTGGAGGCAGAGACAGAGCCGAAGCCATCTGGCAGTGATCAGGTGCCTACGGAGCTAGACAGCAGTGAGACAGAGGAACAGCTAGAGCCTGTTCCCAGTGTGTGCATGTGCAGAAATGCCAGAAGAAAAGAACAACCCAGAAATCAGGGTCGACTTGGGAGTAAAATCACAGATGGAAAGTGATTGGCCCCTCCCATAGGAAATAAAAGAGGAGCGAAAGGGGAATGGGCTTTTGCAGGGAACAATTGGTTCGTTCGGTCATTAAATTCATTTCAGGAGTGTGAAGATCTGTCCGTGAATCTCAGAGACTCTGTGCCCAATCTTTCCTTGCCCAGCCACCTCATTTGGAAAATATTTACAGGCCAGTTTTCCAGTTTTCTGTAGTCATAATTACTCCTTTGAAAGATGGTTTGCCAGGCCTTGCTGAATGTGAATGAGAGGAATTCACATTCGTTTAATAAAAGGGGTTTTGTCAGGACCAGGACTCTGCCTCCTGCTTTTTGGGGAAGCCTAGGTCAGAACAGTTTCCAGTGGAGAAGTCTCCCTCGGTTGACAGATCCTTTAATAAAGTAAAGGGCAAAGATTTCCCTGTCCAGTTGTGTCCGACTCTAGGGCGCAGTGGTCATTTCCATTTATTGGCCAGAGAGCCAGTGTTGTCCCAAGAAGGTTGGCTTAGCTTATATCCCAAATGTTTCCATGGTCATGTGGCCAGCATAGCTATGTGCCAAAAACACATGGAAAGTTGTTACCGTACCTTCCCACCAAAGTGGTGTCTATTAATCTACTTGCACTTGCATGCTTTATAACTGGCAGGTGGGTAGGAGCTGAGGCAAGGGACAGGAGCTCACCCCATTGTGCAGCACTGGGGTCTCGAACCCGGGCTTTCTGCTTTCTAGCTGACAAGCTCAGTGTCTTCAACCATCAAGCCATCATACTCCCTTCAGATTTTTTAATAGAAGGTGGCAAAGTTGGCAGCTGGAATTTTGCAAACTGGAACTGAATTTGGGGGGGCGGGGCGGTGGTTTGTCTCTGAACAAGGCTTCCCACCATCCTCCGTCTTATCCCTGGAGGATCTAGTCTGGGGGATACAGCTACTTGTACAGAGACCGATGCCAGCAAGAAGAGAAAAACATCACAATGGGAAATCCTGCCTAAGAGCCATGGGAGGAGCCACCTAGTTAACTGTAAGAATGTCAGGATTTGTTTTTCTGTGCAAAACTGAGCAAAGTCTCGCAAATCTTGGCAAGGAAGCACTTGGTTTCCCCCATCCCATTTCAAATAAACTATGTTGGTGACAAAGAGGACGTCCATAAATAGGCTTATCTCTGTCTGTTCCTTCTCTTTCCACCCCCTGCTTTTCCCCTCCTAGATCTCCGACGTGATACGGCAGAGCACAAAGGAGTCTCCACTCTGGGAATTCCTCAGTTTAGGCTATGCGCTGATGCTGTGCCCTTTTGTTGTGGTCCTCGGGGGGATGTTTTTCCTGGCCACGGCCCTCTTCTTCCTAAGCGACAGAGCCAAAGCCGAGCAACAGTGAGTACCTCTCAGTGGTGTGGGAAAAAGAAAACGGCATGTGTTATATTTTTAAGGAAGGGCATTGTCATTGACCATCTTGGCACTGGTATCCAATTTAACCCATGGGAAGAGGCATGGGTGCACTTCCAATAGGAACAGCTTCAGCCTCAGCTTGAAGCTGCGATTCAAGACGTTGAGGGTGCGGGGTTGTGTGCTTGGAGACTCTCTAATAATGAAAGAGTTATCATTTCCAGGGTTTGCTGGTAGATCAGTCTTTTGAGTCTTGTTTCAGTCTTTTCCCCCCAGTCTTTTGAGGGATGCGGTGGCTCAGTGGCTAAGACGCTGAACTTATTGATCAGAAAGGTCGGCAGTTCCGGTGGTTCGAATCCCTAGCACCGCGTAACGGAGTGAGCTCCCGTTACTTGTCCAAGCTTCTGCCAACCTAGTAGTTCGAAAGCATGTAAAAATGCAAGTAGAAAAACAGAAACCACCTTTGGTGGGAAGCAAACAGCGTTCTGTGCACCTTTGGCGTTTAGTCATGCCAACCACATGACCACAGAGACATTTTCGGACAGCACTGGCTCTTCGGCTTTGAAATGGAGATGAGCACTGGCCCTAGAGTTGGGAACGATTAGCACATATGTGTGAGGGGAGCCTTTACCTATGGGGGCCTTTCCACCATTCAGTTGCTTTCTCTCCTTATCGGTGCATATTATCTAGAAGAAGAGAGACTATAACTCCTTCTTTCTCCTTACTCCTGTTACTGCTTTGTTGCTCCTGATAGTCCATGTGGGTGGTGTTGTTTTTGTAGAAGTACTATGATGCTTTATTGAGAGCAAAAGGAAAAGGGGACAGCAGAGGATGGGATGATTAGATAGCATCATCAACACACTTAACATACATTTGGGCAAAATCTAGGAGTGGAGGGCAGAGGGGCCTGGCATACTGTGATCCATGGGATCGCAAAGACATGTCTTAATGACTGAACAATAACTATAGTGCTTTGCCATTGTCTTCTTCCCACTCTTATAGGGGTTCATAAATGATAACCAGAAACTCGAGTTGCATTTTAAATCCTATTAGGCTCCAGTGCAGTTCAGAGAATAGTGTTGTTACCAAGGTGTACCGAAATGTACTATTTCTGCATGTACTGTTATATTCTGGATCAGTTGCAGCTTCTGGATGACCTTCAAGGACAATCCCATGCAACACCCATTTCAGAAATCCAATCAGGAAGGGACCAAAGCATAAATGACTGTGAGGAGGAGCTCCAAATCCAGAAATAAAGACAACTGATGCTTCCTCTTTTCTTGTATAGAATATTCATTGTCATAGTTCTCTTGTCAGGCAGTTGAGACCAATGGACAGTTGCTAAATTCCATCTAGCTGCATGGGGTTCGTTCCCAGCTCTCAGCTCCTAACAGATGCTGCTTTGCTTACTGCTATTTACCCACGTTTTTGAACTCTGAAACAAGAAATAAAACGGAGTGGCATTCTCTAGAGGTCGAACCCATGGAAATAGGAAATGCCCGCAGTGGGAACAATGCGAACAGAAAAAGAGAACACTGTTGAGAGGAAAGACACTGAAGATACATTCTCCAGGCTGACTTGCCATCTCATGCTACGTGAAGACTAGAGGCAATTTATCTCTGTGATAGGACTAATATTCATTTGGCAAAGCTATCTCAGAATGTCTAGACCAGTGTTTTCAACCTTGATGACTTTAAGTCCTGTGGACTTCTACTCCCAGGATTCTGGAAGTTGAAGTCCACAGGACTTAAAGTCACCAAGGTTGAGAAACATTGGTCTAGACGCTGGCATCGTTACTCTTCAGCACTAACTTTCTAATGCATCCTGATTTAAAGAAGGCTTGACCTGTTTCTTCTCCAAGGTGGACCTATTCCTCTTCCCCCACCACTTTCTCTGTTACGGTTGTCCTCTGCAGATACCCAGCGCTCCACCTGCTTTCCTAAAAAATAATAACGATAGCGCTGTACCACAAATTCTGCCCTCTTTGGAAATGCATGCAATGCCACAATGCAGAGAGGGTATGGTTTGAGTTGCAACAACAGCATGATGCTACTTTCATTGCAGTTTCAAGATTGTTGGGTGATCTGAAGCCAGTCAGTTGTGGTGATCAGTTGAGTGCCATCAATACATTTCTCTGTTTGCTTGACTATAGATCAAATTCTTGGCTGTAGGGATATTGCCTTTAAAGGCTATTCTTCCTGAGGCTTTCCTATAGTTGGTTAAAAAGAGGCCCAAATCTGGGCTCATGTTTTTCAGCACAGATTTGGATCATCTGACCATTGGCAACTCCAGTAATTCAGAAGATGCTACCACACGAGAGACACAAGAGATGTTTGGGGTTAGTTCATGTGTGTATGTGTTTTGTTGTCTTTTGGAAAGTTTCTTTACATACTTGCCAGGACAAATAGGGACAACCTGCTGTCTATTTGGAGTATGTTTGTTTACGGCGTGTGTGTGTGTGTGTGTTTATCTGATTCCAAAAGAAAACTCAGAAATGCAACACTGAATTGGCTTCATCAGGGAGAAAATAATTCTGGATTAAGCTACTTTGTTTTGACTTGTTTTGCTTTTGTGGGCAGATGTTTTAAATATATGTGGCTCTGTCAGCATGTTTGTGGGGCAGCTCTTATGTTATGTAAAATGTTTGGGGGCAGATTTTGATTCCTACATTTTTTTAAAGCCTATTATGAATTTAGAATTATAATTCATCCCAGTTCCTCTGCGTCTTAGCGTAGCTCAGGGGTCTGCAAAGTTGGCTCTTTTAAGACGGGTGGACTTCAACTCCCAGAATTCCCCAGCCAGCATAGTTGGCTGGGGGATTCTGGGAGTTGAAGTCCATCCGTCTTAAAAGAGCCAACTTTGCAGACCCCTGGCCTAGCTGATGATCAGACTTCCTCGCATTGTAATGTACATCCAAGCCTTGTACATGAAAGACAATAGAATTCTGCACAAAGGAAAACTAGATTCTGGGTTTAAATGACAAAAAAATTGTCTGCAGCTCAACAGTTTTGCATAGTCTACTTTCGCTAAGCAAGAAGTGATGCATTATGGTAAATCCTCACCCTACCCACAACCTCTGAAATTCTAATTCGGAGGATATATTTATTTATTTATTTTTATTTTATTAAATTTCTATCCCGCACCTTCTCCTGTATAAGGACCCAGGGCGGCGACACGGTGAGGACTAGCAGTATGGGTGGTTGTGTGGTAAAGGAGACTTCCATGAATTTTAATTGTGGAATCGGTACTGCAATTTATTTTGTCTATCCATTTCATATTCTAACTGGTCCCTAATCCTAGACTTACGAAATATCTTGGAGATCATTTAGTCCAGCTCCTTGTTCAACATAGTGCAGTTTTTTTCAAACTTGGCAACTTTAACATGTGTGGACATTAACTCCCACAAATCCTCGGCTAGCATGCTGACTGAGGAATTGTGGGAATTAAAATCCATACATGTTAAAATTGCCAAGTTTGAAAAACACTGATGTACAGTATATAAAGGTAAAGGTTTCCCTGTCCAGTTGTGTTTGACTTTAGGGGTCAGTGCTCCTGTTTATTTCCTAGCCGAGGGAGCCAGTGTTGTCCAAAGATGCTTCCATGGTCATGTGGGCAGCATGATTATATGATGCATTGAACGCTGATACCTTCGAACCAAAGTGATACCTATTTATCTACTCGCATTTGCATGCTTTCAAATTGCTAGGTGGGCAAGAGTTGGGGCAAGGACAGGAACTCACCCCATCACAGGATGCTTGGGTGTTGAACCTTTCAACCTTTGGGTTCACTAGCCCGGCATCTTAGCCAGTGGTGGGATTCAGCCAGTTTGCACCTATTCGGGAGAACAGATTGTTAATTTCTAAGCAGTTCAGAGAACCGGTTGTTGGAAGAAGTCTCCTTTTGTTTTTTTCCCACTTTACAGGGCTAATCCTGTAAGGAAGGCAGGAAGGAAACATTCTGGTGTTTATTTCTAGTCTAATCTTGATTGCTTACAAAAACTGCCTTTCCGGTTAACCCTTATTACATTGTAACAGCCAAGGCGGAGCGTCCATCAATGTGACGTTGAGTTGGCCACACACCCCAGTCACATGACTACTGAGCCCCACTTATCCAGCTGGTCATTAGTACAGAGAACCAGTTGTTAAATTATTTGAATCCCGCCACTGATCTTAACCTGATCTTATTGTTTGTAGCCTAATCCTTATTGCTTACAGCAATTGCCTCTCCGGTTAACCCCTTATTACAACTAAGGTGAAGCGCCTATCGACCAGTGGTGGGTTCTGGATCCTGTCGCAACCAGTACGCTGCGACGGGGCCAGGCATCCATCACGTGCACATATGTTGTGCATGCATGCGCACCCACTGCCCTGTGACGCTCCAGCTGCTCGGTGGAATGTTGCACAGTCGCCATACGCTGTGCTTGCGTGCACAAATGGCCCGCTAGCTTAAAAAGAGGTAAGAAACGAGGGCGGGCGTCCGATATGGTGGCAGCTGTTCCCAGCTGCCACTGGTACGCCCGTACCGAAGCATACCACCTGGAACCTACCACTGCTATCGACGTGAGTCACGGTGAATTGGCCACACCCATCCAGTCACATGACCACCGAGCCCCGCCTACCCAGCTGATCATTTGGGCAGAGAACCAGTTGTTAAATTATTTGAATCCCGCCACTGACCTTAACCACTAGGCCAATGTGCCCCTTTTTTAGCCAGGTGCAAAATTTCAGTATCTTTAAAAAGTCCCGTCCCCCCCCCTCAACCTCTCTTAGATAGCTGGTGTTGTGTAGTGGTTAAAATGATGGACTGAAAACACTCAGATCCAAGTTCCCCACTGACTACAAAATTTGTAGTGTGGTTTTACAGCAGCCCTTTTCTCCCAGCCCAACCTCCCTAACAGGGTAGATTGTATGGTAGAATTTGGAGAGATTCCACCCCCCCACCCCCAATACCATGCAAGCTTCCTTGAGTTGTCTATAAAAAGAAAGTCTAGAAATGCAAACTCCATGCAATGCTGTTATTATTATTATTGTGGTTGGTTGCATAGTCAGCTTGATGTTTTAGCCTGGCTTTTATTCACCTATCGAAACATCTGGGACAGGGAAGATTATAAGCTATAAATTTAAACGAGATATTTTAATACAGGGTAAAACATTTAATTTAGTTTTAATTATTTATAATTGTTTATGTATATGCTCTTAAATTCTTGTACACCGCCCCGAGTCCCTTCGGAGAGAGGGGGCGGTCAATAAATCCAAATAAATAAATAAATAAATAAATAAATAAATAAATAAATAAATAAATAAATAAATAAATAAATAAATAAATAAATAAATAAATAAGATGTTGATCCTTGACGGTGTTAAAGGCATTGTTTTCATCACCGCCCTGGGTCCGTTTGGAGAAGGGCGGGATATAAATTGAATAAATAATTATCTGCAAGGCATGATACCCCCAGTCCCGGTCCCTGAGACAGTAGGTCCCACCACTTTCTGTATCTTTAGAACTGTTTTTAAATATCTGTTTATCCGTGTGGATGCAGGCTTGACTTAATCTCTGTCTGCAAAATATTGCAAGTTCCGTGGCGTGGAAGGAATGCAGTGTTACCAGCCTTCAAGGATTTAAAAATAAACAAAAGGGGATTTTTTTTTCTTTTCTTTTCTTTTAAAAAAATGGCAAATTTGGCTGCCAGACCTGAAATTAAGGAAATGATTGGGCACAGGGAGAATTGGCAACCCTGGAAGGAAGAGGGATGAGGGAAGGATCTCTGTGAGCAAGGACTGTTTCCCTAAAAGTTGCCTCTCACGTTTATCAGAGGCAGCTTTGAAACAAATGATTTGTAAGGCGTGAATTCTGTCGTTGTTTAGCCCTATTGAGGAAGTGATGCAACTGCAGCTCCATGTTTGTGGTGGCTGTTAATTCATTTTTAACAACATAAGGATGCAAACAGCACCCCGTTGGATCAGACTTCTGGCCCTTCTAACAATCTGTTTTCATAGTGACCCACTAAGGTCACAAGCTCACTACAAATCAAGGGTGTCAAACTCAATTTCATTGAGGGCCATTTCAGGACTGTGGTTGACCTTGGGGGTGGGGAGGCAGGGGCGTGGCTAACTGGGTGGGTGTGGCCCAGAGGTGGTATTCTACCGGTTTGGACTGATTCCCCTGAACCAATAGCAGAAATCGCATGTGACCCCCGCCCACCTATCCCGGCTTTACGGCATCCCATTTAGACCCTTTCTTTGCTAAAAGCGGATGCGTGGAAGGTTGTGCACATGTGCGGAGGTTGCGCATGCGCTCACATTTGTGAACCGGCAGGGAAGATAAGTTAATACCACTCCTGGTGTGGTTACCTTGACGCCCCTCCCCAAACTGCTGGCATGTTTCCTCTTTGCACTGGGTAGACTGGGCCGAAGCGACATTGGGTAGACTGGACCGAAGTGATGCAGGCCAGCCCCTTACATTTTCCAGAATGGTCCCGCAGGCCAAATCCCACCACATTGCGGGCCGCATCCAGCCCGCCAGCCTTGATTTTTACACCCCTGCTATAAACAATTCTCAACTTATGATCACAATTGGGGCCAGAATTTCCATTGCTAAGTAAGACAGCAATTAAGTGAGTCGCACATGATTTTAGAACCATTTTGCCATGGTTGTTAAGCGGATCGCTTCAATTGTTAAGTGAATCACAGGGTTGTTAACAGAATATGGCTTCCCCCATTGAAGCCACGGGGAAGGTCGTATATGGCGGGTGTTGCCACCATCCTCGGGTGTTGCCACCATCGTAAAGAAATGCTGGATGCCAAGCACTCGAATTTTGATTGCGTGGCCATGGGATACTGCAACAGTCATAAGTGCGAGGAAGGGTCATGATTCACTTTTTTTCAGTGTAACTTTGAAAGGTTGCTTAAATGAATGGTTGTGAATTGTCGATTCTCTATAGTCTTCCAGCAGATGGCCTTCAAAGCCAATCTCACTTTCCTCAAGGCTATGAGCTATTGATCCCCAGCGCCCATGAATTGATCCAATCCCTTTTTGAAGCCCACCCATTGGTAGCCAGCACCGTAACTCATGGTGGTGACTTCCAAAGTTTAGTAATTTTTGTTGTTGTTATTCAGTCAATAAGTCGTGTCCGATTCTTTGCAACCCCATGGACCACAGTATGCCAGGCCCTCCTGTCCTCCATTGTCTCCCGGAGTTTGCCTAAATTTATCCGCATTGTGTCAATGACACTTATCTAACCATCTCAGGTCAAGGCTATGGTTTTCCCAGTTGCAATGCATGGCTGTGAAAGTGGGACTATAAGAAAGGCTGAGCACCAAAGAATGGAGGCTTTTGAACTCTGGTGCTGAAGGAAACTCCTGCGAGTCCCTTGCACTGCAAGGCGATCAAATCCTAGAGGAGATCAAGCCTGACTGCTCTTTAGAAGGCCAGATCCTGAAGTTGAAACGCAAATACTTTGGCCACCTAATGAGAAGGAAGGACTCACTGGAGAAAGATTGAGGGCAAAAGAAGAAGGGTAGGAGAGAGAATGAGGTGGCTGGATGGAGTCACTGAAGCAGTTGGAGGGAGCTTAAATGGACTCCAGAGGATGGTAGAGGACAGGAAGGCCTGGAGGAACGTTGTCAGACACGACTTTGCAACTAACAACAACAACCATCTCATCTTCTGCCATCCCCTTCTCCTTTTGCATTCAATCTTTCCCAACGTCAGGGTACATTGTATCAAAAAAATATGTTTGTCTTGTTCCATTTGGTCCTTGCTTTGTATGTTTATTTCCCTCTTCTTTATGCAGGTGGTTTTTTTTTTTTAAAGAAAGGAGCTGTGTATTTTTCTCAGTCTATTATCTGCTTCTGTGCAACTGTAAAGTTGAAAAATGTGTAAAGGGGCACTCTAACCTGGTCCTTTTGCGGTAGAAAATAAGGAGTAAGTGGCACCTTATAAACAGGAAAGGGAAGAATCTGGTCTTTGTGCATTAAGAAGTTAGAAGCATCAGAGCAGTTAGTAAACTTGGACAAGGCAGAGTGGGGAAAAAAGTTATTGGTGGCTTTTTAGATTTATCTAAAGGGTCGTTTGATAATGGCTTGAATTTGGGAATCCAGCCCAGTGGTGTAATTCAGACAGTTGGCAGCTGTCTTGTGGGATGTTTCTGCCGTCAAAGATTGGCCTGCCTGGAGGGTTTCTGAGCAGTCTTCCTGGCAGCATTGGTTACGGGAAGGAGAAGTGACGCATGGGTACCCCTCTGTCCCAAAGAAGCTCAAATATCAGACTAAATTATACAGCTGAATAACATCGCTGGCCAAACTCTCTGCTTTGTTTTGTGTGACCAATCTACATTTGATTCCAAACTCAGAGGGTTGCTGTTTTCACGCACACTCAGCTGCAGGGGCGGGCTTCCAAAATTTCAGCAACAGGTTCTCTGCCCGGTTGCTGGGTGGGTGTGGTCATGGTGGGCGTGGCCTAGTCGGCCTCCTGCATCATGGCAGAGGGGCCGTTTTTGCCTTCCCCAGGCTCCGGAGCCTTTCCTTGAGCGTCTGGGAGGATGAAAACTGTCTCCCTTGGGCTCCAGAGGCCCTCCGGAGGCCGGAAATGGGCCTGTTTCCGGCCCTCTGGAACTTCTGGGAGGCCCATTTCTCCCTTCCCCAAGCCTCTGTGTGGGCCCTGCACTTACCTCGCATCCAAAACAGGCCGCATGGAGACTCAGGGCAGGGGTGGGAGGGGAGGGTGGGCAGGGCCAGCCAGGGATGCGATTTGCAGGTTCTCCAAACCGACCACGATAATGTTAACTATGGGTTCTTCCGAACCTGGGCGAACCTGTAGCAACCCACCCCTGCTCAGCTGCCTTCCAAACTTAAGAAGTTCTTCGCACCAGTTCAGACTATTTAGGGACTAGCAAACCACCTTTAAGATAAGACTTCTGGCAGAGAAAGATATTTCCTATTTTATGCAATTTAATCTTTGAACCACAAATAGCTGGGACCAAATGAAGATTATCTATATGTAAATTGCATGTATATATGTATGCAAGCATGTATGCATCCTATTTATGTGCCACCCATCTCACAGATAAGTCTGATTCTGGGCAGTTTTGCTACTAATCTATAGAACTGCAGTAGCAAAGTATCTGGGGCGGAGACTATGGAAATATTTATCAGCAAAATAGCTAGTTGGCCGATCTTCCAATTTTTTCTAGGTAAAGAGAGAGAGAGAGAGAGATGAGAACAGAGGAAGTTGCTTAATATTGAATTAAATCTAGCTCAGTACTGCCACTAGAAGTTTACACAACATCCTCAATTTAGAGTGAGACAGCCCATCACTTTAAAGCAGGGGTGTCCAACTTGGGAACTTTAAGACTTGTGGACTTCAACTCCCAGCATGCCAGCTAGGGAATTCTGGGAGTTGAAGTTCACAAGTCTTAAAGTTCCCAAGTTTGGACACCTCTGCTTTAAACTATAATCTCATGTATGGGCAAATAGCAATAGCAATAGATTTATAGGCATGTAGTGCCCCATACTGCTATACAGCACTCTGTGGGCAGTTTACAATGTCACCATATTGCCTCCAACAATTTGGGTTCTCATCTTACTGATTTCAGAAGCATGGTAGGCTGAGTCTATCTTGAGCCTCATCAAGATCAAACTCCAGGCTGTGGGCAGAGTTTGCCTGCAATCCTACATTCTGCAGCTGATGTTGTGGTCCTTGGACTGATGTTCCATGGCTAATGTCTTCTGATGTAACAATTTGCAGACGACAGTGGTGCCTTGGGGAATCATTCCGAGAATGCCTATAAATTAGAAGTGAAATGCTGCCTCCTTTCCAGGCACAAAAAGACCGTTTGGGAATGTGCATTTTCCATTAATTAAGATCTTTCTTGGCTGAAGTTTCTGCTGAAGTTTCTTGTGGTTCTACAACAGTAGAACTGTTACTTCTTTAACCGCTTCGTTTCTCTCATGGTCTCTCCATAAATCTGATGCATCTCCTAGTTCAGGATTAGATAATCTGGGAGGGAGGTTGGATTTCAACTGAACTCTGTGACCCTTCGAAGGGTTATAGGAGGCCATCCAGATATGCAATGTCACAGAAAGGGACAGGGTGAAGTCACAGGATTTGCTAAGAAATAAATCTGGGCATGGATTTTTTATATACACTGATTGACCTGAACCAGCAGGGAATGAGAAGACCTATTATTTATAAATCTGGGATTGTTGAGATTAAATAATACCTATTAATAGCTCTTTGCTACCCTATAATCATATTTAAAATCAGCTGTTGATAAATGCTAAAACGCCTCGGTGTCCTTCCAGACATACTTTTAGCTAGATTATACAGAGATCATATATTTAGCCCTGGATGACACCAAGACCATCTTTATTTTATTGGTTTGGTCATAAAACGTATCATTTTAAAGATGGCTGATATTTTCGCCCATAAAACAAAACAAAAAACAGGACAGTCCCTATTAAGGAGAGCCCAGTAGCTGCCTGCAGACTGAATACACTGATGATGTTAACCAATTTGGGCAATGAAACGTCTGCAAGAAAACAACCAAGCTCAGAGAGCACCAAGGATCCTTGAATATGCTATTGCAGGAAGCGTTGTCCTCCAGGTACAGAACCTCCTGGACCGGTTGCCAAGACTATTTAGACAGCAACTAGGTTTTTCGCTTGATCCATATTGGGGTGAGTCACCTAAGATGAAGAGTAGAGGTGGGTTGCTGCCAGTTTGGCCGAACTGGTAGTAACGGCAGCAGAAGGCTCCGCCCACCCACCTAGACACTTCTATACATGTGCAGAAGCATCGCACACGAGGGAGTGCGCATGGGAGTATGCCCGAACCGGTAGTAAAAAAATTAGCAGCCCCCCCTCCCCCACTCTGAGGAGGAGGTAGTAAAAGAATCACTGGAGACTGCAGTGCCTTCAAGAAGGTGAAGCAGATGGAAATACAGGTACTTTTCCAGAAGAAGGACATGGCACGAGAAGATAATGCAGGTTCCTTCAAGTCAACAACCGGCCATACAGATGGTATCAACAGGAAGGGTTTATGCCACAATAATAGTGGCATATCTTCACTAAAGGTTCATGGAATAACAGACTAGCAGAGTTGGAAGGAATCTTGGGGGTCTTCTAGTCCAACTTCCTGCCCAGCAGGAGATCCTATGTCATTTTAGACAAAAGTCTGTCCAATCTCTTCTTAAAAACCTCCAGTGGAGCATCCACAACTACTGAAGGCAAGCTGTTCCACTGATTAATTGTTCGCTGACAGGAAATTTATCTTTATATCTTGGTTTCAAGGGCCTCACCAGACCCAACAGGAGGTCTTTTAACTAGGACAAAAGTTGGAGGGTGATGAAACCAGAACCAAACACAATTTGCAGAGCAGAATAAACAATTTAAACACATGCAGGGTCTCCAGAACCAAGCACTTTACATACCAGAGCACTAAAGGAACTAGCCAGAGTGATCGCAGACCCATTCTTGATAGGTTTTGAGAACTTCACACGAATGATTGGTAAGCAAATATTATTCCTCCTTCAAACAGAAGAAGGAGGGTTGGGAAAACTATAGGTCTGTTGGGCTCTAAAATAGATGGCCAAACAGCATGTATGCAAGCAGAATGGGCATGCTACAGATCGGTACAGGTTAATGGTGGGTTCCAGATCCCGGTGCAACCGGTACGGTGCAACAGGGCTGGGCATCCACCACATGAATGCGTGCAGCACACTTACTGCCCGCGACCCCACGAAGCTCCAGCTGCTCAGCGGAGCAACGCACAGGCGCTGGACCGCTCCATGCACATGCGCAGAAGCCCCAAACAGCTCAAATACTGATAAGGAGCGTGGGTGGGCGAGTGGGTCCTCCAGAGCACCGTACTGGAATGGTACCTTGTGCTCCCGGCAGGCACCAATACGCCTGTACCAGGGTGTATCGGTCGTAACCCACCACTGGTACAGGTGGTCCTCAACCTACAACCATTCATTTAGTCATCATTTGAAGTTACAACAACACTGGAAAAAAGGGACACGATTGTTTTTCACACTTGCAACCATTGCAGCATCCCTGTGGTGATCAAATGTCAAGCATTTGGCAACTGGGATGCATTTATGACAATTGCACTGTCTCAAAGACATTTAACCTTCCCAGCCAGCTTCCACCAAGCAAAGTCAATGGGGAAGCAAATTCCCTTAACAACTGCATGGTTTACTTAACAATTGGAGTGATTCACTTAACAATTGTGGTTAAAAAAAAGATTGTAAAATGGGTCAAAATTCACTTTAAAAACTGCCTTGCTTATCAATGGAAATGTTGGACTCTGTTATGGCCATAGGTCAAGGGCTACCTGTTCAATTAACAGAAGACAGAATGTTGGACAAGCTAAAACAATATTTGTTTTTGATGGAGGTTGTAGCTGCGTAGATCAGGAGAATGCCATATCCCTAATGCAGAGCTTTCGGTGGTGGTCCTCATGGTGCTCTTCATAGAATAGTAATCTATGGACTTGATATAACTATGGATAGATGAACTCCTGACCATAGGCCAGAGAAATAGTACTGTAGAAGTCCTGTCCTCATACCTGGAGGCCGTAAAAGTGTGAATGGTGAGGAACAGGCTTAGGGTTCAACCCAAGTCTTTGCATTTCAAGGATCTACTGGTCACTGGAGAAAGCAATTAGGTTTGGAAAAGTTAGTGGTATAATAAGGCTGTCAAAGAACATGGAGGCTAGACACCGTCAAAGGTGATACCAGCCACAGCATAGAAAAACTCAAGTAGTGCAAGATTGGAAGAAGTGGAGAGACCAGGCCCTTTGAATCACCAAGAATCATAAACAACTGAGTGGATAACATCATCCTCATTGTCATCATCATAGCAAAGTATTATCTTTAGATCCTGATAGAATGGCACTAACCCCAGGTAAATCATCATCATCATCATCTCCTTCTGACCCCATAAACCCTTGTAGGGTGGAGTCTTGGGCAGCTAAATAGAGCTGCTGGCCGGATGCCCTTCCTGTCGCCAATGCGGAGATTGTTTCAGCAGATACAGTATATTCTCATTGTGCCCAGAGAGAGAAATATCTGTCTCTAGCTAGGATCGAACTCACAGCCTCCTGAATGTGAGGCGAGAACTCTACCTCTAGGCCACCGCACTATTCAGTAACCCCAAGTAAAATAGGTACAAAATCTTGAGGCCCTCCTGGTTATCTGTGGGGCCACCTTTTGAATGTTGTTTTCATCGATCAAGAACTTCTGGGCAAGTTGATATGCTTCAAGTCCCACCTGTCAATGCTATTTTAGCTACTGTACAGAGTCCTGCTCAAAAAGCATAGCCAGTATTGTTATATATCTATACCTATATCAGTGGTGGGTTCCGGGTGGTACGACCCGGTATGGCCATCGTACCAGTACGGTGGCTCGTTTGGGCCACCGCCTGCCTGCCTGCGTTCCATGGCGGTGTAATAATGTGACCAGCCCATTGCGCATGCGCGCACAGCGTGCAGCGCCTGCATGACCTCTGCCAGCCAGCTGGGTGTCGCAGGGTGGTGACATGCGCATGTGGGCGTGTGTGCCCATCTAGGACGCCCAGCCCCGTGCACAGCGCACCAGCTGTGCTGGGGTCCGGAACCCACCACTGATTATCTATCTATCTATCTATCTATCTATCTATCTATCTATCTATCTATCTATCTATCTATCTATCTATCTATCTATCTATCTATCTATCTATCTATCTATCTATCTATCTATCTACCTATCTATCTATCTATCTATCTATCTTCAGCCCCCTGCTGTCAGTTTCCAATTGGAACTTTAGGAAAGTTTGATCTTGTGCTTCCAGCACCCAGATGCTTAATGATGGGTTGTTTAACTATCCTTTAAACTCCGTTGCCTGAGGAGAACGGAACAGAATGTTGATTTTCCTTCTCTTTTTTAGTATGGTTTTTTTTTTAGTCCTCTTGTGATTCTCTGAGAGGAAAAAACAGAGCGCAACTCAACTGCAGTCCTGAATTACTCCCTCTTAAAATTGTCGAAGCAAAACAGATTCGGTGTCCAAATTGAACATTAGGGAAATAAGTAAAATTGTAGCAGAAGTTTGGTGACAGTAGTGGGACAAAGAGCCAAGAACAGAAGAAATAAACAAATTTGGGTGTGGGGAAAGAAGCCGAGGCTCCCAGGAAAATGATGGAGAAGGTTGGGAAAAAATCAACCGCAAAGAACAGAATAAGACGAGGAACAAATTATAAGGACTAGCAACAAATTGCATATAGATTACAGATGTATAAAATGGTCTAATTTGGTTCATGTCTCTTCTTTAAATGCTGACTGGTCGGTTTGTTTTGCTTGACTTTTGAGCACATGAAATCTATTTAATTGCAATCCTTTTTAACATGTATACATTAATATAGGTAGTCCTTGATTTATGACCACAATTGGGACCAGAATTGCCACTGCTAAGCACGGCAGTTTTTACATGAGTCACATCCAGTTTAATGACCTTTTTGCTACGATTGTTAAGTGAATCACTGCAGTTGTTAAATGAATCATGTGGTCATTAAGCAATACTGGCTTCCCCCATTGACTTTGCTTGTCCGAAGCCTACTGTGGAGGTGGAAAAAAGGATCACGCGACCTCAGGATGCTACAACCAGTGTGAATACAGGCCAATTCCTAAGGGCTGAATTGAGATGGCCACAGGGATGCAGCAATGGCTGTAAGTCTTAGGACTGGTCATAAATCCCTTTTTTCCATGCCATTATAACTTTGAACGGTTGCTAAATGACGGGTCACTGCTGTTACGGGTAGTAACACCCCCGTTGGGGGGAAAAAAACTGTTTCCAGCAAAAGGGATCAACTGTGTTTCCAGCTGCCTTTTATGATTGAACTGGGAAGCACAGCCAATCAGATTGTAAGTTGTAAAACTAACTCCATATTTACATGGTAGTCCAAGGGCTACTATTTTTTTCCAGAAACTGTATTGAACTCTGACTATCATAATTCTTGAGAAGTAGAACTAGTGATGAGTAATGAGTCCATAGAAAGAGCTATGCCTTTTTTCCAAAAAAAACATTCATACACCATGTTTAATTAGGTTATTTCCACAGCATACTGTGCGTGGTTAATCTTAATTGTGGCTAGGCCCTGTGGTTTTTTTTTGTCATAAATGAGCATGGCTTAGCTGAAAACCCAATAATCAGGTTAAGCATGTAGGGTGAAAACAACCATATTGTATCCTGGCAGGCCCCTTGCAGGAACTATTGTATTTCAAGAATTAAAAACACAGTTAGTGAAAGTAGCAACTACCGTTTAGAGGGAGGGAGGGAGGGAGGGAGGGAGGGAGGGAGGGAAAGGGAAAGAGAGAGAGAGAGAGAGAGAGAGAGAGAGAGAGAGAGAGAGAGAGAGAGGGAAGGAAGGAAGGAAGGAAAGAAAGAAAGAAAGAAGGAAAGAAGGAAGGAAAGAAAGAAAGAAAGAAAGAAAGAAAGAAAGAAAGAAAGAAAGAAAGAAAGAAAGAAAGAAAGAAAGAAAGAAAGAAAGAAAGAAAGAAAGAAAGAAAGAAAGATGTAAAGCAGACCCTTTGGGGTGATGGACATTTTCACCATTACTCCATTGTAGATATCCACTTTGGATTTACTTCTGGATTGTAATACCTCAATCAAGGAATTGCCAAACAAGCTGATAGTAAACAGCTCAGTTGAATAACCTCCAAGACTAGACCCACAAACATTGACAGGGCAAGCCATTAGTATATAAAATAAAAGCAAACCACACGCCTTACTAGCACTGATGATATTACCCAGTTTGGTAATGAAACGTCTGCAAGAAAACAACCAAGCTCAGAGAGCACCAAGGACCCCTACTAAGACCCCTTCTACAACCTGTGAAGCTTTCTAAAACTGTTTCCAAGATTGGACTTCTATCACTAATCTTGGAGAAGCAGAGCTTGGTTTTTGTAAAGACCAGTCTCCCCATAGGATGCTATCCTAAGTTCAAGAAAATTCCAGTTCTTAAATTATTTCAGTTGTTCCCATTATCTTTGGGGGTTTTTTTGTGTATTCATTTTAATTTTCCATTTGTTTGCTTGCTTGTAAAAAAAAGGGACGGGGTGGCTCAGTGGCTAAGATGCTGAGCTTGTCGATCAGAAAAGCCGGCAGTTTGGCAGTTCGAATCCCTAGTGCCGTGTAACGGAGTGAGCTCCCGTTACTTGTCCCAGCTTCTGCCAACCTAGCAGTTCAAAAGTACGTAAAAAATGCAAGTAAAAAAACTGGGACCACCTTTGGTGGGAAGGGAACAGCGTCCCGTGCACCTTCGGTGCTTAGTCATGCTGGCCACATGACTACGGAGACGTCTTCAGACAGCGCTGGCTCTTTGGCTTTAGAAACAGAGATGAGCACCGCCCCCTAGGGTCGGGAACAACTAGCACATATGTGTGAGGGGAACCTTTACTTTTACATTTAAACATAGACTGTATAGAAAAACCTTGGGCCATTTTTTTTAAGTGTGCAGGATTCTTTTGGTAATTTTATTATAGTGTAGATTTAAGAAATTAAGACTCATGGTGCAGGGAGGCCAAAAAAAAAAAGGATAATGGGACCATGGTGTTATTAAAATAAATTATAATGTTCAGATGAAACCAGTTTACTGGTGGAAGAGGTGTGTGTGTAAATGCAAAAACAGCCTCCGGGTTCTTCAGTAAAACCTTGCATGGTGTTGAATTAGATCCTTTTCTGCATTCCATTAAATAATACTTAATGACTCATTTTGGAGCGTTAGGCTAGGTTAAAATAACAGCTGTGATAAATCCTTCGTTATAAAAGCCCACAATAATTGTGGAAGAAGATTTAGTCACTTGTGGTGGGGAAGAATTCTGAGAATTTCTGCAGGTAGCAACATTGCGCGGAGAGAATGCAGAGAGGCTTTAAAAATGTGAATAGGCTTGAGTAAAAAAGAAAAGGAGCCGTTCCAGATTTCAAGGGTTTATTTTTCCTCCCGCTGCTCAAATAAAAGAGATTTGGAGCTAGTTCCTTGTCAGGGAGGAAGCAGCAAAAAGCCTAACACTTCTTCTACCTTGAGAAGAACAAAAGCATTTGCAAATCTCCCGGAGCAAGTTTGGGAGTTCTGTGATTCCGGGCTACATACCAATAATACAATAGCAGAGTTGGAAGGGACCTTGGAGGTCTTCTAGTTCAACCCCTGCCTAGGCAAGAAGCCCTATACCATTTCAGACAAATGGCTATCTGTGGTGGCCCAGACGGCTCTGGATGGGATGGTGATGGACTCTTCTAGTGAAGAGTCCTATGAGTCTGCCCTGGAGGAGGAAGGAGAGCTTGAGGAAGCAGAGAGTCTGGTTGGCCACCAGGAGGCGCCTGGGTCATGGAGCAGTGGGGAGGATCAGGGGCAGTTTGTCCCTGATGCTAGATTACGCAGGGCTGAGAAAAGGAGGCAACAGTTACGTAAGAGGCAAGCTCGTAAGCCCTGATGAGCACCAGCTGGTTGCTGAGTGGCCCCTCCCAAGAGAGCTTATAAGGAAGGCTTTGGGGAGGGGTCATTTGCAGGAAACGACAGTTACAATCATCATTGGAGTTCTCTGGTCATTCTGAGTCTACAATTCTGTCTGTCTTTGTTATGTGAGTTAGGGCTCGCAGTCAAGGAGATAGTGGCAAGCAGCCAAGGAGATAGTGGCAAGCAGCCAAGCTTGAGTGTCCGTCCATGGGGCAGAACAGCTATCCAACATCTTCTTAAAGACTTCCAGTGTTGGGGCATTCACAACCAGGGGTGGGCTTCAAAACTTTGAGCAAGGGGTTCTCTGCCCGGTTGCTGGGTGGGCATGGTCATGGTGGGCGTGGCCTAGTCGGCCTTCTGTACCACAGCAGGGGGGCGTGTTTTTGCCCCCTTGGGCTCTGGAGGCTTTCTTTGCGCCTCCGGGAGGGTGAAAACAGCCTCCTTAGGCTCTGGAGGCCAGAAATGGGCCCATTTCCAGCCTTCCCGTAGGCCTGTTTTTCACCCTTCCAGAGCCTCCACGCACATCCTGCACTTACCTGCATTCAAAATGTGTCACGTGAGGACTCCTGGGAGGGGCAGGATGGGCGGGGCCAGCCAGGAGTGGGATTTGGCGTTTCTCCGAACTGCACAGAATATTAGCTAGAAGTTCTCCCGAAACCCTGAAAACCCCCAGCAGCCCCACCCCTGACACCTGCCCTCAAACCCATCCTTGTAGACACTCTGCAGTACTTCTCCTGTCCCTAATTGCTAAATGAACTATAGGGGTTTCCAGTGGTGGGTTGCAGGCGGTACACCCCGGTATGGGCATACTGGCATCTGCTGGGAGCACCGGGTACCATTCCGATACGGTGCTCCGGAGGGCCCACCCGCCCATCCTCCTTACCTGTATTTGAGCTCTCTGGCACTTTCACACATGTACACGGCACCCGCACAACACTCCGCTAAGCAGCTGGAGCATCGCGGAGCATCACAGGAGGTAAGGACACGTGCGTGAGTGTGCGCACGTGCTGCGCACATTTATGTGGTGGACCCCGGGATCTGGTGCACCATACCGGTTGCAACGGGATCTGGAAGCCACCACTGGGGGTTTCCCACTACTTTGAGGGAGATAGCAAATAGCAATCCTAAAAATGGCTTAATGCTTTAAAACATAAAGAACATCTTTCCATCAAAAGATCTTAGCAAAATCACAGGACGTCCCATCCGGTCACATATCAGACACATCCACTAGGAATTGTTTCTTCTCAGTTTCTTCTCCAAAATTGTTCAGTTCAATCTCTGGCCCACAAACGTTATTCATGCCTGTTCTGCAGAGATGGAAAAGTTTGAGGCAAAGACCGGTCTGCTTTTCAACAAGATTTGGCTTTTGGGAAAGACGGTTGGAAGACTTGCATCTAAATCAAATCTGCATCCAATTTTGATCTGAATCCAATTTTGGTCACCACAATGTAAAAAAGATGTGGAACCTCTAGAAAGGGTGCTGAGAAGAGCAACAAAGAGGATTAGGGGACTCAAGGATAAAACATATAAAGAGCGGTTGCAGGAACTGAGTATGTCTAGTTTAATGAAAAGAAGGACTGGGGTGACATGATATCAGGGTTCTGATATCTCAGGGGTTGCCACAAAGAAGAGGGAGTCAAGCTATTCTCCAAAGCAGGACAAGAAGCAATGGGTGGAAACTAATCAAGGAGAGAAGCAACGTAGAGCTAAGGAAAAATTTCCTAACAGTTAGAACAATTAATCAGTGGAACAACTTGTCTCCAGAAGTTGTGAATGCTCCAACACTGGAAGTTTTAAAGAAGAAATTAGATAACCATCTGTCTGAAGCGGTGTAGTGTTTCATGCCTAGGTGGGGTTGGACTAGAAGACCTCCAAGGTCCCTTCCAACTCTGTTATTCTATATTTAAGTATTTTTTAATTACTCAACACTTTAGAACTGGAGGTACAGTGGTAGCTTGATACTCAACTACTTTGAAATTCATCAAATTTCAACTTATTTTATCTCATGAAAATTTTGTCCCACTACTCATCGTTTGTTTGGTACTCAAAGCACAAGCTAGAACTTGTCAGTGTTGGCTGCCTTGTGACTCACTACATTATTCCTTATGGGGGAAAAAATGATGGTACTCATCTTTTTTGGGGCACATCACACCTCCCAGAACCAATTCAATAACAAGGTACCACAGTACTTTTTAGGGGCCACAGTGTTGGCCTGATCCAAGAAGCTTGAGACATCTAGAGGTATTGAAGTGTCATAACAACAGAAATCTGTCTGGAACCATCCTGGATTAGCCCCTGCTGGCCTTTCCCATTTGAAAAAAGAGGGATCATTTGAAATCTGGCACCATTGTAAAATGTTTGACAGTTTTGTGATTTTCTGAATGACCATTAAATCTTGACAGATTTTGGCACCATTGTCAAAGGTGTCAAAATGTAAAATTGTAAGGTTTGCTCATCTCACATGATTTTGGATAGTTCGGGTAAATACTGTTTTTGGTTGTTTTTAAAGATTGCAAACCTCATCTTGCAATCAATCTCTTGCATTATCTGGCATCTCTGGGGCTGTGCTAAATTTAACTGAAAAATTTAATGTAACCGCTACCCTTTAGCTGTCTTCCAACTCTATTATAGCAGCGGTTTCTGGCTTGGGAGATCAGCAGGTAGGGGGGTGGAAGGGGGATGTCAGCATGAGCGCAGCTGTATTTCCACAAGTGTGAGCGCCTGCCACTTATACAAATGAAGCTTTGTCTGCGAGTGCAAGTGTCCACTGCCAGGTAAGTGGAACTGCACTCATACAGGTGCCCACCGTTTCCATGGACTGGTTCTGAATGGAACCAGGGTTGGTGGTGGGCTGGGGCCCAGAGGTTGGGGACCCCTGTATTACAGGATGATTCCCACCCTCTCCGACAAGCATATTTATTGGCCATTGTGGGAGTTGCCATTCAAAACATCTGGAGAATTCCGGTATAGAAAAGGAATATGTGGCTTTTATAGGCCTCACTTTCTTCAGGTTAATCCTCAAGGTGTGTCTCTACCCTTGTGGTCTTTCAGCTGCCTAGAACAGTGGTTCTCAACCTGTGGGTCAGGACCCCTTTGGGGGTCAAACAACCCTTTCACAGGGGTCACCTAAGACCATTGGAAAACACATATTTTCAATGGTCTTAGGAACCGAGACACCAATTTTATGGTTGGGGGGTCACTGCTGTTAGGGGTAGTAACACCCCCGTTGGGGGAAAAAACAGGCGGAATAGTGCAATACAACGGACAGCGAGAGATACGTTGCTTAAACCACACAAGAACTATCAAACACTGATAGTAGAAAAATAAATAGTCTTTACTCTCGAAGTAACTAAAATACTTCTTCCAAACAGTGATACTAACTCCTCCAACAATAAACAGTCCTTCACCAAAACACAGTATACCTTACAGTCAGTCAGAACAATGATACTTCTTCCGTCTTCAGGTTCAGCTCCTTCCTCAGTGGCAATCAAGAAGCAAAGGAAAGCAAAAGGGATGAACTGTGTTTCCAGCTGCCTTTTATGATTGAACTGGGAAGCACAGCCAATCAGATTTCACATAGTCTTTAAAGATACATATACCTTTTAATAATCCTGGCTTATATATGTATTGTCAATCCAACATCGGGATATTTATCCTAACAACTGCAACATGAGGAACTGTATTGGGAAGGTTGAGAACCACTGGCCTAGAAGGAGTACTGGCTTAAGAGTCTTCTTGTGCGACTTAAAGGAAAATAATACTAGGTATTTATGTGATCCAGATGCGTTCTTCTTCTCCATTGTTTTGGCTTTTAGTTTCCAACCATTTGTTTGAAACCCTTTCTCTTTCTGTCACTGAGTCAGACTCTCAGCTTGGCCTTTTCTTTACTTTTCTTTTCCTCCATAGTTTTTGCCGTCTGCTTTAAATATCTCCTTTGTTGTGTTGCTGTTTTTAATCTCACCCCGTCACGCTGCGTTGCTTTTTGTTTCATCCTTGTTGTGGATGTATTTAGAAAGTGGCATGCTATTGTGGAAAAGAAAGAAGGCAAAATGACAAGCTATTGTCCTGTGTTCTGTGTTCTAAGATCAGATACTGGGAATTGAAGGCTTTTGATTTGATTGAGGGGGGATGTTAAAAAAAAATTATAATTGAGACTCGGTAAGACGGTATGAGAAAATATGCTTTTGTCTTGATATGTAAATTACGGTAGTCATTCAAACAGCTGCTATCGGTGCGCATTACACCATTATACCAAACAGAAATCTATTTCTGTCAAAAGAAAAATACTTTATGGAAATCGTGTGGGACGTTTAACTTTTTAGAGCTTTGCTAATTGCCTGATTGTATCTTTTTAAAAACTGTTCATATCTGATCTCCAGTGAGATTGAGGAGAGTTAGGGGGATGCAGAGCAGTTTGTAAACCAAAGCTTATCATTCACAATTTCAGTTTTCTGGATTTTACTTGGCCATATTTGGCTATTTAAAAGAAAAAGATATTAGGAAAGATCTGTAGAAAAATGCATACAGTCATGAAAAGTATATTGTACAGGAGAAGAACGTATTTGAAGTACCGTGTATGAACAAAAATTACCAATAGATTTGTGTGGGTATGGAAAAATGTGTAGCCAAATATTTACAAACTTTGGTGGGCATCTGAAATCCCTAGATTTAACGAACTGAATCTGAGAGAATTGCAAAAAAAATAATGAAATTGACAGATTCTTTATTTGTTTATTTAACTACCCATTATAAAACAATTTGGGAAAGCTTACAACCAATATGTAGTTTTGGACTATAATATAATCCCACCCAGTGTGGCCAGAGCAATGAGCATTAGAGATAGTGCTCAGTTTACGGTCATTCATCAGCAACCATTCAAAGTTACAGCGGCATTGAAAAAAGTGACATACAGCCAGCCCTAGCACTTACAACCACCTCCCCATCCTGGTGATCACATGATCAGAATTGGGACATTTGGCAAGCAGCCTATATTTACAACAGTTGCAGTGTCCTGAGGCCATGTGATCACTACTTGCAACCATCCCAGCTGGCTTCTAGCAAGCAGAGACAAAGAAGGAAGGCAAGTTTGCTGAATAACCAGCGTTTTGATTAATTACTGCAGCAAAAATGGTTATAAATTGAGCATGACTCATTTAATAATCTCCTCATTTAGCAACGGATGTTATGGTCCCGAGTGCCAGTTTGGCAACTCCAAGACCCAGTTTTGTCTAGTCATTAAGGCTAAAAAGCGGAAGATTATGAGTTCAAGTCCCATCTGGAAAGCCAGCTGGGTGACTTTGAGCCAGTCACTTACTCTCAGGCCAGCTCACCGTATCAGAGGGATACAATTAAGATCAAGTGAGGTACTAATACCACTCTCTAAAGTCTTAGTAAGATCACACCTAGAATACTGCATCCAGTTTTGGGCACCACGCTGTAAAAAAAGATGTTGAGACCCTAGAAAAAGTTCAGAGAAGAGCAATCAGGATGATCAGGGGACTGGAGAGTAAAACATGAAGAACAGTTACAAGATCACAAAATTATAAGATTTCATCATAACTAATTTCATTGTAAACAAGTACAATGACAATAAAGATGATGATGATGATGATGATGATCATCACCATCATCATCATCATCATCATCATCATCATCATCATCATCATCATCATCATTATTATTATTATTATTATTATTGTTTGACCCCTTCCTCTCTATGGCAGCCGTTCAAATATTGGAAGATTGATATCATGTCTCCCCTGGTTCTTCTCTTCACTAGACTAGCCATGCCTAGTTCTTAATAATAATATAAGAACTAGGCATGGCTAGTCTAGTGAAGAGAAGAACAAGGGGAGACATGATATCAATCTTCCAATTTTTGAACGGCTGCCATAGAGAGGAAGGGGTCAAACTATTTTCCAATAGTTTTTCTGCACCTCAAGACCAGACAAGGAATAATGGATGGAAATTGATTAAGGAGATATTCAATCTAGAAATCAGTTTCTAACAGTGAGAACAATCAGCCAATGGAGCAGCTTGCCCTCAAAGGTTGTATGTGCTTCATCACTGGAGGCTTTCAAGAAGAGATTGGACTGCCCTTTGTCAGAAATGGTGTAGGGTCTCCTGCTTGAGTGGGGGGTTGGACTAGATCAAGGGTCAGCAAACTGCGGCTCTGGAGCCGCATGTGGCTCTTTCATCTCTCTGCTGCGGCTCCCTGACACCAGTCGGCTCCAAAATTGATAGGGCTTTCGGTTAGGACAGGTAGAGGAAAAAGGATGCCACTCTAGGAGGAGACTCTCTGGTGGGCGGGGGGGAAACCGGACTTTTCGTTGGCTCCAGAATTGAATAGGGGGCTTCCGTTTAGAACCTTTGTGGCTTTTTGAGTGTTTAAGGTTGCTGAACCCCTGGACTATATGACCTACAAGGTCCCTTCCAACTATGTTAATCTGTTAAATCACTTTCCAGGGTGGTTGTTGGGGAGAAAATAGGAAGATGTAATAGACATGTTTGCTGCCTTGAGTTGTTTGTAAAAGTAATAAAAGCGGGATACAAATAAATAAAATAAATAAAAATAAAATGGTGGTCATAAGTCAAGGATTACCTGTATAATTTACAACCAGAGGACTCTAAACCTCCCAACGTCTAACCACTTGAGGAATACCTAGGGCAGGGTTTCCCAACCTAAAGAAATTCCCGATGTTGGGAATTCTGGGACCCAAAATGGCATATCTGGATGTTGCCCGGTGAGCCCCTTTTCCATATAGTTTTTTCCCCCTTTCTAAACTGCTTACTTATGCAGAAAGAACAGATGGGTCACGGTACAGGTCTTGGCAATAGAGTGTGGAGGTTAAAATAATAATAATCTTCTCCTATATGATTGTATGCTTGCTTGTGTATGCATGTTGTGAAAAAAAAGCTTGAAACCTGACGATTCCATTTCTTTTTCCCCAGGGTAAACCAACTTATGATGCCTCCAACCTCAGTGAAAGTTTAAGAAGGCGGTAAGTAACAAGGGCAATGTGTAAAAGCATCCTAAGAATTCTAGGAATTTCCAAGACCTGCTTGGAATTCTAGTAGATGCTGTTTTAGTCCTTCCCCCTGCTCAAAAGAAAGCAATTTTATGATGACAGGTTACTTGCAATAAAATAGCTGTATTCAGATGAACAGTTAATAAGCCTGTGGAAATGAAATGACAATTTTGACTGCAGACAAAATCTTGTCACTTGACCTGCTAAATAACATCAGGAAGTCTTCATAAACTACAATATAGCTTTCAAGTTAATCCTGACCAGTGGTGGGTTGCAATTTATTTTACTATTGGTCCGCTTGTGCATGCATGCATGCTCAAATGATTGTGCAACGCTTCTGCGCATGTGCAGAAGCGTCCGGGTGGGTGGGCAGAGCCTCCCACCGCCACCGCTACTATCGGTCCGCCCATTGCTGGGCGAACTGGCAGCACCCCACCTCTAATCCAAGCTGATTAGCCAAGGTTTGGATATAAAATCAATTTTAAACCATGGGTTGATGCCCTGGTTAGTGTCCATTTTCTCCGCTGAACAATTTGTAAAACACACATCAGGAAAAACTGAACTACAGGAAGTTTTTACATGCAAGTTGGCCAGTTTGTTCAACATGGAATGATAAATTAACCTTAACATAATGAAAGTAAAGAATATAACACAGTGTCACTGAACTACATGTCTGAATGCATTTGCTAAGGTTTTACTTGACCCGATTGAACATATTGTGTGAACAATGACAGCATTAATTTATGACAAAGCTAAATTAAGTTTGGCTATGAATTAAAAGGAATACATATTTTTCTTTGAAATACAATTAGTTCTTGGTTAGTGACTACGATTTTTAGAGACTTTTTTCAGTTTCAATGGCTATGAAAAAGTAACTTTGCCTCTGGCCCTCAAATTTAGGACCTTTGAGGTCTGTACAGCAAAGGAAATCCTAAGTAAGATCATAAAATTTTAGTGTTTCACTTAGTAACCACTTTGCTTAGTGATCAAATTGCTGGTCACAGAATGAGGACTACTTGTAATTTAACTTCTAGTGTGTTTTACGTTTGTATATTCCCCCAAACTATTCAATATGTTAGCCTTTGTGAATTAAACTTTAAGATAAGCATTTTCTCCAACGACACCTATATAGCCCAATGCACATTTAGCTAAATGCAATTGGAATTAAGTAAAGGAAGTATTAGGAAATGTTGAAACCACTTAGTAAAGCATCTTGCTTCCCATACACATTAGTTGAAGCTGTGGGAACTCAGAATTCAACACTACATTAGCCCTGCCCATCAGCTTGGTCCAATCTCTTTTAGTAATTGGGGCCTAGATATCCACTCTCTGTGATTCTGGTAATTCTTTGGAATTACTGAGGCTTGGAGGCATTGCTTCTCTGTGATAGCATCAGACCTTTGAAATGTCCTTCTAGTGGACACCTGGTTGGCTTTCTATTTGATTATGTTCCAGAAGCAGCTCAGATCAGAACTCTTCAAAGGGTGTCTGGGTCATGAGAGCAATTTGATCAGCCTTATCAGTTGGTTTTTGTCAGGATATGCATCTTTGTAGTGGGTGTTTACTTTAATTTAATTTTAATTTAATTTTATTAAATTTATACCCCGCCCTTCTCCTTGTTAGGACCCAGGGCGGCGCACAGGCATTATTTAAGAACACAAAATACAATAAATATCTATTAAAATGTATTAAATTAATAAACCCGTGCTAAAACCCAATATTAAAACCCTTGCCAATTATAAATTATTTTCTTAAAAAGTCAGAAATGGGGGCTATCCTAGGCCGGCTTGTTGGAATAAATACGTCTTAAGACGTTGGCGGAAGAGGCGGAGGTCCGAGATAGTACGGAGGTCGGGGGGTAGGTCGTTCCAGAGGGCCGGGCCCGCCACAGAGAAGGCCCTTCCCCTGGGTGTCGCCAACCGGCATTGCCCCGTCGACGGCACCCGAAGAAGACCCTCTCTGTGGGAGCGGATCGGACGAAGGGATGTATGGGGCAGGAGGCGGTCTCGTATATAGCTAGGCCCCGAGCCATGGAGCGATTTAAAGATGGTCATCAGCACCTTGAAGCGCACTCGAAAGGCCACAGGCAGCCAGTGCAGCTCGCGCAGGAGAAGTGTTACGTGGGTTTGCCTTGTGGCACCCATAATCACCCGCGCGGCCGCATTCTGTACTAACTGTAGCCTTCGAGTGCACCTCAAGGGGAGCCCCATGTAGAGAGCGTTACAGTAATCCAGCCGGGATGTCACGAGCGCTTGAGTGACTGTGCGAAGGGCTCCCCGGTCCAGTAAGGGGCGCAACTGGCGTATCAGGCGTGCCTGATAGAATGCCCCCCTGGCCACGGCCGCCACATGGTCCTCCATGGACAGCCGGGAATCCAGGAGGACGCCCAAGTTGCGCGCCCTCTCCACGGGGGCCAGTTGTTCGCCCCCAATGGCCAGTGTTGGACTTATCTGGCTGAACCGGGGTGCCGGAAACCACAGCCACTCGGTCTTGGCCGGGTTGAGCTTGAGTTTGTTACTACCCATCCAGATCCGTACGGCCTCCAGACACCGGGACAGCACCTCGACGGCATCGTTGGGGTGGTTTGGGGTGGATATGTACAACTGAGTACTACCCCATACTTTGATTATGGATGTTCTTGGGGGGTTTTTACTGTATATTTTGACATTTGTGGACTACCCAGTGTCTTATGAGATTGTGGCAGAGTATAAATGTGATAATAGATAGATGATAAATGATGATGATGATGATGATGATGATGATAGATAGATAGATAGATAGATAGATAGATAGATAGATAGATGATAGATAGATAGATAGATAGATAGATAGATAGATAGATAGATAGATAGATAGATAGATAGATAGATAGATAGATAGATAAGAGACAATATCTGAGATAGATAGATAGTTAATGATAGGGATACATAGATAGATTATAGAGATAGATAAATGACACAGAGAGAGTGATCTGGGATAGATATACAGTAGATTATATACGGTGTATGGATGGATGGATGGAGAGAGGGAGGGAGGGAGAATACAGTAGTCAACATCTTCCCTCAGTAGTAAAGAGCCACATTGTACTCTTTTCATAGGAAAACCCAAGATGCAGCATTGGGTTTGTGCTTTAAATGATCAGTTATTTACAAAGTCTGAGGAGGCACTTTCAACAGAAGCCTGAATATATTTTTCCAGCCAGTCCAGCAATTTTCATCCTGTTGGATTCTGGCCACGGCCACTTTAATGGTCCAAGCCAGTACTATAGATTTGACTGTGTCTCTGTGAAAGCATCTGTATCCTTCTCCCCATATTAACAGTTCTTCTTTGTTTCCTTCCTCGCAGCTGACATCTCGGGCAATGAAGGCAATCTTTCGTAGCTGCCACTAAACCCCAAAATGAGCACCTGTGGAAGACACCCCCCCATCCCTCCCCCCTCCTCAGGCTTGGAGCCAGAGAAAATCCAGACTCTCGGACACAATGGATTGGTGGCGTTTCAGCGAAATGAAGGTGTCTGCTGGGCACACAAGAGGCCTTGTAGTCTGCAGAGACATGGATGACAACTTGCTCTTAAATCTGGAAGGGTGCTGATTCTTTCATCCTCCCATCTCCAAAAAGAGACATCTGGAGAACTGAATATACTTTATTTCCAGCCAAGGAAGTCACCCACTTCTGCTAACGGAGCAAGCATCTAACGCTACTTAACACCCTTGCTTTGGTCAGCAACCCTGTCTTCAGGTAGAGACATTATACCAGCCTCCCCCAAAAAGCAGTGCTTTTTTTCTTCTGGTTAGAGCTCCCCAGATATGTTTTCTGTTCTTGAATAAAATAGTAGGATACCAGTTTTTCCCCCTGCAAGACACCAAAAAGATTGGATTAGCTGGATAGGGTTTTTTTCCCTTTTGCTTTACCTAAGAGTGTCATTTGCACTAGCAGTTTACTGCTGGAGCTACCTCAGACCTATCAATTGTTATTATTGTTGTTTTTTGGTCCAGCATGACTGGAGATTTCTAATTTTCCAAGGGGAAGGTCAGATATTTTCCCCCTCGGTCTCTTGAGAAACGGAGACATATGACAGCAAGAGTTTATTATCAACAGTTCTACCAATGATTCTCCAGGCCAAAAAAGAAAATGACTCAACTGACCATTTCCAGTGGCTGTATCCTCCTCCCTCTCTTTTTTTAAAGAGAGAATAGTTGTTTTTCTGTTTACAAGCTAGAGGGGAGAAAGGCCTCAAAAATTCCATCCTGAATTTTGCATAGACTTTGAAGTGAGAAGGTGATAGGCAGGTCACCCTTTTGGCTTTGAGAAAGGACCCGTGGCTGTGAAGCCCCGTTAATCCCAACCAGTCCTGTTTATCTCATCTCTGCTCCACCAGATCTCCTGGAAACCGACAGCCTTCCAGACGTCAAAGAAGTAGAGACAGAGCAGAAATTAGTTCCATCTGAAATGGATCTTGGCTACAAGTTCGTTTCAAACAGCAGATTTTAATAGATTTTTCTCGCATTACACGTGCTATGCACGCATACACCGTTTTCATTAACTCATCTTCAGCATGGATAGTTCACCGAGGACCTGTTTCCTTCCCTTCCCCTGTAGAGTTATCCAGATTTGCATGGCAGCATCATTCAATTCAGTTGCTCTCATTCTGAAGCTGAAACGTTGCAGGATCAGTGTCTGGAATCCTCTAGCTCAGGGGTCTCCAACCTTGGCAACTTTAAGCCTGGAGAACTTCAACTTCCAGAATTCTGGGAGTTGAAATCCTCCAGGCTTAAAGTTGCCAAGGTTGGAGACCCCTGCTCCAGCTCCTTCTGAACTTCACCGGTCCTGATATGATCTGCCAAAATTGTTCCCTGCTCTCTTTTTATGATCCAATTTAGCATGTAGCTTCGTTCCAAATCATTGTACTAGGGAATCTAAATGGCTCTAAAGCAAGTAGACTGACCCAAGCACTGGATCCAATAATGCCAGCGAGAGATCCCCCCCAGCCAAGGAAGAGAATCAACTCCAACAGATATGGCCAGTCCTTCTGAAACTCCAAGATCGCTCGCTGGAATCCCATTTTAGCAGAAAAGAGCATTTTGCTTTGGTCCTCTGCTAGCCCAGTGGCAGGTTCTACCTTGAAGGAACCCCAAAATGGTAAAACTAGGGCAAAATATTTGACTGGGGATGCTAAACCAGACTTAAAGAGATAAAGAGAACCAGTGACTGGGCTTGGAGGTTAATACCAAAGTAGAAGAAAAAGATCTTTCTTGAGCAGACATCCATACATATTGAAAAGGGCCTTGGTTTTCTACTGTCTATGAATCTCGATCATGAAGGGAAGTCAACCAGGCCCAGCTCTCCTCCTTAAAAGAGACTAATTCATTTTGAAAAATCCCAGCAAGATGGGAAGTGACTCCACTTCCAACTCCCCCTCCCCCTTCCCTCTTCCAGCCAGGCCTGACTTGGAGGAATTGGCATTTTTGTTCTCACACTTTTCACAAAAAGAGACGTTTTAATGATCACTTTGACAAGTGGAAAGCACGGAAGTGTGATACTAATGTTTTTCTTGTTATACAAGGCAGGACTCAAATTGTTTTTTCTGATTTTCTTTCAGAAGCAAAATCGAACAAATGGGTATTTTATTTTTTAAAGGACTGTGAAATTGATTATGGATCTCAGAGTATAAAAATAAAGCAGTCAAATATATATATATAAATGAATATATAGATATATATATATGTATACGCATACATAATGTAAATTAAGAAATAAAACATATTTAAACAGTGGGTGCTGGCATTTTCGTTTTTCCTGTAATTGCTGCTGTTCTTCCCTCTGCCCTGTGTGAATTTACACTATGAGGATGAGCATAATAGTTGACATTTGCTTTGCAATACAACAACCGTAGACTCTATGGGAGCTTCTGCCAAGATAAGAGCAGGGGAGGGTTGCCAAATTGTGCGTGTGTGTGTGTGTTTAAGAAGGACTTTCCTTCTATTGGTTTTCCACAACCTGAGATGTTGGTCAGTAATTTCTACAAAATATGGAAATGAATGGCAGTTGGGAAACTATAATCCACATCAAAGACTTGCCAATTCTGAGGAAACCTATTACTGCATAAAGGTAAAGGTTCCCCTTCCACATGCATGCTAATCGTTCCAGACTCTAGGGGGCAGTACTCATATCCATTTCAAAGCTGAAGAGCCAGCGCCGTCCAAAGGAGGGAACATACAATTGTATAATTAATACTTAAAGCAGGGATGTCCAAACTTGGGAACTTTAAGACTTGTGGACTTCAACTCCCAGAATTCCCCAGCCAGCTATGCTGGCTGCGGAATTCTGGGAGTTGAAGTCCACAAGTCTTAAAGTTCCCAAGTTTGGACATCCCTGACTTAAAGAGTTCCTTACTTTCAAAAAAGCTGTATAAGGAGGCCAAGATTGGGGTTTTTAAGAAGGTTGTAGCAAGGAATTGGACCAATTTTTGGAAGGTCAATCTTTCAGAGGACTAAAGCCATAGAATGCTCCTCGTGAGATTTTTCCTTCGTACTTTTTTGCCTTATTTCACTGAGCTGCTGTACAAGTGTACAAATCTAAAACAGGAACAGCCATTTTTGGCCCCGATAACTACATAACATCCATTTCCAAAGGCTTTCCGAAACCAATTTAAATTTTTATCATCTTTTGCCACCCTGACCTCGTGAGGCTGATTGTTCTGAAAGAGGGAAGCCAACAATGGAAGTGTTCCACTTACTAGACTATCTCTCGAGAAATCAGTTCCTATTTATAGGAACACAATTTGAATAAATGGATCTTCTTCAGAAAGCTTCCCCTCCTATTCCACAATTCTAAGATTCAATATTCAGTGCGCTGCCCTGAGTCCCTTGGGGGAGACAGGGGCGGGATAAAAATCTAATAAAATTCAAATTCAAAATATTCCACAAGTGGCACCACAAAAAAATAAATAAATGCAGTTCACTGTCACAAACTGCTACCAGTCATTGTATATTTATATGAGACTAAGGGCCAAGAGCACTACGGGTAGTCCTCGGTTTACAAGAGTTTGGTGACTGTTTAAATCAGGGGTGGGTTCTTGCAGGCACTACTACCGGTTCATGCACGTGCACGCACTTGATATGCGCTGCATGCGCATGAGCAGTGCAATTAAAATTGTTCTGTGCATGTGCAGAACTGAAAAACAAGATGGCGCCACCCAGGGAACCGGTTCGGGGCCACGGCAGGCCTGAGTCACTGCTGGTTCCAGCAACCCAGGCTGCCAACCTACTACCAGTTCAGCCGAACCGGTAGGAGTCCACCACTGGTTCAGTTACAACGGCGCTGAAAAAAGCGATTTATGGCTATTTTTACACAACCGTTGTAGCACCTCCATGGTCACATGATTAAAATCCAGACGCTTGGCAACTGACTTGGATTTATGACGGTTGCAACATCCTGGGGTTTTGTGATCGCCTTTTGTGACCCTCTAACAAGACGCTTGGCAATGGGGAAGCCAGATTCACTTAACAACCATTGTTACTAACTTAACAACTGCAGTGATTCATCTATCATCTGTGGCAGGAAAGGTCATAAAATGAGTCAAAACTCCCTTAACAACTGTCTCACTTAGCAAGATAAATGTTGGGCTCAATTTTTGTCATTAACTCAAGGGCTAACCTGTACTGCTTTGATCTAATGTCTCTCCAGCTAGTTTGGGAAACACAGATTATATTTTGAGGGAAAGTTGTAGGCATGCATATGTTTTCTAAACCAGTTGATACCCTCAAGACATGATGGGACATCTCTCAGATTCTCTGCAACCTGGGACTCCTCACTCCCAGCATTTTTTGGGGAACATGAGGCTGGAAAACTCTGTTTTGGGTAATGCAAGCAGGCATTTAGTCTTCTCAGAAGCAGAGAACGTATTTCCCACCTCTAGTCTGCTTTCTGACGAATCTCTGACTAGATGAGGGGTCGGCAACCTTAAACAATCCAAGAACCACAAAAGTCCTAACCAGAAGCTCACCGTTCAATTCTGGAGCTGACCGAAAGTCTGGTTCCCCCACCATAGTCTCCTCCTAGCGTGGCATCCTTTTTCCTCTACCTGTCCTAACTGAAAGCGCTATCAATTGTGGAGCCCACCGGAAAACCTGCCCCTTGCCATAGAGTCTCCTCTTGGCACACCCTGCTTCCCTCCACCCCCCACCCCCCGCAACTGGAAGCTCCTCTCAAAATTGTGGCAGTGATCGCCGACAGAGAGCCACAGCAGAGGAGTGAAAGAGCCACATGCGGCTCCAGAGCTGCGGGTTGCCAAGCCCTGGACTAGATCAATCTGCTAGCTATTTGCAATGAGTTGTTTCCTTTAAGGTAGAAACAAGAATACATTTGTTTCCACTGTTCATCAGAAAAAAAACTGAACGTGGAGAATATAATGGCCATAGATCTCCTATGACTCCCCTGGCCTTAGCATCCCGGGGAGTCCCTTCTCCCCGCTAGGGAGAAGGGTGGTATACAAATGTGAATAAAATAAACAAATAAATAAATAAATCCCAAAACAGAGAAACATGATGCAAGAGTCTTTTAGAAGGAAGGTGACATGAAATAAATGTTCACTGCAGGCATTGGGAAAGCTAATGGGATAAGGTAAAGGTTTCCCTCGCACATATATTCTATTCGTTCCCGACTCTAGGGGGCGGTGCTCATCTCCGTTTCGAAGCCAAAGAACCAGCGCTATCTGAAGATGTCTCCGTGGTGATGTGGCTGGCATGACTCCATGCCAAAGGTGCACGGAACACTGTTACCTTCCCACCAAAGGTGGTTCCTATTTTTCCACTTGCATTTTTACATGCTTTCGAACGGCTACATTGGCAGAAGCTGGGACAAGTAACGGGAGCTCACTCTGTTACGCGGTACTAGGGATTCAAACCGCCGAACTGCTGACCTCTCAAATCGACAACCTCAGTGTCTTAGCCACTGAGCCACCACGTCCCCTTCATGGGATAGTAAGGTATAAACTGTTGCAAAATAAATACCTTTCTGAAGTATACTGCCCAGATTAACATACTCTGAAATGCTACTCAGTCATTTGGAACCAGGTGGCATAAACATTCAATGCTTTTTCTGAATTTACACACTGTCTGTTTATTGTGTCACCCATTCTAAGACAGACGTGCAAAAAGTACTAATTTTTCAAACAAACTTGAGCCAAGGCATGTCATTTTAGACTTCATTTTATAAAGGTTTTAAAAAATATTTTGATTTTTTTAATTCAGAAATATAACTTCTGTTATTTAACTCCAGGTAACCAAAGCAACGTACATATATTCAACATCATCGCGTGATGCCTTCTATTATTATTAAAACCCAGGCGATGGAACTGATCCAGACGTTACAAGGAGTTTGCTCCAAAGCACCTCGTTTTCCAGGAGCAACTTATAAATTACACTGCTTGGGATCATCAAATTAAAACTCATTCACACATCTAAATCCAGAAAGTGTTACGTCGTTTTCAGCTTGGCTCTTTTGGAAGCCACGCCAGATGACATGAATTCGGAGAGGGGGAAACTGTTCCTGGCCTCACAGGTAGGAAGTCCCAAGAGAGTTTATGCCGTTGGAGTCCATGATCAAAATAATACAGCAGACCAGTTTTAATTCCGTCAGCCGGAATCCAGGAGCAGTTTTCCCCTACAACTTTCAAAACACATTTCCCAGAAGTTGATAAAAACAGTCCCATCGGTCCCCCAAAATTCAGGCGCTCCCTTTTTTCTTCCCCTTGCGTTGCTGTTTTTTCTTCTTCCCGTGGCCACGTGGCCCAGCCGCTCCTTTCGTGGTCCCCGGGGACTGAGCCGGCTTCTTCGCTGGAGGACCCTGCTCAAATGTTTCCCTCTCGCCCTCTTCCGCCCCTCGCTTCTTCTTCCTCTTCCTCCTTTTTCTCTTCTTTCCTTCTGAGGGACCCTCGGCCTCGCCAACAGCAGGGACTCTGCTGCTGGTCTCGGGACCGTTCTCCTTGGACTGACCGGGCTGGGCCTTCTTGCGGTTTCGACGTTTTTTGGTGGCTGGCAGAAATCCCTTTTTCTTCCGCTTTAGGGACTCAACCACAGTTCCGTTTGTGGGCTGAACAGAGGCTTTCACCTTCACAGGCCGCCTGCAAATCAAGAACAGGAAAGGACCTGTGACATCCACCGCTTAGTCTGTATTTATTTACTATTAGATTTATAAAACCGTGCCTCTCCCCCCGAAGGGACTCGGGGCGGTGGTCTTAATGCAGCGTTTAGTCTTAATGCAGCGTTTCTCAATCTCAGCCACTTTTAAGATGCATGGACTTCAACTCCCAGAATTCCCCTACCATGTTTCTCCTAAAATAAGACAGGGTCTTATTTTCTTTTGACCCCCCCCAAAATAAGCCCTTGGCCTTATTTTTGGGGAGGTCTTATTATTTTTGAGGTGCAGGAGGTGCTGAATGTGGTCACCTCACGGCTGCTGCTGTGTTACAATATTTTCAGGGAGGGCTTGTTTTCAGGGGAGGGTTTAATTTTAGTGCATGCGCTCAAAAGCCCAATTGGGCTTATTATCCAGGGAGATCTTATTTTCAGGAAAACAGGGTAGATGGATGGATTCTGGGAATTCTGGGAGTTAGTCCACAAAACTTAAAATTGCTAAGGTAGAGAAACACTGCCCTAATCTAATGCTTCCCCATGTATTACTTAGAATAACAGTGTTTGAAGGGACCTGAAGGTCTTCTAGTCCCACTCCCTGCTTAAGCACGAAACCCTATCTCACTTCAGACAAATGGTTGTGCAATCTCTTCTTTAAAACTTCCAGTGTTGGAGCATTCGCAACTTCTGGAGGCAAGTTGTCTCACTGATTAATGGTTACGTCGGGAATTTTCTCCTTAGTTCTAGGTTGCTTCTCTCCTATATGTACTCTGTTTCCCTGAAAATAAGATCTCCCTGGATAATAAGCCCAATCTGCTAAAATATCCCCCCCCCAAATAAGCCCTCCCTGAAAATATTGCAACAAAGCAGCAGCCACGAGTGACCACGCTTGCCTCCTCCTTCACCTCATAAATAATAAGACTTCCCTGAATAATAAGGCCAAGCACTTATTTTGGTGGTCAAAAGAAAATGAGACCCTGTCTTATTTTCGGGGAAACATGGTATTAAACTACAACTTCCATCAACCACACCAACTTCCATCATCAACTAGCCTTTTCTTTTTTAAGATTGCACATGAAGTTTTAAGACACAGAAGTTATAAACTGAGCACTCAGAATTGATTCTGATAAAATGGGCCAAAGCATTCTGTTAGGGCAGGGGTATCAAACTGGCATCACGGGTTTCCTTCCGGTCTTCCGGAGGAAGACAATGAAAATGAAAAGACAGTGCAAATGAAAATTATTGTATTAACTATATATTCTTTTATGAAGCCTCGGATGGGGCCACTGACTCTGACATGGAGGTTCTCACAATGTCTTTCTAATACCTTATTTATTTACCTTGCCCTATTTGTATAAAAATTTGTAAAACTCAATAAAACTTTTTCAATTTTTTAAAAAAAAACTGGCATCACGTATAGGCCACGCCCATCCCCAGCTCCGCAAAGGGGGGAAACATCGCGATACATCACATGTTGGCAACATGACGCGGCAAGTTTGACACCTGTGTGTTGGGGAACTGGGGAGCGGGAGAAATGTTAAGGGCCCCAATCAGCAGGACATGGGAGTTGCGATTGCAGGTTTTCTTTTCTTCAAGAGGTCAGGCCTTTGTGCATTGTGTTAATTTCCAAGTTCATTTTCCAAAATTAACATGCCTGATCAGGAGACCCAAGGGGTTGCAAGGAGCAGGCAGCTTCCCCTTCTATTTGTGTGTCCGTGCCTTCATGTTTGTATTGACTCCTGGCAACTGCTCTACCGTATTTTTCGGAGTATAAGATGCACCTTTTTCCCTCAAAAAAGAGGCTGAAAATCTGGGTGCGTCTTATACACTGAATACAGCATTTTTGCCTCCCGAAACCCCACCCCCTTCACCAAAATGGCTGCGCGTAGCCTTTAGGAGCTTTTCAGAGAGCTCCTGGGGGCTGGGGAGGGCAGAAATGAGTGAAAAACGGGCTGTTTTTTGCTCACTTTTGCCTCTCTCCCCCATCCCCCCCAGGAGAACTCTACAAACCTCCTAAAGGCTATTCATGCCCTTCTCTTGGAAAAAAACAAAACTAGGCCCGTTTTCATAAAAAAACGGGCCGTTTTTGGGAGGTCTGCAGAGTGCAAAAACTTTTTTTTTTAATTTGCCTCTTCAAACTCTTGGTGCGTCTTATACTCCGGTGTATCTTATACTCCGAAAAATACGGTAATTCCTGAAGTTTTCTTGGCAAAATTTCAGAAACGGCTCCTACTTGTCTTCTTCCTAGGGTGAGAGAGAGTGAGTGGTCCAAGGTCACTCAGCTGACTTTGTGCTGAAGGTGGAACTAAAACTCCCAATCTCCTGGCTTTTCTAGCACGGTGCTTTAACCATGACACCAAACTGGCTCTATAACTTACTTAAATCCCAGGAGTTTCATAACATTCCAGTACATGTTGTCAAGTTGTATGGACTTCTCAAAATGTTCCTGCTGACCCAGAGTCTGGAGCACGTCGCGAAGCTCAGTCAGATCTATGCTGAATGCCTGAAAAGTAAATCAAAGAATACTAGAAATGTGTTCAATAAAGAAGTCGCTTAAAGAGATAGCTATAGAAAGCAGAATAGCTCTCTTTTCCCAGCAAATTCTTTGAAAAATGGATGTGAATGAATGATTCACTCATTCTATCAATGAATGGCTCATTGTATGTGTGGTTCCAGTAGGGATCACACAGTCAACCAGTATGATCCCTGGATTGACAATGCAATACTTGCCCTCAAAACCAAACAGACATCCCTAGAGTGTAATCCAATCCAAAAACCTTCTCGGAATCTCTAGAAACTTGATAGGGACACAAGAATACTGGGTTTTGTTTGGAAAACAACCCTGTTTCCCTGAAAATAAGACCATCCCAGATAATAAGCCCAATTGAGCTTTTGAGCACATGCACTAAAATAAGCCCCCTCCCGAAAATATTGCAACACAGCAGCAGCCACGAGGTGACCTTGCTCACCGCCTCCTGCGCTTCAAAAATAATAAGACCTCCCCAAAAATAAGGCCAAGCGCTTATTTCGGGTGGGTGAAAAGAAAATAACACCCTGTCTAATTTTCGGGAAACACAGTAAGTCTAAGTGCTATTGCTACTGCTACTGCGTGAATATTGACCCAGAGTTAATTCAATAAAGGGATACTAACTTGATGAGTTTTGGGTGCTCTCTAAGCTTGGTTGTTTAGTTGCAGATGTTTCATTGCCCAACTAGGTAACATCATCAGTACAAGAGCCTGTTAGTTAATGAAATTTCTGCCAATAAACCAAGCTCAGAGAGCACCAAAAAAAAAAAAAAAGATCTTTCATTCAACCCTGAGCTACTTTTCTTCTATTCTCTTCTATTGGATTCTTAAGGCAAAGGTTCCTCTCGCACATATGTGCTAGTTGTTCCCGACTCTAGGGGACGGTGGTCATCTCCGTTTCAAAGCCAAAGAGCCAGCGCTGTCCGAAGACGTCTCCGTGGTCATGTGGCCAGCATGACTAAACGCCAAAGGCGCATGGAACACTGTTACCTTCCCACCAAAGGTGACTCCTATTTTTCTACTTGCCTTTTTACATGCTTTCGAACTGTTACGTTGGCAGAAGCTGGGACAAGAAACGGGAGCTTACTCTGTTCCGCGGTGCTAGGGATTCAAACTGCCGAACTACCAACCTTTCTGATGGACGAGCTCAGCATCTTAGCCACTGAGCAGAAAGGTCCATCAGAAAGGTCGGTAGTTCGGCAGTTTGAGTCCCTAGCACTACGGAACAGAGTAAGCTCCCGTTACCACCGTTACCACCGCTCAGTGACTAAAGCTTACTTTAGTCCAAAGAATTCCTGAACAAACAAAAAGTAGAACAATGACTTTTAAGTCCAAGGGAAACGTTGTGAGCAGCAAATATAAACAGGGAAATGTTGGCATTGCAAAGAAGAATTAGATAGTAAGACATACCTGTTGGGTCACTATTTTGATTAGGGAGTTCAACAGCTCCAGACATTTGATGACCTTCTCCCGGTCCACCTTAACTTTGAACTCACCCACTTTCTTCAATGTCTATTTATTTAAATAAATAAGTAAGTAAGTAAGTAAGTAAGTAAGTAAGTAAGAAGTAAGTAAATAAATAAATAAATGGGGGGGGGGAGTTATAACCCAGAATGCTTCCTTCCTCCTCCTCCTCCTACAGACCCTTATATCATTGCATCATTCCTGCAAAATAAAACAAGACTCTGACAACTTTATGAAAACATGAAAGTCCTTTGTGCCAGGTTAGATTGCTGGACCAATATGAGAAACATTGGCACAAGCCTGAGGAA
Source organism: Rhabdophis nuchalis (assembly GCA_039707465.1). Classification (NCBI taxonomy): domain Eukaryota; kingdom Metazoa; phylum Chordata; class Lepidosauria; order Squamata; family Natricidae; genus Rhabdophis; species Rhabdophis nuchalis. Next base: position 389,236,709 of record CM077643.1, read on the forward strand.
CTAAGTTGAGGCTAGAGCTGGATTCCTCTCTCCCACACCTGCACTTCTTGGCAGGTTTGCTAATGAATTATTTGGATTTTTAAAAGACAGGCTCTCCCATCCCTTACAGTTGCAGGAACTGGGCATGGCTAGTCTAGTGAAGAGAAGGTCCAGGGGAGACAGGATAGCCATCTTCCAATATTTGAGGGGTTGCCACGGAGAGGAGGGGGGATCAAGCTATTCTCCAAGGCACACGAAGACCAGACAAGGAATAATGGTTGGAAACTGACCAAGGAGAGATTCAACCTAGAAATAAGGAGGAACTTTCTGATAGTGAGAACACGCAACCAATGGAACAGAAGCTGCCTTCGGAAGTTGTGGGACCTTCATCACTGGAGGCTTTCAAGAAGAAACTGGACTGCCATCTGTCAGAAATGGTGTAGGGCAGGGGTGTAAAACTCAAGGTCTGGCGGCCAGATTTGGCCAGCGAGATGCTTAGATCTGGCCTGTGCGGCTGCCCTGGAAAAAGTGAAGGTTTTGCTGGCAGAGGTTGCAGGAGGCCATCACAGCCGAAAATGGAGCTCAGGAGCCCGTTTTCTCTGGCAGAGCACTCAGATCCCCACAGGCACCCCCCCGGACACAAGTGACTTTGAGCTGGCCATGCCAATCCTGGTCACGCCCACTCCCACCCACCCTGAGATCAAACACAAAACACAATGAAATCGAGTTTGACATCCTTGGTATAGGGTCTCCTGCTTAAGCGGGGGATTGGACTAGATCAGGGGTCTCCAACCTTTGCAACTTTAAGTCTGAAGGACTTCAGCTCCCAGAATTCTCCAGCCAGCTTTGCTGGCTGGAGAATTCTGGGAGCTGAAGTCCTTCAGACTTAAAGTTGCAAAGGTTGGAGACCCCTGGACTAGATGACCTACAAAGTCCCTTCCAACTCTGTTATTCTATTCTATTAAGGATTTTAATTCATGTGCCAGCAGCAATATAGGGAATAATTTACCTATTACAAGTAGTCCTCGAACTTACAACCATAATCGAACCCAAAAATTCCACTGTTAACCAAGACAGCTGTTAAGTACCTTTTGCCCTTTCACAACCTTTCTTCCTACAGCCATTAAGTGAATCACCACAGTTGTTATGTTAGCAGCACATCTGTACAGTGAATCTGGCTTCCCCATTGATTTTGCTTGTCGGAAGCTCACAAAAGAGGTTTATGTGACCCAGGGATACGGCAACCTTCATCGATATTACTCGGTTGCCAAGCATTTGAATTTTGATCACGTGACCATGGGGGATGCTGCCACAGTCATTAAGTAGGAAAAAGGGTCCTCAGTCACTTTTTTCAGGGCTACTGCATCTGTTCTGACCTAGGCTTCCCAAGAGCTTGGTCCCGACAAAAGCCCCTTTTATTAATCGACTGTGAATTCTGCTCATTCACATCCAGCAAAGTCTTTCAAGGGAGGATTTAGAGTCACAGACCTTATCTGGCTTGGAGAGCTGACAGGCCGATATCTATAAAACTTGGCAAGGAGTCTCAGAGAGTCAAGAGCCAATTAAACGAACTAATTGTCTCCTGCAAACTCCACTCCCCTTTCGCCCCTCTTTTATTTCTTCTGGGAGGGACCATTCATCATCCAACTTGGCCTTTCTCCCAAGTCGACCCCTGTTCTTTAGCTGTTCCCTTCGTCTGGCAATTCTGTGCATGCACACACTGGGAACAGGCTCCAGCTGTTCGTCTGCCTCATTGCTGTCTGACTCTGAAAGCAGCTGATAACTGGCATACAGCTCTGGTCCCCTCTCTGCCTCCGCCACAGAGCCCTCATCAGAGCCTTCCGCAGACTCCAGGACTGGCCCATGTTCCTCCCCAACCTCCTCACTGTCAGAATCTGCTGCCAGCTCTGTTGGCTGCTTGTGAGACACAAGAGTATCATCGAATGGTCCCTAAACAAATGGTGTGGAAGTTGAGGAGCACTTGTATACATATTTATATTTTTATTTTTATTTTTATATTTATTAAATTTCTATCCCGCCCTATCTCCCAAAAGAGGGACTCAGGGCGGCGCACAGGGACTTAAAAACCCACAATACAAATAGTACAAATTCTACAAAATTTAAAACTACTATTAAACAATTTAACCCGTGCTAAAAAGAGACAGTTAATTTAAAACCCAAATCTAATAAAACATGGTTGTAGCAGCTATGCCAGGCCGGCCATACGGAAAAAATAGGTTTTTAAAGTCCGGCGGAAGAGGCGAAGATCGGTGATAGTCCGGAGGTCTGGGGGGAGGTCATTCCAGAGGGCAGGGCCTGCCCCAGAGAAGGCTCTTGCCCTGGGCGTCGTCAGCCGGCATTGTCCAGCGGACGGCACCCTAAGGAGGCCTTCCCTGTGGGAGCGGACAGGTCGAGTGGAGGTATGCGGTAGAAGGCGGTCCTGCAAGTAACCAGGCCCACTGCCATGGAGCGCTTTAAAGATGGTCACTAAGACCTTGAAACGCACCCAGAAGGCTACCGGCAGCCAGTGCAGCTCGCACAGGAGAGGTGTTACATGGGAGTATTTTGAAACTCCCCAAATCCCCCGCACGGCCACATTCTGCACCAACTGGAGCCTCCGGGTGCATCTCAAGGGCAGCCCCATGTAGAGAGCATTACAGTAGTCCAGGCGCGAAATGACAAGAGCTTGAGTGACTGTCTGTAAGGCGCCACGATCCAGAAAGGGGCGCAACTAGCGTATCAGGTACACCTGATAGAAGGCCCCCCTGGCCACGGCCGTCAGATGTTCATCTAAGGACAGCTGAGAATCCAGGAGGACACCCAAGTTGCGGGCCCTTTCTGCGGGGGCTAGCTGTCTCCCCCCCGATAGCCAGAGATGGAACTAACTGGCTATGTTGTGGCGCCGGAAACCACAGCTGAGGAACATCCTTCTCCCGAGATTCTTAGAAGCCAAAATTCAGTCACAGGAAGGAGAGGGGTGTTCAGAGTAGAAAAAAATAAAAAAAATAAGAAGATGCAATAAAGTAGGGAAAAACCGTGCATAAAACACTAAAAGCTTCTCTAGATCAGAACTCCCATCAGAGACAGTCAGGCTGGCTAATAAAGTGATAAAGGAAGAAAATGACAATGCAGAAGATCTGAAGGACAAGGGGGGGGGGAGCTGATTTGACTGCTATTTTGACATGCTAAGCAAGCTCTTCACTCCAATTTCTCCCTCGCCTTTCTCTGCATGAGACTTGATTTCACTGGACTTTGCCTGGCAGTTTTGGAAGGGATTCACGAGCGAGAAGGAACTCTGGCCAAGCGGTGTATCTTCTGGAGCCCCCACCCGCCATTCCGGGAATCCTTAAAAGAACAACCGGGCAGATTCATCATGAAGATGGCTCACTGAGGCTAACATCTGGCTGCCCTGTGCTGCCTTGTGCCTCCTGGTACGCCCCTGGGATGCCCTGGAAATGCCTTCCCCGATCAAAGGAGGATGCCTGGTACCATCTGTGAGCCAACTGCCTGTCAGTTTTGCTGGAATCCAGCCTTAAGTCTTCCAGCAGGTTATTCCTGGGCTGAGTCCTACAGGGAGTCCTCCACTTACGACCACAATTTGGACCAGAATTTATGTGGCTAAGTGAGAAATTTGTGAAGTGAGTTTTGCCCCAATTTCACGACTACAACTTGAGGAATCCCCAGGCAATACGGTCTTAAAGTGTGTATAGTCAAGGCTATGGTTTTCCAAGTTGCAATGCATGGCTGTGAAAGTTGGACCATAAGAAAGGCTGAGTGCCAAAGAATTGAAGCCTTTGAACTCTGGTGCTGGAGAAGACTCTGGTGAGTCCCTTGGACTGCAAGGCGATCCAACTGGTCAGTCTTAGAGGAGATCAACCCTGACTGTTCTTTAGAAGGCCAAATCCTGAAGAGGAAACTCAAATACTTTGGCCACCTAATGAGAAGGAAGGACTCTCTGGAGAAGAAGAGCCTTATGCTGGGAAAGACTGAGGGTAAAAGAAGAAGGGGACGACAGAGAATGAGGTGGCTCGATTGAGTCACGGAATCAATAGGCATGAGGTTAAATGGACTCCAGAGGATGGTAGAGGACAGGAAGGCTTGGAGGAATGTTGTCCATGGGGTCGCAATGGGTTGGACATGACTTCACAACTAACAACAACATGGTCTTTTTAGGGGCACCAGGTTGAAAAAGGCTGACTACACATTTCTGAACATACATTTTATACACTGTTATCTTGCTCCTGCCTCCTCCATCATCTGAGGATAAGCTCAGGTTCCATTCTCACCTTACCTCCTTCCCACTGGATAGGAATATAGGCAGCACTGCTTTATTTCTAGTTCTCACAAGAGCGATTGCTTTAAAAATAGGGCACACCCTGCAGCATTTTTCTAAGGCTTTTTAAAATTCAGTACATCCTGCGCAACATCAAGTCTTCAGGGTTTTAAATAATCAATCACAGAAATCTGAAGTTCATTTCTTTCAGGCATATATTCCAAATGGTTCTTGTTTGTTTATGAGCCAAGACCAATAATAAAATATATATCAAATACTATATATTTTATCTATAATCTCTACAAATCATCTTTATATATCTATACACACAAACACACCAGGGGTGGGGGGGGTGTAGTCCCTGACATACAACCATGTGTTCAGCAGCAATCCAAAATTATGGCAGACTTATAATACAATACAATACAAAAGCAGAGTTGGAAGGGACCTTGTAGGTCTTCTAGTCCAACCCCCTGCATAGGCAGGAAGCCCTATACCGTTTCAGACAAATGACTATCCAACATCTTCTTAAAGACTTCCAGTGTTGGGGCATTCACAACTTCTGGAGGCAAGCTGTTCCAGAGGTTAATTGTTCTAACTGTCAGGAAATTTCTCCTTACTTCTAAGTTGCTTCTCTCCTTGATTAGTTTCCACCCATTGCTTCTTGTCCTGCCCCCAGGTGCCTTGGAGAATAGTTTGACTCCCTCTTTTTTGTGGCACCCTCTGAGATATCGGAACACTGCTATCATGTCTCCCCTGGTCCTTCTCTTCATCAAACTAGACATACCCAGCTCCTGCAACCGTTCTTCATATGTTTTAGCCTTCAGTCCCCTAATCATCTTGGTTGCTCTTCTCTGCACTCTTTCCAGAGTCTCCACGTCTTTTCTACATCGTGCACCAAGACTTTATATTGTTGTTGAACACATGGTCATAACTCAAGGACTACCTCCCCACCCCACTCCCCATGTACATGCACACACACACACACAATCACCACTGCAGTCATGTGACTGCAATCTAGTTGCTTGGCAAGCAGGCCATATTTATAATCAGTTGCAACGTCTTCCTGTTATGTGATTTGTTGATTTCTGGCCAAAAAAAAAAAAGATTGACTACACATTTATCTTTAGAAAAAAATAGAAAAAAATCCCCTAAACAAGGGGTCCCCAACCTTTGCAACGTTAAGTCTGAAGGACTTCAGCTCCCAGAATTATCCAGCCAGCAAAGCTGGCTGGAGAATTCTGGGAGCTGAAGTCCTTTGGACTTAAAGTTGCAAAGGTTGGGGACCCCTGCCCTAAACAATTCCAATTTCAAAATCAAACTCATCTGGAGACACAGAAGTATCATTAGCAGATTAACAGAGTTGGAAGGGACCTTGTAGGTCATCTAGTCCAACACCCCACCTGCCCAAGCAGGAGACCCTACACCATTTCTGATAAATGGCAGTCCAGTCTCTTCTTGAAAGCTTCCAGTGATGAAGCTCCCACAACTTCCAAAGGCAATTTCTGTTCCATGGGTTGACTGTTCTCATTGTCAGAAAATTTCTCCTGATTTCCAGGTTGAATCTCTCTCCTTGGTCAGTTTCCATCCATTATTCATTATTAATTTAATCTAAGGCAAGTGCTTTAACATACCAGCTGGCTGTGTGTGTGTGTATGTGTATGTGTGTGTGTGTGTGTGTGTTACAATACAATACAATACAATACAATACAATACAATACAATACAATACAATACAATACAATACAATACAATACAATAGCAGTGTTGGAAGGGACCTTGTAGGTCTTCTAGTCCAACCTCCTGCCTAGGCAGGAAACCCTACACCATTTCAGACAAATGGCTATCTAACATCTTTTTAAAGACTTCCAGGGTTGGGGCATTCACAACTTCTGGAGGCAAGCTGTTCCAGAGGTTAATTGTTCTAACTGTCAGGAAATTTCTCCTTACTTCTAAGTTGCTTCTCTCCTTGATTAGTTTCCACCCATTGCTTCTTGTTCTGCCCCCAGGTGCCTTGGAGAATAGTTTGACTCCCTCTTCTTTGTGGCACCCTCTGAGATATCGGAACACTGCTATCATGTCTCCCCTGGTCCTTCTCTTCATCAAACTAGACATACCCAGCTCCTGCAACCGTTCTTCATATGTCTTAGTCTCCAGTCCCCTAATCATCTTGGTTGCTCTTCTCTGCACTCTTTCCAGAGTCTCCACATCTTTTCTACATCGTGGCGACCAAAACTGTATGCAGTATTCCAAGTGTGGCCTTACCAAGGCACTATACAGTGGCATTAACACTTCACGTGATCTAGATTATATCCCTCTGTTTATGCAGCCTAGAACTGTGTTGGGTTTTTTGGCAGCTGCTGCACACTGCTGGCTCATATTTAAATGGTTGTCCACAAAGATTCCTAGATCCCTCTCACAGTTGCTACTATTGTGTGTTGTTGTTGTTGTTGTTGTTGCCTGCAGTCAGTTGTATCCTTCCTGCATTGGGATCTGAATCCTTCCTGGGTCCTTTTAAATGCCACCCCATTCCCTCCAGGAATTGGCACATAACTCAAAACAAAAAACTTTTTCCCTCCACCTCTCTCTCTTTCTCCCTTCCCTTCCATTGATTGGCTGGCGGTGAACTGTCACCTGAGCCCAAACGCCGAGGGTGAACCGAGTTTCTCCCAAAAGCCCATGAGGAAAGGTGTGGGACTAAAGAAGGAGGGTCCCATTAGCTGGCACAAACAGCTAGGGTCCTAACAGCGGAGAGGAGATGGCAGAGGTTAATGTCCGTGGGAGAAAACCTGGGGGTGAAATGGGCGCGGAGAAGGTGAGGAGGAGAACGGTCTCATTCCGGACTCGGACGATGAGGAGGTTGGGGAGGAACTTGGGCCAGTGCTGGAGTCTGAGGAAGCCTCTGATGGATGCTCTGTGTCAGACACAGAGATAGAGCCAGGGCTGCCCAACATTTCCCAGCCGCAGGAGAGGCAGCTGCCTTTGGAGGCTGATATGAGTGAGGAGGAAGAAGAGCTGGGGCCTGTTTTAGATGCGCGTATGCGCAGAGCAGTTAGGAGAGGTGAACAACGGAGGGCAAGGAGTTGACTTGGGAAGCAAAGCACAGGTGGACGCTGAATGGCCCCTCCCTGGCTGTGGAATAAATAGAAGGAAAGGGCAGTGGTTGTCATAGGAGACAACAATTCGTATTTCTGAAAATTTCGCTCATCGTGTTTCGTGGCTCTAATTTGCAGCCTTTCTGCATGGGCCTTGCAATTATCGTAAGGAACTGAAAAGGTCTGTTACTGCAGTTAACTCCTTGAAGGACTCTTGCCTGGACTTTTTGGTGGGTGAATGCAATTAATTCACAAGAGGTAAATAAAGAGGATTTTTTTTGATAGGGAGTCTATTTCTTGCTTCTGCTAAGGCTGGGTCAGAACTGCCTCTTTGCTATGTAATGCCTATAAGGTAATCCTCGACTTACAACTGACCGTTTAGTGATCACTCAAAGTTACAATGGATTTCCACTTGGTGGTTCCCTGGAGAAGGAACATGAAAACTATTAACAAAAGAGGAATTAAGTTTGGGTAAATAGCAAAGTGTGAGTAGGAGATAAGGACTGTCCCACCTCGACTCTTTTTATTATAAAAAGGAGCAAAGGGAAAACATCGTCAGGCTTTCAAGAGTGATGTCAGCCCTTCTATTTGGGCCAGATCAGGAAATAAGACACCACTAAAATTCTACTCTGTTAATACAAGCTATAATACTACATTGACAGTGTTTCTCCTATCTCCCCCTTCTTCTTAAACCAAGGAGAATCAAGGTGAGACAATCTTGAGTATCTACAGTCCCCTCACACCCTGGACATAAACTGTTTCAACTTCTACCCTTGAAATGACGCTATAGGGACGTCATGGCGAACCTATGGCATGCATGCGCTGGCCAGCTGACTTCGGCCTTCTTTTGAGGCCATTTTTCACCCTCCAGAGGCTTCAGGAGCTTCCCTGAAGCCACCGGAGCGCGAAAAAGCAGCCCTACGAGCAAACTGGAAGTCCGTTCCCAAACCTCTAAAGCCTCTGGAGCCTGGGGAGGGCAAAAAAAGGGCTAAAAATGGGGGGAGCGCTGGTCATGCGTGCATGCACACTGGGGCCATGCACATGGCATTATGGGTGTGGCACACCCGCACACGAACCCCCTGCTTGTGGCACGCAAGCCAAAAAAGATTCGCCATCACTGCTATAGGGCATTGCACGCCAGAACAACTAGACACAAGGACTCCCCCCCCCCAAGCCATCACTCTTATTCCCACAACACTGTCAAACTATCTAGTAAGGCTGCATTACTACTTCTCCTCATCTTTCCTATTAGCTATCTCCTTATCTAACTTTATTGCTTGTATCTTACAATGTATATTGTTTTATTTAGTATCCTGGTATGCTTTGTGTTGATTGCCTATTTAGCATCCCACGACTATCACTAAGTGTTGTATCTTATGATTTACGATGAATGTAATTTAATTTAATTTTCAAATTTTGATACCGCCCCATCTCCACAATGGGACTCGGGGCGGTGCACAGAAGATAAAAAGTAAAAACAACAGCATACACATCATATAAATACAATCCACAATTTAAAACCAAATTAAATAAATATAACTGTGCTACAAAGATTAGAACTATAAAACCCTCTATTAAAATTAAATTTACATTATTAAACACTATGAAATGTATTTTTTACGAGGATTATGATCATGATTTATCACTTAGCGCAGGGATGTCCAAACTTCCAAGCTATGCTGGCTGGGGAATTCTGGGAGTTGAAGTCCACAAGTCTTAAAGTTCCCAAGTTTGGACATCCCTGACTTAGCACTTGCATGTAGTACATTGACAGCTTAGGCACCAGAAGCCAATTCTTCCAAGTGTGTCCAATCACACTTGGCCAATAAAGAATTCTACATGTTTATCGAAATGTTTTTCTGTTTTCCCAGGCTAGGCTCCTACTTTATTAACAGTCACCACATACTTTTTTTCCCAAACCCCAACACATGAACAGGGGTTAGAAAAGAAAGAGGAATATGATGCGTATCAGGAAATGTAAAGTCAGAGGGATTCATCCTACCTCGGTAATTTGATGGGTGCTTTCTCCGATGAAATCTTCCCACTCTTTTCCAGACAATGAAAGCTTAAAACATTTATTCTGCAGGGCTTTCTGGAGAAGCAGGCATGCCTGGGCCTGAAACAGAAATGTGTGGGGTGGGGGAGAGGGAAGGAAAAGAAGGGAGATGGTGAGACATAATACTTTTTTCTCGAATAACAAGCAGAAAATTCATAGGGTAGCGGTTAAAAGATTCTTCAGAGGAGCTTGTAGGAATGATCACCTAGCCCCGCGATGGCGAACCTATGGCACACGTGCCAGAGGTGGCACACACAGCACTCTCTGTGGGCACATGTGCCGTCACCAGCTGCTCTTCTGGCTTCCGGCGTGCTGGTCTTTGCAAGTGTTGGAAAATGCCTCCAAAAATGCCCTGGGAAATGGCCAAAAAAGCAGCCCAAAAAAGGCATGCGTGCAGCAGCCAGCTGGTCTTTGGGTTTCTGGTGCTCCAGCATGTGCAAAGACCAGCTGGCTGATGTGCATACTGGAAACCTGAAGACCAGCTGGCCAGCATGTGCACTGGCCAGCTGGTCTTTGGGTTTCCAGCGCACACACATGCAAACACATTACAGTTTGGGCACTCGGTGCCGAAAAGGTTTGCCATCACTGACCGAACCTTTATCTAAAACAGGGGTCCCCACCTTTTTTGCACCAGGGACCAGTTTCATTTTAAAGAAAATTCTGTGGACCGGCTGGCATAGAGGAGGGGGGAGGGGGAACAGGCAGCGCATGCACACATGGGGGAGGGGGAACAGGCGGCGCATGCGCATGCAGGGGGAGGGGGAACAGGCAGCGCATGCGCACGTGGGGGGAGGGGGAACAGGCGGCGCATGCGCATGCGGGGGGGAGTCGGCTCACTAGGCCCTCTAGGGCCTCCAACGGTGCGAACAACCGCGCCTGCGCTCTCGCACATCCTGCGCGCGCTCTGCCCAGAGGGCTTCCCCCTCCTCCCTTCTCCTCCTCTCTGGCCCTGCGGCCCGGTTCCTATCAAGTCACGGACCGGCACTGGTCCGCGGCCCGGGGGTTGGGGACCCCTGATCTAAAACACCTTAAAACAAAACAGCAGACGGATTATCCCAACCACACAATTCAAGGGAAAGTTGCAGTTTTGAAGTTTTGCAGACAAACGCCACAATTGTACTCCCTTGTTCTCCAAAATACCTTTGTTCCTTTGAACCTGATGCATTGCAGAGTTGGGCAGGGGGTTGGACTAGATGACCTGCAAGGTCCCTTCCAACTCTGTTACTGACAATCTGATGCATTGCAGAGTTCTAAAAACCGGCCAAGTTTCTCAAACTCCCAAGAGACACGGTTCAAAGGCGGCCATGGTGATTTAAACTCCTCGGCAACTAAGTTTTCATACTAAAGTGAAATCCTAAATACCTTTGCCGTTATTTCCGATATTTATCGAAACGGCTTAAAGAGGCAGCCTAATTGGTCAAAGGACTGCCGTGGGACGCTAATTGGAAGATTGCTTTGCTCTGCATTTTTAAGCAAAACTGCCTCATTCACGCTGACAGTATTCAAATCAAAGTTGAGTAATATTTTGCACAGCACATTTCTCCAAATTTGAGCTCTCTCTCTCTCTCTCTCTCTCAGCCCAACCCAGTGATGGTATTCTATTTTTTTCACTACCGGTTCGGTAGCGGGAGCGTGCACAGAAGGTCCTGGTTGACGTCTGGGTGGATGGGCGGAGCCTCGAACCGCTGCCATTATCGGTCCACTAACACTGGCAGGCATACCACTTCTGGCCCAACCCACCTCACAGGAGGAGGCGGGGTGTGTTCGATATGCTTGCCATCTTGAGTTACCGTATTTTTTGGACTATAAGATGCACCATGATTTTGAAGAGGTAATTTTTTAAAAAAAAATTTTAAAGCAAAGTTTTCCTGCATGCCTCCCAAACACTCTGCACACCTCGTTTTTTGGGAGGGGAACGGGGGGCATGCAGAGCTTTGGGAGGCTTGTACGGTGCTCCTGGGGGACGGCCCCCCCCAAAACAGCCCTCTTTTTTTGCTCGATTTTGCCCTCCCCAACCCCCAGGACTACTCTACAAGCCTCCCAAACCCTCTGCGTGTCCATTTTTGCAAAGGGGGCGGGGTTTTGATAGACCAAATATGCTGTATTCAGTGTATAAGACGCACTCAGATTCTCACCCTCTTTTGGGGGGGGAGGTGCGTCTTATACTCCAGAAAATACGGTATTTGTAAAAAAATAATAAAGGTGGCATACAAATGAAACAAAAACCAACACTTAAAAAAGTTTTGTGAGGGAGTTATTGACCCCCAAAATTTGCAGAAAAATGAGTATCAATGGAGAAAAATATAGCTAAAGTCAATATGGCTGCACGTGGAAATGGAAAGGAAGTATAAGCACACGAAGGAAAGCTAATCTATCTAACACAGGGGTGTCAAACTCAAGGGTGCTTAGATCTGGCACGTGCGGCTGCCTTGGAAACAGCGAATGTCTGGCCCACAGTGCCTCTGCCAGTGAAAATGGAGTTCCGTGGGGGGAGGGATGCCAGCCCTCTACCAGCAAAAACACTCAGGGGAGGCCTCCATTTTCTCTGGCAGAGGGTTGCAGGAGGCTGTTGTGGCCAAAAACAGAGTTCAGGAGCCCGTTTTCGCTGGAAGAGTGGTGGGTTTCTGCAGGCTCTCACCTACTCGCGAGAGCCGGTTGGTGAAATTTAGAGAACCGGTGAGAGGGGGTTCCACCGGCATACCTGGAAGTAAATCTGGCCTGCCGCTGCCAGTGACCCAACGGGAAGGGAAGGGAAGGGAAGGGAAGGAAGGAAGGAAGGAAGGAAGGAAGGAAGGAAGGAAGGAAGGAAGGAAGGAAGGAAAGAAAGAAAGAAAGAAAGAAAGAAAGAAAGAAAGAAAGAAAGAAAGAAAGAAAGAAAGAAAGAATTTATCATCACAATTGAGTCCAAAATTTTGGTTGCTAAGCAAGAGCGTTGTTAAATGAGTTTCACCACATTTTAAAAGGTGGCCACTCCCACCCTGTCACATGACTGCCAAGCCACACCCACAAAATAGGCCACACCTACAAAGTAGGTTCTAAAAAATTTGAAACCCATCACTGGACCACGCCCACCCTGGCCATGCTTGTCAAGCTGGCCAGGCCAATCCCAGCTCCCTGAGGTCAAACACAACCCTGATGCGGCCCTCAATGAAATCAAGTTTGACCCCTCCTGGTCTAATATCTATTAACATGCCACTTACTTAAAGAAACGTTAACAGAAATAAAACATGAAGGAGAATGAATACAAAGCTTAGCGGAAGGTTCCACACCCAATAGTGAACAAGACAAGGATATGAATTGTCCCTTTGGCTTTTTAATATACTTATGGATAAATGAGGTAAGGAATCATGGAATTCTTGATGAACTTTGTATTTGCTAACTTTCAAGTTCAATGCTGAACTAAATACAATACAATACAATACAATACAATACAATGCAATGCAATGCAATACAATACAATACAATACAATACAATACAGGACAAGAAGCAATGGGTGGAAACTAATCAAGGAGAGAAGCAACTTAGAACTAAGGAGAAATTTCCTGACAGTTAGAACAATTAACCTCTGGAACAGCTTGCCTCCAGAAGTTGTGAATGCCCCAACCCTGGAAGTCTTTAAGAAGACGTTGGATAGCCATTTGTCTGAAATGGTATAAGGTTCCTGCCCAAGCAGGGGGTTGGACTAGAAGACCTACAAGGTCCTTTCCAACTCTACTATTGTATTGTATTGTATTGTATTGTATTGTATTGTATTGTATTGTATTGTATTGTATTGTATTGTATTGTATTGTATTGTATTGTATTGTATTGTATTGTATTGTATTGAAGAGTGGACATTAAAAGTAGTCAACCTAGCGGAAATGGCAAAAATCTCAGCATACTTGAAGGATTATTCTCAAGAAAGATATCTACTGGAATGGGAAAGATGGATTGAATATATTCAAAACAAATATAAGACTAATAAGTTTAAAATAGCTTATGAATGAATGGAAGTGGAATGTATTTACATTTATATATAAGTGAAAAAAGGGGAGATAAAGGGTCAAGGGAAGGATTGGGAATTACAGATAGTTAATGTTAGCAAATGATTGTTAGATGTTATATCCTGTATTTTGCTCTGGGAAGTCAGGGAGGGGGCGGGGGGAGGGAGGGAAATATTTGTAAAATGATAGAATGAATAAAACTTGTTTATAACAAGAAGTGGGGCTGGATGAAGTTTTTTTCTTTAAATTATTTATTTTATTTAGTTTGTCAAACATGTAAAAGACAACAGGTATAAGCTCCATGGCTCGGGGCCTAGTTATATGCAAGACCATCTCCTGCCCCACACATCCCTTCGGCCGATCCGCTCCCACAGAGTTGGCCTTCTCAGGGTGCCGTCAGCCGGGCAATGCCGTCTGGCGATACCCAGGGGAAGGGCCTTCTCTGTGGCGGGCCCTGCCCTTTGGAACGACCTACCCCCTGAATTGCGTACCATCACGGACCTCCGCCTCTTCCGCCAGTGTCTAAAGACACATCTTTTTCAGCAAGCTGGCCGAGCCTAACCCTCCCGTCGAGACTATTTAGATAGTTTTAAATTGGGGATTTTAATTTGATTTTAGCATAGGATTATAATTTAATTTAATATATTTTTAAATTCTGTATTTATTGTATTGTTTTGTATGTTTTTAAATTCCTGTGCGCCGCCCTGGGTCCTTTGTGGAGAAGGGCGGGATATAAATATGATTAAAAAAATAAATAAATAAATAAATAAAGATAAATACAACAATAGGAACACAGTAAATGGGTACAAATAAATGGAGACAGTAGGACAGGGACGGTAGGCATGCTGGTGCGCTTATGCACGCCCCCTTACAGACCTCTCAGTGAGGTGAACATTAAACAGTCTAAGGTTAAACTTATGGGGATTTAGGGATGTAACAACAGAGTCAGGTAGAGCATTCCAGACACTGACCCCTCTGTTGCTGAAGTCGCATTTTCTGCAATTGAGTTTGGAGCGGTTTACCTCGAGTTTGTATCTATTGTTTGTTCCTGTATTATTGTGATTGGAGAGTGTTGATGAGATCCTTTAAAAAAGTTGATGAGTTGATGGGTTCCTTTGAAGAAACCAACCATTTTGAAGAACAAAGGGGAAAGTAGCGACGTATGGATGTGTTAGAAGCAAAGTTGGCTTTTTTGGAAGAACTAAAAAACATGGGAAAGTATTAGGAATTAATGGGGTTGGTGTAAGACAGATTTAGCAATGTTTCCTTTTCCTTTTCTTGTCTCAAGCCTTTAATTCCTGAGCCTTACTATTTCCGGCTCCTTTCAGCACTCTGCATAAGGTTGCTTACTCCAAAAATCCCTACTGGCATGAATGCAAGTAACTTGATTTAGCACAGCTTTCAGCAAATGACTAGGCTGATTAACTTGTATTTATCCATTTTCCTGAATGGCACTGACATATCCACCCGAAGCAGAAGCACACAGATACCCCAATGCTATTCTCTGGGAATATTTCCAAAGCAAAATCTAAGATTTTGTAACTAATAGTCCTCGGTTTACAGCAGTCCTCGGCCGCCCTTCGCACAGTCACTCATGCCCTCGTGACATCCCGACTGGACTATTGTAACTCTCTCTACATGGGGCTTCCCTTGAGGTGCACCCGGAGGCTTCGGTTAGTTCAGAATGCAGCCGCGCGAGCAATTATGGGGACCACTAGGTTCACCCACGTTACACCGCTCTTGCGCGAGCTGCACTGGCTGCCTGTCGTCTTCCGGGTGCGCTTCAAGGTGCTAATTATCATCTTCAAGGCGCTCCATGGCTCGGGACCTAGCTATCTGCGGGATCGAATCCTGCCCCATACATCCTCACGGCCGATTCGCTCCCACAGAGAGGGACTTCTCCGGGTGCCGTCCACTAGACTTTGTCAGCGGGCGACGCCCAGGGGAAGGGCTCTCTCTGTGGCGGGCCCGGCCCTCTGGAACGACCTTCCCCCCGATATCAGAACGACCACTGACCTCCGCTCCTTCCGTACGAAATTGAAGACCCATTTCTTTCGACTGGCCGGCCTTGGATAGTCTCTCTGTCTATAGATTTCAAATGTATTTTAATGGGTTTTAATTATTTTTAGCACGGGATAATATTGTTTAATTGTGTTTTAAAGTATGTATTTTTGTATTTATTGTTTATATTGTTTTTTAGTTCCTCCTGTGCACCGCCCCGGGTCCCTGTGGGGAGAGGGAGCGGTTAATAAATTCGAATTTATTATTATTATTATTTATAGTTCATTTAGTGATCATTCCAAAGTTACAACGGACTGAAAAAAGTAACTTATAAGCACTTTTCACACTTATGGTCAGAATAACAGAAGTGGAAGGGACCTTGAAGGTCTTCTAGTCCAGCCCCCTGCTCAGGCAGGAAACCCTATGCCATTTCATGCAAATGGTTGTCCAATCTCTTCTTTAAAATTCCCAGTGTTGGAGCATTCACAAATTCTAGAGGCAAGTCATTCTGCAGGTTTAATTGTTCTCACTGTCAGGAAATTTCTCGTTAGTTCTAGGTTGCTTTCCTCCATGATTCGTTTCCATCTATTCTTTGTGTCAATCCCTTGGATACTGGAAGACCGCTATCATATCAGCCCTAGTCCTTTGATCATTGAAGCATCCCCATGGTCATGTGATCAAAAGTCAGATGTTTGACAACTGACTCCTATTTATGACCGTTGCAGGGTCCCGGGGTCATGTGATCACCTTTTGTGACCTTCCAATAAGCAAAGTCAATGGGGAAATCAGATTCACTTTCTGTTCTGACCTCGGTTTCCCAAGAGCCTGAAGCAAACACTTTGCCTCCACAAAAAACCCTTTTATTAATTGACTGTGAATTCTGCTCATTCACATCCAGCAAAGTCTTTCAAGGGATGATTCACAGTCACAGACCTTATCTGACTTGGAGAGCTGGTATCTGAAAAAGTTGGCCATGGAGTCTCGGAGAGTCACGAACCAATTAAGCAAACTAATTGTCTCCTGCAAACTCCACTCCTCTTTTATTTCCTCTGCGAGGGGCTATTCACGGTCCACCTGAGGCCTTACTCCCAAGTTGACCCCTGTTCTTTAGTTGTTCCTTCATCTGGCAACTGCACATGTGCACCAGTGGTGGGTTCTGGATTCCGTTCCGACCTGGCGTCACCCACATGCACGCGCGCAACGCACGCATGTGTCGTACTGACGTGTGACACTTCCGCAAGCCTCCACGATGCTCCAGCTGCTCGGCGGAGCATTGCGCAGGCACCATACGCGCCATGCACATGGGCAGAAGCGCCAAAGGCATAAAGGACAGGTAAGAAGCGAGGGCGGGCAGGTGGGCCCTCCAGAGCACCGTACTGGAATGGTATCCGGTGCTCCGGGCAGGCTCCGGTACACCTGTACCGGGGTGTACCGTCTGCAATCCACCACTAATGTGCACACTGGGAGCAGGCTCCAGCTGTTTGTCTGCCTCACTGATGTCTGACTCTGAAGGCAGCTGATAACTGTCCGACTGCCCTGGCCCCATCTCTGCCTCCGACACAGAGCCCTCATCCGAGCCTTCCCCAGACTCCAGGACTGGCCCATGTTTCTCCCCAACCTCCTCACTGTCCCAATCTGCTGCCAGCTCTGTTGTGGCCACTGGCGGGCCACAACACTTTCAACCATGTTACTAACAACTGCAGCAAATATTGCAGCAGCAAGAAAGGTCGCGAGATGAGGCAAAACTCACTTAACTGCCTCACTTAGCTACAGAAATTTTGGACTCAGTTGTGGTTATAACTTGAGGGCTACCTGTAATGGCCCTTATTGAACTGGTTTTCATTTTCATGATGTACTAAGTAGGTTCTGGGTGGGCTATTTGAGGGGAGTGGGGAGATCTGGAGACGTTTAATATTCTGAAGAGGCTTGCAGGCTCTGTGTTCGAAGTGGGGATGGAGCAGTTTTGACGTTTTTCTTCGTTCTCTTGTTAAGCTACACTAGAGTTCTCTTCAGGCTTACATAACATTTCTCATGCATTTGCTGCTTCGACGTGGCAGAAGGTCTCAAGCCTATTTAGAAGAGGATCCCTGGCAGCTGAAGAGAAGTAGTTTGGGGCCAAACACCCATCCAAAAGGCCTCCAAGCTTGCATTAGCTTCACATGGTTCCCATATTTCCACTTCCACAATTGGGAGGAGACGGTTAGCATGCCTGGACTCATTCCACCTCCCATCAATCCCACAAAGACAAGCTTTGGCAATTCTCCAGATCAGTGTTTCTCAATCTTGGCAACTTGAAGATGCGTGGACTTCAACTCCCAGGATTGCCCAGCCAGCATGGGAATTCTGGGAGTCGAAGTCCACACAACATCAAGTTGCCAAGGTTGAGAATCTCTGCTCCAGATGTTTGGGACCATGCTTTCCATGACCTACAGCCCTGGTCAAGCTCTCTGAAGCTGATAGAGGAGAGTCCAAAGTAAGGTGAGTGATACAAATGAGTTAACTGTGGTTTATGGTCATGTGTGCATCTGCCTTTCTGGATGTTCATGCTGGAATCTCCATAAAAAAAGCAACAGCAAGCAAATAGGAATCTCTATGTAAACACCCAATGTTCCATCATACTTTACAGACAGTTTCAACCCAATTTCTCAGTTACACTTCATTATCTACATTTAGGCAAGAAAAACAAAATGTACAGGTACAGTATCCTTACACAATAGTAGTAACTGTGAGTCAGCAGTGTGCAGCAGCTGCCAAAAAAGCCAACACAGTTCTAGGCTGCATAAACAGAGAGATAGAATCAAGATCACATGAAGTGTTAATGCCACTGTATAGTGCCTTGGTAAGGCCACACTTGGAATACTGCATCCAGTTTTGGTTGCCATGACGTAAAAAAGAT
This sequence comes from Rhabdophis nuchalis, assembly GCA_039707465.1. Classification (NCBI taxonomy): domain Eukaryota; kingdom Metazoa; phylum Chordata; class Lepidosauria; order Squamata; family Natricidae; genus Rhabdophis; species Rhabdophis nuchalis. The sequence continues at coordinate 389,254,992 of CM077643.1, forward strand.
TTTGAGAGTCTAGAAAGAGTGCAGAGAAGAACAACAAGGATGATTAGGGGACTGGAGGCTAAAGCATATGAGGAATGGTTGCTGGAATTGGGTAATGAAAAGAAGGACTAGGGGAGACATGATAGCAGTGTTCCAATATCTCAGGAGTTGCCACAAAGAAGAGGGAGTCAGACTATTCTCCAAAGCACTTGAGGGTAGGACAAGAAGCAAGGGATGGAAACTAATCAAGGAGAGAAGCAGTTTAGAACTAAGGAAAAATTTCCTGACAGTTAGAACAATTAATCAGTGGAACAACTTGCCTCCAGAAGTTGGGAATGCTCCAACACTGGAAGTTTTTAAGAAGAGATTAGATAACCATTTGTCTGAAGTGGTGTAGGATTTCCTCCCTAAGCAGTGGATTGCACTAGAAAACCTTCAAGGTCCCTTCCAACTCTGTTATTCTATTCTAATCTAATCTAGCACTGTCTTTTAGAAGGTTTTTTTGTAAAAAGAAATTGGCAAGTCAGGGTGGAGAACTTCACTACTGGTTTGTTTCCAGCTATGAGCAAAAACACACTGCCAATGAACCTGGTGGCTCTTATTATACATAGAAGCCAATGATCGATTTATCATCCATGAATATATCCAAACGATGATTTTTTTTGGAGCCAGAAGTAATAGGACTTATACTATCGATCTTCCTAATCTGGCATGTTTATATGAGTGCCAATTCTCAAAACCACCCAGCTAGCTTGGCATCAGAATATACCAGGGTGGGAAAGGCTGTTCCCTACAATGTATTTGCCAAATAAAGAGAGGTTCACTCCCCCCCCAAAAAACAAATGTAATTAATGAGGACAGAAATATGCAAAAGAAGGGAGAGAAACCCCAGGAATTGCTTGGCAACAACTGTGGAATCAACATCTTGAGCAGAAACCAAAATAAAAAAGGCAGTTTTTGCTGATTACTTTATTTATGGTCTTTCTGCTTACCCTCACCAATTTCATACTGTCCTTAACAATCTGGACTCATCCCATTTTATAAACAGATTTGTAGCATTACAACAACAGATCCATTGCCAAGATTTATTTGGAGGAGGTTTTTTTTGGGGGGGGGGGAGGGGATTTTGGAAGTCAGAAAGGTAGAGACAATGTCGCTCACGTCGATGGGCACTCCGCCTTAGCTGTTACAATGTAATAAGGGCTAACGGGAGAAGCAGTTTCTGTAAGCAAGGCAAGAAAGATTAGGCTAGAAACAACACCAGAATGTTCCCTTCCTGCCTTCCTTACAGGATTAGCCCTGTAAAGTGGAAAAGACAAACAGAGATTTCTTCCAACAACCAGTTCTCCCAGCTGCTTAGAAAGTTAACAACCGGTTCTCCCGAATAGGTGTGAACTGGCTGAATCCCACCACTGCGAGCTTCATGTAACCATAAGGCAGGGGTGTCAAACTCTATTTCATTGAGAGCTGCATGAGGGTTGTGTTTGACGTGTGTGTGTGTGTGTGTGTGTGTGTGTGTGTGTGGCCAGAGGTGGTGTGGCAGGCTCAACATCACTCGGGTTGGGGGCACCTATGGTGGCCTGGCAGAGGCAAGTGAAAACGAGCTCCTGAGCTCTGTTTTCGGCCGCGACGGCCTCCTGCAACCCTCTGTCAATGAAAACGGAACTTGGGAGGGCCGCCCGTTGGCCTTGCGAGCTCAGTTTTTGGCTGTGATGGCCTCCTGCAGCTCTCTGACAGCGAAAACAGAGCTCGGGAGGGCTGCCCTCCTGTGCTCCATTTCTGCTGGCAGAGGCCCCACAGGCCTTTGCTATTTCCAGGGCAGCCCCGTGGGCCAGATCTAAGCATCCTATGGGCCAGATCCGGTCCCCGGGCCTTGTGTTTGACATCCCTGCCATAAGGTTTCACTTCAGCTTCCTAACTCACTGTTAGGTGATATCTCTGTTAGGAGACAGCAGAGGGTGTGCAGCGGAGTATGCAGCTAGAAGAATGTTGCTAATGTACACACAATTAGTAACTCAGACACTGTTTAAGTAAAATAAAATAGCTTTTACTGAAGTTGTAAAAACTACTAAACAAAGCTACTGCTCAACAAGCAGTGATGTTAAACGAGTCAAAAACCAAGTCTCAACAAATATCAAATAGCTTACTCAATCTTTCTTCTTCTTCCTTCTTCAGTAATTCACAGTTCACAAGCAAAACAGTTATCAAACAGCAAGTCCAGCAGAGAGAGAGAGATGCGCTCTCCTGGCTTCCTCTTATAGTTAGAGATAATTGCACTTACTAATTGCACTCTAACATTCCAACAGCCTTAAAGCTACAATGACCATATGGTATTATATATTGTCTACCCAACTATAGGAGTCTACTCCTAACACTCACAGATCAATGGTGGCCATTAAGAGAGGATGGTCGAGCAAGAGTACTTTGAGAGATCTGTCACAGAGAAGAGAGGGTTGACTTATTCTCCGAAGCACCCGAAGGCCGGACAAGAAGTACAGGTGGTCTTACGACCACAATTGGAGCCGAAAAATTCTGTTGCTAAGCGAGCAACAGTTGTTTTAAGCGACTTTCCCCCCTTTTTACAATCTTTCTCGCCACACTTGTTAAGTGAATCCCTGCAGTTGTTAAGTTAGCAACAGGATTGTTAAGTGAATCTGGCTTCCCCATTGACTTTGCTTGTCAGAAGGTTGCAAAAGGGGATCACGTGACCTCAAGACACTGCAGCCGTCATAAATATGAGTGCGTTGCCAAGCGTTTGAAGTTTGACCACATGACCAGGGGATGCTGCAATGATTGTAAGTGTGAAAAATGTTCATGTCACTTTTTTCAGTGCCGTTGTAACTTTGAACAGTCACGAAACGAACTGTTGTACGTTGAGAACTATCCATAATGAGCGGAAGCTTGTTAAGGAGAGATCCAACCTTGAATGTCTAGGGAGATTTTCAGCCATCCAGGTCATGGTTGTCCCAAGGGTACTTTTTCAAGAGGCAACGGGACATTCTGAAGAGCTGAAGAAGCTTCTTGGATGAGAAGTGAAAGGTCTTCAAAGAAAAGGGTAGAACAAGAAGCAATGGGTGGAAACTAATCAAGGAGAGAAGCAAGTTAGAACTGAGGAGAAATTTCCTGACAGTTAGGACAATTAATCAGCGGAACAGCTTCCCTCCAGAAGTTGTGAATGCCCCAACACTGGAAGTCTTCAAGAAGATGTTGGATAGCCATTTGTCTGAAATGGTATAGGGTTTCCTGCCTAGGCAGGGAGTTGGACCAGAAAACCTCCAAGGTCCCTTCCAACTCTGCTATTGTATTGTATTGTATTGTAAAAACAGAGAATCCAGTTGCCTCTCTTTGATATCTTTGGGACATCCAACCATGAAGTCAGAAAAAATATACTGACAGTCAGAAGAAATAATCAATGGAATACTTGCCTTCAAAAATTGTGGATGCTCCATCATTGGAGGTATTCAAAAATAGACTGGACAACCATTTGACCAGGATGGTATAAGGACTTTTATCTTGATCAGGGAGTGAGACCAGAAGATTTCCTAGGTCCCTCCCAGGCTTAAGATTCTATGTTTTATATAAGTGATGGCTAACCTTTTTTCTGTACCTACCCACCTGCGCATGAGCGAGTTTTCGCCCTCCGGAGGCTTTCCTGAAGCCTGGGGAAGGCGAAAAACAGCCCAACGATTCAACCGAAAGTTCGGGAACAAACGTCCGTTTGACCCGTTGGGCCTGTTTTTCGCTCTTCTCCAGGCTCCAGAGCATTTGCTGAAACCTGGGAAGTGTGAAGAAGGTTGAAGGAGGCCGTTTTTGCCCTCCCCAGGCTTTAGGAAAGCCTCCGGAGCCTGGGAAGGGCGAAAACTCCTGCTCAGTTTATTCAATTTATACCCCGCCCTTCTCCAAACGGATTCAGGGCGGACTCAATGCTCTCACATTGGGGGGGGGGGGGGGCTCATTCATGCATGCGCAAGTGGGTGGGCACATGTGTGCATGTGACTTCGGGTTGGCCCATAGGGCTTGTTTTTCACCCTCCCCAGGCTCCGAAGGCTTTCCTGAAGACTGTGGAGGGCGAAAATGCTCCCTCCGCCCTCCGGAAGGCCAAAAATCAGGCTGGCTGACGGCTGCCGAACCGGCTAATATAGCTCCATAGGTTCGCCATCAGGGTTCTGTTCTGACTCCCTCCCGACACCAGACAAATGACTGTTATGACAGCTACTTGGCAACTTGCCTGGACTAACCTGGACTCGACTGACTTAAGATAACACGACCCAAACTCTCCGACACTGTTTAACTCTTTGCTTTGCCTCCTGCAAACTGCCCTAAGCACAGAGGATTACTTGTAAAGCCTCTTGGGAGGGGCCAGGCAATTAGGCAGCTGATGTCGTTCTGCTAATTGCCTCCTCTCAATCCTTAGCCTGACATCCAGGACAAACCGGGTTTCCTCCTCTAGAGCTGACTCATAGGATTCCTCACTAGACGAATCCATCAGCAGCTCATCCTGAGCCGGCTGGGCCACAACAGGGTTCTATATGTTAACTTTCTGGACATTTGAAATTTTCAAAACCTTGAATCACAGGTGACCTGCACAATGAATGTCATGTTCCATGCCATTCCCTCTTTCCTTCGCAGGACACCTTCTACCACATTCACCTTATTTTTCCCTTTTACTGGACATCTGGGGACATTCCGAAAACAAAGCCCTTGGCTGCTGTCACCTAGCATGTTAATATTCTAGGAATGTCCGTGAGGCCCTGGGAAATTTTGTAAATATAGATGTTGCTAAAGGCTGATTTTCTGCATTGCAGCAAACTGGCTTCCCAGGCATTCATCTAGTTTACCTGAAAGAATCTTTTAGAAAAAGGTGGTACGTGGGTAATCCTCGATTTATGACCACAATTGAGCCCAACATTTCTGTTGCTAAAATACATTTGTTAAGTGAGTTTTGCCCCATTTTACAACCTTTCGTGCCACAGTCATTAAGTGAATCGCTGCAGCTGTTAAGTTAGTAACACAGTTACTATGTTGTGGGAAGCCCCGCTCCCCTCCAAGAATGAAATATTTGGGGAAATATTAAAAAAGGCAGAATATTATACTTCCCCAAAGGAGAAATGGAGAAACATGTTTTTAGAGGCAGAAAGCAGCACCCAGTCTTTCATAATAGGCCACAGCAGATGCCAGCACTTAAGGAGATATAAGAGCTTATTGAAAGAGGAAGCCAACTCTTTAGATGGCTCCATTCATAAGCAAAGCGAATACTGCAGGCAGGAATCTATTAAAGACAGGATATTCTGAAATTCCTTGCAGCAAATTTGCCAATTTAACAAAAACAGAATGGTAGGATTAGTACAGCAGCCCCTCAACCGAGATCCCGCATAGGACAGAGGACAAGAGCCATTAGCCACAGTAGGAATTTATTTTTTATTTATTTTTCACATTTATAACCCGCTCCCATCTCACCACAAAGGGACTCGGGGCGGCGAACAAAGAATTACATCAATAAACATAAATACAGAGATATTAGGTGCCTGTGTTGTGACCATTTTAAAATCCCCATTTACAACTGGCGGTGCTGGGGTTACGCAAGGCCGGCTAGTTGGAAGAGGTGAGTCTTAAGACATTTGCGGAAGAGGCGGAGGTCAGGAATGGTACGGATTTCAGGGGGCAGGTCGTTCCAAAGGGCTGGTCCTGCCACAGAGAAGGCTCTCCCCCTGGGTGCCGCCAGTCGACATTGCCCGACCGACGGCACCCTGAGGAGGCCCTCTCTGTGGGAGCGTGTCGGTCCCAGGGATGTATGGGGCAGGAGGCGGTCTTGCATATAGCTAGGTCCCGAGCCATGGAGCGCTTTGAAGATGGTCGTTAGGACTTTGAAGCGCACCCGAAAGACCACAGGAAGCCAGTGGAGCTCGCGTAGGACAGGTGTTATACGGGAGTGTTTGGGCGCTCCCGTAATTATCCGCGCGGCCGCATTCTGGACTAACTGTAGTCTTCGGGTGCATCTCAAGGGAAGCCCCATGTAGAGAGCATTGCAATAGTCAAGTCGAGATGTGACGAGTGCTTGGGTGACTGTGCGTAAGGCTCCCCGGTCCAGTAAAGGACGCAATTGGTGCATCAGGCGTACCTGATGGAACGCCCCCCTGGCCACGGCCGCCACATGGTCCTCCATGGTCAGGAGGACACCCAAATTGCGCGCCCTCTCCACGGGGGCTGGTGTTTCGCCCCCAATGGCCAGAGTTGGAATAATCTGGCTGAAACGGGGTGTCGGAAGCCACAGCCACTCAGTCTTGGACGGGTTGAGCCTGAGTTTGTTACTACCCATCCAGATCCATACGGCCTCTAAACACCGGGACATAACCTCGACGGCATCATTGGGGTGGTCTGGGGTGGATATGTACAGCTGGGTATCATCAGCGTACAGATGATATCCCACCCCGAAACCACGGATGATCTCACCCAGTGGCTTCATATATATGTTAAACAATAGGGGCGAGAGGACCGACCCCTGAGGGACCCCACATAAGAGGGGTCTCGAAGTCGACCTCTGCCCCCCTGTCAACACATATTGTGACCGACCAGAGAGGTAGGACGTGAACCACTGCAAAACGGTGCCTCTCAGCCCCAACCCCCCTAGTCGGCGTAATAAGATACCATGGTCGATGGTATCAAAAGCCGCTGAGAGGTCTAATAGGACTAGGATAGAGGAAAATCCTCTATCTCGTGCCCTCCAGAGATCATCGACCAATGCGACCCATGCCGCTCGGTGCTGTGCCCGGGTCGGAAGCCGGACTGGCGTGAATCTAGATAGTCAACTTCATCCAAGTGTCGCGGAAACTGTTGGGCCACCACACTCTCAACAACCTTCACTAGAAAGTGGAGGTTGGAGACAGGACGATAGTTTTCTAATAATGCTGGATCCAGGGACGGCTTCTTGAGGAGGGGCCTCACCACCGCCTCTTTCAAGACGGTAGGTAAGGACCCCTCACTCAAAGATGCGTTGACAATGCCCTGAAGCCAGCCTCGTGTCGTCTCCCAGGATTCCAGTATAAGCCAGGAGGGACACGGGTCTAGTAAACATGTGGTGGCCCTGAGTCTCTTTGACAACTTGTCCATATCTTTGGTAGTAACAAAATCAAACTCTTCCCACAATGGTGTCACAAGAGCTGCTTCGGCACTCTCGACTGGGCTACTGACGATGGAGGGTAACTCGCTCCGAATCCGACTGATTTTCTCCTGCAGATAAATCCCAAATTCCTCTGCTCGACCCTGCAAAGAGGCTTCCCGCGGCCTCTGTTGGAGGAGGGAGCGGGTCACCCTAAACAGGGCGGCAGGGCGGTTATCTGCGGATGCAATAAGTGTGGCACAATACTCACGTTTGGCCAGCCTTATTGCCACTAAGTAGGTCCTAATGTGGTCTCTTACTAGTGTTCGGTCGGCTTCAGAGCGAGATGATCTCCATCTGTTCTCTAGGCGTCTCCTGTGACGTTTCATCCCCCTGAGCTCCTCGGTAAACCAAGGGGCCCAGGTGGCTCGTCGCCGCAAGAGAGGCCGCAAGGGCGCGACTTGGTCCAAGGCCCCCGCGGCCGCACTTAACCATGCGGACACTAGGTCCTCAGCCGAGTCGCGGAGCAAGTCCACAGGAATTGGCCCAAGCTCCTTCTGGAACCTTAACGGGTCCATCAGGAGTCTGGGGCGGAACCATATAGGGATGTTTGGTTCCGCCTCCCCACAGTGAGGTGTAGCGGTCGGAAAGTCGAGCCGAAGGAGAGCGTGATCTGTCCATGACAGGGGTGTGATGACTAGATCCCCTATTCCCAGATCACTACTCCACTGACCCGAGACGAAGATGAGATCCAAGGTGTGTCCACCCTCATGAGTAGGGCCTAGAACTACCTGAGTCAGGTCCAAGGCTGTCATGGAAACCATGAACTCCCGAGCCACACCAGAGGTTTCACCTGCTGATGGCAGGTTAAAGTCCCCCATGACTACAAGTCTGGGGGTCTCAACCGCCACCCCGGCTATAACCTCGAGCAGCATGGGCAGGGCTGTTGTTGCATAGCGAGGAGCCAGGTATACAACTAACACGCCCAACTGCTTCCCCAGGCCCCACTTCACAAGGAGGGATTCGCACCCGGTCGTCTGAGGGACTGTGATCTCCTTTGGCTCAAGACCTTCCCTAACCATGATCGCCACTCCCCCACCCCTCCCTAAGGCCCAGGGCTGATGGAAGGCTCGGTATCCTGGTGGGCACATTTCTACGAGGGGATGTCCTCCCTCGTGGCCCAACCAGGTTTCCGTAATGCCTATCAGGTCCGGGTCCCCCTCCAACACAAGTTCATGTATGAGAGGGGCTTTCTGTACCACGGACCTGGCGTTGCATAGCATCAGCCCAAGGCCCCGGGTCTGTGGTTCTTGCTCACCTAGTCTGCGATGGGGAAAAGGGGAGTTGGAGCACGAGACCACCTGTAACCATCGGCTTCTCCAACTGATGGCGTCCATCCCCTCTCCCACCGCCCCTGCCTCTCCCCAAGACCGTATTGATGGCAAATACCCTAGTGGAACCAACCCTCCCTTCACTCCCCTTCGTCTTTTCACTTCCGCGTTTTGCCGGCCTTCTCTCTTGGTGTTCCCCTAATTGGTCCTCCCACCCCCCTTCCCTGGGAACCCCTAAAAGTTGAATTAGAAATTTACACAGGAATCCCCTGAGCCTGCGCTTCGCCCACCTCTTAGGATTAATTAATCCATCCTCGAGGTGTGTCCGTGTTAATTCAGGGGGCCAGACCTGCGAGAGGGGACATTCTCGCAGGCAGAGGAGCTCAGATCTAGAATAGGGTAGCATTCCATCTTGCCTCGAATACATGATAGGGTAAGGTAGAGTTGTGAGGGGGTACATTTTTGGCCAGGGAGGGAAATTTCATAAGCACGACTATTAATTGATTAGAGAGGGTAGAGTGAGGTGTAAATCAGATGACATATAAAATCCATTTGGTAGGGAAGAATTCCATTTCAGCTCATCTCAGCTCCTCTTTACATCTTTCTTGGAAACGTTCTTTCTCCAATGCCTCTCTCTTTCTCTTTCTCTTATTCCTCTTTCTTTCCTTCCCCATTTCAGCTTATCTCAGCTCCTTTTTACATCCTTCTTGGAAACGTTCTTTCTCCAATGCCTCTCTCTGTCTCTTTCTCTTATTCCTCTTTCTTTCTTTCTCTCTCTATTTCAGCTCATCTCAGCTCCTCTTTACATCTTTCTTGGAAACGTTCTTTCTCCAATGCCTCTCTCTTTCTCTTTCTCTTATTCCTCTTTCTTTCCTTCCCCATTTCAGCTCATCTCAGCTCCTCTTTACATCCTTCTTGGAAACGTTCTTTCTCCAATGCCTCTCTCTGTCTCTTTCTCTTATTCCTCTTTCTTTCTTTCTCTATTTCAGCTCATCTCAGCTCCTCTTTACATCTTTCTTGGAAACGTTCTTTCTCCAATGCCTCTCTCTGTCTCTTTCTCTTATTCCTCTTTCTTTCTTTCTCCATTTCAGCTCCTCTCAGCATCTCCTTACATCTTTCTTTGGAAACGTTCTTTCTCAACCGCCTCTCTCTCTCTCTGTCTTTCCTTCTCCATTTCAGCTTCTCTCTGCACCTCCTTACATCTTTCTTTGGGAACGTTCTTTCTCTAACGCCTCTCTCTCTCTCATCCATTTATTCCTCTTACTTTTCTTCTCCGATTCAGCTTCTCCACGATCTTCGGACATACCAGGTTTCTTCACTTAGGCTGCCTGTCGAGCGGGGGCCGCGCGGTCCGATTGTTTGTTGTAAAGGACTCCCAACGGCCTGGAAACACTTGCCTAGCTTCCTCACTGACGCGTCCAAGCCGACCTGGGCCCCTCCCATCTCTCGAAGTTTTTTTGCCTCACCGCCACAACTCCGGCTCCAAAAATAGCCCCCTTGTGGCGGCTGGCATATCTACGTGCTGGGCCAGCCCTCCTAGATGTTTAATGAGGGCTGGCGACGTCCTCCCAGGCCAAAACGGCCCTCGACCCCTTCGCGGTGCTCAGAGATCGGTCTCCATACTCTTTTGCCCAACACTCTTTCAGCACACAAGTCCCTTCATTGCCCCACATCCCCCTCCCCACCAGCAGCATTTCAGGACCTGTATAAGAATCCTGGCACTCATCTAGCCATTTGGCAAAACAGAGATGGCAAGACACCGTCAACAAAGATAGATATGCAAGCCGTGGGACTGCGCCCTGGAGACGCAGCTGACTGAACAAAGTGGCGCTCAATGATACAAAAAGTAGACCCTTCACTTGAGGAAATATGCCAGGAAGGAGGAGAAGGAGGTGGAGGTGGTGGAGATGGAGGAGGTGGAAAAGGAGATGGAGGAGGACTGGAGGAGGAGTGGAGAAGGTTTCTCTGCAATGGACTTATTTCTGAGTTCCAGCAACAGAGAATATCTGACATGGTCTCTTATCTCTGGTTGTCCCATGTGGCCCTTTTCCTGATTCTCTGTCAGCTCTGGTTGTTATGCCTCTGTGGTAAGGTTGCCCGAATATTTGCTTGAACACAAGATTGCATTTGCTGCAGATCCATGCCAAGTTGTTTTTCAGGCAGGAATGGAACACAACATTCCACAACCATGACAGTTCATGGCTGCAGAACCATGTTCATCTCGTCGTCTTTAATCCACCATTATTTCTCCTAATACCCTTCTCAGATTACCCAAGAACATACTGTCCTTTTAAAGGGGGAAATCTGTTACAAAGCCTCCCTTTCCCTTGCTCTCTGCCAAATTCTGTTGCCAAACTCACGTTAGCTCTCCCTATTTATTTCCTAAATTCGCTCATTCCCAAATTCACCTAAGAGTTTCTGCAGGAATGAATCAGAATCAGAATAGGGCTGGAAGGGACCTTGGAGGTCTTCTAGTCCGGCCCCTTGTTTAGGCAGGAAACCCTACACCACTTGTGATACGTCACGTGACGACGCCAATGATGACACGAGTTTGACACCCCTGATCTACGTTGTGCCCAATAAAAACAGGTACACCAATTTACTTACAAGTCAATTCAGAACTTTCAATTTAGTAGTAGATGCTTGGAGAATATCTTTGCAGGTCTGTTTTAAATATACCAATGACAAATATTCTGCATATATGGTTTCAGCGAAGGCTCTGACATTGAGAGGAGGAACCAGCAGACGTCTACTCAAAATGCAATATAATAATAATAATAATAATAATAATAATAATAATAATAATAATAATAATAATAATAATAATAATAATAATAATAATAATAATAATAATAATCTTTATTGCCATTGTACTAAAATTACAATGAAATTGGTTTTAACTTCACTGGTTCAAAATTATAACAGAAACAAACAAACAAACAAAAAACCTAGTATGTGCATGGAGTGATTGTGGTTGAATTTAAAAGTCTCACAGCCCAAGGATAGAAGCTATCTTTAAACCTGTTTGTTCGGCTGGCTATACTTTGATATCTTCTGCCTGATGGTAGAAGTGCAAAGAGATACCAACCAGGGTGTGAATCATCTTTAAGAATCTTCCTTACTCTGCTAAACCAGTGAGATCTGGCGATGTTATCCAGTGATGTCAGAGGGCAACCGATGGTTTCTTGTGCCGAATTGATCACTCTCTGTAATGCCTTCCTCTGTTAAACCAGCATACCACACTGTGATACAATATGTGAGGACACTTTCTATGGTGGACCGATAGAAAGAGGTCATCAGCCGTTGTTCCACCTGATTTTTCTGCAGGACTCTATTATTATTATTATTATTATTATTATTATTATTATTATTATTATTATTATTATTATTATTATTATTATTTATATACCGCCCTTCTCCCTCTCGGGACTCAGGGCGGTGAACAGCCACGATAAAAACAGGAAATACAAAAGTTAAAATGGCTTATTAATATATAATTAAATACTTTGGCCCACAGTTAAAATCCAATAGTAAAAAACCCAATTAAAAAGGCTATGACAGAAGAAAATGAAGTCTCTGTTGGGCCTTTCCAATCACCAGAGACGTGTTGTTATATTCTCGGTTGCCAGTGATGTCTTGATTTAAAATGAGGGAGTGAATATATAAGACCTCTAAGCAATTTTCCTTAGAGGTCCCTTTCAACCTGTAACTGACCTTGTAACCAAGTAAATATATTTTCCATAAGTCCCTGATTAATGGATTCAGCGCTCCTCCTGCCTCCAATGTTGGTATATAGATTCTTGTCAACCTCATATCATTTTAAAAGCCCGCTCTCTATGCCCGAGTATAATTTTGACAGGTTAGAGAGATTATTCAGCTGTATAAGTACCTGTAGACTACCTGGACACATTCAGAAAGTGGATTTTGTCTGTTAAGAGACAAAAGGTTAGCTAGGTTTCAGTGAGCAATTATTCCATTCTTCGTCTTCTTTTCGCTCCAAATACTCATTAGGCTTGGCAATCTGTGGTCAGGAAGATAAGGCTCCTTTGGAAAACCTTATCTAAACAAAGACCATGAAATGAAATGGTACAAAAGGGCCTAAAAGATAGGCTATACATCAATAACAATAAAAACAACACAAGTCACAGCAATATCCTGAGAGATAAACTACAGGTTGTCTTCGACTTATCACCATTCCATTTAGTGACCTTTTGACATTATGACGAAAAAGGTGACCTACGATCATTTTTCACACTTACAACCATTGCAGCATCCTCATGGTCATTCAAACTTGACTGTGATGTTTCTTTGTGTTACATATATGTGGTATATGCATAATTGTTATCTTTTGAGAGCTGAATGCAACGAAATTTCATTTTAATGTATGCTGATTAGTGTTCATTTAAAGCAGGGGTAGCCAACCTTTTTATACCTACCACCCACTTTTGTATCTGTTAGTAGTAAAATTTTCTAACCGCCCACCGATTCCACAGTAATGGTGATTTATAAAGTAGGGAAGTCAATTAAATTAAAAAAAGGAAAGTGCTTCAGTATTGGACAAAACCCCTACCGCCCACCGTGAAAGCTGGAACGCCCACTAGTGGGCGGTAGGGACCAGGTTGACTACCACTGATTTAAAGTGACTGTTCTGTTCTGTTCTATTCTATTCTCTTCCTAATTCTAATTCTAATTCATTCTATTCTGTTCTGTTCTATTCTATTCTCTTCCTAATTCTAATTCATTCTATTCTATCAATTCCATTCCATTCCACTTACTCTCCAATATCACCTTTTGCGACGTTCCGACAAGCAAAGTCAATGGGGAAACCAGGTTCACTTAACAATAGTGTTACTAATGCAACAATTCCAACAACTTAACAACTGTGCAAGAAAGGGCATAAAATGGGACAAAGCTCACTTAACAAAAGTTTCATTTAAGCAATGGAAATTTTTGGCTCAGTTGTGGTCATAAGTCAAGGACTACCTGTACTGTACTGGGGGGGGGGGGGAGCACTCCAAAAAACTTCTAGAAGACAATCAATTGGGGGAAGCTTTGCTAGAAACATTACAAAGAACAGGCTTGTGGGGAGGGGAACCATAGGTGGTCCCATAATGGAGCCCGCCCATCATGGTCATAAGTCGCAACAGTTGTATTTTACTATTTTGCCTTTCTTGCTGCAGTCATTAAGAAAGCAGTGCAGTCATTAAGCAAACCAATGGTTTGCTATGGGTACAGTTTTGCCAAAAATTGGAAGTACTGTATTTTTCAGACTATAAGACACACCTTTTTCCCTCAAAAAAAAAAAGGCTGAAACAGTTGCAAAAAATAATAATATTTTTTTTTTAAATTTGCCTCTTCGAAATCTTGGTGCATCTTATACTCTGAAAAATATGGTAAGTGCCATTTTCAACGAAGACATCATAAAATATGGTCACATGACCACGCAACACTGCAGTCGCAACACCCATAAACGTGGCTGTGTTGCCGAACTCACAGTTTGGTCACATGACCTGGTTGGGCCCGACTCTTGGAACTTCAATTGTGGAACATAAGTAGCCCCAAGGTAAGACTGTCATAACTTCAAATGGTCGCTAAGTGTCTGGTCATAAGTCAAGGACTAACTATAGAGCAACAACATTTGTCTTGCTAAAGAGTAGGTAAACGAATGTGACACAAACATAATCACCTGCCAACTATGCTTTCTCATGCCGTTTAGGATGAAGAGAAATCTTTACACTGAAGAACAAGCAGACATAAATTGCAAATTACATTGGAAGAATGAAAACTCTTGTAGAAGCATGCACAGGAAAAGAATGCAGAGTGATTTGATTATCTATTTTTATGGGAACTCAACTTGTCTTTCATCCAACATCAGATTAGTGAGAATCTTATGGAATTTAAAAACTAACAATTTTATTATAGTATAAAGTATCTTGGATTACAGTTGAGCTGCTAATAATAAATTTCAGTTTTAAGAAGCCAAAAGATTCTTTCTCATCTCTAATAACATATTTATGCTTGTATTTCATCCTAAAATGCAAATACAATAATACAATAATACAATAGCAGAGTTGGAAGGGACCTTGTAGGTCTTCTAGTCCAACCCCCTGCGTGGGCAGGAACCTTATACCATTTCAGACAAATGGCTATCCAACATCTTCTTAAAGACTTCCAGGGTTGGGGCATTCACAACTTCTGGAGGCAACCTGTTCCAGAGGTTAATTGTTCTAACTGTCAGGAAATTTCTCCTTAGTTCTAAGTTGCTTCTCTCCTTGATTAGTTTCCACCCATTGCTTCTTGTCCTTCCCTCAGGTGCCTTGGAGAATAGTTTGACTCCCTCTTCTTTGTGGCACCCTCTGAGATATCGGAACACTGCTATCATGTCTCCCCTAGTCCTTCTCTTCATTAAACTAGACATACCCAGTTCCTGCAACCGTTCTTCATATGTTTTAGCCTCCAGTCCCCTAATCATCTTGGTTGCTCTTCTCTGCACTCTTTCCAGAGTCTCCACGTCTTTTCTACATCGTGGCGACCAAAACTGTATGCAGTATTCCAAGTGTGCCCTTACCAAGGCATTATAAAGTGGTATTAATACTTCACGCGATCTAGATTCTATCCCTCTGTTTATGCAGCCTAGAACTGTGTTGGCTTTTTTGGCAGCTGCTGCACACTGCTGGCTCATATTTAAATGGTTGTCTACTAGGACTCCAAGATCCCTTTCACAGTTACTACTATTGAGCAAGGTACCACCTATACTGTACTTGTGCATGTGTACAATTTTTAAATTGTGGAACAACATAAAATATCTGAAGCATACACATTAAACCATATGCTGCAGTTCAATTTTCACTGATACTTAAGTATGGTTGATTAAGCTTACATTAGAACATGCCTGCAACAAATTTCTCCCCCATTCTTACTTTTTGTCAACCTAAACTGATTTTGTCAAACAAAAGAACTTCCTTTAAGAAAAAGAGATTCAAGCATGATCAACTTAATTTTAGTTTATCAAGAAGGCTAGATTAATGTTGTATGCCTAAATGAAATAAAAATATTTTTGGTTCTAATAAAATGAACATGATAATGATAGGATTTGCGATACTTTCTTGTGAATGAACCTTATTTTTACTGTGCACACACAAACACATTTCATTCATGTATGGTTTGTTCCAGTAGCCCACTTATCATTAGATAGACTGGGTGAAAACAGGCTTAATAGCAGTAACTGTGAGAGGGATCTTGGAGACTTAGTGGACAACCATTTAAAGATGAGCCAGCAGTGTGCAGCAACAGCCAAAAAAGCCAATGTAATCCTAAATTGCCTTAACAGAGGGATACAATCAAGATCAAATGAGGTACAAATACCACTTTATAAAGCTTTAGTAAGGTCACACCTAGAATACTGCATCTAGTTTTGCTCACCACACTATAAAAAGATGTTGAGACTCTAGAAAAAGTGCAGAGAAGAGCAACCAAGATGATTAGGGGACTGGAAACTAAAACATATGAAGAACGGTTACAGAAACAGGGCATGGCTAGTCTAGTGAAGAACCAGGGGAGACATGATAGCAGTGTTCCAATATTTGAGGGGCTGCCAGAGAGAGGAAGGGGTCCAGCTCTTTTCCAAAGCCATACAAGGAATAATGGATAGAAACTGATCAAGAATAGATTCAACCTAGAAATAAGGAAAACATTTCTGAGAGTGAAAACAATCAACCAATAGAACAAAAGTTGCCTTCAGAAGTTGTAGGAGCTTCATCACTTGAAGCTTTCAAGAAGAGACTGGACTGCCATTTGTCAGAAATGATGTAGTGTCTCCTGCTTGGTTGGGGTTCAACTAGATCAGTGTTTTTCAACCTTTTTTGTGCAAAGGCACACTTTTTTCATGAAAAAAATCACGAGGCACACCACCACCATTAGAAAATGTTAAAAAAAATTAACTCTGTGCCTATATTGACTATATATAAAGTAATTCTCTTGAATAGGAATCAAATAAACACAAAGAAATTATTTTATAATTTGAAATAATAAAGTATTTTATAATTGTTCATATTTCTGTTTACTTAGTGCGAAACCTGGGCCTGTTTGGCTGAACACAAAGCTGATATTCTGGCAGGAATTTTTCCCACGGCACACCAGACAATATCTCACGGCACACTAGTGTGCTACGGCACAGTGGTTGAAAAACGCTGAACTAGATGACCTACAAGGTCCCCTCCAACTCTTTTTATCTGTTATCTGAGGGTGTGAAAAGTACCGCCTCACAGCTCTAATAAAGTACAATGCTAGGAACAGCTAAGATGCAGGAAGTCCTCGACTTACAACTATAATGGCGCCCAAAATTTCTGCTGTTAAACAAGACAGTGGTTAAGTGAGCTATTCCCCATTTCACGATCTTTCTTGCTAGAGCTATTAAGTGAATCCCTGCAGTTGTTAAGTTAGTGATATAATTGTTAAATGAACCTGGCTTCCCCACTATCTTTGCTTGTCTGAGGTTACAAAAGGTGATCACATGACCCTGGAACACTGCAATCATCATAAATACAGGCGAGATGCCAATCATCTGAATTTTGATCATGTCACAACAGGAATGCTGCAATCTAAGTGTGAAAAACGATCAAGTCATTTTTTACGGTGCCGTTCAGTATAAGTTTGAATGGTCACGACAGGTAGTCCTCGACTTACAACAATTCGCTTAGTGGCCGTTCAAAGTTACAACGGCACTGAAAAAAGTGGCTTAGGACTGTTTTTCACACTTACAAACTTTCCAGCATCCCCTTGATCATGTGATCAAAATTCAGATGTTTGGCAATTGGTTCATATTTATGACCGTTGCTGTGTCCCAAGATTATCTGATCACCTTTTGCGACCTTCTGACAAGCAAAGTCAACGGCGCAGCCAGTTTCACTTAACAACCAGGTTACTAACTTATCAACTACAGGGATTCAAGAAAGGTCATAAAATGGGGCAAAATTCACTTAACAAAAGTCCTACTTAACAGCAGAAATGTTGGGCTCCATTTAGTCGTAAGTGGAGGAATACCTGTACTGTGTGGTACCCTCAAATTCCCAGATTAATACAGACCACCCAAAAGGGGTGAAAAGGGATTTGCGTCTAAAAAATTAAATAACAATTGGCAGGCTTCAGATGTATCATAAGGCATTTTTGCCTTTTTATGTATAACAAACACTGACGTTCTAAGACTGAAACAGAAAGTTAACTGAATCAAAGAAGTGACTAAATGAAAGCGCTGGTTCTCCTGAATTTTAAGAAGAGAGAGAAAATGATCTATCGGCTCACTCGAAATTAAAATAGCTTAAGCGCTCATCTGGCCTGAAGCCACAATCTTTCCCATTTAGCAGGACTTAACTCTTTTCCATCTTGTCTAGCGTAGGCGGCTTCCTTAAAAATAGGAAGAGCGAGAGAGAGAGAGAGAGAGCTAATTAAATATGGAAAACAGGAAAGTAGAGCTAAGCTCTCTTTGACTTTTTAAAGACTAGATATTGTTGCTCTCTAGGATTTCAGCTGAATGTACTCACTGAGAAATCAAAAAAAGAAGCATAAATTGCACGTACTCTAGAACTGTGATGGTGAACCTATGGCACGCGTGCCAGAAGTGGCATGCAGAGCTATCTCTCTGGGCATGCCAGCCATCTCCTATTGCTCTTCTGGGTTCCAGCGCACACATCCGTGCCAGCCAGCTGGTTTTTGTGCACGCAGTGGTGCCGGAAACTGGAAGAGCAGCTCCCTGGCACGCCTGCACACACCGAGAAGCTGAGCTTTTGGTTTCTGATGCATGGATGTGTGCCGGCCAGTTGGTCTTTGCACGTTCATGCACGCCAGAAACTGGAAGACCAGATGACTACTCTTATGGTTTCCGCCACTCTCATGTGTATGCGCCAGAGAGCTGCTCTTCCAGTTTCTGACGCTCCCCCGGGCATGCTCCCGTTTCAGCACTCGGTGCTGAAAAGGTTCGCCAACATTGCTCTAGAACCTGAATTTTTATGCAAGTAATTTAACCTTTTTTAAAAGCATGCACCGAACCTTTTAATCTCAATGAATCAGGGTTTCTCTGGCTGCAGCAGAGAATGAAGTCATCTTCTAATTAGTTATTGATCCGTTTTCTATTTCAAGATCTTCTCTGTTTACTCCATCACTCTTTCTGCCAGTTCCCTTGCTCAACTGAACCCTCTGTAGTCACTAAAGGCTTGCTATGGGAATACATTGCTATTGGTGCCATACAGCTAACACATGAGTTGATTTGTTTGGTTTGATTTTGTGTGTTGTGTAAACCCAGCCACTGTGGGGGGTTTAAAAAAAAAAAACTGGTTTAGATAACAGAATAACAGAGCTAGAAGGGATCTTGGAGATTCAACACCTGCTCAGGCAGGAAACCCAGTACCATTTCAGTATGTATTAGTAAAGTTTTATTTTTATTTTTTTTATTTATATTTATTTATATTCGAATTATATACCGCTCCTTTCTCCACCGAGATGGACTCAGGGAGGTGCACAGGGGATTAAAAATCACCAATAAATAACAATAAATACAATAATAATATTTAAAATGAATTAAATTAAGAACCTGTGCTAAAAATATTCCCATTAAAATTCTAAAATCCATTTACTAGTTAGCTAAGATTATGTCGCGTCTGAACTCTAAGCTCTAAGCTAGACCGGCTTGGTGGAAAAGGTACGTCTTGAGTGAGTGGTGAAAGAGGGGAAGGTCCGTGATAGTACGAAGTTAATCAATACTGAGGTGGACATGTGAAGAAGCCAAAAAGTATTGGACAAAAACACATACATGATTGGAAAAGATGATACAACAACATATTGATTTGAAACCCGAAATATTTTAGCTGGAGATTTTACCAGAAACTTATAGTAAAGAAAATGTATATTTGATTATCCATGCAGCTAGGATTGTATTTGCACAACACTGGAAAAGTGAAGCGATTCCTACGGATGAGAATATGATTAGGAAAATATTAGAATGTGCAGACATGAATAAGTTAACACTTGCAATTAAAGAGAAGGAGCAAACCAAGTATTATAGCATATGGGAACTATTCTACCGATGGTTAGAGAACAAACATGAAAATCAGAAATGAAAGTAGATTAGTAAAATACAGAAAATATATTAATAGCATTAAATAATTTAAGAAGAGGATTGTTATCGTATCAGATGTTATTTATATTAGTATTAAGTTACAAGTAGATAAATGAGTTGTAAATTTTAATTGTTATTGCACAAGATATTTGTACCCAGATGACACACTTTTTAATGGAAGATGGATTGTTTATATTAAAATAATGGTGTTTTTTTAAAAAGTAAAGTTAATCAATAGTGGGTCATTCAATAAACCATGTGTCAGACCTGCAGCCATATTTCTATTATTTTACTATGCCTTTTTCTTCTATGGGAAACTGGGAGGGGGGATTGTAAGGAGTGAGATGCTATGTAGCCATAACAAAATTCCTCAAGAAAGCCAAGGTCATCTTTTGTCTTTGCAACTCTGCACCTGACTAGAACTGGATGGGTGAAAGCTGATAGCATGGCAGTGGAAGATTGGACCATGTGATGGACTTGTGGGTGAGGGGGCAAAATCTTAAACTTTCAACTAGGTGGGGAAAACCGGGAAGATTTCAGGTTCAGGTTTTCCCAGATGTGCCAACATGGCTCTCTTCATCAACTGGAACTTTGAGCAATTGGACTCTGATTTACTTTTGGATGCTATTTGGGACCCTGACACCATGTTTAAATAAACCAGTTTAGCACAGGTGTACACAACTGAGTTCTGTAGACCAGGGGTCCCCAACCTTTTTTGTACCAGGGACCGGTTTCATTTAAAAAAAAATTCTGCGGACCGGCTGGCCTAGAGGAGGAGGAGGGGAGGGGGAACAGGCGGCGCATGCGCATGCGAGGGGGGGGGGATCTTTAAATAGATCTTTAACCTGGTTAACCTAAAAGGTAGCTTGAGGTGGAAGGAAATAGGAAAATAGATTATTTCCTTTCCTTTCCTTCCTTCCTTCCTTTCTTCCATTGCCTCCCTCCCCTCCCTCCCTTCCTTTCTCCCCTCCCTCCTACCCTCCATCCCTTTCCTTCCTTCCTTCTTTCCTTCCCTCCTACCCTTCATCCCTTTCCTTCCTTCCTTCCTTCCCTCCCTCCCTCCTACCCTCCATCCCTTTCCTTCCTTCCTTCCTTCCTTCCTTCCCTCCCTCCCTCCTACCCTCCATCCCTTTCCTTCCTTCCTTCCTTCCTTCCCTCCTACCCTCCTTCCCTTTTCTTCCTTCCTACCTTCCTTCCCTCCCTCCTACCCTCCATCCCTTTCCTTCCTTCCTTCCATTCCTCCCTCCTACCCTCCATCCCTTTCCTTCCTTCCTTCCTTCCCTCCTACCCTCCCTCCTACCCTCCATCCCTTTCTTTCCTTCCTTCCTTCCCTCCATCCCTTTTCTTCCTTCCTTCCCTCCCTCCTACCCTCCATCCCTTTCCTTCCTTCCTTCCTTCCCTCCCTCCCTCCTACCCTCCATCCCTTTCCTTCCTTCCTTCCTTCCTTCCTTCCTTCCTTCCCTCCCTCCTACCCTCCATCCCTTTCCTTCCTTCCTTCCTTCCTTCTTTATTCCTTCTTTCACCCCTCCCTTCCTCCTCCCTCCCCCTTCTTTCCTTCACTCCCTCCCTCCCACCATTCATCTTTTTCTATTTTTCTTTCTTTCTCTTTCTGTTTCTCTCTCTCTCTCTCTCTCTCTCTCTCTCTCTCTCTCTCTCTCTGTATATGTCGCTCTCCTCCCTCCCTCCACCTCTGTCACTCTGTGTGTGTGTGTGTGTGTGATTACCTCTCTCCCTCTCTCTCTCTATTTCTGCCTCTCTAAGTCTGTCGCTCTGTGTGTCTGTCATTCTCTCCCTCCCTCCCCCCCCCCCCCCCAAGCAGCAGAGGGGAGGTTATCCCGCAACGGGCGAGCGAGCGGACGGAGGACCCGAGCTGCTGCTACCTTAAGTGTCGCCGAGGCCATCCGGGCGCCACACGCGGCTGGAAGAGAGGTGGGCGTGCGCGCCCGGATGGTGCTTAAGGTAGCCGCAGCTCGGGTATTCTGCCCGCCCGCCCGCCTGGGATGAGGCAGCCGTAACCTCCTCAGTGAAATGCTGGGAAGCCCCGGAAAGTGCGCCGCCATCCCGTCGGAAGGAGCTGTTGGAGGCGCTCTCGGCCATCCTCTGCCCAGGGGGCTGCTCCCTTCTCCTCCGGCCCTGCGGCCCGGTTCTTATGAAGCCGCGGACCTGCACCGGTCCGCGGACCGGGGGTTGGGGACCCCTGCTGTAGACCACTTGTAGTGCAGGCCTCCGATACTCAAATGCCATGCTCCCAGTGCCTTTCCAGAACCTGCCCTCAAGTTTTAACTTTGAATGTCACTAAAGAGAAGAAGACTGAATCTATATGGGCTGAATTATCTTACTGGTTTTATCATAATGTTAATTGCATTTCAATTGTTAAAATTAGTTTTCGTCCTGGCCAGGCCACTTTTTTGAGCATGCATGATCCCTCAAGGATAAGTGTGGCCCTCAAAATGGCATCGCTATTGCTTAGCACAGTGTTTCTCAACCTTGGCAACTTGGAAGATGTCCGGACTTCAACTCCCAGAATTCCCCAGCAAGCATTCGCTGACATCTTCAAATTGACAAGGTTGAGAAACACTGGCTTAGCATGATGTATAACAAGCTAGAGAAACACCTTATTTGTAGGTCATTACAGGTAGTCCTCAACCTAAGACCACAATGGAGCCCAAAATTTATGTTATTAAGTGAGAAATTTGTTAAGTGAGTTTTGCCCCATTTTACGATGTTTTTTGCCAGATTTGCCCCGTCTGCCCCACACACCCCGGCTAGTCCGCAGAGGAGAACTCAGGGGTAGGATTCAGCTGGTTCAGGTGAACCGGATGCTAATTTTACAACTGGTTTCCAGAACCGGTAGTTGCAAGGACTGGCTGACCCCACCCACCCCACCCCTCCCAGGAATCTCCACGCCAGTGGTGGGTTACGACCGGTACGCCCCGGTATGGGCGAACCGGTGCCTGCCGGGAGCACCAGGTACCGTTCGAGTATGGTGCTTTGGATGGCTCACCCGCCCGCCCACGCTCCTTACCTGTATTTGAGCTGTTCAGGGCTCCCGCGCATGGAGCATATGGCGCTTGTGTGACGCTCCACCAAGCAGCTGGAGTGTCATGGAGTGTCATGGGCATTAAGTTCACATGCGCTTGCTGTGTGCGTTCATGTGGTGGCCGCCTGGCCCCGTTACATCGTACCGGTTGCAACGGGATCAGGAACCCATCATTGCTCCACGCAGCTCGTTTTGGATGCCAGGTAAGTGCAGGACCTACACAGAAGCTCTGGGAGGGCAAAAAACAGGCCTCCCAGACGTTCTGGAAATGGGTGCATTTCCGGCCTCCAGCGGGCGTCCAGAGCCCAGGGGAGGCTGTTTTCGCCCTCCTGGAGGCTTGAGGGAAGCCTTCAGAGCCTGGGGAGGGTGAAAATTCCCCCCACCATGCCATGGTGCAGGAGGCAGAGTAGGCCATGCCCAGCATGGCCACACCCACCCAGCAACCAGGCAGAGAATCTGTTGCTAAGGTTTTTGAATCCCATCCTTGGGAGAACTACAATGCTGATCCGGCCCTCGAAAGGAATCCAGTTTGTTACACCTGTCTTACATGAACCAAGATGTGTTGTGAAATTTGCATTTTCTTAAATAAATTCACTTGGAAGTGATGCTACCAGGACCACCTGGATCACACATACCCTCCAACCACTGGCAAAAGATCATGTGTTCAGAGTATATTGCTGGGGGTCAGCCATTAACTCCCCTTTGCAGAGCCCCCAACAATCTTTCCCCCATCTCTTTATGTATCCAGAACTCCCATATGTAGGGATGATGGGGAGATACTGGTTTCCAATTAATCATACACAGCAGCAACAAATTCTCAGAACCCCCTTCATACACTATTTCAGTGCGAACCTCTATATTGGCTGTATGCACACAATACACCAGATGACAAGCTAGATCATCACATGTTAACTTAGCATGTTGGGGTTAATTTATAGCTCAAATTGGGTTGAGTAACACAATGGCACCTGTTATCCTTGAGCAAGCATGTCATTCTCATGAACACAACTTATAAGAGAATTGAAAGACAGAAGGAAGATCTAGGTTCAAAACCAATGTTAGGCCTATTGATTGATTGATTGATTGATTGATTGTGCCGTTTTCCTTGGCATCTATCAACCTTCTGTGCCATCGTTTAGCGTAGCCTATCTTTTAGTATTGGTGAGAGGTGGAGATATTTATATTACTCTTACTTTTTTTTAAATAATGGTCATGTGTTTTTTTTAATGTAATAAATCAACACATTTTGACTGCTACTAAATGCACTAGTTGCATTTTGTTAGAGTAACAAGGAAAAAAAACCCAGAAAGCTATGCCTGGCAGTAGGCAAAGCAGATTTAAAAGTTAATAGTGATAATTCATTCTATTACAGGCCATGCTGTATGCAAAATGTTTTTACCAACTGGTGGAAACATCTATGCCAAAAGCTTTCAAAACCATAAAATAATTAGTTTTACAACTATTGTAGGCAGAATGCAGCTATTAATCGTGGAGGCACCCTTTATTTAAATACTGGTATATTTTTAAATATTTGGATTAGTTTTTAGCTACATTATCCCAGCAAACCAAGACACATAAAAATTACTACTGGCAGATCAAGTTATTTATCGATATACATAAAAATGGCTGTGTATGTTCCAGCATAACTTTGGAACACCTGGAGCAATTTCAACCAAACCTGATACACAGATAATTTACTCTCTGGAAAAAAATAATGTGGGGTAATACACCACCTAAAACCTCTTGGGGTGGGTGTGTTCTGTTAAGATGCAGCTGCTTGTGCCTTAAAATGGCTTCTACTGTACTGCCATAAAATGAGTTCTACTGTACAGCGCCGTGGAGTTGCCATGGTAATGGTTTTGCAGTACTCCACAAGGGGGCTCCCTTGGTAAAGGGGAAAATCCAACATTAGAAATTATGTTTGGTCCGGGATTATTTTTGAGAACAGATGTATGGATTAGGATAAATAAACAACCAGGCAACACCAGGTTACCAGATAGTTTATTATATTTGTTAGTTGCCTTAATCAAGCTGATTTCAGTATTTCAAGCATTGTTGCAATTAAAAAGACAATGTATGTATTTAATGGAAAGCCATTCTGCTCTTAATTACAGACATGATTCAGCAGTAAACAGTAAAACTCTGGAAGAGTGACAACTCCACTCCTGTGTTCACTCATCTGGGAGGAAACACTGTGTAATTAACGGTACCTTTGAGCATGAATATGTAAATTGCTCACAATGCAGAGATAATTTAAGACTGGAATCAGGGGAACAAGAAAGAAGAAAATAAGAGAAACCCCCTACATAAACACACATACACATGCTTGGAGGAAAAACGTGCATTCACATAGGGAGAATGATTTGGGGAAACCATTTTGACTTGATCTCCCAGTGACTAGAAGAAACAGTCAAAGAAATTAAATCAAATTAAATTAGTGGGGTGAAGGGCTGAAAATCCCAACCGTGTGTGTTTGGTGTGGAATTTGGGAAGCAGAGCATCAGAATTTATGAGCAGTATCAGAGAGACAATGATACGGAGCACAGAGACCCTCAGGAAAACAATCTTCTTCCATCATTCCACATTCTAGACACGTCCTGAGATTGTAACTACTGGAATTGCCAACAGCGCACTACAAGCTAGACGTTCAAGGCAACCTTTAGCAGCTCTACCAGCTCGTCCTTTTCCATCTAATATTTATTCGAAGTTATTACAATTTGCAAATAGGACGGGGGAGGGAAAAAGGGAAGGGCCTGTTCAAAGTTGTGCAACATCATCAGATTAAAAAGAGCGCAATGGTTAAAATACAGCATTGCAGGCTGACTCGGCCGACTGACAGCATAAGAACATAACATAAGAATAGCCTTCCACACAACCTTTCGGCATTCGGTGCTGAAAAGGTTCACCACCACTGTTCTAGACCAGGGGTCCCCAACCTTTTTTGCACCAGGGACCGGTTTCATTTTAAAGAAAGTTTTGCGGACCGGCTGAGTGGCTCAGCAGTCATGTGACTGGGTGGGCGTGGCCAACTTGGAAAATGTGAAACTCACTTAACAATGGTCTTGGTTAACAACCAAACTTTTGGGCTCAATTGTGGTCATACGTTCTTTCTTTCTTTCTTTCTTTCTTCTTTCTTTCTCTGTCTCTTTCTCTTTCTTTCCCTCTTTCTCTGTCTCTTTCTTTCTTTCTATTTCTTTCTCTTTCTTTCTTTCTCTTTCTCTTTCTCTCTCTTTCTTTCCCTCTTTCTCTCTCTTTCTTTCTTTCTCTTTCTCTCTTTCTGTCTCTTTTTCTTTCTTTCTCTCTCTCTTTCTCTTTTTTCTTTCTTTCTCTCTTTTTCTCTTTCTTTCCTTTCTGTCTCTTTCTTTCTTTCTCTCTATCTTTCTCTTTCTCTCTCTTTCTTTCTCTCCCACTTTTTTCTTTCTTTCTCTTTTTCTTTCTTTCTCTCTATCTGTCTCTCTCTCCTTCGTCCGCCCATCTTTCACTCTATGTGTGTGTGTGTCTGTCTCGCATTCACACACTTAATCATTCATTCTGTGTCTCTCTCTTTCTCTCCCTCCCTCCCTCTCTCTCTCTCTGTGTCTGTCACTCTCTGATTCCCCCCTCCCTCCCTGTCTCTCTCTGTGTCTGTGCCTCTCTCTGTCTGTCTGTCGTCGCCCCCCCCCCCCCCCGCGGAGCCTCCTCAGCCCGGCCCGCCACACTCACTCGCCTTAGCCTGCGCCGCCCGCCCGGGCGCCCGCCGTGCTGGGTTGCTCGTTCGCTCGCTCAGGCTCCTTCCAGGAGCTGAGAAGCCTCCGTGTGTGTGTGACGAGTGGCCGGCATGCCGGCTGTGCAGGGAGGAAGGGGAAGGGAGGAAGGGAATCGGTGGCCGGTAGGGAGGGCTGCTGCTGCGGCGCCCAGGAGTCCCACCGTCGACGAGGGTGGAGGAAGAGCCACACTCCAACGGTGCGAATAGCCGCGCCTGCGCTCTCCCGCGCGCTCTGCCCAGAGGGCTGCCCCCTCCTCCTCCTCTCCGGTCCTGCGGCCTGGTTCCTACCAAGCCACGGACCGGCATCGGTCCGCGGCCCGGGGGGTGGGGACCCCTGTTCTAGACCACCCATCTCCTTCAAAGAGATTGGTTTCTGGGAACATCTGGTACGTCAGAGGTTTTCCCACCTTGGACAGTTGATAGGTAGGACTGAAGCACAAGGTACTTCCCTCTTCCCCTCCGAGTACTAATCATGATTGAGCATTAGGTCTTCATTGTTGCTGAAGCTAGCAACCTGACACGAACAAAAATTGGATTTGCTAATTTACAAATCCTAATTAAGAAAGAGATTGTGTTAGGATCAGAACAGACAGAACGCAAATGACCGAAGCCCAACCGAAGAATGCGTAGGAGGAAAAATAATTGTGAATTATCCTCTTCTCGTACCTTCTTCAAATAGCATTTAGCATAACCTGTCCCAATCTTAAGACTCCATGGGTAATTGTAATGCAACTGTCATTATCTTGATTATGTTAGGGACTTTGATGGATACTAATCATAATTAGCAGCGACACAGGTATAATATCAGCCATAAAGGAAATTTGTGCATTAAGGGGGAAAGGAATGAGACAGGAACTCACTCGTAAACTGGGCTCACAAATTATGCTAAACCATAATTATTTTTAGATGCAAAAGCCTTAATAACCTGGTTTACCTAACACTAGGGTGCAAGTATTACAAGCAGGAGCGGCTGAGTTCAAACATTTTATTAAGCTAAAACCTAAGAAACAAAATCATCATTTAGTGAAAGGTGTAAGCTTGGTGTATAATCTCCGCTGGATCACCCACTGCCTAAAACACATTTTCCCCTTCTCAATTGGTTTGCAGCTGTACTTACCTGCTGGTGCTGCCGGGCCCCATCTGTGATTGACTTGACAACTACCTCAATTAATTGCTTGCACATCATCTGTCAGGAAACAAAAGACTGGCAATTAATAGGCCTGAACCATATTTGGAAATACACTCTGCAAATAGGCAACAAAAACTCCCTTAAAAATACCCACATTCAGTTCAACTGAGTGTCGATCAGACAAAAGGAAGAAGGCAATTAGTGGAACTCGCTGTCACAACATGAGGTGGAAGGGGATTTTAAAAGCGGATTAGGCAAATTTGCAGCAGAAACAATCAATATTATTAAGTGGGATGGCACATACACCCCCTAGGTTCGGAGGTATTGCCTCTGAATACTAATTCTGACTGGGAAAGATTGAGGGCAAAAGAAGAAAGGGACGACAGAGAATGAGGTGGCTGGATGGAGTCACTGAAGCAATAGGCGTGAGCTTAAATTGACTCCAGAGGATGGTAGAGGACAGGAAGGCCTGGAAGAACGTTGTCCATGGGGTCAGACACAACTTTGCAACTGACAACAACAACTAAACCGTCGGAGAAGGCTGTTTCCTTCATGTCCTATTTATATCCTATGAGAAATAGGATGCTGCATTAAAAAGTTATTCTTCTCTGGTTCTACTGACATCACAGGCATTGTCCAGTATTTACCTCTGATATTTGTGCCACAATGTCCATGTGCCACTAGGTGTCACAATGCCAGAACGAACCCTACAAGAAAAATCAGCTCCATCATAGATCAGTCCTGAGGTGGGAAACTATGATAACTTTACACCTTATGGACTTCAATTCCCAGAATTCCTGAACTGGCCATGCAGGTTCAGGAATTCTGGCAGTTGAAGTCCTCAGGTCATAAAGTTGCCATAGTTACCCACCCCTGGATTACTCTGTCCTGTATGGGCACTCTTGAAATGTGTTAGCTACGGCTCTCAATATTGGGAATGTGGGATGTGATTAGCACATCCCACAACATGCTAGGCCTGTGATGGTGAACCTATGACATGCGTGTCACACGTGGCGCGCAGAGTCCTGTCTGCAGGCACATGAGCTGTTGCCCCAGCTCAGCTCCACCATGCATGCATGTGCACCTCGTGGTGGCCAGCTGTTTTTTGGGTCTCTGCTGTGCATGCGCTGTGGGCGGAGCGCGTGCAGATGTGCGTGCATGTGGAGAGCACAGAGGGTCACACACGCATGTGTAGGGGGGTTACCACACGCGTGGGGAGGGTTGCACGTTCGGGCATGGAGGCATGTGCGCATGCATGGGGAGCAGGGAGACTGCCGGGGGTTCGCATGCGGATGCATGCGTGGGGCGGGGTGGGTGGAAGGGTCACATATACATTGCATTATTGCACTTTCGGCATGCAGCTACGAAAAGATTAGCCATCACTGTGTTAGGCTAACATGTGATTAGCTCTCAAAATTTCCAATGTGGGAATTTGAGGTGGGGGGGAGGGTTTTGAAGCCCCAATACACTTCAAAGTTACAATCCTAGAGAAGATTAAATGAGATGTGGAAGACTACTCTTTGGTCAAAAAAAGCAAACAATGCCTTTCCTTTGAGGGAGGATTCTTTCTTCACATGCATCTGATGGGCAACAAATAAACATGCATTAATACAATACAATACAATAGCAGAGTTGGAAGGGACCTTGTAGGTCTTCTAGTCCAACCCCCTGCGTGGGCAGGAACCTTATACCATTTCAGACAAATGGCTATCTAACATCTTCTTAAAGACTTCCAGGGTTGGGGCATTCACAACTTCTGGAGGCAAGCTGTTCCAGAGGTTAATTGTTCTAACTGTCAGGAAATTTCTCCTTAGTTCTAAGTTGCTTCTCTCCTTGATTAGTTTCCACCCATTGCTTCTTGTCCTGCCCCCAGGCGCCTTGGAGAATAGTTTGGCTCCCTCTTCTTTGTGGCACCCTCTGAGATATCGGAACACTGCTATCATGTCTCCCCTGGTCCTTCTCTTCATCAAACTAGACATACCCAGCTCCTGCAGCTGTTCTTCATATGTTTTAGTCTCCAGTTCCCTAATCATCTTGGTTGCTCTTCTCTGCACTCTTTCCAGAGTCTCCACGTCTTTTCTACATCGTGGCGACCAAAACTGTATGCAGTATTCCAAGTGTGGCCTTACCAAGGCACTATACAGTGGCATTAACACTTCACGTGATCTAGATTCTATCCCTCTGTTTATGCAGCCTAGAACTGTGTTGGCTTTTTTGGCAGCTGCTGCACACTGCTGGCTCATATTCAAATGGTTGTCCACTAGGATTCCTAGATCCCTCTCACAGTTGCTACTATTGAGCAAGGTACCACCTATACTGTACTTGTGCATTTTGTTTTTCTTGCCTATATTTATCAAGGTCAATACAGGTAGTCCTCATTTAACGACTGCCATTTTTAGCAACTGTTTGAAATTAGAATAGCAATGAAAAAGTAACTTTTATGGCCAGTCTTCACGCTTACAACTGATGCAGCATTGATCACGGTCAGGTGATCAACATTTGGATGGTTCACAACCAGAAGGTATTTATGACCATAGTGGCATCCTACAGTTCCACAATTACCAACTATGTGCTTCGCAGTTGGCTTCTGACAATGGAGAAGACAGCAATAAAACTGCAAATCATGGTGATATGATGTCTTGCTTAATGACTGCGGGTGATTTGATTAACAACAGAAATGGGAATGAAGTTCTTATAGAATACTGCATCCAGTTCTGATCACCACACTATAAAAAAGATGTGGAGACTCTAGAAAGTGTGCAGAGAAGAGCAACAAAGATGATTAGGGGACTGTAGGCTAAAACATATGAAGAACGGTTACAGGAACTGGGCATGGCTAGTCTAGTGAAGAGAAGGACCAGGGGAGACAGGATAGCAGTCTTCCAATATTTGAGGGGCTGCCACAGAGAGGAGGCTGGTCAAGCTATTTTCCAAGGCACCTGAAGGCCAGACAAGGAATAATGCATGAAAACTGATCAAGGAGAGGTTCAACCTGGAAATAAGGAGAAATTTTCTGACAGGGAGGACAAACAACCAATGGAACAGAAGTTGCCTTCAGAAGTTGTGGGAGCTTCATCACTGAAGACTTTTAAGAAGAGATTGGGACTTCCGGTTCCGGCTCCTGCGGCGACGAGCGAGCCTAGCGCTCGCTCGCCGTTTTGTTGCTTTTTCTGCCCCCCCACGGGGGCGAGACGCCCCTTTTTTGGGGGTCTCCCGTAGGGCCGGCTCGGCAGGGACGCCCCCCCTCACGGCAGTGGGGGAGGCGACCCTTTTGCCGCGGCTTAGGTGAAGGAGAACATGCTGCGGGGGGTTCTCCCTTCGCCAACGGCTGTCGGCGCCATTCACTTTAATGAAGAGGGCTGAGCGGAAGAGATCGGAAGGCTTGCCGAGGCTTCAGCTGCGAGGGAGAGTGAGTTTTAAAAAGACTTTTTTTCCTTGCTGCCAGCCAGGCTGAACGGACTGGGAGGGGGGTGTTTGTTTTCAAAAAAAAACCCTCGGACTTAAGCGGCACTTTAAAATGGCTTCTCTGGAAGAGAAAGCGGAAATCTTAAATCCGGACTGTCTCTAACAAGGGAAAGTGGTATGCGGCTACTTGCAACATTGTGTCTAGGTCTGGCTGGTTAAAAAAAAATTTATTTTTCTACTCTCTCCTCTGGGCTCTGAGATGGGCGGTGGAAAGTGGCTTTTCTTTGTCCCTGCCTGACTATTTTAATTATGGAAAATTTCCAGCGTCTTTTTACAATTGGGACTCTCTCTGGATATTAATGAAGAATTTTTTTTTTTGGATTTGTGGTTCCTTTCTGGATTACCTTCGTTATTATAACTATTGAGTTGGAAAATTGTCTCTCTCTTGGTTCCTGAATTTTACAACGTTCCAACCTTGATATGAACTTTTGGCTCCCGGTTAGTCTCACCAGCCCCACCCTGAAAACGCCATTTTGGTGGCATTAACTCTAACAGTTAAGATGGCTCAAGAAACAGCACTGACAAGTTTAGAACAACGGATGGCTTCTCTTGAAACTGTTATACAAACTTTGGTTCAAGAAATTCAGGCCCAGCGGGCAGAAAACATCATTTTCAAGAAGGAGCTATTGGACACACGGAAGCAAACGCTGGAAATCACACAGAAGACTGAAGAATTGGAAGGGGGGCTGGTGGGGGTTAAGGGAGAGATTAAAAATGTTACTAAAGAGGTTGAGGAAACAAGTGGGCATGTGTCTAGGATTGATATGGAAAGAATGACATATTTTTTGAGATTTCAGAATGTTTTTGAGCAACCTGGTGAATGCCTCCCTGATCTTATGAGCACAATTTTAGCAGACTATTTACAAAAACCTAAGGATGAGATCAGGGGGGACATTGACCTAGCCTATAGAATTAACTCAGCATATGCCAGGATAAATGAAGTGCCTAGAGAGATACATGTGAAATTTGTTAGAAGGTCAACCAGAGAGGAAATCTTGAAGGCGCAGAGAGGGAACCCTTTAATTTACCAACAAAAAACGGTCACTATCTTGAAGCAGATTCCTAGAAAGATTCGAGAAGCAAGGAGGAAATTTTCCTTCTTGTCTAAAATTTTATTTGATCATGGGATTTGGTTCAAGTGGGTGACACCCGAAGGGATGCTGGTGTTCTGGGAAGGAGGAAGAGTGAGGATTAAAACAGTTGCTGAGGCGGAAGCCTTTCTTAAAAAACATTCCTCTGCCCTAGGGGAGGATCCAGGGGGGACGGAGGGGGCCACGGCCCCGCCCGCTGGGGGCCAGGGAGGAGAAAAAGAAGATACAATAGCCAAGAGACTTAGATCGAAAAAATAACTTTGCCTTGATTTTCCTGAACAATTTTGCATAATATTTTCTGGATTTTTTGTAAATGTCTGACAGCATGGAATTGAGAATTTAGGTATATGTACTTGCTTTTACCTTGTAGTGTTATGAAAAATGCTTTTTTTTTTGTTATTTTTTTATTGTGTATTTTGAGGTCTCGGAAGGGCCGACGACTCTGACGTGAATGCTCTCAAAATTTCTTTGTATCCCTTACCCTACCCTATAGAAAAAATGTAAAACCAATAAAACTTTTTCAATATAAAAAAAAAAAAGAAGAGATTGGACTACCATTTGTCAGAAATGGTGTAGGGTCTCCTGCTTGGGCGGGGGTTTGACTAGATGACCTACAAGGTCCCTTCCAACTCTGTTAACCTGTTAATCCCATCGCAGTCACACTGATGTCTCGCTTAATGAATACGTCACTTAGTGATGAAGTTGCCAAATTTGATTGTGGTCATTAAGGGAAGACAACCTGTAATAGTGATGTGGAAAATGGGAAAGCGAGGCACTCCACCTACCGGGTGGCGTTCAAACAAGTCAAGGAACATGGCTCCAGTCAGCGGGCTCTTGCGTTTGGTCAGAAACAAGTTCAAAGCTTCCTTATACACGGCAGTCACCCGGTCCAGATCCACACTGCCAAGATCAATATGCTAGAACGGTAAAAAAGGTGAAGGATGAAATATTTTGCAAGTCATCTATCTTTACCACAATTCAACAGTTCCTAAGAATAGCTCTGCGCAAGGTGTGACACAAAGCAGGAAACAAAATTATGATTTACAGGTAGGCTTGCCTGTAAATGTGCGAAAACAGGGAATGCATATCAAAGTCACAGGTTTCAAAAAATTGTTAGAAAGAAGCAGACTGGGTCTCACATGGGTCGGGGTGGTGGTGGTGGTGGGGGAATGCTGAGGCTTTAATGAATCATCTCACTGAATGAATAAGACTTACATTGATGGCAACTTTTGAAGGTTTGCACAGAAGCCTGAAATCAATGATTTGATAAATAGCACCAAAGTACCAAGCAAGGACAAAACCCCAAAAAACGTTCAAATAATTTTTAACGCCTGCACGGCTCTACTTCAGACATGTATATACAACACGCACGCACGCATATGGGTAGGTCTCAAGTTAACAGCAGCAATTGGTACTGGAATTTCTGCTGCTAAGCCATGCAGTCATAAAGCATGACTGCACTGCTTAAACAACGGTACCAACCGTTGTCATTAACTGAACTGCAGCAGCTGCAAGCTGTTGTGGCTCGCCAATGACCAGCAGAGCTGGCAACAGATTTGGACAGTGAGGGGGTTGGGGAGGAACATGGGCCAGTCCTGGAGTCAGGGAAAGGTTTGGACGAGGGCTCTGCGTCAGAGGCAGAGAGGGAGCCAGAGCCATATGCCAGTTATCAGCTGCCTTGGGAGTCAGGCATCAGTGAGGCAGACGAACAGCTGGAGCCTGTTCCCAGTGTGCGAATGCGCAGCGTTGACAGATGAAGGGAACAGCTAAGGGACAAGGGTAGACTTGGGAGTAAGGCCACAGGTGAATGGCCCCTCCCATAGGGAATAAAAGAGGAGCGAAAGGGGAGGGGTGCTTGCAGGAGACAATTAGTTCAATTCATTAGGGTGAAGATCTGTTCCTGACTTCTTGCCAAATATTGTCTGCTACTGAGTGGCATTTGGAAGATATCGGCCTGGCAGCTCTCCAAGCCTGATAAAGGTCTGTAGTTGTGAAACCTCATGAAAGACTGTTGGCTTGGACTTTGCTGGAGAAAAAATCTTAGCCAGTATTGCAGCATCTGAAAGATATCGCCCTGGCCACTCTTCAAGTCTGATAAAGCTAGGTAATTGTGAACTATCTTGAAAGACTGTGGGAGAGGAAAGACTTTGCTGGAGAGAAATGCACTGTAAATTAAATAAAAGGGGTTTATTGGGACAAGGCTTTGGCTTCGTGCTGCTGGGGAAACCTAGGTCAGAACACAAGCAGTCCTACTAACTTCCTTCCCGTCTGAGTTCCCTCTAACAACCAAAATCAGTTTGCAAAAAAAAAAAAAAAGGCAGTCTGTCAATCAAGTAAGTAGCTACTGTCACATGAGGATGGGTGTGCGGCAGAGTGCTAGTGACCAGGTTGGCACAAGTGCAGCAAGACTTGAGGTGACTGATACTGGGTGGAAGTAAATGCAATGGACCGGTGCAGGACAAGGGCAGTGAGGCATGGGGTAGTTTCTGCTTAGTGGGGTTAAGGAGTGAGCGGGTGCACTGGAGTGGAGGAGAGGTGTGAGGAGGCTCAGGGAAGGTGCTCGGGGGTCTTTGCGAGTGATGGGGGAGGCATGGTGAAGCTCAGGAAGGGTGCTTGAGGGAACACAAATGGAGAGGAGGTGCAGCAACACGTGGGGAGAGTCCACAGGAGTGTGCAAGGGTGGTGCAACAAGGCTCAGGGAAGAGATGTGCTGGAGTGCGCAAGTGGCCCGCACAGCTGGGGGAGGGTATGGAGTGGAGGAGACCTGCAACCTTTCCTGCTGGCTTCCCCATTGACTTTCTGGGGAAGCCAGAAGGAAAGGTCACAAATGGCGACTGTGTGATTGTTGGGTGAATTTATACAGCAAGCTGCCAGCTACCCAGATCACAATCGTGGGACTGCGGGGATGCTGGGACAGATTGACAAAACCTCAATTTTTCCCCTTAATACAGGGGAATACCTGTAAAATTACCTGTATCCTTTTGCTTATTTAAAGTATTTTAAGCTCCATTGTTTTGCTTATAGTGTCATCTGAAAAGACTGCTACAGAAGCAGCAAACTAGCAGCTAGCAACAGACTTGAAATGCATTAACATCTTAAAAAGTAATAATATTATTATTTAGCACGCAAGAGAGAAAATGCCATCCCTCTGATAGTTCAGTGTCAGATTCCTCATAAATCCAGCTAAAATACAACTTGGATTGGAAATTTCTGCTGGTGCATTTCCTAATTAGGTTCCAATTTTGGAATAACATCAGGATGCGGGAGGCATTTTCTGATGAGAGCTCCAAAATACCTACATTGGCAGAAGAGAGCTGAGTTTGTCATCCCAAGAGTGGTAAACGGGACAACCCCTTACCTGTCCAGGTGACCCTTCAACTTCCTCTGGATTTTTCTTTTTTGTCTGTGCATCTTCTGAAGCTATTTCATCAGCTGGTGCATTTCCCCTCAATACTCGGAAAAGGTACAACGATCCACTAAAAACAGAAGGACAACACAGCCAAAGAAAAGTGCTGTTAAATATACAACACTCTGCAGCAGAAATCAGTATGGATTTACATATACGCAGGAGCCTAACCTCTGCATTCGCAGCTATTTCTGCTGACTGCTGGCTGACTGCAATTTAGCCACTTGAATCTCACAGGTCTCATGGTTGACTCAGCCTTCCATCCAGACATAATATTCAGCACGTTCTGATCAATTCTGGAGAACCGGTAGCGGAAATTTTGAATAGTTCAGAGAACGGGTAAATACCACCTCTGACTGGCCCTGCCCTCATCTATTCTCTGACTGATTGGGAGGAAATGAGGATTTTTACAGTATCCTTCTCCTGGAGTGGGATAGGAATGGAGATTTTACAGTATCCTTTCCCTGGAGTGAGGAGGGAATGGAGATTTTACAGTATCCTTTCCCTGGAGTGGGGAGGGAATGGAGATTTCACAGTATCCTTTCCCTGGAGTGGGGAGGGAATGGAGATTTTACAGTATCCTTCCCCTGGAGTGGGGAGGGAATAGAGATTTCACAGTATCCTTCCCCTGGAGTGGGGAGGGAATGGAGATTTCACAGTATCCTTCCCCTGGAGTGGGGAGGGAATGGAGATTTAACAGTATCCTTACCCTGGAGTGGGAAGGGAATGGAGATTTCACAGTATCCTTCCCCTGGAGTGGGGAGGGAATGGAGATTTTACAGTATCCTTCCCCTGGAGTGGGGAGGGAATGGAGATTTCACAGTATCCTTCCCCTGGAGTGGGGAGGGAATGGAGATTTAACAGTATCCTTACCCTGGAGTGGGAAGGGAATGGAGATTTCACAGTATCCTTACCCTGGAGTGGGAAGGGAATGGAGATTTTACAGTATCCTTTCCCTGGAGTGGGAAGGGAATGGAGATTTTACACTATCCTTTCCCTGGAGTGGGAAGGGAATGGAGATTTTACACTATCCTTTCTCTGGAGTGGGAAGGGAATGGAGATTTTACACTATCCTTTCCCTGGAGTGGGAGGGGAATGGAGATTTTACACTATCCTTCCCCTGGAGTGGGGAGGGAATGGAGATTTTACAGTATCCTTTCCCTGGAGTGGGAAGGGAATGGAGATTTTACAGTATCCTTCCCCTGGAGTGGGGAGGGAATGGAGATTTTACACTATCCTTTCCCTGGAGTGGGAAGGGAATGGAGATTTTACAGTATCCTTTCCCTGGAGTGGGGAGGGAATGGAGATTTAACAGTATCCTTACCCTGGAGTGGGAAGGGAATGGAGATTTAACAGTATCCTTACCCTGGAGTGGGAAGGGAATGGAGATTTTACAGTATCCTTTCCCTGGAGTGGGGAGGGAATGGAGATTTAACAGTATCCTTCCCCTGGAGTGGGGAGGGAATGGAGATTTAACAGTATCCTTCTCCTGGAGTGGGAAGGGAATGGAGATTTTACAGTATCCTTTCCCTGGAGTGGGAAGGGAATGGAGATTTTACACTATCCTTTCCCTGGAGTGGGAAGGGAATGGAGATTTTACACTATCCTTTCCCTGGAGTGGGGAGGGAATGGAGATTTTACAGTATCCTTTCCCTGGAGTGGGAAGGGAATGGAGATTTTACAGTATCCTTCCCCTGGAGTGGGAAGGGAATGGAGATTTTACAGTATCCTTTCCCTGGAGTGGGGAGGGAATGGAGATTTAACAGTATCCTTACCCTGGAGTGGGAAGGGAATGGAGATTTAACAGTATCCTTACCCTGGAGTGGGAAGGGAATGGAGATTTTACAGTATCCTTTCCCTGGAGTGGGGAGGGAATGGAGATTTAACAGTATCCTTCCCCTGGAGTGGGGAGGGAATGGAGATTTAACAGTATCCTTACCCTGGAGTGGGAAGGGAATGGAGATTTTACAGTATCCTTTCCCTGGAGTGGGAAGGGAATGGAGATTTCACACTATCCTTTCCCTGGAGTGGGAAGGGAATGGAGATTTTACACTATCCTTTCCCTGGAGTGGGAAGGGAATGGAGATTTTACACTATCCTTTCCCTGGAGTGGGAAGGGAATGGAGATTTTACAGTATCCTTTCCCTGGAGTGGGGAGGGAATGGAGATTTTACAGTATCCTTTCCCTGGAGTGGGGAGGGAATGGAGATTTAACAGTATCCTTACCCTGGAGTGGGAAGGGAAGGGAGATTTTACAGTATCCTTTCCCTGGAGTGGGAAGGGAATGGAGATTTTACACTATCCTTCCCCTGGAGTGGGGAGGGAATGGAGATTTTACAGTATCCTTTCCCTGGAGTGGGAAGGGAATGGAGATTTTACAGTATCCTTTCCCTGGAGTGGGGAGGGAATGGAGATTTAACAGTATCCTTACCCTGGAGTGGGGAGGGAATGGAGATTTCACAGTATCCTTACCCTGGAGTGGGAAGGGAATGGAGATTTTACAGTATCCTTTCCCTGGAGTGGGAAGGGAATGGAGATTTTACACTATCCTTTCCCTGGAGTGGGAAGGGAATGGAGATTTTACACTATCCTTTCCCTGGAGTGGGAAGGGAATGGAGATTTTACAGTATCCTTCCCCTGGAGTGGGGAGGGAATGGAGATTTTACAGTATCCTTTCCCTGGAGTGGGAAGGGAATGGAGATTTTACAGTATCCTTCCCCTGGAGTGGGGAGGGAATGAAGATTTTACACTATCCTTTCCCTGGAGTGGGAAGGGAATGGAGATTTTACAGTATCCTTCCCCTGGAGTGGGGAGGGAATGGAGATTTTACAGTATCCTTTCCCTGGAGTGGGAAGGGAATGGAGATTTTACAGTATCCTTCCCCTGGAGTGGGGAGGGAATGGAGATTTTACACTATCCTTCCCCTGGAGTGGGAAGGGAATGGAGATTTTACACTATCCTTTCCCTGGAGTGGGAAGGGAATGGAGATTTTACAGTATCCTTCCCCTGGAGTGGGGATGGAATAGAGATTTCACAGTATCCTTCCCCTGGAGTGGGGAACGAATGGAGATTTCACAGTATCCTTCCCCTGGAGTGGGGAGAGAATGGAGATTTTACAGTATCCTTCCCCTGGAGTGGGGAGGGAATGGAGATTTTACAGTATCCTTCCCCTGGAGTGGGGAGGGAATAGAGATTTCACAGTATCCTTCCCCTGGAGTGGGGACGGACTAGAGATTTCACAGTATCCTTCCCCTGGAGTGGGGAAGGAATGGAGATTTTACCATATCCTTCCCCTGCCATGCCACGCCCACCAAGCCAGGCCACGCCCACCAAGCCACGCCCACAGAAATGGTAATAAAACAATTTGAATCCCACCATTGCTTCCATCCTTCTGAGGTCGGTAAAATGAGGACCCAGATTGTTGGGGTCAATAGGCTGACTCTGTAAGCAACTTAGAGAGGGATGTACAGTACCACAAAGTGGTATATAAGTCTAAGTGCTATTGCTCAATGCTATAACATTAGGTCCCTGGAGTGGTTCACAGACACCTTTCATAAAATTAAAAGGAAACCCAATTAATAAAGCAAGCAAAGGGCTAATCAGAGAATTCTACACTGAGAATGCCAATGTATTATTTATAATGTAAAGAACAGGCAAACATTTATTTTTAGTCCGCAGTGAGGAAAGTGCGATGTGAGCCTTCAGGGGAAGGTTATTCAATTAATAAGGAAAGGAGCCTCCTTTTAATCACCTCCAGATTTGGATAACGATCCAGGGAACGGTCTCTGATGAAATGTTCAATGCAAGGACTAAATGTTGCTTGTTTAGTCCGGTAATAGCCAGTGGCTTTGGATAATGAGATTGGGGCAGGCATGCAAATTTAATAAATAGGTAAATGATCATTAAGGATTGGCCACTTCCTTTCCTATTATTTAAAGCAGGGGTCCCCAACCTTTGCAACTTTAAGTCTGAAGGACTTCAGCTCCCAGAATTCTCCAGCCAGCAAAGCTGGCTGGAGAATTCTGGAAGCTGAAGTCCTTCAGACTTAAAGTTGCAAAGGTTGGGGACCCCTGATTTAAAGGAAAGAACAAATAACTGGTTTTTCTTAAATGCAATCTCACAGGTTCAGGCTCGGGG
The DNA here is from genome assembly GCA_039707465.1 of Rhabdophis nuchalis. NCBI lineage: Eukaryota > Metazoa > Chordata > Lepidosauria > Squamata > Natricidae > Rhabdophis > Rhabdophis nuchalis. The sequence goes on from CM077643.1 coordinate 389,294,521, forward strand.
TTGATAAGAATATAGACATCTTTCAATACAGGTTGCCCTCAACTTATGACAATTCATCAAAAATGTATGTTGCTAAATGAAACATTTGCTAAATGAATTTTGCCCCATTTTACGACTTTTCTTGGCACAGCTGTTAAATGAATCACTACACTACAGTTTGTTAGTCAGTTAACTAAGGTATGTGGGAAGCACATCCCAATAGTAATGCCTAAGCAGGGGGTTGGACTAGAAGTCCTCCAAGGTCTCTTCCATTCCATTCCATTCCATTCTATTCTATTCTAGTTGTTAAGTTAGTCACCCGGTTGTTAAGCGAATCTGGCTTCCCCATTGCTTGTCGGAAGGTCGCAAAAGGTGATTACATGACTCCGGGACACTGCAACCGTCATAAACATGAACCAGTTGCAAAGTACCCAAATTTTGATCACGTGGCCAAGGAGAGGCTACAATGGTCCTAAGTGTGAAAAATGATTGCAAGTCATTTTTTTTCCCAGTGCCGTTACAACTTTGCAGGGTCATTAAATGAACTGTTGTAAGAGGAGGACTCCTTGTACTCAAGCAGAACTTAAAAAGGCATTTATTCATGCGTGCATGCTCTGGGAAGAGAACTCACCTGAAGTAATAGAGGGCCACCGAAGAGTCACTCTGCTTGCAGCTTCTCTTCACCAAACTTTCTAGCAAGGTGTGCAGTTCCTCCCGGATAGAGGACACATTTTTGCAGTATTGCTTGGATCTACACAAGCTGTTCCTAAAACCCACAAAAGAACATTCCACAAACAACATTAACTCTCACAGAGAAATCCCACAGTTGTGCTGAGCCTTTCTATCACACTGGCTCTAAACAAGTCATAATTAAGATCCAGTGACTGGTAGAATAACATATAGATCAGTGATGGCTAACCTTTTCCGAACCGAGTGCCTAAAGCATGTGCCCAAACTCCTAAAATGCAAGGCATGCATGGGCCCCGTGCATGGGCCCCGCCCCCTGTGCATGCACACCTGGGGGCCCCACACATGCCACACGGCCTGCCCCTGCGCAGCAGAGACCCAAAGACCATCTGGCATGCGCAGCAGAGCTGAACTGGTGTGACGGCTCATGTGCCATCAGAGAGGCCGCTGTGTGCCATCTCTAGCACACATGCCATAGGTTCGCCATCAAGGATATAGATCAAATGCCAGGGAGGAAGTGGGGAGAAGTAGAGTCATGGTTCTAAGCCAGATGTCCACAATTGGGGAGCCCTAAGGCCGTGATGGTGAACCTATGGCACGGGTGTCAGAGGTGGCACGCAGAGCCCTCTCTGTGGGCACCCATGCTGTCGCCAGCTGTACTTCCAGGTGCCATCGCACGCATATCTGCTGCCCAGTTGGTCCGGTGCGTATGCGCATGTGGACAGCCACTCTCTTCCAGGTTCTGCCGTTCACATACACGCCGGCCAGCAGGTCACACAGCCAGCCACTTTCTTCCGGGATCCATCATGCGTGAAGACCAACTGGCCGGTACACATGTGTGTGACGGAACCCAGAAGAGAGTGGCGGGCCGCGTGCGCAGTGGACCATCTGGCTGGCATGCATGCGCACGATGGAACCTGGAAGTGCAGCTGGCCGCCGCCAATGCCTTTTTTTCCTTCTCACTTTTCTCTCCCTCCCTCTCCCCACTTCCCCACTGGGTCCTACTATTTGCTTTTGTATTTTATTCCATAATCTAATAAAATGTTATAATTTTTTTTTAAAAAGATTGAAGATGCTGGCTGGGGAACTCTGAAGTTGAAATCCACACATCTTAAAATTACTGAGATTGAGAAACAGGGGTCTAAAATAGTGGTCCCCAACTTTTCCACCTTTGTGAACCGGTGGTGGCGGTGAGAGAGGGAACTGTTCCACGCACAGAGCGGGTGAGCACTTGCAGCTCCACTTGCGTAAGCAGCGGACGCGCACTCCTGTCACTTGGCTCTAATGTAGCTTCGCGCACAAGCATGAGGGACCACTGCCTGTGCAAGTGCAGTTTCATGTGTAAGCGCGAGCAACTGCCAGTTGTGCAAGTGAAGCTCACCTACTGCTTGCACGGCCTGGGATATTGGGCCAAAACAGGGAATTGGGGACTGTATTCAGGGGGTGGTATTCAGCTGGTTCGGGAGAACGGGGATGCTAATTTTACATCTGATTCGCTGAGCCGATAGTTGCAAGGACTGGCTAGCCTTGCCCACCCTGCCCCACCCCTCTGAGGAATCTCGACACAGCCCGTTTTGGATACCAGGTAAGTGCAGGGCGCAAACGGAGGCTCTTGGAGGGCAAAAAACTGGCCTCGCGGAAGTTCTGGAAGTCCAGAAATGGCCTCTGGAGGGCCTCTGGAGAGACTCGAAGAAAGCTTCCGGAGCCCGAGGAGGGCGAAAAACAGGCCACCTGGAAGTTCCAGAAGTGAGCCTCTGGAGGTCCCGGAGTCTCAAGGAAATCCTCTGGAGCCTGGGGAGGAAAACACCCCCACCCCACCCCCTCACCGTAGTGCAAGTGGCCAAGTAGGCCGCGCCCACCATGGTCACGCCCACTCAGCAACCAGGCAGAGAACCAGTTGCTAAAAAGTTTCAATCCCACCCCTGAGTGCCGGTCAAGATAATTAAAAATACCCCAAGTCAGCACAGGTATCTTAGCATGTGTATAGTTCTCTCTTTCTCCCCCTCCCTCCCCCCAGACACACACACACACACACACACACACTTCTCTGAAACTCACGTGAAAATATCAGCAGTCTTCCGGAGATAATCTTGTTCTTGCTTGTTGGAGTCTGAGCTCATACTGTGCTCAATTACAGAAAGAAGGGGGTCAATGACACTGAAAACAAGAGGATTCCCTGCCTGCTTCGTCAGAAATAATTCAACCAAATCCAGAACCTGAATGAAAAATAAACAGAGATGCGTATCACATTAACAGCAACTCGACCACTACAGGAAAAACAAAAATCTGGAACGGGTTATGCGGAAGGAATCTATGGTTGAACTCCTTCGCTGATTAACATCCAATCCATGGGAGACATTAATGAAGTTAAGACCAAAAAAAAGCATATAATTCAGTGATTTTTAAATAGTTGAACACCAAAAAACACCCCTACACCAGTGATGGCGAGCCTTTTTTGGCTCGCGTGGCATAAGTGGGGGGGAGCGCAGGGGGGGTCGTGCATGGGCGTGCCACACCCACAATGCAATGTGCGCCCCCCCCCCAGTGCGCATGCACGCACTACAGGCAACCCCCCCCCCCATTTTTTGCATGCTCTTTTCACTCTCCTCAGGCTCCAGAGGCTTTATAGGAGCCTGGGGAGGGCGAAAACAGCCTCCCCTGCCCCACCTGGAGGCCCTCCAGAGGCCTCAGCAACCTTCAGGAGGCTTCCCTGAAGCCTCTGGAGCACTCAAAACGACGCTCCAAGCAAATCGGACATCACTTCCGGTTTCGTCAGAGTGTCATTTTGTGTGCTCGGAGGCTTCAGGGAAGCTCATGAAGTCTCCGGAGGGCCATCACGGCCCTACACTATTCTTTTGGTGGTTAGCCCCCCCCCCCCAAAAAAAGAATTGCTAATTAACTATCCCTCTCCAGTTTTATAATAATACTTGGAAATCATAATTAAAATAGCTCAACTGACAGCTAAGAAGTGAAAATGAGAGTTTTGTTTTCTTGAGCTCAAAACCCGATAAAGATGCACAGAGAGCTGGAGAAGTCGACAAAAAAAGATCGAAAGGTTAGAACAGAAAGGAAATTATCACACAAGATCATAAAGGAGAAGGGCATTTCAGTGACAGCCTTGCCAAAATTGAAGTGTTAAAGCAATTATCTTTACAATGGGAACGTATAAGACCACAAAAACCTGGAGACTAAAATGGAGAGAAAGAAGATAGGATCTCTTTGAAAGTGATATTTGGAAGCAGTAACTGATCTACTAAGAAGAACCAATCCATCAATCAGACATGGACCAAATAAAGCGACTATTCCTTTGAGCAACTACTCACAGTTTGGGTACTTAAGTGGAATGTGCAGTGGAACAAATGATTATGTTCGGCAAGGTTTAAAGAAGTAAACTGGAAGACAGTGAAAATGGGAGTCGGTAGATTCCAAGATATTATCTGCATGCCTCCAGAAGAAAAGAAGACATTGTAGGGACCATGTTAACCTGAAAATAAGACAGGGTCCAGCCTTTAGTCTGAATATTTAAATTGTTTTAATTGGGTTTTTAAGGGGTTTAGTTTTTAAAGATTTTAGGTTTTTAGCGCAGGGATATAGTTGTTTAATTTGATTTTATGTATTTATAATGTTTCTATGTTTGTACGCTTTTTAATCTCCTGTGCACCGCCCCGAGTCCCTTTGGGGAGAGGGAGCGGTCTACAAATTAACTTGATTTGATTTGATTTTGATTCTTTTGATCCCTCCGAAATAAGCACTTGGCCTTATTTTCAGGGAGGTCTTATTATTTCTGAGGTGCAGACGCTTAACCTCGGGCCATGGATCAGCTGATCCAGAGAGGGTCAAAATTTTGTCTCTCTTTCTGGCGCACTCTTGCCAGCCTTAGTGTCACTGGGCCTGCCGCACTGGCTTCCTGTAGTCTTTTGGGTGCGCTTCAAGGTTTTGACGACCATCTTCAAAGCGCTCCATGGCTCGGGACCTAGTTACATGCAAGACCGTCTCCTGCCCCATACATCCCTAAGACCGATACGCTCCCACAGAGAGGGCCTTCTCAGGGTGCCGTCAGCCGGACAATGCCGACTGGCGACACCCAGGGGAAGAGCCTTCTCTGTGGCGGGCCCAGCCCTTTGGAACGACCTACCCCCTGAACTTCGTACCATCTCAGACCTCCGCCTCTTCCGCAAGTGCCTAAGACACATTTATTCCATCTAGCCGGCCTAGCGTAACCTCCATAATGATTTTTAGACAGTTTTAAATTTTGGGGATTTTAATTTGGTTTTAGCGCAGGATCTTTATCAAATAAGTTTTTTATGTGATTTTGTATGTATTTTAACATTCCTGTGCGCCGCCCTGGGTCCGTTTTGGAAAAGGGCGGGGTATAAATTTAATAAAATAAAATAAATAAAATAAATATTTGTGGCCACCACTAAGAGAAGGGGCGTGGTAGCTAGGGTTTGCGGGAGCAATCTCCGCGAGGCCATTCCGCATGGATGTCAGATGCATGTCAGGTGCATGGGGCATGTCCCCCCTTCCCTCCCCCTCCCCGAGGAAAAGGGCAGAGACCAGCTGTACATGCGCTTAAATATTTTAGGGGAGGGCTTATTTTCAGGGGAGGGTTTATTCTAGCACATGCCCGCAAAAGCTCTATTGGGCTTATTATCCAGAGAGGTCTTATTTTCAGGGAAACAGGGTAGTTCCCGACTTACAACGGTTCATTTAGTGGCCATTCAAAGTTACAACGGCATTGGAAAAGTTTTATGATGCTTTTTTCACACTTATAACCATTGCAAGCATCACCATGGTCATGTGATCAAAACTTGAATGCTTGGCCACCGATTCATATTTATGACGGTTACAGTGTCCCAGGATCATGTGATCACCATTTGCGATCTTCTTACAAGCAAAATCAATGGAGAAGCCAGATTCACTTAACAACTATGGCAAGAAAGGTCAAATGGGGCAAAATTAAAACATGATGTTTCACTTAGCAATGGAAAATTTGGGATCAATGATTGTCATAAGCTGAGGACTACTGTACTGGAGATAAGGTCCGGTCTATGAGCAATTGTCCATACTGTCACTGGGAGCTCTAATTTAACCTAATTAAAATACAGTAGCTTTTTAATGTTTTAGAAATTATAAAACACTGTTTCTCAACCTTGGCACCTTGAAGATATATAGACTTCAATTCCCAGAATTCCCCAGTCAGCATAGGAATTCTGGGAGTTGAAGTCCACATATCTTCAAGTTGCCAGGAGTTGAGAAGCACTGTTATAAACGAAGTCCTTAAAATAATTGTACTCAACCAAAAAGGCTCGCATATTATTGCTTTCAGGAGGGGCCTGGAGAAGGGGTGTCTTATTATTCCCACAAATTCAGAACTGTTTCTAGAATGAATGTGTTCACAATTTTATTCAATTCATTCTTCTCCAATATTTCGGAGCCCTGAAGAACTGCTTGACTAGCTCTCATCACATCAAAGCCCCAAACTAGTACCAAATATAGACCAATCACTAGATGTGGCAGGTTGAAAAAGCGGTTTGGGAATGTTTAGCAGCACTTATTTTAGTTCTAGTTCTGCTCCACATATTTTGGAACTTCAAGATTCCTACCCAATACTGTCCCAGGTTGGCTGGAAACAAAAAAACGTATCTGCAGGGCATCAGATTCAGGAAGGATAAAGGCAGCTACAATGCTGCAGTGGAATTATTGGCGCTGTGCTTGGTTGTTTGCTTGTAGTTGTTACATTAAACAACTAGGTAACATCCCCTGCGAATGTGCAGATTGTTGACTGTTTACACGCAACAACTTTCCCCTGACAGATTTGGTAGGGGAGTAGTTTCTTTCTTAGTGGTTCCTTGATTACAGTCTTGTTTTCTGCCTGATTGTTTGTCTAGTACTGATCCCTGCTTATCTCAATGTTGGCTGCTGGAGGTTATGTTCTAGTTGTTTTGCTTCCTTCCAGGTTTCTTTACTGTCTCTTTTGCATGGTGTGCAAGTGTGGTTTATCTATGTGTCTACTGATTACTACATAATCCACCAAAAGCTACTATATAAAGACAGTAAATCCCACACTCACTCGTATTGTTATTACCTAGTTGGGTCATGAAATGGCTGCAAGCAAATAACCAAGCTCAGAGAGCACCAAGGACTCCTCAGTTTAACCCTCAGCTACAAATATTCTCTTTCGGGTGCGTTACAAGGTTTTGATGACCATCTTCAAGGTGCTCCATGGCACGGGGCCTAGTTACCTGCGTGATCGCCTGTTGTCCCACACATCCCTACGTCCGATTCGCTCCCACAGAGAGGGTCTTCTCCGGGTGCCGTCGGTCGGGCAATGCCGGTTGGCGACGCCCAGGGGAAGGGCCTTCTCTGTGGCAGGCCCAGCCCTCTGGAACGACCTACCTCCTGAACTCCGCGTCATCTCTGACCTCCGCCAGTTCCGCCAGCGCCTAAAAACGCACTTTTTTCATCTAGCCGGCCTGGTGTGACCTACCCGGTTACGAACCTGACTTTTAGTGGATCAATGTTTTTAATTGGGGGTTTTAATGTGGTTTTAGCGCAGGTTGGTGGTTTAATATAGTTTCAATGGATATTTATATTTTGTATATGTGTATTTCTATGTTTTTGGTACATGTGTATTTCTATGTTTTTTATTTTCCTGTGCGCCGCCCAGGGTCCCTTTGTGGGAGATGGGTGCGGGATACAAATTTGAAAAATAAATAAATAAAAATACTGCAGCTGTTAAGGCCTTAGTTGTCAGCCATTCAAAGTATGTAAGGTCAAGAAATAGATGGAACTCTATTGTTGCAGGATATAATAACAGAAACTTTTTTCTTTCCTCTCTTATCTCATGCAGAATTAAGGTATGGTTATTTTAAGTCTGTTTCTTCTGTTTAACTTACTTTCCCAAGGCTGAGATGTTATTATTTACTCTTTAACATTATATTACATGATTATCTACAATAACTGTTAATGGCCCTGGCATTCTTTGGTCAACATTATCTTTGCCTCACTCTATATAAGTAGATTTTCAAATAATTCTCAGAGCTTCTTACATGGCAGAAACCGACAATGCAGAATCCTAAATATTTCTAGATATTGTATTTTTCAGAGTATAAGGCACACCGGAGTATAAGACGCACCAAGGTTTTGAAGAAGCAAATTAAAAAGAAAAAGTTTTTGCACTCTGCAAACCTCCCAAAAACGGCATGTTTTTCTTTTTTAAAAAGGGCATGAATAGCCTTTAAGAGGCTTATAGAGTGCTTCTGGGGAGGGGGGGAATGGTCCTTTTTGGAAAAAAAAAAAAAAGGGGGGGGGTGGGCATAGACAGCCTTTAGGAGACTAATAGAGTGCTCCTGGAGGCTGGAGTGCTCCTGGGGAGGACAGAAATGAGCAAAAAACAGAGGAGCGCTCTAAAAACCTCCTAAAGGCTACGCACGGTCATTTTGGTGAAGGGAGGCAAAAAATGCTGTATTCAATGTATAAGACGCACCCAGATTTTTCAGCCTCTTTTTTGAGGGAAAAAGGTGTGTCTTATACTCCGAAAAATACGGTAGCTTTTGTGGAACAATGCTTTAAAAAAATCCAGTGACTGAAATTGCATAATGAAGAATGTTCAAACTAGGGCAAAATTTTGATCCTCTTTTAAGACTACACAAGATCTCAATTACAAGATAACAAAACAAAAACAGATTAACGTTAAAAATAAAAGATAATGAGATACCGAATACTATGCAACATGGGATAGTTTCTATCAATGGTTAGAAACACAAGGTAGAAGTGGGAATGCAAAAGAATCAGGTTAGGTGGACATGGAAATAGACATTATATATGTATTAGAATGTAGGTATTAGAATGACAGATAAGTTGATATACTAGAATATGATGGTCAGAAGTTACTGTACAACACTAGTACTGTTTAAAATAGCATATATGTTATTTTGTTGCTTCATAGCAAGTAGACAATTACACTGTATTCAATATATTTATATGTAAACAATAAAAATATATTTTAAAATGAACTTTTTGGCTATTGAATAGTTTCACTTATTTGTATTTCAGGATGAGGTATGCCACACAAGAGATTTTGCAAGAGTGGCCAACAATTGAAATGATTGCTGATCTTAGCAATCATTTAGACCATAAACTCAAAAAAACTGGATTTTTACCTTGATTTTGAAGTCCCGACGCAAGATTTTCTCCTTGCGCAACTTTTCCTTCTCATCTTTCTTGGCTTGAATGCGCTTCTTCTGCTCAGTAAAGAGAGATGAAAGCTTCTCATCGAGGGACATCATAGTCTCATCATCCACATCCACATCACTATTGTCTCCTTCCTTGGATGTAAAGGAGATCAAGGAGAGAAACAACTTAGAACTAAGGAGAAATTTCCTGACAGTTAGAACAATTAACCTCTGGAACAGCTTGCCTCCAGAAGTTGTAAATGCCCCAACCCTGGAAGTCTTTAAGAAGATGTTAGATAGCCATTTGTCTGAAATGGTATAAGGTTCCTGCCCACGCAGGGGGTTGGACTAGAAGACCTACAAGGTCCCTTCCAACTCTGCTATTGTATTGTATTGTATTGTATTGTATTGTATTGTATTGTATTATTGTAAAACCAAAAATAAAAAGGACAACAAAGCAAAGGTTCATAGGCCATCCCAGCAATTCAATATGAAACTTAATTCCTGCATGTCACAAGAAGATCGAGCGGGATACCAATATACCAATAGCAAATTGATCCCATCTCAAACTCAACTTATATCTTCTTCTTCTAGTGTCATATCCGTCATTGGACATTGGAGATCATGTTAGTGATCCTAATTTTATCAACAGACGCACTGTTATTCGCAGATGGACTTATCTGCAAGTACATACCATAATCATTTTTTAACATATATTTCCCATTTATACATGTAGATAAGCCCATCCATAAACAGACCCTTGATTGCCATAAAAGTGCAGGTGGGCTTATCTATGGATGGCAGTATTTATGGTATTGTGGTTAAACATTCAAGAGTTGACTTATTTGCCGATAGCCTTATCCACAAATATGTACGGTATATAGGCAAATATTATATAGTGGTTAAAGAGATGGGTTTGACTGGAAAAATAAAGAATTTATATGAAGATTTTAGAGTAGTCTCTACTTTTCAGCCACAGTTACCCAGAGAGTTATTGATGCAAGAAAAACTGAAATGATTTTAACACAGTGCCCCACTTAGAAGCAAAGCTGGGTATAAATATAATAAACTAGCCAATAACCTGGCGTTGCCTAGGTATTTATTTATAGAGGGAAAATGTCCTCACCAAACGTAATTTTCTAATGTTGGATTTTCCCCCTTACCAGAGGGAGCCCCCATGTGGAGTACTGTGAAGCTGTTACCATGGCAACTCCACTGCACTGCACAGTAGACACCATTTTACGACAGTACAGTAGAAGTGTTTTTAAGGCACAACAGGCTGTATCTTAACAGAACACACACATCGAGGGGTTTTAGGGGTGTCTTAGGTCACAAAAATTTTTCCAGAGAGCAAATCATCAGTGTAGCAAGTTTGGTTGAGATTGTTTGGGGTGTTCCAGAGTTATGCTAGAACATACACACACACAGCCATTTTTATAGATGATGATGAAGAAGAAGAAGAAGAAGAAGAAGAAGAAGAAGAAGAAGAAGAAGAAGAAGAAGAAGAAGAAGAAGAAGAAGAAGAAGAAGAAGAAGGAGAAGAAGGAGAAGAAGAGGAGGAGGAGGAGGAGGAGGAGGAGGAGGAGGAGGAGGAGGAGGAGGAGGAGGAAGAGAGAAAGATGAAATCTAGTTTCATAGATTTCATCTAGCTAGTTCTGCACAATAGAACATCTATCAGCCCACTTCAATATCAAGAAGGCTACAAGGAGTATGCAAAGTACCTTACAAGCCCTTTAAAAAACAAATATAAAGTATGTTGTTGTTTTTTAATCTTCCCATTGAAGACTAAAAATGACCAGCAGCCATAGAAAGATGAGTGCTGTTTGGTTGATCTTTAATACCAGCTGACCAAGGCTGAGATCTGGCACAATAAAACACCTGTGTTGGCTACAAAATGCCATGGAAATAAACGAATATCTTTCCTACGGCTGCATTATTAAATGTCGCAGAGCACTTTTTTTTTTTTTTGTAAAACAGTCAACAGACCTCTCTGCGATGCCAGCAGGAAGCAGTAGCTCATCACCTCCCTAATATTGTATACCCATTTCAGGCAGCCCAGCTGAGCATTCTTCATGCCGAATTGTGTTTCTCTCAACACAGGAGCTTCACTGTTTACCTAAGTAAAAACCTCCAATACCTACCAACGCATTCTCGGCTTGCAAAACATTCCTCAGCATGGCACGGAAGTTTTCGTCAGGTTCGTCCTCCCCCTCACTATTGGTCTCCAAAGCCTCTTTGTCACTCTCATCGCTTCCTTCAGAGCTGTCTTCATCAGAGCTCTCCCCACTTTCTTCCACTTGATTCTGCCAGACGATAAAACAAGGTTTATTTTATTATTTATTATTATTATTTTAAATTGTAAACCGCACCCTCTCCCCGAAGGGACTCGGGGCGGTGCACAGGAAATTAAAAAGCATATAAACATAACAATTATAAATATTTAAAACCCAATTAAATAAACTATCACCCTGCGCTAAAATCTTAAAATCCTTAAAACTATTTCCCTTTAAAATCCCGATTAAAACAATTTGAACTTCAGACTGAAGGCTGGCGAGGTAGATTAGGCCAAGCCGGCCTGATGGAAGAAATAGGTCTTTAACTTTTGGTGGAAGGAGCGGAGGTTCGGGGGGTAAGTCGTTCCAGAGGGTAGGGCCCGCCACAGAGAAGGCCCTTCCCCTGGGCGTCGCCCGCTGGTATTGCCTAATGGATGGCACCTGAAGAAGTCCCTCTCTGTGGGAGCGAATCGGTCGAAGGGATGTATGGGGCAGGATACGATCCCGCAGATAGCTAGGTCCTGTGCCATGGAGCGCTTTAAAGATGGTAATCAGCACCTTGAAGCGCACCCGAAATGCCACAGGCAGCCAGTGCAGCTCATGCAGGAACGTGGGAATACCTAGAGGCTCCCAAAATTGCCCGCGCAGCCGCATTCTGGACTAGCTGTAGTCTTCGGGTGCACCTCAAGGGGAGCCCCATGTAGAGCCCCATATAGATTTTCCCGCTCTTCCAGTGGTAATTCCTAGTCCCTCTTTAGTTTCATCTTCCGTACTGTAAGAGGGAAAGGACTGTACTGGTGAGATGGGAGGCCATGCAGATCAAGATAAATAAGTGAAGGGTAGGGAAAATGAATCGGTCCTAAGAACTACAATGATTTGGGCAGGATTCCCTATCCCATTAATAGCAATAGCACTTAAGACTTGTATACCTGCTTCACGGTGCTACCACTTTACAGAGTCAGCTTATTGCCCTAAACCAGTGATGGCAAACCTATGGCACGGGTGCCACAGGTGGCACGCGGAGCCATTTCTTAGGATACGGGAGGCGTTGCCTTGTCAGCTCCAGCGCGCATGTGTTTTGAGGCCGTTTTTCACCCTCTGGAGGCTTCAGGGAAGTTCCTGAAGCCTCTGGAGGTGGGGAGGGGAGGCTGTTTTCACTCCCCAGACTCCTAGAAAGCCTCTTGAGCCTGGGGAGGGAGAAAAAAGCACGCCAAAAGCAGGGGGTCACGCACATAGCATTATGGGTGTGGCACATCCATGCACGACTCCCTGCACTCCCCCCGCTTTTGGCACGCGAGCCAAAAAAGGTTAGCCACCACTGCCCTAAACAATGTGGGTCCTCATTTCACCCACCTCGGAAGGATGGAAGGCTTAGTCAACCTTGAGCCTGGTGAGGACGCTACAAACAAACCGGAAGTGACTTCCGGTTTGCTCACAGCATCCTTTTTAGTCCTCCGGAGGCTTCAGGGAAGCTCCTGTAGCCTCCGGAGGGCCTCTAGCGGGGGGGCGGGGGGGGCTGATTTCACCCTCCCCAGGCTCCTATAAAGCCTCTGGAGCCTGGGGAGGGCGAAAAAAGCTTGAAAAAAGTGGGGGGGGGGGGCTGCCATGCGCGCATGTGCACTGGGGGGCACATTGCATTATGGGTGTGGCATACCCCCACACAACCTCCCTGCGCTCCCCCCACTTATGGCACACGAGCCAAAAAAGGTTCGCCATCGATACCATAGCCCAATGATGGCGAACCTTTTTTGCCTCGGGTACCAAAAGCACACGCTTGCGCACCATTGCACGCACTCGGGTGCCCACCCCCATAATTTAATCCCCCCATACCATGACCCCTGTGCATGCGTGCCTGCTGCCCCGTGCATGCATACACAACTTTCTTGGAGCCTGGGGAGGGCAAAAACGGCCCCCACCCAGAGGCCCTCTGGAGGCCAGAAACCAGCCCATTTCCCAACTTCTGGTGGGCCCAGTAAGTCTGTTTTTCGCTCTCTGGGGGCTTCAGGAGGGTTTCCTGAAGCCTCCAGAGGACAAAAAATTGCTGAAAATCAAGGCCGAAAATCAGCTGGCCAGTGTGCATGCGTGCTGGAGCTGACAGGGCAACACCTGGCTTGCCCTCAGAAATGGCTCCACGTGCCACCTGTGGCACGCGTGCCATAGGTTCACCATCACGGCCATAGCCTATTCACCTATTATAGTCAAACTATAAATAATAATAATTAATAATAATAATAATTTATTAAATTTGTTGACTGCTCCCTCTCCCTGAAGGGACTCGGAGCGGTGCACAGGGCTAATAAAACAATAAATACATACATATAGTTAAAAACAAATTAAATATTTCCCTGCGCTAAAAATTCCAATTAAAAAACTAAAATCCCCATCTAAAATTTCTGGCAACCCCATCAAAGAGAGACTATCCTAGGCCGGCCAAGCAGAACAGATATGTTTTTAGTTTTAGACGGAAGGAGCGGAGGTCCGTGGTAGTTCTAATGTCGGGGGGAAGGTCGTTCCAGAGGGCTGGGCCTGCCACAGAGAGAGCCCTTCCCCTGGGCGTCGCCCGCTGACAAAGTCTAGTGGACGGCACCCGGAGAAGTCCCTCTCTGTGGGAGCGAATCGGCCGTGTGGATGTGTGCGGCAGGATCCGATCCTGCAAATAGCTAGGTCCCGAGCCATGGAGCGCTTTAAAGATGATAACTAGAACCCTTAAGTGCACCCGGAAGGCGACAGGCAGCCAGTGCAGCTCGCGCAAGAGCGGTGTTACGTGGGTACACCTTGCGGTTCCCATAATTGCTCGCGCGGCTGCATTCTGGACTAGCTGAAGTCTCCGAGTGCACCTCAAGGGGAGCCCCATGTAGAGAGAGTTACAATAGTCCAGTCGGGATGTCACGAGAGCATGAGTGACTGTGCGAAGGGCGTCCCGATCCAATAGGGGCCGCAACTGGCGAACCAGGCGAACCTGGTAAAACGCCCTCCTGGCCACGGCTGTCACTTGATCTTCCATGGACAGCCGGGCATCCAGGAGGACATCCAAGTTGCGCGCCCCATCCACTGGGGCAAGATGTTCGCCCCCAATGGCCAGCGATGGAGTCAGCTAGTTGAATCGGGCAGCCGGAAACCACAGCCACTCGGTCTTGGTCGGGTTGAGCTTGAGTCCGTTTCTTCCCATCCAGATCCGTACGGCTTCCAGGCACTGGCACATCACCGCTACGGCAATGTTGGGGTGGTTTGGGGTAGATATATACAGCTGAGTATCATCAGCGTAGAGATGGTACTCTACCCCAAAACCACGGATGATCTCACCCAGCGGCTTCATATATGTGTTAAACAGGAGAGGCGAGAGGACCGACCCCTGAGGCACCCCACATGTGAGGGGTCTCGAGGTCGACCTCTGCTCTCCTGTCAACACAAATTGCGATCGGCCAGAGAGGTAGGAGGAGAACCACCGTAAAACGGTGCCTCCCACCCCCAACCCCCCCAGCCGATGCAATAGGATACCATGGTCGATGGTATCAAAAGCCGCCGAGAGGTCTAATAGGACCAGGATGGAGGAACAACCCCCATCTCTGGCCCTCCAGAGATCATCGACCAACGCGACCAATGCCGTCTCGGTGCTATGCCCGGGCCGAAAGCCGGACTGGTGCGGGTCTAGATAGTCAACTTCCTCCAGGTGACGGGGAAACTGTTGTGCCACCACACTCTCAACAACCTTCGCCAAAAAGGGAAGGTTGGAGACTGGACGATAGTTGGTTAATAAAGCTGGATCCAAAGAGGGCTTCTTAAGGAGGGGCCTCACCATAGCCTCTTTTAGGGAGGCAGGCAAGGAACTCTCACTTAAGGATGCGTTGACAACCTCTTGGAGCCAGCCTCGTGTCACCTCCCAGGATGCCAGTACAAGCCAGGAGGGACACGGGTCCAATAAACATGTGGTGGCTCGCAGTCGCCCACGTAACCTGTCCATATCCTCGGACGTAACGGAGTCAAACTCCTCCCAAACAAGATCTATCTCGTGGCATCCCACTGGACCATCAATGGGGGCTAACTCGTTCTGTATCTGAGCGATTTTCTCCTGCAGAAAAGTCACAAATTCCTCTGCTCTACCCTGTAGCGGGGCTTCCCGTACCCTCTGTTGAAGGAGGGAGCGGGTCACCCTAAACAGGGCGGCAGGGCGGTTGTCTGCGGATGCTATGAGAGTGGCACAATGATGACGTTTGGCCACTCTCAGCGCCACAATGTAAGTCCGTAAATGGGCTCTTACCTGTGTCCGGTCAGATTCAGATCGGGTAGACCTCCATCTTCTCTCTAGGCATCTCTTGTGTAAAACAATAATGAAAGAATTCCAGAGATTGCTGGGTATCAAGGAACGCTCTATATATTTTACAACCAATATTGAAATGACTGCAATCTTTTCTCCCAACTTGTCTGTGTGATGGGTTAGAAACAATTCGATTTAGACAGGATATAATTTCTACTTGTTCCTTGTTTTCGTTGCAGCCTATTTTAATACTGGTTTGTTGACTTTTAATCATATGATAACTGTTGTGGCTCAGCCGGCTCTGGAGGACTCACTAGAGGAGTCCCAAGAGTCTGCTCTGGAGGAGGAGGGCGACCTTGAGGAAGCAGAGAGCCTGGCTGGTCATCAGGAGGCACCTGGGTCTTGGAGTAGTGGGGAGGATCAGGCCAGTTTGTCCCTGATGCTAGATTGAGAAGGGCTGAGAAGAGGAGGCTTCAATTACGTCAGAAGCGAACTCGGAGGATTTGAATTGGTCTCAGCTGCCTAATGACTGGCCCCTCCCAAGAGGATTTAAAAGGAAGTCTGTGCTGGAGAGGTTTTTGCAGAGAACAACGTTGGATTTTAGTGTCGTGTATAATAGTCGTGTTAGGAAGCTTTGTATCTGTTAAGAGTCATTCAGGCAAGCAGCCAAGAGAATTAGTAGCAAGCAGCCAATCTTGTATTAGTCGGAGAAAGGGGGGCCAGAACAGACAACTATAGTTAACAATAATAGAACTTACCATATTTTCTGGTGGCAGTTTCTTTCTCTTCTTCTCTGTTTCTTCCATGACGACAACAGCATTTTCTTCATCCTGCTCTTGTTGTGGATCCAGAACCTTTTGAGAGAATTTTACTTTTATCAAATTCCGATGGGTTATCTCAGAAAAGAAACAAAGCAGCCTCTTTTCACAGCAGGCCTGCTACAACAAGGGGTCTCCAACCTTTGCAACTTTAAGTCTGAAGGACTTCAGCTCCCAGACTTCTCCAGCCAGCTTTGCTAGCGGTAAATACATTTCTACTTAGATATACAAAAATGGATCAAATCATTCGGTGAGCTGCATGGGGAGTTGAACCTAGGTCTTATCTGATTACAGATTAACAAGAGTTGGAAGGGACCTTGTAGGTCTTCTAGTCCAACCCCCCGCCCAAGCAGGAGACCCTACACCATTTCTAATAAAGAATAGTCCATTCTCTTCCTCAGAGCTTCCAGTGATGAAGTTTCAACAACTTTCAAATGCAAGCTGTTCCACTGATTGATTGTTCTCGCTGTCAGAAAATTTCTCCTTGTTTCTAGGTTGAATCTCTCCTTGATCAGTTTCCATCCATTATTCTTGTCTGGCCTTTGGGTGCCTTGGAAAACAGCTTGACCCTTTCCTCTCTTTGGCAGCCCCTCAAATATTGGAACGTTGCTATCATGTCTCCCCTGGTCCTTCTCTTCACTAGACCAGCCCAGTTCCCGCAACTGTTCTTCAGATGTTTTAGTCTCCAGTCCCCTAATCATCCTGGTTGCTCTTCTCTGCACTCTTTCTAGAGTCTCCACATCTTTTTTTTTATAGTGTGGTGACCAAAACTGGATGCAGTATTCTAGGTGTGGTCTTACTAACGCTTTAGAAAGTGGCATGAGTACCTCCCTTGATCTTGATTGTATCCCTCTGTTAATGCAACTAATCCACAGAGAGCATCAACCAACTCTCAAAAGACTCACGTCCAGGATGAGCTGCAGAGCACTCTTCGTCATGTGTTGGCAGACGAGCCCAAACACATTTTTACAGACCCGTCGAATCAGCCCACTGGATTGAGCTAGGAGAGAAAGCAGAACTTCCATAATCACTTCGACCCAGGCTGGCTCTTCTTCATCATCTGAGCAAAACAGAGCAAAGAAAACCATATCATCAGTATTGATGTCTATAAGATTGGTCTTTCCGAATCTTATGTGTCAGAGTTTTTTGATTGCAGCAGCACATCCAGGAAGCACACACAAGTAAATGAACTTCAGCAGGAGTCAATGATATATATAAGAAGCATCTTTATATACAATACCAAACAGCAGATTTCAGCATACAATATCAGGGACACAGAAGCAATATACATAGAAGCAAGTTGTTACAGAGAGGTACAGAGGCCTACATTATACAGAAGCTGAGGTAAAGTTACAGAGCCAAACCAACTTTTATATACAGTTCAGCAAGTCTAAACCATGCCCAGACTCCAAATGTCTCTTAAGACCCCATATAAACAAATACTATGTTTTAGTATTTCCAAATAGTCCGCATTGGGTGACCTGTTACCATGTCTATTCCAACAGTCCCCATTGGCTGGCCTGTTACCATGTCTATTCCAACAGTCCCCATTGGCTGACCTATTGTCATGTCTATTCTAGTGTATGAACATACTCTGACATTATGTCCTCCAGATAATTTGGGAAAAGCTCTTGAGGATCTCCAAATCAGCAACTATCACATCAACCCAATGCAACTGAATGGTATGAAGTCAAGAAGACGATGATAACCAACCTGGGATGGAAACTCACCAGTTGTAGCTGTCTTTTTCTTCTTGGGCTTCTCACCAAAGGCTCTCTTGATACAATTCTGGAGATCGTTCAGAAGGTTCACACACTCTGCTGGAGACTGTGGTGTGGATTGCAGGACCCAAGAGGAAAGAAGAAAGCCAACTTATCAGTATTACTACAACTGCTTTTTTAAATCTTGTTTTATTTCCCAAAAAAGTAACTCTCTCTGTATATAAAATAAGTTAAGACTGGAATACATGCAGGTAGTCCTCGGCTAACAACAGTTTGTTTAGTAACCGTTTGAAGTTACAACGGTACTGAAAAAAGTGGCTTAAGACCAGTTTTCACACTTACAACTAAGTTGTAACTTCAAACAGTCACTAAGCAAGAGATTGTAAGTCAAGGACTACCTGTAAAAAAGATGCACTTCAAAGTTGGCCAGAAATGAATGAGAGCTTATCAGCTCAACCTCTTTGTCAACCCCTGAGGTTATAGAATTGTCACAGAAACCAGGGAGAAAATGAATCCTACAATTCCTAATCAACAAATGATTCTCCACCCCATGCGTATTATAACTAAGAGTCAGGAATTTGCATGAATGCAGAGCTAGGTCCAAAAAACCTTCTGGCAATCTTGACTTACCTTAAAGAGGTGAATACCAACCAACAGCAGCAGGTGTTGGAAGGCAGAGGTCTTCATGCTGTGGCTTTTTTTATCTCTTTGTTTCAGGGCTTCCACAGTCTGCAACATCCTGTGACAAGGAGACATCGTGTTTGAGACCCAACAGTTATGCAAATCAATTTCAAGTCTGCAGGACAGGCTGTCACAGAATCACTGAACTTTTGCAATAAGGTAATATGCAAAGTTAAGGAATTAAATGGAATCAGCATGAAAGCCCAGCCCTTTCTTCTCTTTTCATTAGGATGATGGCAAGGGATTGCCTCTTTGCCCTAAATGTCTCAGCTGGGTTGTGGAACATGGCAATGGCAAATGAGAATACTGATGGCAATGAAAGGATTAGCAATAGCATTTACCGCATATACCGCTTCACAGTGCTTTACAGCCCTCTCTAAGCTGTTTACAGAGTCAGCCTATTGCCCCCAACAATCTGGGTCCTCATTTTACCCACCTGGGAAGGATGGAAGGCTGAGTCAATCTTGAGCCTGGTGAGATTTGAACTGCCAAATTGCAGTCAGCTAGCAGTCAGCAAAAGTAGCCTGCAGTACTGCACCACCAAGGCTCAAGGGTTAACCTTCTGTCCCACCCACCAACACCATTCTGGGTAATCAAGAATGGCTGGGAGCTTAGAAGAGTAAAAGAGAACAATATGAAAGTCTCCGTGTCATAGAGTGTCATAGAGAAGTTGGAGCAGGCTCATCTTCCTACTAAATGGCCTATTTTTACATGCAGGGACTTCATTTATCCCTACAGCAGCGAATGCTGGCTGGGTAATCCTGGGAGTTGAAGTCCAGACATCTTCAAGTTGCCAAGGTTGAGAAACACTGCCCTACAGGAAGTCTTTGCTAACAATGGCTCATTATGATATTAGTTCCAGCACTTTCAATTACCAATACAGTAATCCCTCGTTTTTCGCGGCTAATCGGCACCGGACCTTTCCGCGGAAACTGAAAAACCGCGAAGTAGGATTCTGTATATCTATACCGGAAACTTGAGCTGGTGGACATCGTTTAAAGCAAGCACTAGGGGGCGCTTGCCTCCTACCGATGCATTTTTTTGCTATTGAAAAACCCGCGAAGCACTGAAGCCGCGGAAAAGGAAGCCACGGAAAACGAGGCATTACTGTAAATGAATCTCGCAAAATTGTTAAGCATGATGTCACACAATCACCATTTTTGACCTCCCGCTGGCTTTCCCAGTGTTGGAAGCTAGCAGCAGAAGTCACAAACAGGATCAGGGTACTGTGGGATGCTGCAACCATCATAATCGCAAACTGGTTGCCCACTGCCAAAATCAATCACATGACCGCAGGTATGCTGTAATGGCTAGAACTTTGAGGACTGGTCATTATGTATCAGCTCAGTGTCAGTGTAACTGAACAGTTACTGAACAAGGACTATTCAAGAGACCGCCTGTATAAGAAAGAGTGTTCGACTGTGATTCTCACATTCTTTTAAGCATACTAAAGTGGTCTCATCCAACCCCAAGTGATACCATCCAACTAATTCAATGATCCAGTTGTTCCTTGCAATGGATAAGATCATTCCTATTGCTATTGACTTGTCATCAAGACCTTATATTCACGTACCTATGATATTAAAGGCTCTTTCGATGCCTGCCAGTCCTCCTACCCTACTATCTGACTTATTGCCCCCTTTGAGAGAAAAAATTACTAGATCTTAAATTTCTTTAAAAAGAGACATAAAAAGAGATGTTAAAAAAAACCACATAAAGCACCAGCCTCCAGTATTATCTTTATACGTCTAGGTCAATGTTGGTGAACCTTTTCAGCATCAAGTGCCAAAACAGGAGTGCACGCATACGTGCCGGAAACTGGAAGAGCAGCTGCCCGGTGTGCATGCACATGCGGGGAAAATGATATTCCGGATGATATACAGTAATCCCTCGTTTTCCGCGGCTTCATTTTCCGCGGCTTCAGTGCTTCGCGGGTTTTTCAATAATACAGAATAGGAAAAAAATGCATTGGTAGGAGGCAAGCGCCCCCTATTGCTTGCTTTAAACGATGTCCACCAACTCAAGTTTCCGGTATAGTGTATTGCGAATCCTACTTCGCGGTTTTTCAGTTTCCGCGGAAGGGTCCGGTCCCGATTAACCGCGAAAAACGAGGGATTACTGTACCAGCCAGCTGGTCTTCCGGTTTCTGGCATGCACGTGCAAAGACCAGCTGGCTAGCGTGCATGCGCACGCCAAAAACATGATCTTCCGGTTTCTGGTGCACGTATGCTCACTGGCCACCTAGTCTTACAATAATACAATAGCAGAGTTGGAAGGGACTTTGTAGATCTTCTAGTCCAACCCCCTGCATGGGCAGGAACCTTATACCATTTCAGACAAATGGCTATCTAACATCTTCTT
Source organism: Rhabdophis nuchalis (assembly GCA_039707465.1). Lineage (NCBI taxonomy): Eukaryota > Metazoa > Chordata > Lepidosauria > Squamata > Natricidae > Rhabdophis > Rhabdophis nuchalis. The sequence goes on from CM077643.1 coordinate 389,315,473, forward strand.
AAAGACTTCCAGGGTTGGGGCATTCACAACTTCTGGAGGCAAGCTGTTCCAGAGGTTAATTGTTCTAACTGTCAGGAAATTTCTCCTCAGTTCTAAGTTGCTTCTCTCCTTGATTAGTTTCCACCCATTGCTTCTTGTCCTGCCCCCAGGTGCCTTGGAGAATAGTTTGACTTCCTCTTCTTTGTGGCACCCTCTGAGATATCGGAACACTGCTATCATGTCTCCCCTGGTCCTTCTCTTCATCAAACTAGACATACCCAGTTCCTGCAACCGTTCTTCATGTTTTAGCCTCCAGTCCCCTAATCATCTTGGTTGCTCTTCTCTGCACTCTTTCCAGAGTCTCCACGTCTTTTCTACATTGTGGCGACCAAAACTGTATGCAGTATTCCAAGTGTGGCCTTACCAAGGCACTATACAGTGGCATTAACACTTCACGTGATATAGATTCTATCCCTCTGTTTATGCAGCCTAGAACTGTGTCCTCACGTGCACATGCGAGCACCGGGAACCAGAAGGTCATTTTCCTGGCGGATCACGGTGAAGACCAGCTGGCTGGCATGATGGAACCTGGAAGAGCAATGAGCGACATCTTGCGTGCCCGGAGAGATAACTCTGCATGCCACTTGCATGTGATAGGATGTGATAGAGCATCATGGCTCTAGGTCCTATACATGTCCTATAATTTTTATTAGAAAGAAAGGGTTATGGAAGGCTGGAGTTCAGGATTTCACCTGAAGTTCTACCACCTGCCAAGAATAGCAAGAAAAATACATGGCTGTATCAGGAAAGGTAGTTTTTTATTGAAGCATAGAAAAGATATACTGGGATGCGGTGGCTCAGTGGCTAAAATGCTGAGCTTTTCGATCAGAAAAGTTGGCAGTTCAGTAGTTCGAAACCCTAGCGCCGCCTAATGGAGTGAGCTCCTGTTCCTTGTCCCAGCTTCTGCCAACCAAGCAGTTTGAAAGCACATAAAAATGCAAGTAGAAAAATAAGAACCACCTTGGTGGGAAGGTAAGAGCGCTCCGTGCACCTTTGGCGTTTAGTCATGCAGACCCCATGACCACAGAGACATCTTCGGATGGCACTGGCCCTTGGGCTTTGAAACAGATATGAGCACCGCCCCCTAGAGTTGGGAACTGCTAGCGCATATGTGTGAGGGGAACCTTTACCTTTAATGTCACCAAGGCAGCCATTTTGTTTGAGTCAGCCCACAACATCCTTGCAACATCCCAAATAAATGGGGGAAACCTGTCGTGCAAGAAAACTTACTTGTCCCAAGCCTCTCGTTCTTCATCATTAAATGGAACCACCATCTTCATCTGTTCCTGGTGAGAGAGGAGGAGGTTGACGTATTGCACCACACAGTGGATCCAGGGTTCCCCACTGGCTGTCAAACCATGGAGGTGTTTTTTCCTCATTTCTTCTGCTTCGGCTGAGTCTCCCAGGACAGGCATTGTGTTCAAATGCTGAAGCAAACTGCAGAGAAAAAAGGAAATTCAGAAATCGCTCTGCCATACAACAGACCCAAGACTTGATTTCAACCTGCTGTTAAGCGCTTCAAAACATTCAAATCCTGCCATGCGGTTTTTTTCTTCTCCTGATTTAAACATTCCTGGTTCAGGAATAATAGAGATTTAGATTTAGATTTATTTAATTTTTTATACCGCCCTAGTCCTGAAGGACTCAGGGCGGTGTACAGGCAAAATAAAACAGATATATAAAAGTTAAAAACAATTTAAAAACATATTAAATAATGTGGCCCACGATAAGATTAAAAACCAACACACCCAATTAAAATTAATAAATAATAAAATTCATATTTACGCCAGCCCGGCTTGTTGAAAAAGAAAAGTTTTAAGAGCACGGCCGAAGGTGCGTAGGTCAGGGATAATTCATAACTCCGGGGGCAATTCATTCCAGAGGACAGGTGCTCCCACGGAGAAGGCTCTCCCCCTGGGTGTCGCCAGTCTTAATTTCATCACCGGAGAGCCAGTTTCTCCAACGGAGAATTCTATCATCTTTCCTACACTCCATTTCTATATTTCCATGGGCCACTACGGTCATTACTGGATGAGCAGCAATTTATTCTTTTAAAACCACATTTTCGTATTTCATATACCCTAAGACTGGCACATATCCTCTTTCAGGGACCTCAATTTTTGCCACAGCGATTCTAAAACCCCATGCTGTGTTATTGAAAAATTAAATTCAAAGCAAACATCTTCATTTTTTTTTCTAACATCCATGTCCCGTTTTGCCTCCTCGAGTTTAAAACATTCTGTGTAATTCCTCTCCATAATAACTTTGTGAAGTAAATCAGCCAGGGAGCGATTGACCCAGTCACTTCATGGCTCAGTGGGGATATTAAACTCCTTTCCAGCCCTAACACAATCCTTTAATACGGGATATTTTTTAATTTAACAATTACTAGTTGATAACCTGCCATTGCCCAGGTATTTAGTTATAGAGGGAAATTGTGTGGACCAAATGTAATTTCTAATGTTGGATTTTCCCCTTTGCCAGAGGGCGCCCCCCTGTGAAGCTGTTACCATGGCCACTCCACTGTGCAGTACAGTAGAAGCTATTTTAAGGCACAACAGGCTGTCTCTGAACAGAACAGGTGTTAGGGGTGTCTTACCCCCATAGTATTTGTTTCCAGCGAGTAAGTCATCTGCATATCAAGTTTGGTTGAAATTGCTCGAGGTATTCCAGAGTTATGCTGGAACACACACACATTTAGATAGATAGATAGATAGATAGATAGATAGATAGATAGATAGATAGATAGATAGATAGATAGATAGATAGATAGATAGATAGATAGATAGATAGATAGATAGATAGATAGATAGATAGATAGATAGATAGATAGATAGATAGATAGATAGATAGATAGATAGATTAGATAAGATAGATTAGATAAGATAGATTAGATAAGATAGATTAGATAAGATAGATAAGATAGATAAGATAGATTAGATAAGATAGATTAGATAAGATAGATAAGATAGATAGATAAGATAGATAAGATAGATAAATTAGGTTTCTTATTACTCTTAGTAATTTATAAGTAACTCATAGTGGTGAACACTCCTTTCTCCTATCTTCCCCACAACAATCATATGAGATGGGTTGGGCTCAGAGATAGTGGCTGGCCTGAAGTTGTCCAACTGGTTTTCATGCCTAAGGCAGGATTAGAACTCAGATCTCCTAGTTTCTAGGCCAGCATCTTAACCACTACACCAAACTGACTCTCTTATTATTACTATTCTATACTAGTCATCCCAATGAGCCAAGCAAGTTAGAAGCTACATTTGATACCTGAAAAATGACTCTGCAGCTACTGTCCGAGACTGTTCATTCAGAGGAACTGAAGGAGAACTTTTTGTTTCTGTTATCTTCGGGAATCGTTTCTTGGTCTCAAAAAAAGCATGAAAGAAGCAGAATCTGAAAGAGTGAGAGTCTTCTCAATACATGGATAGAAGCTAAGTCTTAATCACATTAAACAGAAACAATTCCTACCATGTGATCTGCCATGCATTGTTTAACCATGGTTGGTTGTGAATAAATAAACAAGCTGTATTTACTCAGCCCTCAGCCACATGTCTTGGTTTGTAAACCACACAAGTTAAATCTAAACCAAACAGACATCCTTAGAGCGTAATCCAATCCAGAAACCTTGTCGGAATATCTAGAAACTTGATAGGGACACAAAAATACTGGGTTTTGTTTGGAAAACAACCCTGTTTCCCTGAAAATAAGACCTCCCCAGATAATAAGCCCAATCAGGCTTTTGAGTGCATGCGCTAAAACCGGGATGGCGAACTACAGGTGGCACACGGAGCCATTTGTCAGGGCACGTGAGGCGTTGCCCTGTCAGCTGGCCAGCGCACATGCATGTGCTGGCCAGCTGAGTTCAGCCATTTTTAAAGTCATTTTTCACTCCCCAGGCTTTATAGAGCCTAGGGAGGGTGAAAACAGCCCCCCCCCCACCCCCCGGAGGCTTCAGGAGCTTCCCTGAAGCCTCCGGAGGACTAAAAAGGACGCTACTAACAAACCGGAAGTGACTATAAAGCCTCTGGATCCTGGAGGGCGAAAAAAGCATGCAAAAAATGGATCGTGCCTGTAGTGCGTGCATGCACACTGGGGGGGTTGCGTATTGAATTATGGGTGTAGCACACCCACGCATGACCCCCACTGTGCTCCCCCCACTTATGGCACGCAAGCCAAAAAAGGTTCACCATCGCTGCACTAAAATAAGCCCTCCCCCGAAAATAAGTCTTCCTCAAAAATATTTAAACACATACGCAGCTGGTCCCTGCCATTTCCTCCGGTGGCTTGCTGTGCCAAGCAACACAAGGTGAGGAGGCGAGGCGGGGGGAGGGAGGCGGAACATGCCCCAGGCATTCCACACGCCCTTACCAACGGCCACTCCCACAAATCTAGCTCTACAAAATAGTGGCAGGCCCAGAGACGCACCTCACTGCCACAGCAGCCATGAGGTGACCATGCTCGCCGCCTCCTACACCTCAAAAATAATAAGACCTACCCGAAAATAAGGACAAGCGCTTATTTCGGGGGGTCGAAAGAAAATAAGACCCTGTCTTATTTTCGAGGAAACATGGTAGTTTCATATCCTCATTTGTTATAACTTAAAAAACGGGACTGAAATATCCATCCTGCACATAAGACAGTTTGTAACAAAGCAATGGCCATAGCTCCATAATAAGCACCTGTGATGCTCCCAAAAGGTGTCCAGCATTCCCTAAAATTAAATGATGTAAGATAAAAATGATCAAACACTCAGAAGATCGTTAAACCTTGTCAGTTTTCAGCATTTGTACAATAACTTTTTCAAGGCCCCAGAGATGAAATCATTTAAACCTTACTGTGTTCGATTTACAAACTTGAAAAATGTTGGCCATTTTTAAAAAACTCATATTACTGCCCACTTTAGGTGCCTAAAAGCTAAAAAGGCTGCCAAGTAGAAAAATTAAATTTTCTTTAAAACTGTTTCTCTTTTTCTTCAAAAGCAGTGTTCTAACTGGGCCTATTGTGTGAGATGTTGTGTCTAAGGTAATGATGGCAAACCTTTTCGGCACCGAGTTCCCAAACTGGAACAGCTGGCCTGCTGGCCAGCACGCTCCAGAGCATCGGAAACAATGAAGACCAGCTTGCCAGCATGTGGGTGCCTGTTTTCAGGCCGTTTCCCAGACCTGAAAATGGCCTGAAAAGGGCCTGAAAACGGCCTGAAAAAGGCCCCCAAACAGTCTGAGAATGGCCTGTTTTTTGGCCATTTTCCAGGGCAGTTTTGGGGGGCAGTTTTACCCCAAAAAGCAGCCAGAAAAAGGCCAAAAACACAGCCCAAAAATGCCTGAAAACGGCCTGTTTTTCAAGCTGATTTCAGGCACTCCGGCACCCATGAAGATCAGCTGCATGCCAGAAATCAGAAGAGCCGGTGGCGATGGTGTGCGTGCCCTCAGAGAGCTCTGCATGCCACATCTGGCACGCCTGCCATAGGTTTGCCATCACAGGTCTAAGGAGTTACCATTTTGACTTTTTGACTTCCCCTCCTCTAAATGCCCCTAGCCACTCGTGTCATTTCCTTTACCTGCAAATGTCCATGACAAGTTCATCCTCCTTGTTGACCTGTGGGTGCTCAGCAATTCCGATGAGGCGGCCGATGATCCATTTCCTTAGCCGTGTGATGCTGTGGTCAGTTATGCTGAATGACCGAAAGAGAGCACCACAATGCCATTAGCAGCTCTTTCATGTTATTATGTGTTTCTTTAAAAATCTTCATCTATTGCAGTGTTTCTCAACCTTGGAGACTTTTAAATCCTGTGGACTTCAACTCCTAGAATCCCCCAGCCAGCACAGCTGGCTGGGGAATTCTGGGTGTTGAAGTCCACAGGACTTAAAGTCGCCAAGGTGGAGAAGCATTGATCTATTGCCTGCCCTCCAGCACCCCGCTAGGCAATTTTAACACATTAAAATAATTTGATACCATACAAAGGACAATAAAGCCTGCAGGACAGCAATAAAGCTAACTATTATCTCCTTTAGTTATACGAAAGAGTGACTATTAATAATGGGCAAGTATGATGGGACTTGGTTTTAATGAACCATTTGGGGAAAGGGGCATCTGCTACTCTCAGATGTACATCACAGTGTTTTACAATATTTTCATCAATTTGCCTAATTTGCGTAATAGTACCATAACACAACTGATGCAAGTATCCCAACTGCAAAATTAAAGTTACATTAATGCACATTTAACTGCTCACTTAGGTTATTTTCAATGCAACTGATTTGTCCATTAGTTTGTAGGATACTTGGAGAGAAATATAGCTCATTATATCCAGTCTACTAACTGGAAGTCTGTAAATTGAGCTTTTAATTATAAATACAATAGCAGAGTTGGAAGGGACCTTGGAGGTCTTCTAGTCCAACTCCCTGCCTAGGCAGGAAGCCCTATACCGTTTCAGACAAATGGCTATCCAACATCTTCTTAAAGATTTGCAGTGTTTGGGTATTCACAACTTCTGGAGGCAAGCTGTTCCACTGATTAATTGTTCTAACTGTCAGGATATTTCTCCTCAGTTCTAAGTTGCTTCTCTCCTTGATTAGTTTCCACCCATTGCTTCTTGTTCTGCCCTCAGGTGCCTTGGATAATAGTTTGATTCCCTCTTCTTTGTGGCAACCCCTGAGATATTGGAAGACTGCTATCATGTCTCCCCTAGTCCTTCTTTTTACTAAACTAGACATACCCAGTTCCTGCAACCGCTCTTCATATGTTTTAGTCTCTAGTCCCTTAATCCTCTGTTGCTCTTCTCTGGACTCTCTCTAGAGTCTCCACATCTTTTTTACATCGTGGCGACCAACACTGAATGCAGCATTCCAAGTGTGGCCTTACCAAGGCATTATAAAGTGGTATTTTATTACCTTATCACGGAATATCAAATGCTAAGAGGGATAAAATTCAGGCAGTTGTATTGAAACTGGGGCACAATGTGATAGATGAAGCTACAGCCTTCAGCCAAGCCTTCCAAATGCTCCCTATCCTGCAATGAATATTCTCCAACCATCCCAAAGGGAAAGAGGGGCTCACCTGCTCGTCCCCTTCTCGTTCTGTCTCTTGGTAGCAAAATCCACACAGCAGTCCAGGTCTGGATTGAGAAACATGTTCTTCAGCCAGTCAATGTACTTGAGCAGGGCAGTGGGAAGAAGATGCCTCACCACTTTCCAGAACGTGGGCACAACTGGGTAACCTTGGTTGGTGAGAGTGGAGAAGGCAATCATCACTGCCAGCTGATTCTCAGGGCTGCTGCATCCCTCTAGGAACGAGTCAACGTAGGCGTCCATCTCTGGGGCAAATTTAAACCTGTCAGGCAGCTGAAATACACAGATGGGCGAGGACCACAAAGAGGGCTATTAGCTTAATGACCAAAGATTGTTGCATCTTCCGATATGAACATTCATTCATTTGCTTTCATGCATTTATAAGGCTGCCCAACTCAAACAGGGTTACACACTGGGCAATGTGTAACAAAAACAAACCGTGACAAAATAATCCCACATCATTGTAACACACACTCACACACACACACACGTGCATGCATACCACATAAGCACACAGACACACAAGAACAAACAGGATAATTGAACAATTAAAAGGGGACTCCACTCAAGTGGACCTGAATGCTAAGGGAAAAGTTATCCTAACAGCTTTTCTAAAAGGAAGATGGGAGGGTTAACCACCAGAGAACCATTGTCAAAACAAGTAGATATATGCCCTCTATATCAGGGGTGTCAAACTCAGTTTCATTGAGGGCCGCATCAGGGTTGTGTTTCACCTCAGGGGGCCAGGGTGGGTGTGGCCAGCTCAATGTCATTCCTGTCGGGGGTGCCTGTGGGGGCCCACGTGCTCTGCCAGCGAAAACAGGCTCCTGAGCTCCGTTTTCGGCTGCCACTGCCTCCTGCAACCCTCTGCTAGTGAAAATGGAGCTTGGGAGCCTGTTTTCACTGGTAGAAGTACGGCGGGCCAGTCCTTCGCTGTTTCCAGGGCAGCCCCGCAGTTCGGATCTAAGTACCCCGTGGACCGGATCTGGCCCCTGGGCCTTGAGTTTGACACCTCTGCTCTATATCATCTGGCCCCTAAATATTTTAGACCAGGGGTCACAGCAGCATCACATGATGTATCGCAACTTTTTCCTCTTTGCTAAACTGGGACATGGCCAGCCTGTGACGCATCCGGCCCATGGGCCGTGAATTTGACAGCCCTGTTTTAGACTATATTTCTTATAATTTCTGATCATGCTATCTGACAATTATGCAAATCAGATTCCAACAAAGTTGGCTGGTAAAATAACTCTGAGCTAACATGGCCTTAAAAAGGGTAGTTCCCTTAGGCGAGAGGCATAGCTCTTGGCAAGGCGCTATGTTCAATCCTCAGGTAGGCCAAAGGGGACCACATTTAATGAAAGCTACAAGAGCAACTGTCCGCAGACAACAGCCAGTCAGACCTACCTACTGGCTCAATATAAAGGAAGCTTCTTAACATCCAAACTGATGCCCATTGAACAAAAGGCCAGTTTTCACAAAATGAAATAACAGTTCCCACATCAATCTCTCCACTACTTAGAATGGTTTTCTAAATAGCAATGGGAACAGGTTGTTTTTCAGTTAAGGAGTTCAGTTAGCTCCTTCATGAAAATATACTTTCCATTTGCTAAAGACCAGCCAATTATAGTTCCAAGCCAGGATTTTTTGCAGCCAGGGACTGGAAGTAGTTGCAACTCAGGAGCAGATTTATATCTAGTTATTTTACAAAGACCACAGTGACATGATTATGGAACGTTTGACCCTTTTCAGAAGGATTTTGTGGCAGGTAAAAGTGGAAACAAGTCTGTCTCACTCAAAAACTAAATTCACCCCTTACTTTTTTAGGTCTTTCTATTGAAATTCAGAAATTTTGCCATTGATCGCAGATGTTGGGGGGGGGGGGGGGGGACAAGAGGGACTGGTCAGTTGTCCATCAAAATCTGAGGACTGAACCTGTGATATTCTACCTACCTAAATTAGAATAGAATTAGAATAGAACAGAGCTGGAAGGGACCTTGGAGGTCTTCTAGTCCAGCCCCTTGCTCCAGCAAGAAAACCTATACCATTTCAGACAAGTGACTTTCTAGTCTCTTCTTAAAAACCTCCAGCTCACGATTTCCAAAGGATTTCCGAAGGCAAGCTATTCCATTGGTTAATTGTCCTCACTGGAAGTTCCTCCTTAATTCCAGGTAGCTTCTCTCTTTGACTAGTTTCCAACCATTGTTTCTTTTCCTGCCCTACGGTGCTTTGTAGAATAATTTGACCCCCTCTTCTTTGTGGCAGCCCCTCAAATGGAAATGCTGCTATCATATCATCCTTAATTCTTCTTTAGACTAGCCCAGGGGTCGGCAATCTTAAACATTTAAAGGGCCACCAAGGTCCTAACCAGAAGCCCCCCCGTTCAATTCTGGAGCCAACCAATAGTCCGGTTCCCCCACCATAGAATCTCCTCCTAGTGCAGCATCCTTTTTCCCCTGCCGACCGAAAGTCCAGTTCCCTTACCATAGAATCTCCTCCTAGTGCAGCATCCTTTTCCCCCTGCCGACCGAAAGTCCAGTTCCCTCACCATAGAATCTCCTCCCAGCGCGGCATCCTTTTTTCTCTGCAGACCGGTGACAGGGAGCCACAGCAGAGGGATGAAAGAGCCATGTGTGGCTCCAGAGCTGTGGGTTGCCGACCCCTGGACTAGCCAAACCCAAAACCTGCAGCTGTTCTTCATATGGTTGAGTGTCCATTCAAATCTCACTGAGCTCTCACAACAGCGACTTTACCTTACTCGTGACAACGTGGAATCCATACTGACGCATGGCTTCACCTTGAAGAACCATCTTTAGCTGGCTGAGAGAAAGAAGTGGGAGGACACTGCCCAGCAATCGGAAACACATGTAGCTGAAGGAAGAACAGACATTTGGGTCAAAAGGAAATCAAATCTCAGCAACAGAAATGTGGGACAAGTAAATAAGGCATTCTGCACTGGTTCTGGATCAAAAGTCAGACTGAACATGCTCGAGAAAACCACTGAAGCTGCACAAGAAAATGTATGTACATTTTAAAAAGTATTCAGCAAATTCAAGAAGGTTTATTCTCAACTAAATATCTAAGGATGATAATTTCAAAACTATAAAGTTAGATTCTGTTCCTGCCCTCTGAAACATTTTCTTGATGTTTCACATAGCACCCAATATTGTTATACACTCATCAATCCAGGTCTCATTTTTATTTTTTTTATTTTTTAAGCAGGCCCTATAGCAGGATGGTTTATCATCCCATTCTCTATTACATATTTGATATAATTTGTAATTGTTTCTGATGATCTCTTGACATGAATTATAGTAACATTATTAGTTACTTTGTTTTGCTTAATTTATCTATCTATATCTATATCTAATCTATATCTAATCTATATCTAATCTATATCTAATCTATATAATACTAATAATAATAATAATCTTTATTGTCATTGTAATAATATTGTAATAAAATTACAATGAAATTGGTTATATTGGCTATATCTATATCTATATCTATCCACGGGGGTGGGGGTGTCTGTGTGTGTGTGTTCCAGCATAACTCTGGAACGCCTCGAGCAATTTCAACCAAACTTGGTACAGATGACTTACCCTCTGGAGAAAAATACTGTGACACCCCTAAAACCCCTCAGGGGAGAATGTTCTGTTAAAATACAACAGAACAGCCTGTTGTGCCTTAAAATGGCTTCTACTGTACTGCCGTAAAATGGCTACTACTGTGCAACACAGTGGAGTTGCCATGGTAACAGCTTCACAGTACTCCACAAGTGGGCTCCCTCTGGTAAGGGGACATTAACAATATTAGAAATTACATTTGGTCTGGGACATTTGCCCCCTATATATAAATACCCGGGCAACGCCGGGTTATCAGCTAGTATTTTATCAAACCCTTGAGTTACTATTGCAATTGAATCAATATCCATAAATATTACATAAATAACTGTTACTGTTAAAATAAGAGTATGAGCATGTGAATGAAGGCATGGAACTGTTAATACATTAATTTTAATATGTCTGATGCTGTAACATATGTACAGGTAATCAACCTATGACTGATCACGTAGCAACTCTTCAACATTATGACCTTTCTGAAAAAGGGAACTAATGGCCAGGATCTGAAGTTCTAATGGTCATGTCTCCCTGACCCACAGTCACATGGCCACACATCAGGTCCTTACCAACATGATTGCATTTGCAATTGTTTGCATCACCCCATAGTCATGTGACCAGGTTTTCTCATGTTTTGCCAAAATCTGGCACTTTTGATTCTTGACAAAACTACGCCATAATGAACAAGTTCGCTTAATGACTAAAACATATTTAAAACTGCTGTCCAATTAGACCCAGCCATGTTACAACCATTATGACTTACAACAGGAATAGGCAGGCTCCAATAGGTCTTAACTCAAGGACCCCCTGGAATAAGTAGGTACCGAATCGAAAAAAATTCTAAGTCTAATTTTGTATTTTATCTATATCTGTTTTTCACAGTTATGACCATTTCAGCATCTTCATGGTCACATGTTCAAAACTCAGACACTTAACAATGGCTCATATTTATGACAGTTGCAATGTCTTGGTGTCATCTGATCATCTTTTGTAATCTTCTGACAAGCAAAATCAATGGAGAAGCCAGATTCACTTAACAATTACGTTACTAATTTAACAGCAGTGATTTACTTAACAACTGCGGCAAGAAAGGTCGTAAAATGGGGCAAAACAACTTTCTCACTTAGGAACAGAAATTTGGAGCTCAGTTGTGGATGTAAGTTGAGGACTTAACCGTATTACATGTCAGAGAATGAATATTCATAGACTGGAATAGACATGGCAACAGGTCAGCCAATGGGGACTGTTTGGATAGACATGCTAACAGGTCAGCCAATGAGGGCTGTTTGGACACTGAAACAGTATTTGCTGGAGACAGCTAGGCGCCTGGGCGTGACTTAGCTTAACTTCTGTACTAAAGCTCTGAGTCTGTGCTGAGCTCAAAACTAATCTGCTGTTCTGAACCGAAACTAAAAGTGTTCTCTCCTCTGCCTGTGTTTGTATTTGCTACCTCGTTGGAAAACTTGCTTTTGGTATTGTATATTTACTTTATGTGTTATATATGAAGAGAAGTTAATGAATCCTGCTGAATTGTCTGATTGTGTGTGCTGCAATAAACTCTGACATTACACCCAGCATTCTCCAGAAGAAATAGCCAAATGGGCAGAGATAATTTCAGGGTTAAAAGATAATTTCAAATTCTTTCAACATACCTGCAGGGTCCGACGTTTTCTTTAAGCAGCCCATTTTCTACAGCTTCTTTCCAGAACAGTTCAAAAGTTCCTTCTCTCAATGCCACTTTCATCAGATCCAGTCCTACAGCTGGAAGAACTTTGTCCTTCCTCTCTGATTTGGCTGCCATTTTCAAAACTTCCACAATTCTAATGAGAAAAGCAACATTATTCGCTTTTGTTGTTGTCACTGTTCCAGAGAGATTTATCTGCAGAAGATGACCCGGCTGAGGGTTCAATCACATCATCATTCATGAGTCTCTTTGTGCCTGCGAGAAATCTAAGTCCAGCCCACCTCGAATGTCTTTCTTATCTCCCACTCATTTCCCTTGACTGTCGGTTGGTCAGATTTTTTTATTTTTATTTTATTTTATTTTATTTACATTTATATCCCGCCCTTCTCCGCAAAGGACCCAGGGCGGCGCACAGGAAATTTAAAAAACATACAAAATACAAAAATAAATACACAATTTAAAATAGAAATTAAACCGTCTTATCCTATGCTAAAAACCCAATTTAAAAATACCCAATTTAAAACTATCTAAAAGTCCCCATGGGAGGTTAGGCTAGGCCGGCTTGTTGGAATAGGTATGTCTTTAGACATTGGCGGAAGAGGCGGAGGTCGGTGATGGTGCGTAATTCGGGGGGTAGGTTGTTCCAAAGGGCTGGGCCCGCCACAGAGAAGGCTCTTCCCCTGGGTGTCGCCCAGACGGCATTGTCCGGCCGACGGCACCCTGAGAAGGCCCTCTCTGTGGGACCGTATCGGTCTAAGGAATGTATGGGGCAAGAGGCGGTCTCGCAAATAACTAGGGCCCGAGCCATGGAGCGCTTTAAAGATGGTCGTCAAGACCTTGAAGCGCACCCGAAAGACCACAGGAAGCCAATGCAGCTCGCGCAGGATCGGTGTTATGTGGGAGCATCTAGTGGCTCCCATAATCACACGCGCGGCTGCATTTTGGACTAACTGTAGCTTTCGGGTGCACCTCAAGGGAAGCCCCATGTAGAGAGCATTACAGTAGTCGAGTCGGGACGTCACGAGAGCTTGAGTGACTGTGCGAAAGGCAGCCCGGTCCAGTAAGGGGCGCAATTGGCGCATCAGGCGTACCTGATGAAACGCCCCCCTGGCCACGGCCGCCACATGGTCCTCCATGGACAGCCGGGAATCCAGGAGGACACCCAAATTGCGCGCCCTCTCCACGGGGGCCAGTGTTTCGCCCCCAATGGCCAGAGTTGGAGTAATCTGGCTGAACCGGGGTGCCGGAAACCACAGCCACTCAGTCTTGGCAAGGTTGAGCTTGAGTTTGTTACCACCCATCCAGGTCCGTACGGCCTCCAAACACCGGGACAGCACTTCGACGGCATTGTTGGGGTGGTCTGGGGTGGATATGTACAACTGAGTATCATCAGCGTACAGATGGTACTCCACCCCAAAGCCACGGATGATCTCACCCAGCGGCTTCATATATGTGTTGAAAAGGAGGAGCGAGAGGACCGACCCCTGAGGAACCCCACATACGAGGAGCCTTGAGGTCGACCTCTGCCCTCCCGTCAACACATATTGCGACCGACCAGAGAGGTAGGACGAGAACCACCGCAGAACGGTGCCTCCCAGCCCCAACCCCCCCAGTCGGCGCAGTAGGATACCATGGTCGATGATATCAAAAGCCGCTGAGAGGTCTAATAGGACTAGGATAGAGGAATAACCTCTATCCCGCGCCCTCCATAGATCATCAACCAACGCGACCAATGCCGTCTCGGTGCTGTGACCGGGTCGGATTCTTGTAAGAGTGCCTAAGCTTGCAATAAATCTTTATCCTCATTTGACCTGCCTGGATCTCCTGATTTCCCTGGTGCCTGACATTAGTCTGAACTACTAACAGCCAAGGGAAATTAGCAGGAATTAAGAACAGAAGGAATTCAAGATGCGCTGGACTTAGATCTCTTGTGAGCATGAAGGGACTCATGACTGATGACGCATTTTATCCCACCCTCAGTTTCAGCCTGGTCATCTCTTACACTGTCTTCATTATTGCTGGGAAGAAGGGGGGGGGGGAAAATCTGACAAAAGAACAAGGAAGAATTTAGAAAGCAGGCATCTGCTGAACAAAACCCTTGATTCGGGTAACTGGTTTACACACAGAGCCAAAACAAAATGTGTGAACACAGTCAAATGTAGGTTACTTAAGCAGTTAAATAATCTATAACTTGCTACAATGTGCAAGCCCAGTCAGAGAATTGCAAAAATTCTTCCCAACACAGGGGTGTTTCTTCCCCTTACTTGGGATAATTTAAACATAAAATATACATTCTACCTCTCCCTTATTGCCCGTTCCCTAGAAACAGAAGTACAGTAAAGGTAGTTTTGCTTTACAACCACAATTGGGACTGGAATTTTGATCACTAAGAGATATGGCCATTAAGCGAATCATATGACCACCCAATATATGCGGATATTTTTACATTTGTTAAGTGAATCACACAATTAAGTGGATCACATGGTTGTTAAGCCAATCTGGTTTCCCCCATTAATTTTGCTTGTCAGAAATCAGCTGGGACAGTTATAACTGCATTCAGTGTTGGTCGCCACGATGTAAAAAAGATGTGGAGACTCTAGAAAGAGTGCAGAGAAGAGCAACAAAGAGGATTGGGGGACTGGAGGATAAAACATATGAAGAACGGTTGCAGGAACTGGGTATGTCTAGTTTAATGAAAAGAAGGACTAGGGGAGACATGATAGCAGTCTTCCAATATCTCAGGGGTTGCCACAAAGAAGAGGGAGTCAAGCTATTCTCCAAAGCACCTGAGGGCAGAACAAGAAGCATTGGGTGGAAACTAATCAAGGAGAGAAGCAACTTAGAACTGAGGAGAAATTTCCTGACAGTTAGAACAATGAATCAGTGGAACAGCTTTTCTCCAGAAGTTGTGAATGCCCCAACACTGGAAGTCTTTAAAAAGATGTTGGCTAGCCATTTGTCTAAAACAGTATAGGTTTCCTGCCTAAGCAGGGTGTTGGACTAGAAGGCTTCCAAGGTCCCTTCCATCTCTGCTATTGTATTGTATTGTATTGTATTGTATTGTATTGTATTGTATTGTATTGTATTGTATTGTATTGTATTGTATTGTATTGTATTGAATCATAAGCATATAGCTATAGTATTTTGCAACTGGTCATAAAAGTGAGAATGGTTGTTAGTTGAGGACTACCTGCACTGCGGTCCATTTCTAGTTAAACAGTTATTTTCCATAAGAAGATAGGAATCTGCCATATACGTGGGGTGAGATAGAGGTTTTCCCTGGATGCTTCATTAGTTTTACTAACCTTGGGATGTTTTGTGCTGTCACAACAGCAGTTGTGCCCAAGAGAGCCTTCAGCTTTCCTGGTCCGAGAACTTTGGGGAATTTTTGGATGCCCACCAACAGGAGGTACAACTGACCAGGAGTGCTGAAAGCTGCAGTAAGCTCATCCTCCAAGATATTGTACAGGACCTCTTCAAATACAGCCTCTGGGATCTGGAAACAACAGATGCCCCAGGGGAAAAATATGAACAACATCAATATAATAATAATAATAATAATAATAATAATAATAATAATAATAACAACAACAACAACAACAACAACAACAACAACAACAACAACAATAAATTACATTTATAAACTGCCCCCTCTCCCCGAACGGACTCGGGGCGGTGTACAGGAGAATTAAAAAACCATCTAAAAACATACAATACACACAAAGTTAAAAGCGAATTAAACTACCCTGTACTAAAATTTAAGAACCTTAAAATTACTACCCATTAAAACCCAATAGACAATTTGAGAAAACAGACTGGGGCAAGAAGCGTGAATTAGGCCAAGCCGGCCTGATGGAACAAATAGGTTTTTACTTTTTGGCGGAAGGCGCGGAGGTCCATGGTCGTTCTAATATCCAGGGGTAGGTCGTTCCAGAGGGTCGGGCTCATCACAGAGAAGGCCCTTCCCCTGGGCGTCGCCCGCTGGCATTGCCTGGTGGACGACACCCGGAGAAGTCCCTCTCTGTGGGAGCAAATCGGCCGGAGGAATATGATACGAACAATACAAATCAGCAGACTTTTATCTATATGCGGTAACATTTCACTTTAAGATCAATGATGTTACACTGTAGAAATCAGCTACTTCACAAGTCAGCAGTCACTGATAAGATAGGGGTAGGTCTTCAGCTCTAATGAAAAGAAGGAGTAGGGGAGATATGATAGCAGTCTTCCAATTGAGGGGCTGCTACAATGAAGGGGGGGGGGTGTCAACCTATTCTCCAGAGCACCAGAAAGCAGGACAAGAAGTAATGGATGGGAAATAATCAATGAGAGAACCAACCTAGAACTAAAGAGAAATTTCCTGACAGTGGGAGCAATTAATCTGTGGAACGTCTTGCCTCCAGAAGTTGTGGGTGCTCCATCACTGGAGGTTTTTAAGAAGAGATAGGACAACCATTTGTCAGAAATGGTATAAGGCACATGTGCCAGAGGTGACATGCAGAGCCCTCCCTGTGGGCACACGTGCCATCGCCAGCTGGTCTTCCGGGTTACAAAGTGCGCATGAATGTCGGCCAGCTGCTCTTTGCAAAGACTGTCCATTGCGCATGACAAAACCCGAGAGAGCAACTGGCCACTGTGCGCATGCGCACTGGCCAGCTACTCTCTTCCGGGTTCTGGCGCGCGCACTCCAGTTTCAGCACTTGGTGCCAAAAAGGTTAGCTGTCACTTGTATAGGGTTTCCTGCTTGAGCAGGGGGTCGGACTGGAAGACCTGCAAGGTCCCTTCCAACTCTGCTATTCTGTTATTCTTGTCTACCAGTATTAGCATCCCAATAGTATCAAGCTGGCCAATACAGTATATGAAACAAAATGTTTAACTAAGATGGGTGATGGCCTGATCCACCGGGGTTTTCAAAGGTCTTACCAATGGCAAGACCAAAGAGGGTTTTTTTTTTGCCAAGGATCATAAAAGGCAGGCAAGACTTCGAAGAGGGAAGACAGCCTTTCAAATACCTTGTTTAAATCGCGTATGGTTTTGTGATCTGAAAGAACAGATTAAAACTGTAATAAGGGAATCATATATTCTTACAATAACGATCAAGAGTCTGAACCTTTTTTTTTTTAGGTCTATTGGTACCTCTTCTCTCATTGATGGCTAATGTCATAGCAGTTACACAATTCTTTTCCCTCATTTCTCAACAAATAGAAGCAGCAATAATGTTTGTGTATTACCGTACTTTTTTGAAGTATAAGATGCGTCTTATTTGGGTGCGTCTTATACACCGAATGTAGTCCTGCCCACCCACCGACCTACACCCTTTGGCCTCTGCCTCCCAGCAATTTCCCTCCTTGTAGCAAACAGCAAGTTTCAGTTTCAACTTCAGTACAGCATGATTAGCACAAGCAGCTGCTTGCCCCGTTTTTGGCCTCCCCACACTCCATTTTGCACCCATTCCAATCCCCACCACCCAGAACGGGCAGAAAATTGGGCATGCAGAGGGCAAAAATGGGGCACGTGGAAGCAGCAATAGGGTATGGCAATCCCTGCAGCCTGAAATAGCTGATCGTCAGAAGGCCAATCCAACCGGTAATCAGCTGCTTGTGCTAATCAGGCTGTGCTGAAATTGAAACTCACTGTTTGCTGTAAGGAGGCAAATTGCTGGGAGGCAGATTTTTTTCCCATTGTGCTAATGTATATTCTAAATTGAAACTGAAACAGGCTGTTTGCTGCAAGGAGGCAAATTGTTGGGATGCAGAGGCAGATTTTTTGTTCTTGTTTTCCTAAAAGTTAGATTTGTCTTATACTTCGGAGCATCTTATACTGAAAAATATAGTAATAATCTGTCATTCTTCACCTTCTTACCTTAAAGCAGATGCTTTACAAAAGCTAATACTTTTAACAAGTTCTACTTTTTTGCAATTATGCTCAGTCTTCCTTACCTCAGAAACAATGTCAACTAATGTCTTCCTTGGGAGGTCCTTTAGATGGGCATAGTGCTCAGAAAGGCTCTGTAGAAGCTGGACGCACTCAAGGAGAGCCTTGGAGTCCTAAGGGAGATGAAAAAACAGGCTTTTTTAGTGTATCTTATTGAACCCAGCCAACCCCAATTTGTTTAGCAAATCATGATAACACCAGGCATGTCACTGGCAAAAATCACAAAATTGCATCTCACTTGCTTGGCCATGTTATGCGGGGGAATTCAGTGGAGAAAGCAATTATGTTCGGAAGAGTTAGCGGTAAAAGGAAACCAGGCATCAAAGAACACAGTGTCAGGGTTCCAAATAATATACCCGCAGCAAACAAAACTCTAAGGAGGGTAGATTCCTCAAAGAAGAAATTTATTGGATATGTCATTGGCACAGGCTTGTGAAAACCGACTCTGATTTTCACCTAATTAAAAGTAAAAGTTTTCTACTTTCTCAAAACAATCAGTCATGGTCCAATCAGGATACTGTCCAGTTTTCTAGGTGACTCTAGTCCCCTCCTTCTGAGCACCTGCAGGAATGTCCTAACAAGGAGAAGGGCGGGGTATAAATTTAATAAAATAAAATAAATAAATAATGTCCTTGGTTCTCAAGAGAAAGGATTTTGTTTTGACTACAACACCCCAACTATCTCCATTTCCCACTCCCTATCCATCGCCTTCAGCATGTCAGTGCTGAAATCTCAACATGGCCTCAGTCAGACCAGCTTCAGGGTTGACACACGGTGACTGGACACCATCAAATCTGATACCAGCCAGAGCATAGAAAAACCTTAAAGAAGCAGTGCAAGAACAGAAGATGTGGAGAGACCTGAAATAATTCTGTAATATTACCTTTGACAGGCGCCTGGATTGGAAGAGAGCTAGCACTCCAAAAAAGTTTCCAAACAGAGCGTTCCTGAAAAGTTTCTGAAATGACAGAAAGCCAGCACAGCAGAAATGTTGGTTACAAACATAGTCAGAAGTGCGATGAATTGGGGGAATGGTCTGACATTTTAACCCAGGTTAAGTCACAAATGCTTGGGAGCATCTGACCTTAAGAAAATGTCTATTTTAAAATGCTGAAATGCTTTAGCGGGTGTTTCTCCAAGACTCTCAACTTACTTCTGATTTCAATAAATACTTTGGCTGCAAAATGTGGTATTAAACTTCCTTGTAGCAAAAGCTGCTGTAACTGTTGGCTAAAGGCCTCAAGAAACCAGATTGTTCCTTATTTTACACCTTTTGAAACACACAATACTTATGCGGATATCGACCATTGCAACAAAAATGAACAGCAAGATCTGACAGCCACACCTTAAACAAAGCAACCTTTTTTTCCTGGATTTCACAAATGGCATATACAATAATACAATAATAGCAGAGTTGGAAGGGACCTTGTAGGTCTTCTAGTCCAACCCCCTGCGTGGGCAGGAACCTTATACCATTTCAGACAAATGGCTATCTAACATCTTTTTAAAGACTTCCAGGGTTGGGGCATTCACAACTTCTGGAGGCAAGCTGTTCCACTGATTAATTGTTCTAACTGTCAGGAAATTTCTCCTCAGTTCTAAGTTGCTTCTCTCCTTGATTAGTTTCCACCCGTTGTTTCTTGTTCTGCCCCCAGGTGCCTTGGAGAATAGTTTGACTCCCTCTTCTTTGTGGCACCCTCTGAGATATCGGAACACTGCTATCATGTCTCCCCTGGTCCTTCTCTTCATCAAACTAGACATACCCAGCTCCTGCAACCGTTCTTCATATGTTTTAGTCTCCAGTTCCCTAATCATCTTGGTTGCTCTTCTCTGCACTCTTTCTAGAGTCCCCACGTCTTTTCTACATCGTGGCGACCAAAACTGTATGCAGTATTCCAAGTGTGGCATTAACACTTCACGTGATCTAGATTATATCCCTCTGTTTATGCAGTCTAGAACTGTGTTGGCTTTTTTTAGCAGCTGCTGCACACTGCTGGCTCATATTTAAATGGTTGTCCACTAAGATTCCTAGATCCCTCTCACAGTTGCTACTATTGAGCAAGGTACCACCTATACTGTACTTGTGTATTTTGTTTTTCTTGCCTATATGTAGAACCTTACTTTTTTCACAATTGAATTTCATTTTATTAGATGAATAAAATGGTTTATTAGATGCATATGAATGGTTTAAGATGTTACTGAGAGGTGTTACTTCTACTACTTTGTGTGGGTTGACTAAAGCAATACTTTACAAGGGTAGGATTCACTTTAAAACATCTGAAAAGAGTGCCAGAAAAATTCAAGCAACGGGACACAAATTATGGCAAGCCACACTGCACAGCGATATAACTATAGAAATGGAAGACCATAAACAACGCTGTGCTGGATTGGACCCTTGGACCCGTGTTCTCAAACATTTACTCTCCCAGTGGCCAACCAACTGCACAAGGAAGCCGGCTAGTCTCTCAGCAGATGGCCATTAGAGAAAATCCAATTTCCCTCGAAGCCACTGATCTGAACTGGTACAAGCAGGGGTGGGCTGCTGGGGGTTCTCACAAGGTTCGGGTGATCCTCTAGCTAGGATTCTGCCCAGTTTGGTGAACCCCCAAATGCCACACCTAACTGGCCATGCCCACTCCACCCATCACATCCCGCTCTACCCCTCCCACCCCACCCCACCCCTCCCAGAAATCTCCACATGGCCTGTTCATCATGCCAGGTAAGTGCAGAGCCCGCACAGATGCTTGGGGAGGGGAGAAATGGGCCTACCGGAGGTTCCAGAAGTTCAGAAACGGGCCTATTTCTGGCCTCCGGAACCCGGGAGCAGCAGTTTTCACCCTCCCAGAAGCTCAAGCAAAAGCCTCCAGAGCAAAAAATGCCTCCCCCCACCCCAGCCGTGGTGCAGGAGACTGACTAGGCCAGTGATGGCAAACCTATGGCACGGGTGCCACAGGTGGCACACGGAACTATTTATTAGGGCATGCGAGGCGTTGCTCTGTCAGCACTAGCGCGCATCTGTGCGCCGGCCAGCTGATTTGGGCCTTCTTTTGAGGCCGTTTTTCGCTCTCTGGAGGCTTCAGGGAAGCTCCTGAAGCCTCTGGAGGTGGGGAGGGGAGGCTGTTTTCACCCTCCCCAGGCTCCTAGAAAGCCTCTGGAGCCTGGGGAGGGCGAAAAAAGCACGCCAAAAGCAGGGGGACGCGCACATAGCATTATGGGTGTGGCACGCCCACGCACGCCCCCCCTGCGCTCCCCCCCCCGCTTTTGGCCCGTGAGCCAAAAAAGGTTCGCCATCACTGGACTAGGCCATGCCCACCATGACCACGCCTGGCCAGCAACAGGGCAGCAAACCCATTGCTGCAATTTTTGAACCCCACCCCTGGGTACAACCCTTCAACGAATGATTATTCTATGGCCAATAAGAAAATTTAGGTTTTATTAAGATTAGATAATTTATTTCCCAAGTTTTGACAGAAGGAATGCCTAAAAACAACAACACCTTTTTTCAAACTTCTACAAAATGTGGGCCTTCCCTCAAACTAACTGTCATGGCAGAGATGGGTTAAGTAGAATAGCCACAGTCTCTGCATCTGTTTGTACATGATGCGCCCAACCTGAAGCGCCATGGAGGGCCATTTTTTAAATTGATTATTGTGATCTTCTTAACCTTCAGTAAAGCCTCCCTGACTTTTTGGTGAGCGGACATTCTTAAAAACTGAAATTACAAACAAATCAACAGTCTCACCTTCTTCACTCTACCGAGATCGTATTTTTCCTTAATCTGCTGCAGAACTGCCAAGAGGGTCGGCTCCTCAAAAACTTGCAATACCTTGGAAAGAAAATATATATAAAGAGAGAAAGCTGCTGAACGTTCAGAATAAGTTACAGGGCCACTCTGGAAAGGGCAAGATATTTTTTTGATTCCTACTCTTGACCTGTGCCAAACCTTTGATTATATTTACAGCTCCCGTCTTTTTGGTAAAAAGATTTTTCTTCTTCTAAAAGTTGTGTCTGAGCTCGCGTATCAGTAGACTATGGCAAGCCCCCGGCTTGTTAATTTGTTGGCTGGATGAGTGAGTCATGGTTGACTGAAATTGTCTCTGAACAGCAGAGATGACAACTGTTGTGAAGAATAAAGAATTAACCTCTGGAGAACAAGAGAATGAGACATATCCACAAGCATTCTGAATGACAGCTCCTCACAAAGGGAACTCTAAAACAGCCATGTCCCTTGGTTTTGAGCACCAGAAGCCAAGGAAGATGACATCAGTGAAGCCTTTAATAGGGACACTATGCCAACTAAACTCACTTTCTAATCAAATTCGGAAAGAGCCAATTGAACGACTTTATATGACTATTAAAGGTAAAGGTTCCCCTCGCACATACAGTATGTGCTAGTCGTTCCTGACTCTAGGGGGCAGTGCTCATCTCCATTTCAAAACCGAAGAACCAACGCTGTCCGAAGACCTCTCTGTGGTGATGTGGCCAGCATGACTAAATGCCAAAGGCGCACGGAACGCTGTTTCCTTCCCACCAAAGGTGGTCCCTATTTTTCTACTTGCATTTTTTACATGCTTTAGAGCTGCTAGGTTGGCAGAAGCTGGGACAAGTAACGGGAGCTCACTCTGTTACACAGCACTAGGGATTCGAACCGCTGAACTGCCAACCTTTCTGAGCGACAAGCTCAGCGTCTTAGCCACTGAAAGGTTCCCCTTCCTATATGGCTATTAGAGACCTTCAAAAGACGAAGCTTAATTTGAAAGCTGGTGAGTTTTATCTTCTTTGGGTTTAAGGAATTATTATGTTCAAGAGTTTAATATAGAATTGGCAAAAATGAAAAAAAATATTTTTCAAAGTTTCAAATGGCCTAGAAAACCAGAGAGATTTGGAATATTGATTATCTGTGCTGTAAGATATAAAAAGCCAAATATATAATTAAATAATATACCTGTAGGAGATGACTGAAATAGAACTAAACCCATATTAGAAACTGAGGCTTGATGAAGTTTGCAAATGAACACTAGAGGGAACTAAAGGACAAGGCAAAAAAAGTTAAAATTGCTAAGCTAGCTATAACTTTTACTTGTCTCAAAGAATCCTTCAAAAATGGAAAAAGTAAAGGTTCCCCTCGCACATATGTGCTTAGTCGTTCCTGATTCTAGGGGGCAGTGCTCATCTCCATTTCAAAGCCAAAGAGACAGCGCTGTCTGAAGATGTCTCCATGGCCATGTGGCCGGCATGACTAAACACCAAAGGCGCACAGAACACTGTTCCCTTCCCACCAAAGGTGGTCCCTATTGTTCTACTTGCATTTTTTACGTGCTTTCGAACTGCTAGGTTGGCAGAAGCTGGGACAAGTAACGGGAGCTCACTCCGTTATGCAGCGCTAGGGATTCGAATCGCTGAACTGCTGACCTTCTGATCAAGGCACTCAGCGTCTTAGCCATTGAGCCACCGCGTCCATTTTCAAAAATGGACTAAGAGATTAATGACTATTATGTCAAAAATGATACAAATTTCAATGGTTAAACATTTGATAAGAATTTTTTTTAATAACTCTTAAACACAGACATTATAGAATTTAAGGTACACAAGGCAACAAAACTTGAGTTTATCAAAATGAGAACACAAAAGACAACATCAAGAAAATTATATGGACATGGAATAGCTATGACAAGAAATCCTGGATGATGCCTTTCTATGGGATTTTACAAAACGGATTGGTGAAAACTTTGAAGCCTTTTTTTGAATGCCAACGATCGATGAAAGATTAAATCTTACGATGCCATTGAAATTATTTAAAGATCTAAATTGTGAAGAGCAAAACGAAGGCATATAAAGTTGAACTATTTGATCAGAGATAATAAGCAAGGAGTTTTATTTTCTGGTAACTCATAATGGACTTTTTACTGAAACAGGACTGAATAGAGGATGAGTCTTGGATTATGTATGGATAAAAGTGAGATTTGGGAAATAAGAGGGATTGCAATTTTAAAAGAGGGTAAAAAGTTACTGTAGCAGCTTATGCTTGATGTCGTGAAGGTTGGAACCTATTTCTTTATTATTCTTTTTGTTTAATTTTTTGTTTTTCTTTTCCTTGTACCTTGGAGATTTTCTTTTAATTTTCTTTTTCCTTCTAGTTTAATTTCTACTAGCTTTTACTATGTTTTGCAAGGCAATCAAACTGGTCAGTCCTAGAGGAGATCAACCCTGACTGCTCTTTAGAAGGCCAGATCCTGAAGATGGAACTCAAGTGCTTTGGCCACCTAATGAGAAGGAAGGATTCACTGGAGAAGAGCCTCATGCTGGGAAAGATTGAGGGCAAAAGAAGAATGAGGCAACAGAGAAGGAGGTGGCTGAATGGAGTCACTGTAGCTTAAATGGACTCCAAAGGATGGTAGAGGACAGGAAGGCCTGGGGGAATATTGTCCATGGGATCACGATGGGTCAGACACAATTTCGCAACTAACAATAACAAATTTGTTAACAATAACAAATGTTTACCAAAAATGTCAATAAAATGATATAGTGTGTGTGTGTGTGTGTGTGTGTGTGTGTGTGTGTGTGTGTGTGTGTGTTCACTGAGAAACACCAACCTGTGCCAATGCCAAACTGAATCCAGGGCGGGCCACTTCTCGAGTTGCTCCCAAGCCGTCAATCAAACGCTTCAATGTGTACTTTAAAAATTCATCATCCTAAAAAAAATTGCAAAGACATCCAAAGGAAATAAATTGGCATAGAAAATGGGTTTACCAACCCTGCTACGTCGTAATAGCTTCTTGGCTTTTAATGTGCTACAACTCATCCAATTCAATGTTGTTCAATAAATCAAGCAGCCCACACAGGAGGGAGATTTATGTGCAAGATCAAAAGATTCTATTTTAATACTAAAAGCAAGTTTCACAAATGCTGCATTGCAGTGACTTATTTTTCCACCACTTTTCCCCAGTAGCATTTGCAAAATATGGGTAGAAAAGGAAGATCCTGAGGAAGAATTAAATTAAGCTTGTTTTAAATCAGATCATAATTCTTTCTTTATTCTTTTCAATAGAATAGTGTTGGAAATATATTGTGTAAACAGGGTCAGAACTCCAACTGTTTTTCTGTCAGTGCAACAACTGCAAAGAACAGAGCAGTTGTGGTGACAGCTGAGGACTTAACAAAGAAACAGAATTTAAAGTTAGAATAGAATAGAATAGAATAGAATAGAATAGAATAGAATAGAATAGAATAGAATAGAATAGGACTTCTTTATTGGCAAAGTGTGGTTGGACACACAAGGAATTTGTCTTCGGTGCATAAATTCTCAATGTACATAAAAATACATTCATCAAGAATCATAAGATACAACGCAACACTTAGGATACTAAGTAAGCAATCAAATCATTCTAGGAAACTAAACACAACAATATAAATTGTAAAGACAGAACCAACAAGATTATAGTCTTAAGTAGGAGAAGATAGGTAATAGGAAGGATGAGAAGAAGAATAGTAATACTTAGTAATACTTAGTAATAGAATAATCAGTAATAGTTTGACAGTGCTATGGGAATTAGTTGTTTAGCAGAGCAATGGCAGGCAGGGAAAAACCGTCCTTGTGTCTAGTTCCGTGATGGCGAACCTATGGCACATGTGCCACAGGTGGCACACGTAGCCATTTGTCAGGGCACATGAGGTGTTGCCTTGCCAGCTGCCACTGGCGCACTGGCCAGCTGTTTTTGGCCTTTTGAGGCCATTTTTTGCCCTTCCCAGGCTCCTATAAAGCCTCTGGAGCCTGGGGAGGGTGAAAAAAGCACGCCAAATATGGGGGGGGTGGAGTGCTGGTCATACGCAAAGCATTATGGGTGTAGCACACCCTCGCACGCGCCCCCCCTGCACTCCCCCCATTTTTGGCACACGAGCCAAAAAAGGTTCACCATCACTGGTCTAGTTGTTCTGGTAAACTCTTTTTAAAAACTTTTGAGTTTAAAAATGGGCTGGATCTGGCTAGGGAATGTCACGAAAAGCATTCTATTAAAAATTCCCCAATGCACCCTTAATAGGAGAGGTAATTAGGCAGTGGCTCAGTTACAATACTTCCATTGTAAGCCCCCCTCCCTTTCGGTCATATAACCCAGAGCAGATCTTATGCAGCCTACCCAGTACTTCCTTGTACATATAAATATACAAACAGAAATATGTTTAAGACAAGGAGGTAGTATGTGCGTGCGCACGGAGACGGGAGGGGGGGGGGGGCAACAGAGAAAAAACCAGAAAATTCCTATTGTCACTATTAATACAGGTAGTCCTCAACTTACAACCATACATTTAGTGACCATTTGAAGTTACAACAGAATTTAAAAAAGTGACTTATGCCCAAGTTTTTACACTTATGATCACCGCAGCTTCTCCATGGTTGCGTGATGTAAATTTCGAGCTCTTGGCAACTGACATATATTTATGACGGTTGCACTATCCCAGGCCATGTGACCATCATTTGGAACCTTCTCAGCCCTCTTCCCACAAGGAAAGTCAACGAAAGTCAGATTTGCTTAACTAACACAGGATTCAATGTAGTGATTCACTTAACAACTGGCGGGGGGGGGGGAGGTTTCACAAAATGAGGCAAAACTCATTTAACAACTGCCACGCTTTTGGGCTCAACCGTAGTTAAAATTTGAGGACTACCTGTAAACAGTTTAGAACAGAGGTCCCTAACCAATCCCATGGACCAGCACCAGTCCGCGGTATGCCAGAAACAAGTGCAAACAAGTGAAGCCCCATCCATAGGATGCAGGAGGCATGAGAAACCATGCCTCTCTTCACGGATCTAGTCCCTGGTGCCCAAAATGTTGGGGGCCACCAGTTTAGAAAGAACCCCAGATGCTAGACGTAAACGTTTTAAAAGCCAGCATTCCAAAGTTAAAGATAAATGAAAAAAACAAACCAGCCAAAAGAAAAGAGAAAAAAATAATTAAAATGTATAACTTATGAATGCAGAAGTGTTAACACAGGCATAATTGACAAGTTATAGAGATTAATTACCAACGTCTAATATATTTATCCAAAATGACATTTGTGTAGAAAGGAAGCAATATATCAGGAAAAAATATATTATTACAACTGATATATATGATTTCTGAATTTGACTAAAGTTAATCTTTGCTATGGAAGTTTTCAAACATTTTTGTCACTGATTGAACTCGTGTCAAAACAATTAAAATACTTTTGATCTAGTGACAACATGCAATATTTGGCAATAATAAGAGATGCTGAATCTGTTTTAATTGCTTTAAGAACATAAAGACAATAATCCTACTGTGAGATTCATCTTAAACAGCTTTTCTGTGTTTTTTTGAATTTCATCAAAAACTTTTGAACTGCCACTGCTACCAAAGATAAAACAAATATTTTGTTTATAGCCTTATCACCATAACTTAAATAGATTTTATTTTTTGATACACAGTGAAACGGCTTATGAATTATATACTACAAAGTGTTTCAAGAGCGATTCAATGTACAAAATCAAATTATGTTCACAATATTTTTAAAGGCTTTCTAAACAGTCTTTTGTAATTTATATGAATACATTATATGAAATGGATGAAATTCTTTATTGTTAAACTAATTAAAAATGCACCAATTCTCCAATATTTTTAATGAGCTGAGATGAATTGAGATGACTTATATGATTCTTTAAAAAGCATAATATCAGGTTTAGTTGAAAAGGATTTGGGCCTTTTTTCTATTCCTTTATCATAAGCTAATTAGTATAATTATAGAGAATAAAGTTATGACCATTGAATACAATAACATTCAGGGATGATAACATTATTCTTTGTAATTAGGTAGCTAACTTAATAAATTCCTCTATTCTCCATTCCTTAAAATGAGGAAACCTATTCTCATACCAAAATTATGGATAGCATACAGATTAGAACCAATTTTATTGTAATTTTAGTACAATGACAATAAGGATTATTATTATTATTATTAGAAACCATCCATATTTCATCTTATTGAAATTTCTAAGGGGAATTTAAAATATTGGTTCAGAATATGTGTTTTTAAAAAAATTATATAGCTCAGGCTGAAGGTGAATTAAGTACCAGTTTGACTAATTCAGTCCTCATTTTACAACAGTTTAGTGACTGTTTGAGTTACAGCACTGAAAAAAATGACTTATGATTGTTTTTCACACTTACAACCATTGCACTATGAACAGAATTCAGACATTTGGCAACTGACTCATATTTATGATGGTTTAGTGTCCTGGAGTCATGTGATTATCTTGTGACCGTTTGACAAGCAAAGTGAATGGGGGAAGCTAGATTCACTTAACAATAATTTGTTACTAACTTAAGAACTGTAGTGATTTGCTTAACAACTGTGGTAAAACAAGTTGTAAAATGGGGCAAAACTCACTTAACAAATGTTTTGCTTAGCAACTAAAAGTTTGGGCTCAACTTGTGGTCATTAAGTCGAGGACTACCTGTACCACAATCTGTTTTTAATCTTCCTGATCACATTAATTGTCTGAACCAAAATAAATTTTTTTATAAAAAATTTTTTTCCAAAATTTGATATTGCTAGACCTCCTTTTTGATGTTATTTATACTGGGCTTCTTATCTGATTCTAGGATTGATATAAGGATGCCCTGAAAATAACAATGTTTGTTTTATTTATTAAACTAACCAGTGAGCACTGATACTAAAAAGAGTGTGAAAAAGAATGGTTGGAATGATCGGAATGGTAATTTTCCCATTAGAATCATGACAACATGTAAAAGGGAAAATCTCATATAGTTGCTTCGAAGCAAAATGAGTGGCAAATAAATTTAATATTAGCGTATTAATCTACTCTCCACCAGGAGAGTTCCCTGGATTGGTTTATGTCAGGCCTACTCAACCCTAGAATTCATGTGGGGCAATGGTGAAGGTGCTGTACTAGGAGTAAGGTAAAGATAAAGATTTCCCTCGCACATATGTGCTAGTCATTCCCAACTCTAGGGGGAAGTGCTCATCCCCGTTTCAAAGCCCAAGAACCAGTGCTGTCCGAAGACGTCTGCGTGGTCATGTGGCCGGCATGACTAAATGCCGAAGGCGCACAGAACGCTGTTAACTTCCCACCAAAGGTGGTTCCTTTTTTTACTTGCAATTTTACATGCTTTCGAACTGCTAGGTTGGCGGAAGCTGGGACAAGTAGCAGGAGCTCACTCCGTTATGCGGCGCTAGGGATTCAAACCACCAAAACTGCCGACCTTTCTGATCAAAAAGCTCAGCGCCTTAGCCACTAAGCCATTGCGCCACTGAACTAGGAGTAAGGAGAGTGTTTGTTCCCACCCTTGGCCACCATAGTTCCCAGGGTGGCTTGGGACCAATTGCATTCTCTCAGCCCATCTAACTTACCGGGTTGCTATTGTGTGTGAGCAAGATGGATGGACTAGTGTAGTAGCAGAGGGGAAGAACTGAAAGAATAGATTAGGACAGATAGTGTATGTCAACCTTGGCAACTATAAAGTATTTGGACTTCAACTCCCAGAGCTTCCCAGCCAGCTAAGAGTTGAAATCCAAATATCCTAAAGTTGACAAACCACTGTCTCAGAGATAGATCCATAATGGAGAAAATATTGCCTATGTGTTCATTAGGAATACAAAACTATGATATGACATATCATCAATCAGCTACCCATTACACTCCTGTACAAGAGATTCAGCAACCAAGAGAAGATCAACAAAAATAATTAGGGGACTGGAAGAATGGTTGCAGGACCTGAGTATGTCTAGTTTTGTGAAAAGAAGAATTAGGGGAGACATGATAGCAGTCTTCCAATATCTCAGGGGTTGCCACAAAGAGGAGGGAGTCAAGCTATTCTCCAAAGCACATTTGGGCAGGACAAGAAGCAATGGTTGGAAACTAATGGAGAGAAGCAACCTAGAAATAAGGAGAAATTTCTTGACAGAACAATGAATCAGTGGAACAACTTGCTTCCAGAAGTTGTGAGTGCTCCAACACTAGAAGTGTTTAAGAAGAGATTGGATAACCATTTGTCTGAAGTGGTATAGAGTTTCCTGCCTAAGCAGGGGGTTGGACTAGAAGACCTCAAGGTCCCTTCCAACTCTGCTATTCTATCTATTCTCAGTCATCCACATCATAGTTGTCCCAAAGGTGCTTTTTCAGGAGGACACTGGACTTTGTTTTGTTTTTTTTAAGACGTTTCGCTTCTCATCCAAGAACGATTCCCCACTATCCTGTCAAGAGCTGAAGAAGCGTCTTGGATGAGAAGCGAAACGTCATCAAAAGAAAAGAAAAAACAAGGAAGTCCAGTTGCCTCCTGAAAAAAGCACCTTTGGGACTCCTATACAAAAGTTACGATGCTAATCTAATAAATAGAATCTTTCCTCTTTAAACCCCCCCTGCCATTTTTTCCCCATCCCAGCAACTCCTGTCTTCAAACACCCGGAAGCCGCCACCGACCACCGTGCCTCTGAGCGCGTCCAAAGTGCAACCTAAAAATAATAATAAAAACCTCAGACCTAGCATCGTAGGGAAAGGACTCTAAAGCGACTCCGGAGGAGGAGTGAAGCGCTCTTTTCAACCGGGATCAATGCCTATGCCTTACTTTCTTGTTTTCCTGCAAGTAGCTCAGCAGCCCCTCCGTGGCCTTCAAACGGATCGCCTGATCGGGCTTGGCGATGTCCCAGAAATAGTCCAGGAACTCCCGGCTCTGCCCCAGGAGCCTGCCCGGCTGCGAGATCGAAGCCGAAGCGAGGCGTCCCGCCGCCTGCCCGCTCTTCTGGCTGCCATCGCCAGCCATGCTGGTTGCACAGGCTGCACGTGGAAAAGCCCCCGTGATGCACCAGAGGAAGCACGTGGAAACCTCCCCTTCCGGGTTCGGGGTGCGGGGGGGAAATGGTGCATCCCGCCTCCTTCCCTCGTACAGAGTAGAAATTCTGGCTGGGAGGCGAGATTGGCATCCAGGAGTCTGGTTTTTGGCGTCCGTTTCACCCTTCCCCGATCCGTATTCTCGAAATCCTGGGAACTCCAACTCCTATGGTCGTCAGCCGGTGGTTATTTCGAGAAACGGACCTTCAGCGATTGGATAGATGGATGGATAGAATAGAATAGAATAGAATAGAAGAAAGAAAGAAAGAAAGAAAGAAAGAAAGAAAGAAAGAAAGAAAGAAAGAAAGAAAGAAAGAAAGAAAGAAATCTTTATTGGCCAAGACACACAAGGAATTTGTCTGGTGCATATGCTCTCAGTGTACATACAGAAAAACAAAATAGAATACATTCATCAAGAATCATGAGATACAACACTTAGTAAAAGTCGTAAGTTACTTATAAGCAATCACATTATACTAGGAAACAAATGAAATAATATAAATTATAAATTTATAAATTTTAAAGATACAAGCAACATGTGGAAAGAGATAGGTATTAGGAAGGAAGAGAAGAATAAAAGGAATACAGTCTTAGTAGATAATTTGATAGTGTTGTGGGGATTAATTGTTTAGCAGAGTGATGGTGTTGCAGAAAATCAGGAGACTCAGAGAACGAGATCGAGATAAGCCTTTTATTTTTGGCCAAAGGTCCGAGCAGAAATAATAATAATAATAATAATAATATTTAATATTTATAAAACCGCACCCTCTCCCCGCAGGGACTCGGGGCGGTGCACAGGTAGAATAAAAACAATAAATACATACGAACAATTCTAAAAACAAATTAAACATAACCTGCGCTAAAATTTCCCCATTAAAACTAAGCAGTACTAATTTCCCAATAAAAACCCCAAAGACAGAGAGACTTAGCAAAATAAGCAAAATAAGCCATTAAAGCAGGACTTTACATCCTGCTTTAATGGCATTCAGAGGGGAAACTCCTTGTCTAGTTCTGGGGTGCAGTGCTGTCCTTTTGAGGCTAGAAGTTGAAACAATTTTATGTCCAGGATGTGAAGGGTCTGTAGATATTTTCACAGCCCTCTTTTTGACTCCTGCTTTTTGACCAGTGTTTTTAAGTTTTGTACACTTCAATTCCCAGAATTTCCCAGCCAATGGGAATTGAAGTCCACACGTTTTAAAGGCTCTGAGATTGAGATTTAGTGTATTAAGGGTGAAGGTGCACAGATCCCCAGGGCCAAGTAAAAACAAAAAAACAAAACTTAGCTGCTTTCGGTTGTACGAGCTGGATTTACAAGACACAAGGGTGATAAACCAGCTATCGCATTTTGTTAGCTCAAATTAGATGTGTAAATGCTTTTGAAGTTATTATGATTGGTTGCACAGATGGCTAGATGTTTAGACTGGCCTGGGGATTTTTATCCATCTGTGGGGTCCTTGGTGCCCTCTGAGCTTGGTTGTTTTCTTGGAGATGTTTTATTACCTGACTAGGTAACATCAGTTCCTGACTGATAGTGATTTTTGTCAGTCTATCATTGATAGTATTCAAGTTGTGCTCCAGATATTTTGTGATTGCACCAAAAGTTCCTATTGGTATTATTCATCCTAGTGATGCTATCTTTGCTTTCTTGCAGGTCTTTTTGTGCTTTTCTTCAAATTATTATTATGATCCCAAAGGTGCTTTTCAAAAGGCAACTGGACTTTTTAAATTTAATTTATTTTTAAAAAATATGATAAAGAGACTATATACTTGATTTTGCATATACTAACTGCAATGAGAATTGCATTTGCACAACAATGGAAAAATGATAAGATTCTGTCCGTGGGGGATGTAATTAAGAAAATACTAGAATATGCAGAAATGGACAGACTAACGCTTACTATTAAGGATAAAGCAGAAACTGAACATTTATTTGATATGGCTAGATAACAGAAACAGAAGTTAGAAAGAAGATTTAAAAAGAGGAAATGGTTAAATGAAAAGCTGTAAAGAGGATGTTAAGTATTAATGTCATTCTATCATTATGCTACCATGTTTCCCCGAAAATAAAACAGAATCTTATTTTCTTTTGACCCCTGAAATAAGCGCTTGGCCTTATTTTCAGGGAGGTCTTATTATTTTTGAGGTGCAGGAGGCAGTGTGCGTGGTCACCTCATGGCTGCTGCTGTGCTGCAATATTTTCAGGGTGGGCTTATTTTGGGGGGAGGGCTTATTTTAGTGCATGTGCTCAAAAGCCTGATTGGGCTTATTATCCAGGGAGGTCTTATTTTGGGGAAAACAGGGTATTGTATTATCAATATGTTGGTGATGGATATCACAACAAAGATGTGTAATATGACTATCTAAACATAATTGTAACCAGACTACATACTGTTTGACAAAAATTGAATGTTATATAAATAAAACATGGGAGGGGAACGGCAACTGGACTTTCTTGTGTTTTTTTCCCTTGAAAACATTTCGCTTCTCATCCAAGAAGCTTCTTCAGTACCTTGCTGATCTGAGCAATGATGAATCTGGCATAGGTTTCTGTACTTTGTGTCACACCATATTATTTAGGGGAGAGGCACTCTTCATCTGGCTTCTCTGATGAGACCTGTCCCCGAGTCCCTTCGGGGAGAGGGAGCGGTATATAAATAAACATTCAATTCAATTCAACATTCAAGTATGATGAACATCTCTGGCTTAGTTCTCATCCTCCTCAGAACGTGCAAACTCCACAAGGTAATACCTATTATTACTATTAAATAGTTTTCATTCTAACTTTTTATATTTAATTCAAGGCGAAAAACCTACCCACTCCTCCTCCTTCCTCCTCCTATTTTTCCCCCACAACAGCCCTGTAAACTGGGTTAGATTGAGAGAGAGAGGGAATGGCCCTAAATCATCCAACAAGCATTCATGCCACCTGGAACTCAAGGTCTTCTGGTTTCCAGGCTGTTTCAGCATTTCTTTATAGATATATCTGATTTCTAATAGAGGAGATCCAAGAAACTATTGAAGGAGTTAAAAGCTGTGAGTAAAATCAAAAGAAGGAGAAAGAATTGAAGGTTCCCAATTCTTTATTTAGAATAGAGCGCTAATAATAATAATCTAATTATAATAATCTAATAATAATCTGGTTTGGCTCTGCAACCAAACAAGACAAACACAGATGTCAACAGATAATTAGATGTGCAGAAAAAACAATTGCTACCAATCTGCCTTCCATCGAGGACCTGTATACTACACGAGTCAAAAAGATGGCTGTGAAAATATCTACAGACCCCTCACACCCTGGACATAAATTGTTTCAATTTCTGCCCTTAAAACGGCACTATAGGGCACTGCACACTAGAACAACTAGACACAAGGACAGTTTTTCTCCAAATACCATCATTCTGCTTAACAACTAATTCCCACAACACTGTCAAATAATTTACTAAGACTGTATTACTATTCTTTTCTTCCTTCCTAATATTCATCTCTTCCCACATAACTATAACCATATTGCTTGTATCTTTCCATTTATATTGTTCTATTTGTTTCCTAGTACGATTTGATAGCTTATTAGTAACATATGACTTTCACTAAGTGTTGTATGTTATGATTCTTGAGGAATGTATTTTATTCTCCTTATGTACACTGAGAGCATCTGCACCAAAGACAAATTCCTTGTGTGTCCAATCACACTTGGCCAATAAAGAATTCTATTCTATTCTATTCTATTCTATTCTATAAAACTGTCTCAAGGATGCTTTCATATCAAACATTCTTCAAAAAGCTTAAAAATCTGTCTTATTCAAATAGTTGTTATACAATTCATTAAGCAGTACAATTATTTGTCTCACTGCCTAATTCCAGGATATGAGATAAAGGCAATTAAAAGAACAAAAAGCAAACTTGAAATTATTTCTATAACATATAGTTTTGGCAATTTAGCACAGAAGTGTGATCTAGAGAATTCAGGACTTTGCTTCTTAGGAAATAGACCCATTTCATAGGCTCATAAGACTGGAAGAGATCATTGAAGTCTTCTAGAGAACGGAGAATAAATTGACCACCCTTCAATTATTGGAAGACTACTATCATGTCCTCTGAGCCTTCTGTTTATTAGGCTAAACATACCTCTTAGCCATTCAACGTTTGATTCAGACTCAAGGCGCCATAACAAAGTACAAATTGTTTTTTTTTAAACTAAAAATATTCAACCCCTTGAATATTGTTAAATATTAAAACAAGCAAACATTCACTGTTGAAAAAGATAAATTATACAATAGTACAGCTGCCAACTTAAGTTTAAATACGTGTTACATAAAAGGAAGTTCAATACTCCAATCAGACTATTGGTATAAATTGGTGCTACTCTGCTTTAGATGAGTGTTTACTGCCTTAAAGCCTCTATATAAATAAAGAGATGGGATAGAAACATTCAAATTAACATACTGACTATTACTGAGAAGATGCTATAGAAATATGAATACAGTCTGAAGAATGGGATGAAGACTAAAGTTTAAACACTCAACTTTGTAATGGTTACAACAAAATTCAAGGCAAATTTCAAGCAGATGCTTCACCTATAGTTACAGAAATATAGTAATAATTTTTGAAACAAGTTTACATAACAAATAAATGTTTTGTAGCATTTTATCTGAATTTTCCCTGGATTCCTGCAAATTCTAGGCTTGTCCCTAGATCTGCCTTTTTTCATAAAAGGATGAAATATTTTATGTCTCCTTCAGAGAGAGGTTGGGATATCTGTGCAGGTACTTAGTCTAATCAATTAGCAGATTAGCTTCCAATTTATTCATCTAATTTGCTTCAAAGACTCTTTAGAAAAAGGTGTAATTAAAAAAAAATTATGAATGGTATATAGGTAGTCTTTGACTTATGACCACAATTGAGCCCAAAATTTATGTTGCTAAGTGAGACAGTTAAGTGAGTTTTGCTCCATTTCACAACCTTTCTTGTCACAGTTGTTTAGTGAATCACTGCAGTTGTTCAGTTAGTAACACAATTGTTAAGTGAATCTGGCTTCCCCATTGACCTTGCTTGTCAGATTGCAAAGGGTGATCACATGACGCCAGGACACTGCAACCATCATAAATATGAATCAATTGCCAAGCATCTGAATTTTGATAATGTGACCATGGGGATGCGGCAACAATCATAAATGTGAAAAACAGTCACAAGTCACTTTTTTCAATGCCATTGTAACTTTGAATGGTCATTAATTTGAAGTCAGGACTACCAGTGTGTATGCCAAAGAGCATTACCTCATCAAATCATCAAATCATAAGGTTGGAAGCAGAGGTGGGTTCCTACCAGCTCGGACTGGTTCAGTCGAACACGCAGTACCTTGACCGCCTGGGTTGCCGGAACCAGCAGTGACCCCTGGTTCTCCTAGGGGGGCGCCATCTTGGTTTTCAGCTCTGCGTATGTGCTGAACAACTTTCTTTGCAGATATGTAATTTTTTTTCATTTTTTAACATTTTGCGCATGTGCAGACTTTTTTATATTCAAACGCACATGGAGCGTGTGTAAACTTTTTTGCATGTTGAATCGGCAGTAATGCCGGCAGCAACCCACCCCTGGTTGGAAGGGGCCTTGGAGGCTTTTTAGTTTAAACCCCAACCCCAGGCAATTTATTTTTGGTTATTTATTAATTGCATTTATATACCTACTCATCTCGCAAAACAATAAAAATATTAACATATTTTTAGACGTGTTTAAAAATCATTATTGAAAAGAAAATTATTTTTAAAACATAAAGTATTGTATACAAGCCACATTGAAAGAGTAAAAATATCAACCACAGTAGAGCCATCTCAGAATGTCTCTGGTTCCCTGGCACCCCCAAGCCTGCTGACATATTCAGGGCTTGAGGGAGTTTCAAAATGATAGCAGGTATCCTCCAATCATCCCAGACAAATGGCTTTAATTTTGGATCACCTGAGCAATGAGCAAAAACAGGTCCATGAGATTCTGCTGGAAACAAGACATGCATAGGAAGTGAAAACCTACCCCTCTACTAAAAAAATGAAATCTTTTGGGAACTATTAAAAGGACAGAATATTTCCTCTGAAAGGGAGGCAGAAACTCAGCCCCCCCCCACCTTTGTCAATGAGCCATTAACGCCTGGGCCAGTCTATTCTACATAACAAAGGTAGGATTCTACCCATCTCACCACATGGCACCTGGGAGGATTGCATCAGCCAGCAGGACAAAGAGGTTTGGGTCTTAGCACAGCCTACAGAGTTGCCTCTGCACCGCCCCCTGGAAGTCTCACCACCAATCACAATGCATTTCTTGCACAGGAACAGGAAGCTCTGGGGTGGGGCCCAACAGAGGGCATAAAACCAGGGCACTCTCAGCATCTTTCTCTTCTTCACTCAACATCTGGAAGCATGTGAACCAGTGGTGGGTTTCTGCAGGCTCGCACCTATTTGCGAGAGCCGGTTGGTGAAATTTAGAGAACCGGTTCCACCGGCGTACCTGGAAGTAAATCTGGCCCGCCGCTGCCAGTGACCCAACGGGAAGGGAAGGAAGGAAGGAAGGAAGAGAAAGAAAGAGAGAGAGAGAGAGAGAGAGAGAGAGAGAGAGAGAGAGAGAGAGAGAGAGAGAGAAAGAAAGAAAGAAAGAAAGAAAGAAAGAAAGAAAGAAAGAAAGAAAGAAAGAAAGAAAGAAAGAAAGAAATAATTTATCATCACAATTGAGTCTAAAATTTTGGTTGCTAAGCAAGAGCGTTGTTAAATGAGTTTCACCACATTTTAAAAGGTGGCCACTCCCACCCTGTCACATGGCTGCCAAGCCATGCCCACAAAATAGGCCACACCTACAGAGTAGGTTCTAAAAAATTTGAAACCCACCACTGATGTGAGCCCCCTTTTCTGTTCAGGAAATAAAGCCATGTGGTCCTGTCCATCATTAAACCATCTTTCCAAGCGGCCTCCAAATTTCCAGTGTCTTTTTCTCCACTTGGAACGGAATCCAGATGGACATTTCTTCGAACACATGGAATTGGCCTGCATTAAAGGAAATCCTAACATTTGTTGGAAAACAATAATACTTCTATGCAACAAAACTGAGAAAAATTCCAGTAAAAAGAGAACATATTTTAAGTCCAGCTATTGTTGTCTCACAGGGCTCAGTGGCTGTTGTCTCAGTGTTGGCTCAGTGGCTAAGATGCTGAGCTTATTAGTTGGCAATTCCGGTGGTTCGAATCCCTAGCATAAGGTGACCAGACGTCCCGCTTTTGGCGGGACAATCACGCTTTCAAATAATTAGTCCCGCCTCCCGCGGCCACTTCAAAATGTCCCGCTTTTTGCCTGGAGTGGCAGCGGGCAGGCGGCGGGCGCTCTGCACGCGCTCAGATAGAGGCACAGGGCGCGGGCAGGAAGCGGCGGGCTGGCGGGCAGGTGGAAGGGGAGGGCCGGCAAGGGAGGAGCCAGATAGGCAGCAGGCGGCAGAAGAAGAGGAGAGCCAGCCGGAGCCCACGTGGCCCTGAAGTTTGCGCTGCGCCGCCATGCGCTGAGAGCGGCCTGCTGGAAGCCCCACCACTGCCTCCTCCTCGCCCAGCTCATCCCGGGCACCCATGGCGGGACGGGCAGGCGGCAGGGGGGGCGGGCGCACACTTTGGCGCGGCAAGCACCTGCGCAGAGGGCGTCGGGGCAGGGGCACGCTCCCACCCGCCCCCGGGGGCCCTCTTTAAAGGCAGAGGCGGTGGCCCGCCCCGGCGGGAAGGGGGAAGGCGGCCCGAGGCGGCCGCTTTCAGCTCAGCCCATCACGCCGGCATGCTGTGCCAGAGCGTGCACACACACACACACCGTCGACGGTGTCCCGCTTTGGGAGTTTGAAAATCTGGTCACCTTACCCTAGCACCATGTAATGGAGTCAGCTCCCTCTACTTGTCCCAGCTTCTGCCAACCTAGCAGTTCAAAAGCATGTAAAAATGCAAGTAGAAAAATAGGAACCACCTTTGGTGGGAAGGTAACAGCATTCCATGCAACTTTGGCATTTAGTCATGCCAGCCACATGACTATTGAGACGACTTCGAACAGTGCTGGCTCTTTGGCTTTGAAACAGAGATGAGCACTGTCCCTTAGAGTCAGGAACGACTAGCACATATGTGCTAGGGAAACCTTTACCTTATTGTTGTCTACTTTGACTGACAGCAGGATTTCAAGGACTAAGATTTCCCCTCCTCGTCCTTCTGAACTTTATATGTCATTTTATATGCAAAACTAAGGCATACTCTCAAACCTGCTTAACTGATAATGAGGCAAAAGCACAAATATAATAATACAAAATAAAGTGATAGTGAGATCACACTATTTTTTTCAAGCCAAGAGTGTAACATTTCCTTTTGTGTATACTTTTGGTAGTGATGGTTTTCTTTCCTTTTCCCTTTTCAATCAGGTTTTTAGTGAAGTTATTTCTTTACAGTATTGAAGTCATCCCTGTATTGAATGTTCCTCGTTTTTAATGATGAAAACAGGAGATGTTTTATGTATAAATAAGAGAAGGCAACAAAATAGCATAGAACAATGATAACACATAAGTAGAGGTAATCAGAGACAGTTCAGCAACACACACATTCCTATCTCTTCATCTTCTGCCTGTGCATTTTAAACTGGGAAACAGGAGACTTTATGGAAATTGTGCTTTATTGGCCCTTAAACACTGTCATATTACCTACTAAGACTGTATTACTACTATTCTTCTCTTCCTTCCTAGTACCTATCTCTTCCTCCTTAGGACTATAACCATGTTGCTTGTATCTTTAAATTTTATATTTTTATTTGTTTCCTAGTATAACTTGATTGCTTATTAGTAACCTATGACTATCACTAAGTGTTGTATCTTATGATTGTTGATGAATGTAGTTTATTTTTCTTTATGTACACTGAAAGCATCTGCACCAAAGACAAATTCCTTATGTGTTCAATCACACTTGGCCAATAAATAATTCTATTCTATTCTATTCTATTCTATTCCTTGATTGGCAAAAAAATATATATACACAGGTCATTTCCCTTTCCCATCCCCCTCTGTCTACAACGCTTTTTAAATTAGATCAGGTAACTGGGAAAAGCTTATACCCGACCTCAAGCCCCAACATGTGCTCTGCCTCTCCACGCCTTGGGTGATTTTCAAAATGAAAACCTCTTCCTGTCTCATGAGGTTACTTATGCCTCACTCTTCTTTCCCCATCGCTTTTCAATCAGGCAACGCCGAGGGCACTCTCGCCGCCATCCGCAATTGCGCAGGCGTAGAAAGGCGATCGACTTCAGGCGGCGCGACGGGCAGCCCCTCCGTTTGGGCCGCTATATAAACGGCGCGGGGTCCTGCGGCGCTCGCTCGCGCTCGGGGGAGGCTGAGGCGGCAGGAGCGGCAGCAATGGCGGATTTCGATTCTTATGACGACCAGGCCTACAGTAGCTTCGGGGGCGGCCGCGGGTGAGAGGGACTGGGTCGGGCAACCGGGAAACGTAGGCGACGGCCATCCTTCCGGCCGGAGGATGAGGAGATGTACTTTCCTCGGGCACCGAGGCTGAGGGGGAAGACATGGGCGACCTCGCCCCCCGATGGGGAGGGAGCGACGTGGGGAGAGGGGATTGTGATGTGAGGAGAAAGAAGGACAAGGTCGAGCGGGTTTGTTGCGAACACCAGTGTGTGTTTTGATTAGGAACGAGTCACCTCTGCAGAGACCGGAAGGTTAAAAATAGGAGGCAAGCGAGAAAATCCTTTTTTGGCTTTTAAAGTTTTATGAACAAGGGGGTTGGAAGAGGGTCCTGAGGAGGAAAGCTTGGTAATGTCCAGGAGAACGATGGCGATAGTCTTTACAGATAGTCATAGAAATAGAATAGGGATGGAATAGAATAGAATTCTTGATTGGCCAGGTGTGATTGGACACACAAGGAATTTGTCTTTGGTGCAGATGCTCTCAGTGTACATAGAAAGACAAGATACATTCATCAAGAATCATAAGGCACAACACTTAATGATAGTCATAGGGTTCAAATAAGCAATCAGGAAACAATCTCAATTTAAATCATAAGAATACAAGCAACAAAGTTACAGTCCTGCAGTCGTAAGTGGGAGGAGATGGATGATAGGAAGGATGAGAAGACTAATAGTAATAGTAATAAAGCCTTAACTTTTATTGGGGATTAGTCGTCGCCTGACAAAAGGTAACATTAACAAGGGTGTAAAGGCAGCCTTCATCTACTAACTCAACACCTCTAGTTGTGTATGCTACTTCAACTCGCCTAATCGTCAGCTAAGGTGTCTGCTTTATGGAATCATGGCAATTAAAAACCGGCATACCTGGAGACCAACAATTTGGGTGGATAGTTCTTTAGAGTAAATAGAGGATGCTTGTGAAAAGTTCATTGAAAACATCTTGGTGTGGTGTTGAACATTAAGTGGTTGGAATGAAAAAGAAAGGCTCGTTTTCAAGTGGTTTTGGAATAGTGCTAGGAAGTGAATGCCCATTCATGAGTTCTTTTAAGCCCCATTCCTTAGTTAGAAAGTATGAATGGATGGTCAACCTTGTGCTCCAAGGAATATAGGAACTCATCCTTCAAGTAGTTAATAGGAGTGTGATGGGAAGCTGAATAAGTGAAGAGGGCAGGAGAAAGAATTTGGGGCCTTTGAGTGAGAAGAGTCATTAGTACAGTGATGTACGTAACTCACTTTTGATAGTGGATCTGAACAAAATCAAAGTGCATAATGGAAGATGCTTGCGATGTTACAAAATTAAAGCACCAGGCTATAAACCAGGAGATTGTAAATTCTAGTCCTGCCTTAAGTTAGGCATGAAAGTCAACTATAAGTCCCTCAATCACATCCCAACCCATCTGACAGGGTGATTGTTGTGAAAATAAGAGGAAGGAATATTAGGCACGTTAGCCATATTGAGTTATTTATAAAAAATAATGTGGGAAATAATATGCCATAACATGCAAAAGTCAATATCTGTAAGCCCATTTGGTGATGACTGATATATAAAGATTGGAATGTAAGAGAGGTAAAAGTTGACTTAAACAAATGAAAGAAAGTAAAACAGTTATGTGTATGAAACTTAAGAGAAAGCTGGCAATTACTGAAAATGATTTGAACTTGCAATGCATAACTGATTAATACACAGAACAAAATTAGATTTCATTTTAAATGAAAGGTATAAGAAGGTGTCAATTGGTACTATATACCGTATTTTTCAGAGTATAAGACGCACCTTTTTTCCTCTAAAAAGAGGCTGAAAATCTGGGTGCGTCTTATACATCGAATACAGCATTTTTTTGCCTCCTGAAAACCCACCCCTTCACCAAAATGGCCATGCGCATACCCTTATGGAGGCTTCCAGAGAGCTCCTGGGGGCTGGGGAGGGCAGAAATGAGCAAAAAACAGGGCGTTTCTGCCCCAGCCCCCAGCAGCACTCTATAAGCCTCCATAAAGCTTATTTTGACCAAAAAACAGCCCATTTTCATGAAAAAAGGGCCATTTTTCCTCATTTTGCCCCCCCCCCCCCCCCCGGAGCAGTCTGTAAGCCCCCTCAAGGCTATTCATGCCTTTTATTGTCTTTGGAAAAAATACATTTGGGGGAGGTTTGCACAGTGCAAAAGGGTTTTTTTTCCCTTTCGGAAAGCTCTTTAGTTAGAGTGATTGATGAGAATTACGTTGGTCAAGTACTGTGCCTGCAGAAACAGAGATTTGTTCCAAAGGTGGTCAGTGATTTCCTTCTCCAGCACATGGGTTTCCACACCTGGAAACATCTATCTACCTACCTACTTACTCTCTCTCTCTCTCTCTCCCTACCTATCTACTGTATTTCTCTCTCTCTATTTTTCTCTCTATCCCACTACCTACCTACCAATCTACACTCTCTCTCCCTACCTACCTACTCTATTTCTCTCTCCCATCTCTCTCTCTCTCTATCTATCTTATCTATCTATCTATCTATCTATCTATCTATCTATCTATCTACTCTCTCTCCCTACTTACCTATCTACT
This sequence comes from Rhabdophis nuchalis, assembly GCA_039707465.1. Taxonomy (NCBI): domain Eukaryota; kingdom Metazoa; phylum Chordata; class Lepidosauria; order Squamata; family Natricidae; genus Rhabdophis; species Rhabdophis nuchalis. The sequence continues at coordinate 389,358,706 of CM077643.1, forward strand.
GTATTTCTCTCTCTATTTCTCTCTCTCTATCCCGCTACCTACTTATCTATCTACACACACTCTCTCTCCCTACCTACCTACCTACCTACTGTATTTCTCTCTCTCTCTCCCCCCCTGTACCTACCTACTTAAAAAAAAAAATTGCCTCTTCAAAACCTGGGTGCGTCTTATACTCTGGTGCGTCTTATACTCCGAAAAATATGGTAGATTGCCGGTGCATTTGAAATTAAAAATCCATACATTAGTGGCAGCTGAATATTACATTCTAGTGACCAGTGGTACTGTAATAATTGAACATCAAAACATTTTTGAAAAAGTGTATGCCATCCTGAATTAATGCAATTCAAAAGGTAAAATTATTCTGCTAGGTGACATGAATAGACTGGAGAATGTTTAGAAAATGATCCCAAGACTAAGTGAGAATATTTACTATTCGGTAAGTAACTAGAGTTAAGGTTTTTTTTAAAATAAAATACATGATTTATATGTATTAAATCTGTACATACAAAAAACATATATAGAATTGGATTTTTTTAAATGATGGTTTTATTTGAGATGGAACAGACAGAGAATCACAGAAAAATACAAAAGAGATGAGGTGTTTTGAATGTGCTATTGACCATATATTAATAGCATCAAAAGTGGAACCTGGGGAAAAAGTACATGGAAGGAAAAAAAATGAAGGGAAGGAGGTAAGGGAAAAATGCCAATATAAAAGTTAAGTCCTATATGAAAGCAATCTCCCAACTCAAGAGATTGAATCAAAGGAAAAGCCATGTGGAAGCTGCCTGAGTGGAAGAATTATGTTTCAGACCACCATAAACATGTTTGGAATTATGCTAATAGGATTGCTGCAAAAATTGGAGAAATTGGTTCGATATTGAGCAGAACATAAGAAAAAGATGTATGGTGTCTCCCTGTCCAACATCTTTATGAATACATGTATGAGGAATACTTGTGATGTCATTAAAGGTGTGTTGGTTAGGATGTGAATGTGCAAGTTTATATGCAGATGATACTATATTGTTCGATACAAACCTGAATTAATAGAAATGAATGTTAGATACATTCATGATGCCACGAGGAGCATGGACCCGAAAATCAACTAATCAAAGACTCAGATGGTTGTGTTTTACTGAAAAAATGAGAGAAAAGGGGAAATTTTAAAATGTTCAGATGCTAGAACCGTGGTGAGTATGTGATATACATACATATTTTAGCAGAACATAAGAAACTGGAATGTAATAGGAATATACTTAAGCTGTGTACTTTATATTGCACATCAGGTAAGCATTGGTTATGGGTGGCAACTGAACACGAGTGGTGACTTTTCTTAACTGCTTTTCTACAGTTTTCATAATTTTGAATCTGTAAGTATGACAAAATAAGATGACATTTTGGGGAATGTACATGGACTAACAAGATAAAGTGTCCCTTTGTCTTTTGTAAAAGAAGATTTAAAGATCAATAGAATTCCCAAGAACTAGGTCAAATCTAAGTAAATTTAGCAATCTGCATAGATTTGACTTTGTTCTTGGGAATTCTATTGATCAGGAAGATTTTTCTGGTAAACAGACATTTTTGCTTGATAAAAACATTAAATGTATTTGCTACTAAGAAGGTAAACAGTGCATTATAAATCAATTTGAATTAATTATAGTTTTTTTCTAAAACATGAAATTTTCATAAAATAGAATGATAATGTAACAAAAGTATGTGAGATGTATTAATAGTAAGAAACGAGCCTAAAACCTCATCTTAGATTTGATTAAATTACTTACCCGTAAGCAATAATTTAATAGTTTTTTTTTTTTTTTTTTAAGAAAATCGGCTTACCTCAAACTTTCGTAATAGCTTTACTTTTGACATATGATTTCAGTGTAAGCTTGGGCATCTTGTGTGTTTGATCCAAAAAATGTTAAGTGTTGAAGACTCACATCTTACCTCTGATTCATTATAAGGTAGTTAAGTATTCCTCTGTATTTTAGTCTCAAGATTAATTCTTTGGGAAGAAAATACTTTTAATCAAGAATTTATTAATCTGTAGCACATGGCAAATCACTGTTCTTTGGCTTTAAGAAAAGATTCAGGATTACAGAAAGTAAAAAGGACTAGGATAAACCTGCTATCAGTAACAAACAGCTAAGAAATGCCATTGTATAATTTGATAGGAGCAGTAATTTTTATTATTGTTTACAAGTAGTCCTTAACTTGCTATAACAATTGGAACTGGAATTCCTGTTGCTAAGCAACAGTCTTTAAAGCACATCATGTGTCCATGTTGCTTAACCACAACCATTTTGGCAGCCCTGATTGCTGTCATTAAAAAGGACTGCATCAGCCATTATATGAGGACTTCACTTGAGCACAACTTGGAACATCCTCCTGCTTTCCCATATACTTTGTGGGAAACTGGCAGGAAACGTTGGAAATTGCAGTTGTATGACTGAGGCTCACTGTGATGTAATTATGCGACTATGGGGACATTTCAACAACCAGAAATAAGAGAATCAAATGTAAGTATCATTCAGTGTCATTGTAACTTTGTACAGTCACTGAATGAATGGTCATAACCCACGAACTAGCTGTAGTTTTGAGTAACTACATATTTTCTTCCAAAGTCATTTAGCATTTGTTTTAGCGTGTTGGATGGATGATAGAGATGATATTAAAGGTAACTTCAGAGATTCTGAGCTAGTCCTTTTAGTTTTCTGCATCTTTATAGGTTGGTCATTAGTCCAATGTGCAATTTGGGGATTTGCAACTCCTGTTTAATGCCTTTGGATTCTCAGTCATCCAGGTCATAGTTGTCCCTGCTTTTTCAGGAGACAATTGAACTTTCTTGTTTTTCTTTGAAGACTTCCCATCCAAGAAGCTTCTTCAGCTCTGACTGGATGGTGGGGAATGGAAGGATTTATATTATTTGCAGTCATCTGGTCATTTGCATTGTTTAGTTGAGGCCACTTGGAGGTATATCTGTGTTCTCAGGGTCACGTGAGTAATGCAAACGAGTGTGGAGCCTTCCTGGAACTGCTGAAGGATTATGTTGTGGAGCTGTGCTTTCTGCAGGATATTTTCTGCCCTACGTCCCTTCACTGCTGAACACAGGTGGCAAGGTTGTTGGGGATGAGTCTGTCTTGTCTGCATCTCAAACTGAAGCGCAAATGGTTCCTATAGTCTGCCATTTTTCTGGAAATCCATTCATACTCTTGCACCATTTGAAAGGGGTTCATCGTAAATGCATAGCTAAATGTCTATGGAGATTCTCAATTATCTAGGTCGTGGTTGTCCCAAAGGTACTTTTTCACAGAAATATAAGAAAATCCAGTTGCCTCTTGAAAAAGCATCTTTGGGACAACTCCTGTTTAAGGTACAGTGACCAAGAGTTTCCGCTCATAGATTATTGCAATGTACTCTACCCAAAGGTGCCCTGGAAGACCAACTAGAAGATGTAGCTGCTGGTTTATAATGCAGCAAAATGGACAAATTCAGGTGCTTCTTAATCTGTATGTTACGCCTCTGTTGTGTGAGCTGCATTGGTTGACAATAGGTTTCTGGGTTCAATTCAAGTTGCCAGTGGTCACTTAGGAAGCTTTCCATGGCATGGGGCCAGATTATTTACAGGCCAGCCTCTCTTTTTTCATGTCTATTCATCAAGGCAGACAGGAAAGTCATGTTACGAGTCCTGCCCATTAAAAGGTGCCACCTGTCAAAACCCAGGAAGAAAGCCTTTTCTGCTATGACACCTGTCTCGTGCATTATCTCTCCAGAAGTCAGATTGGCCCAACTATATTGATCTTTCACAAGGCTTAGAAGATGTGGCTATGTCCTCAGCATGGGGATTGAAGTGTTGATTGGAACATTTGAAATATTGAATTGGTGGTTATTTTTTATCCTGACCACTGATTTATTTTGTACACTTTGGTGTTTTCTGTTGGGTCTTTTTACATTTATGGTTAACTACTTTGAGTCACTTGTTTGAGATGGGTAGTCATATAAATTGAATAAAATAAATTGTAACTATTTCATTGGCTAAAAAGCAAAGCATATCTACTGTTCCCTGAAATTTGCTATCAAGAGATTAAAGAAAATTGTGAGTCCATAGGATAAAGCAATACATTTCATATATAAAATAAATAAGAATGGGGACTGTAACAAAAGGATTTAAAGTTGTAGAATCAGAATTGTTGTTCCCTGCATTTTAATATGAAAAGTAAAATTAAAGGTTGCTGGTAAATAAAGAGTATTTTTTGTAGTGTAGAAGTAGTTTAAGAATCTAAGTAACAGTTCATATTTCTTTCTGTTTGATGAGGCTGAGATTCTTTTCCCACATTCTCTGTTGCTTTCCAAAAAGGCCTTTGGCACTTATTTAGATCAAATATTTGATACATATAAGAGGTTATGTGTATATTACCATCTGGATGTTTGCTACCTATAATTTCCCCCCAATTTTTGCCAACTGGCCAGATCATTTAGAGTCAGAATCAATATTGATCATGATTTCTCAAAAATTCTTTTCCCACAGCACCTGGTCATTTATAATGATTGAGCAGAAGAAGGAAAGAAGATGAAACGAGTGAAAAAGATTTCCTTTGAGAATAGAGTGGCAAGCTTATATTTGATTCCAAGGATGTAACACAATTTCAGAATGTTGCTTTTGTTGAATAATGCAGTAGGAATAATTGTTCGTCTTTTGAGTTTATTTTCAGATCATGAATTTGTCAAATGATGAGTAAGGAATTAGATTAGCTTGATAAAGCCTAGTAAATCAAACACTGATTGTTTATGTACCAGTAAATTAGTGTCAGTACTTGGTGACCAAGAAGATAGATTTTCACCAGGATCATCTACCATAATCTGATCTTCCCATCTTGCAACAGGGCATCCATCACCACCATATAGGATTCTATGCACCTTGTGCTGGTTATTTTCTTTTTCTCTTCCCTTCTATCTTTTCACCATTATAGACTTCAAAGGGAGTTAGATCTTGGCATAATGCACTCCAAATATACTAATTTAAGCTCGGTCATTTGTTCCTCAAATGACTGCGTAGGTGAAAATTTACCATTATAAGCAAAATTCAATTAGCTGCAGAACCTATTCCATATTTCTTTTTGCAATTCCTGGGAACAAACAAAATTAATATCCACATTATTACCCTATTGTTATTTCACAGTTAAGTTCCCTTTATTTTTATAAAATAATTTCAAAAGTAGTCATAATTATCTTTATTACTAATGCTTGAGTTCATATATTCAACTGTGTTCATAATGTTTTTATTATTGGTGCCAAAATTGTATTGGGACTTCCAAGAATATTTCAGCCATCTTAGTTCTTTGGGAGATCTTGACCTACTAGAAGCATACAAGAAGTTCTTGCTTAAGGACGAGAGAGTGCTTCAACCTTTCCACCTGCTTATCTCTGTCCTATGCCATCCTATACCCCTGCTGTCCACAGCTGACCTTTGCTATCTTCTTCCAATTGTCTAGCTCTTCATGAGGCATTTGCATCAGTTCTGGGTGCCCATCAGCAGTGGAGGAAGAAGATGGGGGAAGATCGTCTTTGGCAGCAGTGGTGTAAGACAGAATATGAGGCAATGAAGGGCAGAGCAGCCAAAAGGGCAGAGAAAGGGGGATGCTGCGGGAGGGGGGGGCAGTTGAAGTGGAGGCAAGTGTGGCAGGGCAGAAAAAGATTGAGGTCCTTGCCTAATAGCCACAATCGGGACTACCAGACTTGGTTTCACTAAGTGGTACAGTTCTATCATTTTTCAGCTAATGACTACTTTGTTTAGTGAGGGAAATTGGGGTCCCAATTCAAATTAAGCAAAGATTACCGTACTTGTGTGAGTGTTGGGATGAGATTTGGAGAGTGTTATCTTTGCTTCTTTTTAATCGGCATACATTTCAAAATAATTTTGATCCGGAAAAAAATGTTTACCCTTGAACAAGCATATCTCAGACTTGACTGGAAACAAAATGACATGGGCACCATTTATTGTTTTTGGGAGGCAATTCTATAATCAGTATGCCACCACTAAAAAGGCACTATTGGGTGCTATCACATTACAAATAACCCACAGGTAAGATCGCAAGCACGTTTTCTTGGGTGCTTTTGCTTCATATATAAAATCTTGTGTGGTTTTCTAGACAACTTAATCATGTAAATGCAGGTGAGAAGAAAATTAGGATGCATAATATTAGGAATGTTCAAATGTTTTATTTGTTTTATTGTGTTTTATTAGCATATACTCAAATCTTAGTTGGAGAAGTTTCCTTCTTTGTCTTCATACAACATTATTGCAAAACACTAATTTTGTTTTCATGTAGTAGGGGATTTTTTTTTAATTTAAAAAGCTTTTGCCATGGCAGTGTATAGCATAGGATCATTGTATCCTATAATTATTTTTGGAATTTGGTCATCTATTGTGGTTCTAGAATCTTTTATTTTTCTCAAAGACTATAGGAAGCTATACTTCACGTAACTAACCAAATAAGGAATACCATATTTGTACTTTAACAGAAACAAAATGATGGCTCATGAAATAATAGCAGTCAATCATTACATTATATAGAGACTAGAGAAGGGGTATACATGTACAAGTGCAGATCTTTCTCTCAGGTTATGTATGATAGCGTTCTGTTTAAAACTGCCTAGCAGAGCAACATCGACATGATCAAAGGCAGCCATGTTAATATGTCTTTCCTTTATATTTTGAGGAATTTTGAGCCTGTTCAATATTCAAATAGAGCCGCCTAAACTCTTTTTGAGTCTAGGTCAGTGGCAGTCAACTTGGTCCCTACCGTCCAGTAGTGGGCGTTCCAGCTTTAATGGTGGGTGGTAGGAGTTTTGTGTGATACTGAAGCACTTTCCTTTTTTTAAAATTTAATTGACTTAAAAAAAAAAATCATAGCATTATTTAAAAACATTTTCATTAGGTTTTCATAAAATCACCATTACTGTGGAATTGGTGGGCGGTTAGAAAATTTTACTACTAACAGAGATACAAAAGTGGGCGGTAGGTATAAAAAGGTTGACTACCTTTTTAGGTGATTGAACAATTAGCACAGAAGTGGCCTTGACGAAAGTTCTTGTATTTCTTTTATTTGGTGAATCAGAAATCCTTGGTGATCTAATCACAAATCATGGAAGTACATGGAAGTATACCAGTAGCTTTGACTATTTCTGTTCTAAAATATATATAAAATAACATGTAGCTAGCATGTCATGTTTTAACTGCCTGCCTGTCAACAACTTGGTCATGAACTCCGAATTGACAGAACCAGATGGTCGGTCTACCTTGTCATTCCAAATACCTTTCACAGTGATGGATTTCTGCGTTCTTCAGTCCTAACTCATAGCCTATTAGATTAGTTAATAAAATGAATGCTGACACTTTGTTTCAGAATAAAATCATTCTGTATGCTGCTTCACAGTGCTTTTACAGCCTTCTCTAAGTGGTTTACAGAGTCAGCATATTGCCCCCAACAATTTGAGTCTTAATTTTACCCACTTCAGAAGGATGGAAGGCCTTGAGCTTCGAGCCAGTGGGAATTGAACTGCCAAACTGTTGGCAGTCGGCAGAATTAGTCTGTAGTACTGCATCCTAACCACCGCGCCACCACAATATTTATATCAGTCCCATTTTGTTGAGCATCCTGTATGTTTTTGAACCACTCTTGAATCAACTTAGTTTAAAATGCATAAAGCATCTTGGATGTTGAGGGTAACTGTCATAAACATCCATACTTCAAAGTATTTTATGTCCACAGTGGCATTGTTTACCCCTAGCTCTATTTTCTCAGGTCTTTTTTTTTTCCTGCATGAAAAATTAATAGGAAATGAATGCTTTACTTTAAATTTTAGAATTCGAATGACCCTTGGAAGAAGTGCATGAAAAATTAATAGGAAATGAATGCTTTACTTTAAATTTTAGAATTCGAATGACCCTTGGAAGAAGTGCACCTCAAACTAAAATAGTCTTCCCTATACTGTTTTCTTCAGGTGAGCTACTTTTAGTCTTGCTGAAGTCATCCTCTGAGAGAATTCTTAAATAATTCTTACATCATTGTTGTTAATAATTACGCTAAACTAAACTTAAAAACTGTTTTAGTTTTTCAGCAGGATTTCAGCCATTTAGAGACTCTTCACTGACAATCTCTTCTGGATGTGCTAGATTTGTAAGACTTCTTTTTCATGACCACCAAAATCGGAAATAATATTTTAATATCAGTCCTTTCCATGCTTAACCGTGAATTACGGTAATTTAGTAAATACACATAGAGGTATAGCTACATACAGAGTTAATCAGTATGCATAGAAGTAAGGGACACAGTGGCTAAGACACTGAGCTTTTCAATCAGAAAGGTCAGCAATTCGGCAGTTTGAATCCCTAGCACCGCGTAATGGAGTGAGCTTCCGTTACTTGTCCCAGCTTCTGCCAACCTAGCAGTTTGAAAGCATGTAAAAATGCAAGTAGAAAAATAGGGACCACCTTTGATAAGAAACTAACAGCAAACTGTTCACCTTTGGCGTTTAATCATGCCGGCCACATGACCACGGAGATGTTTTTGGACAATGCTGGCTCTTCGGCTTTGAAACAGAAATGAGTACCGCCCTCTAGAGTTGGGAACAACTAGCATATTATGTGAGTGAGCCTTTACCTTTTATTAGAAGTATACTTTCAAAACTTAGGGATATTCTTGAGATGTTGCTCATCTATTGCAGGACCTTTGTTATAGATTCTGAGTTTGTTTTCCATCAGTGATTACATTTTGTGTTAGAAATAACTGCTCAAGTTCTTAAACCTGGGACAAGTGGCCTTACTAAGTGTGTGCGTGTGTGTGTGTGAGAGAGAGAGAGAGAGAAAGAGAATGTTTGTACATGAATGTGAGCTGCTCTGGAGCTTCTGGAAATAAATGCATCTGTAAATATAATCCTTGCCATAAATCACTCCAGAGTTCACTCTGAAATGTGCTGTGCTTTTTTCTCTCTGACTAATATAGCAAGTAGAAACTTAGAAACTTACACAAAACCTGTTCACAGTTGCTGATCTTTATTGGAAGTTCAGGAAATTTATTTGAGGAACTTTGCAGAGACCACATGTGGTCTATCATGGCATTTAATCATCCTCAGAAAATCTTCAAGGCTGCATTTTACTGTAGTTGCTAGAGAATTATTGCTCCATACGCTGCTCGGTGAATAGTTACGTTTTCCAAAATGTTGTACAAAGCGCTATCATTTGCTTCGACCAAAGCTGTAGGCAAGAAGGTGATAGTGTTATGGCTATATTTAATTTCAAGTGTGAGAAGAAGATGAATATCTCAAAACCTTAATTTTTCACATTGGCCTTGGCCAATGATTATAAGAAACACAACCAGATGTTGGTGTTTTACAGGAATAGTTCCTTGTATAAGAGGAGGATGGGTAGAATTCATATTTAAACTCACATGAAAAGTTCTGCCATTAGCTGTTTTAAAGGAATAGTTTTTTGGAAAAAAATGTCTACTTTCACGTAGCACAACTAGTTTATGTCTAGCAATAAAATTACAGTAGTCGACTTGACTACTGTAATGCTCTCTACATGGGGCTTCCCTTGAGGTGCACCCGAAAGCTGCAGCTAGTCCAGAACGCAGCCGCGCGGGTGATTACGGGAGCGCCTAGACACTCCCACATAACACCTATCCTGCGCGAGCTGCACTGGCTCCCTGTGGTCTTTCGGGTGCGCTTCAAGGTTTTAACGACCATCTTTAAAGCGCTCCATGGCTCGGGGCCTAGTTATATGCGAGACCGCCTCCTGCCCCATACATCCCTCAGACCGATACGCTCCCACAGAGAGGGCCTCCTCAGGGTGCCGTCGGCTGGACAATGCCGACTGGCGACACCCAGGGGAAGAGCCTTCTCTGTGGCGGGCCCTGCCCTTTGGAACGACCTACCCCCTGAACTCCGCACCATCTCTGACCTCCGCCTCTTCCGCAAGTGTCTGAAGACACACCTATTCCATCTAGCCGGCCTAGCATAACCCCCATTACTGACTCTTAGATAGTTTTAAATTTGGGTTTTTTAAATTCGGTTTTTAGCGCAGGGTTTATTAGAATAAGTTTTTTAAAATTTTATATGTTTTATATATGTTTTAACATCCCTGTGCGCCGCCCTGGGTCCGTTTGGAGAAGGGCGGGGTATAAATTTAATAAAAAAATAAAATAATAAAATAAATAAAATATATTTTATTTCATCTCAGTTGGTGAAAAGGAGACAGATGCTAATTGTGTGTTTATATATTGAAAGACTGCATTTGAGTGTTTAAAGCAGGGTTCTTGTAAGTGGTCAACATGGGTTCCCAAGGCTCAGTAGGGCTATCCCAGAGGTTGTTGATGATGTTGTTATTATTTGTAGTACTATTAGTTAAAATAATATTTAGTAAATCATTTGCATATAGATAGAGGGTATCAATGAGCAATCTGAAACTTGGTGAAGGAGCTGATGAGTTTGAAGGGTTTGGGGGTCCCTATTTATGGCAACGGGAGGGAAGCTCCTTTTTCCTCATTGATTGCCACCTGGGTGGTTGGTGTCACCATACTGCCAAATAGTCAAAGCTGACATTGTTGAACCTAAATTTCCCATTTTTGGAACAGGAGGTTAAGTGGTAAAAAGGATGCCTTAAGCCTCTGTGGTGATTTTATTCCTAAAGCAAGGGGGAAACAGTGAAAATTATCTGATTTTGGGGGAAGTGTTTTGAACATTGCCATGTATACTCTTAACCCCCTGCAAAGTTTAAGGCAATAACTTTGCTCTTTAAAAACCCTACCAAAATAAGTCGTCTGGCTTTATACTGATGTACATTTTTAGACTTTAGGAGTTGTTAATGAGATGCTTGGGGGGTCTGCAAGCCAGAGATTACCTCGACCTGGTGTCAAAGTTAGCTGTTTGATGCAAAAGTGCTTCTCCATATCTGAGTTTTCTAAGTTTGCCATAGCTGCTACTCCCACAGGGAGCACTCAGGTGTGAATTATAATCCTACCCTTGTCAACAGGTCTCGTGGCAGTTCTTCCATTGGTGCACGTAAACAGAAAGAGCTTCCAACAGAGCCCCCCTTTACAGCATACGTTGGTAACCTCCCCTTCAACACAGTCCAAGGAGATATTGATGACATCTTCAAGGAATTCAATGTAAGAAGCGTGCGACTAGTCAGAGACAAAGAGACAGATAAATTTAAAGGTAGGTCATTTTATATCTCCCCTTTATCATAAGGTTTTGGGGTTATGGTAGCTGTTTCCTTGAAGAGCAAAGGCGTGAGGTTGAGTGTGCCTTTGGGTGCATGCGTACATGTGTTTGGCCTGAGGACTATTTTTTGCTTTTCTGTGGTAAGTCAGAAAACGCATTCCAAAGAGTGGACGGGGAAGTCAAAATCTAAGTTCATCATAATGTAAATTATAACGTGGCTTCAATGTTTAGATATAGAACATAAAAACATCCCCATGTATTTAATAACTTGCTCTTTTTGCCACATTAAAGAATACAATTGCCTGTATCTTTAAAAGGATCCTAGAGGGCCACTACCATAGCATTAGAATTATGCCAACTTTTGAGGTACTCATTATTTTAAATATTTTGTAATTGAATGGTACAGATAAATGTACATTGTGGTAGCCACATAACTCGAGTTGGACCAGGGGGGTGTATGATATGTCAGCCAGCATCTCCAGGAGAAACCTGAATGCTGGTAGCATAGACTGTGACCTTTAGGGAGAGAACCTCATGCAGCAGTTTAGCTCTTCCCAAAATAACCCATTGAAGATAAAGATGCTGATTGAGCACAGAAAATGCCTGCTGCAAGAGTGAAGGAGACCCAGGAGAAGGGCTTATGTAAAGTAAAGATATGACCATCTGAAACTCATAATAGGAATAAGCAACATAAACAAGGTTTTCCTGCATGTCAAATCATCTTTACTTGCTAATAAAAGGTTATGTATTTTGGTGAACGTGTTGGACTAAGAGCAAGGAGACATGGGTTCTTTGTCTATCGGCAGGCACCGAAGCTCACTGGGTGACTAGATCACTCAGATGTCATTCAGCTCAACCTGCATCACAAGATTGTTGTGGGGACACAATGAAACATCTGCAGGCAAATAAACAAGCTCTAGAGAATTGAAACAGCCTAACAGTTTTACTGCAAGATACATAAATTCCCTACTTTTAAACTTAACTGCAAATACACACGCATTCTTTGGCAGCTGCTTATCTCATTTATGTAAGAAGACTTAGCAAAGGGCTTCTCATCTTACCTGTAAGAAAAATTTATGTAGGGAACAAATTTAAAGTATGCAAAAAAAATTTATCTTAAAATAGCTGTTTCAAATACAAAGCAGCTGTTTTGGTTTTAATAAATGTATCCTATCATTGTTTCCTCTAAGCTTTACTGAAACTGAGCTTGAAACATTCCAAACATAAAACATTTTGTATCCCTCTAAAACAAATGTTTTTATGTTTCATTTTTTCTATAATCTGTATTTCAGATCAGGAAGTTAAATTGTTGGGTGACAGAACTCAAGGAGCCAAATCAGTTTTTATGAGAATGGTAAACCGATGATCGTATGTGCACACCTAGTTTCCATTGCCAAAATGAGAGTAGTTTTCCTGATTTTATTTAGATGTACAGTATATGAATTCATTCACACCTTTTTGAGTCAGTCTTGAGCTCTGGTGACTGCCTGGATAATTCCGCAGAGCTTTCTTGGCAACATTTCCAAAGTAGTCAATCATAGCGTTTTTTCTGCACTGGGATGTGACTCATCCAAATTTACTCAGCTAGCTTTGTGCCTAAGATGGGACTACAACTCACGGTCTTACAGTTTCTAGCCTGGCACCTTAACCACACCAGACTGGCTCTCACGTATATTTATATTTATTTATTTGTTACATTTCAGGATTTTGTTATGTAGAGTTTGATGACGTTGAGTCACTTAAAGGATCTCTGACGTTTGATGGAGCAGTAAGTATAAATATTCTTGTGAAATGTAGTTTGAACAGAGGTAATCTCTTTTATCGGTAATTACTTCAAAAACAATTTCTTTTCTTTTTTCTTCAACCCAACAGCTTTATGGCGAACGGTCGCTCCGAGTGGACATAGCTGAAGGCAGGAAACAAGACAAAGGTGGCTTCGGTTTCAGAAGAGGTGGCGGTGCAGATGACAGAGGTGACGTCCTCCATGGCTGTTCTTACACACTGCAAATTGGAATGATTGTATTCATGCCACCTTAAGCAAGCATGCCTTTGTGTGTAGCATTAAGTGTCAGCAGTGTACACTGGCAATCTTCAGGCTTTTATGGAAGACATAAGTGCCTTCTAGCAGAATAAAGGAAATGATCTAAAATTTAGCCTCAGAGCCAGGCAGATAATTTCATACCATTATGGAAATATTAGCAACTGGATGCCCTACAAAAATCTCTTGACATTTCAACAATCCCTACTCTTCAACTGGGTGTCCTTCCATGGAAAACTTGGGATACATGAGCAGGCTTTTTTTTAATGCAGTGCTTCCCCTCAGCACTAGTTAGAGGATGATGAACATCCTGGAATCTAAGAATATTTTATTGCTAATAAGAACTTCAAGGGAGGAACCTCCAAGCAGACTGAAAGAAGTGGCAAATTGAACATAGTGTAAATTAATTAAACTAACATTATTAAGAAGTTCACTGTTTTGATCCTATAGTGATAAAGGAGGCAAAGTTATAGAATTAGAGTACGTTGTTTTCAGTCATTCTGACAGTCAATGTGGCCTGGTTGCCAAATGCTCTAAGTTTGGCCATGTGACCACATGGGAGGGGACAACCATCAGAATCTCGAATCTGGGTCACAAATAGACCACACACCATTCCTCCATAGGTCTATTATAACTTCAAAAGGTCAGTAAGTGACCAGTCATAAGTGGAAGACTACCTGTTTCGGAATTCTAATGAATATGCTTCAGTTACTTTAAATATAATCCTAGCTAGACATTAGGAAGGAAAAAATATATTGTATGTTGAACAGTGGGAAAGCTTGCTAGAGATTGTTGGAGGTTCTTAAGCAAAATCGATCATTCCAGTAACAGAACTTTCCTGAAGTGTGGGAAATTATTTTTCCTCCAGTCCATGCCAATTTGGATGCAAAATTCAGGGAAGAAACAAAATATCCCAAGTTTTCCAGAACATTCTGTTCCTGAAATTGCAGGTTTTTGTACATGTGCAGACATTACCCTAGACATATAGGCACAGTTAGTTTCCTATGTCTAGAATTGTACCAAATAGCTTCTGAGGGCCTTTTCTGATCTGGGACTCTGGAGTTTGTGCTGTGCTTCACTTTTGAGTTCGAAAAAATCACTGCAGACATGTTGGTAAAAGACACCAATTCTTGTGTGCTATGTTCACAGCCTAAATACTCTGAAGCATCTTTTGGGAATCACTTTGAAGTGGACAATACTATGAATCAGTAGTCTGGTTGTTCTCCTGTCTGTTCAAGCTCATTTGTTATTGGAGTTAGCTTAGAGACCTGTTTAAAAAAAAACATTTTAAAGATCTGGATGTAGATTTACCTATGTTTTGTCTCCACAAAAGAGGATTTAATGTTTCTTCCTCTTTCTTTATGTACATGTTTTGGCTGGAAGGCAAATACAAGTATGTTACTGTTTAATGGAACTTTTAGATCTGCTGATTGATTATCAAAAGCCTTTCTTGAGTCTAATATATAGTACATACAAGTGTCAGTTATATATACAGGAATATATGCATGTGTGTGTGTGAGAGAGAGAGATACGTTTTTGTGCTGATAAATACATTAGGGAGACTAGTATAGATCTATTTCAAGCTATTTAGCTCTCATCAGCTAGCCATACCCTTGCTGGGATTCGAACCAGGGCTGTTTTACATCTGAAGCAGTTGTAATTGCCACTAGGCCACAGGTTCTCATCCTGATCTGTGTGTATGTGTGTGTTGTGTTGTGTTGTGTTTGTGCTGATAAATAAACAAACAAGGGAGACTAGTATAGATCTATTTCAAGCTATTTAGCTCTCATCAGCTAGCCATACCCTTACTGGGATTTCACACACACACATACACACATTCTAAATTAGCAGGTAAATGATCTCTAAGTGAACAAATTAACCGTTGAACCTTCTTGAGCAATTGGCAAGCTGTTCCAAAATAGCCTGTTAATGCCCCTGCCTCTTTTTTCCAAAGCAGACGGAGATCCCAGGGCAGCATTAGCCCCCTGGAATCGCCTCTAGCACAACTGCCAAAGATTGGTGGCATTTTTCTGCACCCCTGTGCAGTAGGAAACATATAAATTGAGTGTTTAGTTGACTAGAAGACCTCCATGGTCTCTTTCAGCTCTGTTATTTTGTTACTAACTCTAAAATAGTTTAACCCAGAGGAGGTTTTTAGGAATAAATAAATAAATAAAGTTCCCCTCAAAATCTAAGAGGGGAAAAAGAAAACCCTGGTCTTGCTTAGGCAAAACCATCTAAAGGTTTTGAAGAGCTGCAATCCTACCCATCCAGATTCAGAAGACTCCACGTATTAATAAAATCCATGTGGGTTCTGCCAGATGGGAAAATCTCCAAAGTTGGGCTTTTCAAACAGGATTGCAAGTCTGTTGTCTTGTAGTAAAAAGTAGAGAGCAACATGAATTCCAAGGCTTTCCTCTGTACTAAGCTATCAATTGTATTGCCATGTTCTTTAAATCATGGCTTCAGACAGTGCTGAACTATTTATGGTTGACAGCACTGTTAAATAAAAGTGAATGGGTTTATTTGGCAATGTGCTCATTTCTTGGACTTCCTAATACTCCATAGCTTAAGTAGATACATTGATGATGAGGCTTAATACTCCAAAATATCGCAACAGCGGCTGATTGAAAACTGGCTACGTGAGTTTTGCAGAAAAAGGCCTCACTTTCATCTTCATAACGTACTGTATTTAATGATTGTAGGTAAATAGTTGCAATGTAACTCATAAACGAGATAAACTTTCTTTAAACTTTGGTTTTCTGGGGGTGCTGGCTCATCATACATTTTCTTAATTGAGGCTTGAATTATGCCTGGATATTCCCCCTTCTTTGACAACTGTTAACCTTTCCCAGATTTTCAGATATCGGTTCCACCCCTGATCTAGCCACATTCTCTGCAGAATACAGTTGCCAGATTTAAATGAATGCAAGGATTGTGCTGATTTAAAATAGGGGGATTTCTGACCATTGGATGTGGAACCTTCTAGAACAGTGTTGGCGAATCATTTCGGCATTGAGTGCCGATATGGAAGTGTGCATGCGCAGGACTTCTGGAAACTGGAAGAGCAGTTCCCTGGTGCACATGTGCGCACTGGGAAGCTGAACTTCTGGTTTACGGCATGCACATGCGTGCCAGTCACCTAGTCTTCCGTTTTCTGGCGCACATGCGTGCACAAAGACCAGCTGGCCGACGCACATGTGTGTGCCAGAAGCTTAGCTTCCTGGCAGGTGCATGCGCACCAGGGAGCTGCTCTTCTGGTTTCTGATGCTCCTGTGTGCATGAAGACCAACTGGCCAGCACGCATGTGTGCACCACAACCCGGAAGAGCAATAGGCAACAGCTGGAGTGCCAGGAGAGATGACTCTACTTCTGGCACACGTGCCATAGGTTCGCCATCACGGTTCTAGAATTTCCTGCCTTCACCAATGACCCATGTTTGTAATGTGACTTTCTTTTTAGGTATGGGCGGAGGTATGCGGGAATCAAGAGGAGGTGGATGGGATTCCAGAGATGACTTCAGTTCTGGTAGCAGTATTTCTCTCTTTTTTTTAATATTACTGATTTTTTTTTTCAAATCTCTTGACTTTTTCCCACAACATCCTGTTACCTACTATTTGTCTTCAGGTGTTAAGGGCAATAGAATGGAATTTAAAATACACATTTTTTTAACGAATATGGCAGTCCTCTCTCTTGTAGGTATTCAACTTTTGTTGGAAACATTTGGTACATATAGCTAGGCAGAGATGGAGTTGGAATACTTGAAGGCTAAGTATATGAATACATTGGGTTTGAAGAATGTAAATATGGTTTCTTGTGTCTTGGATCGTTTTCAAAAGAACACCTGGCTTGATTTGGATTGTAAAGCTTTAAATTATTCCATTTTACCATCAGCAGAACAGTTCATCTGCCTTCCTTTCCTGAGGATATATCAGCAGTTCCCAGTCCTGTAACTAAGTTCACCGATAGTTTCTTTGACCACCCCTTTTTGAAAGCATGCTCCCCTTCTCATCCAGCTCCTCTTTATTTATTTATTCAATTTTGTAGCTGCCCATCTCAGCCAAGTGACTCTGGGTGGCATACAATTCTTACAATTTTAACTAAATCACTGTTTCTTTCCTGTAGCAATACGTGTTGTCAGCGGGGAAGGAAGGCCCATGCATCATAGATTTATTTAAGTCTGATGTACAGAACTGCTTTAGTTGGGCATGCTCCGTGAGCTAAACAGAAACGTCCTCAAGAAGGAGTTGTATCCCTTTGCTGCACTTTCTCACTGTGTAAAAGGAACTTAGGGAATGTTTTCATATAATGCAAACTGTAAATTGTTTCCATTTTGCAGATGGGGATTTAAAGCTGCAAGCCTCTTTCCTATGCTAACATGTTGTGTTTGTGGAGGAGGTTGGCAAGAATCTAGATAATGGGCTACACCACAGAGCAGTAAGAGGCTGAAAATACAGCCTCTTATTTCTCTGCTGTACAATACAGATTGTGTGTTCAAATGTTTCATTCTCTCCAACCTGATGAACTTGGGTTTTTTGCCCTTCCCCATTTTCTTTTTTTTTAATCATCACTTATATTAATTTTTTTTTAATATTGAAAAAGTTTTATTGGTTTTTACAATTTTCCAAAGGAGTAGGGAATACAGAAACATTTTAAGAACTTTCGCGTCGGGATCATTGGCCCTTCCAGGGCTTCATAATAAAATATTGAAAAAACATTTTTCCAAAAATACTACAAGGTGAAAATAAGTACGTTTCCTAAATTCTCAATTCTATGCTAGCAGTCGTGTGCAAACATCCAGATATAAAGGTTATACAATATTAATAATAAAAAGAAAAAAAGCAAAGTTATTTTTTCGATCTAAGTCTCTTGGCAATTGTATCTTCTTTTTCTCCTCCCTGGCCCCCAGCGGGCGGGGCCGTGGCCCCCCGCCCCCCCTGAATCGTCCCCCAGGACAGAGGAATGTTTTTTAAGAAAGGCTTCCGCCTCAACAACTGTTTTAATCCTTACTCTTCCTTCATCCCAGAACACCAACATCCCTTCCGGCATCGCCCACTTACACCAAATCCCGTGGTCAAACAATTATTTGGATAAGAAGGAATACCTCCTTCTCATCTCTCTAATCTTTTTTGGGATCTGCTTCAAGATGGCGACTTCCTTTTGTTGGTAAATTAACGGCCCCCCACTCTGCGCCTTCAAAATTCCCTCTCTGGTTGACCTTCTGACAAATTTAATATGTATCTCTCTGGGTACTTCATTTATCCTGGCATATGTCGAATTTATTCTGTAGACTAAGTCAATGTCCCCCCTGATCTCATCTTTAGGTTTATGTAAATAGTCTGCTAAAATTGTACTCATGAGTTCAGGAAGACATTCACCAGAGTCCTCAGAAATATTCTGAAATCTTAAAAAATATGACATCCTTTCAAAATCCATCCTAGACATATGACCAGACAAATCTGCGATTTCAGTGTTGACATTTTTAAGTTCTCCCTTTGCCCCAACCAGCCCCCCTTCCAGCTCCTCAGTCTTCTATGTGTTCTCCAGCACTTGCTTCCGTGTTTCCAGAAGATCCTTCTTGAAGCTACTATTATCTTCTCTCAAAGCTTTAATTTCCTGAACCAGAGCTTGTAACACTGATTCCATAGATGACATTCTTTGTTCCAATCCTGCCAATTCTGATTTTGATGCCATGGTAAGCTGTTAAAGTCAGTGCCACTAAGATGGCGTTTTTTGGGTGGGGCCGTTGGAGCAAGTCAGGAGAAAAACAGTTCAAATGAAAGTTGTAAAAAGTTCAAGACCCAGAAGAGAAATACTTTTCACAGTCAATAATTATAGCAAAGAAGGCACTCCAGGGAAGGAATCAATTAATCCAGAAATTTCTTCATTAGTAGAGAGAGAGAGTCCAAATCACAAAGAGATGTTGGTAATTTTCCAAAAATAAAAATAATCATTCAGGAACCAAGGGAGCCATCCTCCACCGCCCAGTCTGAGAGCCAGCAGGAGAAAGTAACAAAAGAAAAATTGTTTCAAGCCAGATACATTAGATACATTGTAAAGAAACAAGCCGCAAATCACTTTCACTTAGTTCAAAGCAATCCGGATACGAAATTTCCGCTCCCTCGCAACGAGGAGCCATTTCTAAACGCCGCTTTAAATCCGAGAGGGGGTTTAACAAACAAACACCCCCCTCTACCTTCTTTCAGTCCAGGCTGCCAGCACAAATAATGTTAAAAATCACTCACTCTTCACCTCGCTGCCAAAGCCCCGGGGAGCTTTCCGACCCGAACACTCAGCTCTTTTCAAATTCGTCGTTCGTTGCCGTCCTCCATTGGCGAAGGGAAAACCCCCCGCAGCATGTCTCCTCTCACCTAAGCCGAAGACAAGGGCCGTTTTTCCGCTGCCGCTGGGATAAACAAACCCAAGCAAGCCAGCCCTACGGAAGGCCCCCCAAAAAAGGGGGTGTCTCGCCCCCGTTGGGGGGCAGAAAAAAGAACAAAGCGGTGGACGAGCCCAGGACTCGTCCGTCACTGCTGGAAGGCGGAACCGGAAGTCCCTTATATTAATTTTAATCCTTCTTCAATTCAGATTGAGATTTTAGTTTAGCTTACTTTGTCATTGCACCTCATACAACAAAATTAAATGCCATCGTCAGTGTACATTATAACTATACAAATAAAAACACAAGCACACATCCTTCACATTCTATCTATACTATTGGGAAAAGCGCGGTCTTAGGGGTTTTTTAATACGTAGATTACTGTCTGTTTTAGGGGGTACCAGGGAGGGGGGAGGGCTCAGAAAGGCAGAGACGGAGAAAGAAAGAAAGGGCCGGACCAGCAGCCAGCGGAGGGCAGCGGAAGGTCCCGACGGGAGGGGGGAAATAAGAGTCGTCCCGGTGGAGGGCATACCCATCAATAGGGTCGTGGGGAGAGGCAGGTCTGAGGGGAGACAAGTTTCATCCTCCCGGTTGGGGGCACGCGGCCGTTGGTTGCAAACGGTCAGGTGCCACAACCCCCGCAGGCTAGGTGGTCAGGGAGTGCAGAGCCAGGGCCCGCGGCTGATGTTTTGCAACGCCAGGTCCGTTGTCAACAAAGCCCCCCTCATCCATGACCTTGTGTCAGAGGGGGAGCCGGACCTGGTAGGAATTGCGGAGACCTGGTTGGGCCACGAGGGAGGACTCCCCCTCGTTGAAATGTGCCCACCAGGTTACCGCGCTTTTCATCAGCCCCGGGCCCTAGGCAGGGGTGGTGGGGTAGCGGTTATTATTAGGGAAGGTCTTGAGCCGAGAGAGACCATTGTGCCACAGACCACCGGTTGTGAGTCCCTCTGCGTGAAGTGGGGCCTAGGGAGGCAGTTGGGCGTGCTGGTTGTATACCTGGCTCCCCGCTATGTAGCAGCAGCCCTGCCCGAGCTCCTCGAGGTGATCGCTACGATGGCAGTTGAGACCCCCAGACTTTTAGTCATGGGGGACTTTAATCTGCCATCGGTGGGCGAATCATCCGCGGTAGCTCGGGAGTTCATGGCTTCCATGAC
Source organism: Rhabdophis nuchalis (assembly GCA_039707465.1). NCBI lineage: Eukaryota > Metazoa > Chordata > Lepidosauria > Squamata > Natricidae > Rhabdophis > Rhabdophis nuchalis. Next base: position 389,379,500 of record CM077643.1, read on the forward strand.
GGCCATGGACCTGACCCAAGTAATTCAAGGCCCCACCCACGAGGGTGGACACACACCGGATCTTATCTTTGTCTCAGGCCAATGGAAGAGTGATCTGGGTATAGGGGATATAGTCATCACACCCTTGTCATGGTCAGACCACTCACTTCTCCGGCTCGACTTTCCAACCGCTACTCCCCACCGCGGGGAGGCGGAACCTGAGTCACCTATCTGGTTCCGCCCCAGGCGCCTGATGGACCCTGACGGGTTCCAGGCGGCGCTTGGGCCACTTCCTGTACCCCTGACCCGCGCCCCGATGGAGGACCTCGTGGCCGCATGGAATACTGCGGCCGTGGGAGCCTTGGATCGGGTCGCGCCCTTGCGGCCTCTCTCGCGGCGGCGAGCCACCCTGGCTCCTTGGTTTACCGAGGAGCTAAGGGTGATGAAACGCCGCAAGAGATGCCTAGAGAGAAGATGGAGGTCTACTCGATCTGAATCTGACCGGACACAGGTAAGAGCCCATTTACGGACTTACATTGTGGCGCTGAGAGTGGCCAAACGTCATCATTGTGCCACTCTCATAGCATCCGCAGAAAACCGCCCTGCCGCCCTGTTTAGGGTGACCCGCTCCCTCCTTCAACAGAGGGTGCGGGAAGCCCCACTACAGGGTAGAGCAGAGGAATTTGTGACTTTTCTGCAGGAGAAAATCGCTCAGATACAGAACGAGCTAGCCCCCATTGCTGGTCCAGTGGAATGCCGCGAGGCGGATCTTGTTTGGGAGGAGTTTGACTCCGTTGCTTCCGATGATATGGACAGGTTACGTGGACGACTGCGAGCCACCACATGTTTATTGGACCCGTGTCCCTCCTGGCTTGTACTGGCATCCTGGGAGGTGACACGAGGCTGGCTCCAAGAGGTTATCAACGCATCCTTGAGTGAGGGTTCCTTGCCTGCTTCCCTAAAAGAGGCTATGGTGAGGCCCCTCCTTAAGAAGCCCTCTTTGGATCCAGCTCTTTTAAACAACTACCGTCCAGTCTCCAACCTTCCCTTTTTGGCGAAGGTTGTTGAGAGTGTGGTGGCAGAACAGTTTCCCCGTCACCTGGAGGAAGTTGATTATCTAGACCCGCGCCAGTCCGGCTTTCGGCCCGGGCATAGCACCGAGACGGCATTGGTCGCGTTGGTCGATGATCTCTGGAGGGCCAGAGATGGGGGTTGTTCCTCCATCCTGGTCCTATTAGACCTCTCTGCGGCTTTCGATACCATCGACCATGGTATCCTATTGCATCGGCTGGGGGGGTTGGGGGTGGGAGGCACCGTGTTACGGTGGTTCTCCTCCTACCTCTCTGGCCGATCGCAATTTGTGTTGGCAGGAGGGCAGAGGTCAACCTCGAGACCCCTCACATGTGGGGTACCTCAGGGGTCGGTCCTCTCGCCTCTCCTGTTTAATGCATACATGAAGCCGCTGGGTGAGATCATCCGTGGCTTTGGGGTAGAGTACCACCTGTACGCTGATGACACCCAGCTGTACATATCTACCCCAAACCACCCCAACGATGCCGTAGCGGTGATGTGCCAGTGCCTGGAAGCCGTGCGGACCTGGATGGGAAGTAACGGACTCAGGCTCAACCCGACCAAGACCGAGTGGCTGTGGTTTCCGGCTGCCCGATTCAACCAGCTCTCTCCAACGCTGGCCATTGGGGGCGAACATCTTGCCCCTGTGGATGGGGCGCGCAACTTGGGTGTCCTCCTGGATACCCGGCTGTCCATGGAAGATCAAGTGACAGCCGTGGCCAGGAGGGCGTTTTACCAGGTCTGCCTGGTACGCCAGTTGCGCCCCCTATTGGATCGGGACGCCCTTCGCACAGTCACTCATGCTCTCGTGACATCCCGACTGGATTATTGCAACTCTCTCTACATGGGGCTCCCCTTGAGGTGCACCCGGAGGCTTCAGTTGGTCCAGAACGCAGCCGCGCGAGCAATTATGGGCACCTCTAGGTTTGCCCACGTAACACCGCTCTTGCGCGAGCTGCACTGGCTACCTGTCGTCTTCCGGGTGCGCTTCAAGGTGTTAATTATCATCTTTAAAGCGCTCCATGGCTCGGGACCTAGTTATCTGCGGGATCGGATCCTGCCTCATACATCCTCACGGCCGATACGCTCCCACAGAGAGGGACTGCTCCGGGTGCCGTCCACTAGACTTTGTCAGCGGGCGACGCCCAGGGGAAGGGCCTTCTCTGTGGCGGGCCCAGCCCTCTGGAACGACCTTCCCCCCGATATTAGGACAACCACGGACCTCCGCTCCTTCCGCTTAAAATTAAAGACACACTTTTTTCGCCTGGCCGGCCTTGGGTAGTCTCTTTTTAGGTTAGGGGTTTTTAGGGGTAATTTTTAGTTTAGTATATGGGTTTTAGCGCAGGAATTATTTAATTTATTTTTAATTTTGTAGTTTGTATTTTGTAGTTTGTTCTTTGTATTTTTAAATTGCCTGTGCCCCGCCTCGAGTCCCCTTGGGGAGAGAGAGCGGGTTATAAAAATAAATTATTATTATTATTATTATTATTATTGATTTGGAAACCCGATATTGCATTTATATTGCACTATACCAGGGGTCTGCAAAGTTGGCTCTTTTAAGACTGGTGGACTTCAACTCCCAGAATTCCCCAGCCAGCATAGCCAGCAGAGCTGGCTGGGGAATTCTGGGAGTTGAAGTCCACCAGTCTTAAAAGAGCCAACTTTGCAGACCCCTGCACTATACCATAGAATTTAACATCATCATTGTGTCAGTGGTGGTAGTTTACCCTTGTATCCTACCATGTTTCCTCAAAAATAAGACAGGGTCTTATTTTCTTTTGAACACCCCCCACCCCCCAAAATAAGTGTTTGGCCTTATTTTTTCAGGGAGGTCTTATTATTTTTTTAAAAATATTTTTTTTATTTTCAAACAAACAACACATATAACATAAAAACCTCTTCAACTACATACAGTGTGTCGATTGGTTACAAGGCCTTTCTGCGTCCTTTCCATAGTCATCGCTTGCACTTTATCAAAATTCACATATTGTCAATCAAATATCTTTGTATACATTGTTATTATGCTTCCTTTGTTTAAATATCACTATTATATCTCCATTTTGATCAAGGTATTCTAAATATATAACCATTTATATTAAAATGATTCATTATATCGGTGGTAGTCAACCTGGTCCTTGCTGCCCACCAGTGGGCGTTCCAGCTTTCATGGTGGGCGATAGGGGATTTGTCCGATATGGAAGCACTTTCCTTTTTTTAATTTAATTGACTTCCCTACTTTCTAAATCCCCATTACTGTAGAATTGGTGGGTGGTTAGAAAATTTTACTACTAACAGAGATACAAAAGTGGGCAGTAGGTATAAAAAGGTTGACTACCCCTGCATTATATCGTCTTCAATATATCCAATAAGAGTGAGTTATTATTATTTTTATCCTGTTCTAAGTCATTCTATTATTTTAGCATTGATAACATTTCTCTAATAATTTTCAATTTCAATGTTTTTTCCATTATTAGTATCATCCATCTAATATACATGTATACAAATTATTATAATTATTAAACATCCATTAAGCCTAGCTATTATTACATCCTTTCAACATAAAGCCTATTAAATTTAAAGTAAATTTATATTATGGCATATAATAAGGAGGTCTTATTATTTTTGAGGTGCAGAAGGCAGCAAGCGTGGTCACTCATGGCTGCTGCTGTGTTGCAATATTTTCGGGGAGAGCTTATTTTAGTGTATATCGGGGATGTCCAAACTTGGGAACTTTAAGACTTGTGGACTTCAACTCCCAGAATTCCCCAGCCAGCATAGGGGAATTCTGGGAGTTGAAGTCCACAAGTCTTAAAGTTCCCAAGTTTGGACATCCCTGGTATATATGCTCGAAAGCCCGATTGGGCTTATTATCTGGAGATGTCTTATTTTTGGAGAAACAAGGTAAACAAGGTAACAATTAATAATAATAATAATAAATTTTATTTATAACCCGCTCTCTCTCCCCTAAGGGACTCGAGGCGGGGATTAAGATTTAGCCAGAATAGGGCCTGGCCACTAGTAGTTCACAGGACATTTCTTCAGTTAAAATGCATCTAAACAAGAGCAGCAAGAAGTAGAAAGGAAGCTTTACTTCAGAAAATTCCACCTTGAAGTTTATCAGAAGGCAGGAATCCTAGTTTGATTGTTGCAGTCAGAAATCACAACCTTCAGTTTGAATTGCAGGTGCGAAGTGTGGACTTCTGCTCCCCTTGCTATATTCAACTCACAACATCTGTATTCTAAGCACATCCTTTCTTTTATCAGGAAATTTAGCAGATCAGTACCAATAATCATAAAAGTAAACCTAATAATAAAATTGTATGGTCCAACTAAGAAAAACAGCAACACACATACATCTATAACCATGTAATTGTATAATTATCCTGGTGCCAGAAAAGTCACATCTCTCCCAGCAAAAGATCAGCAGTGATGGGACCTTATAAAACAGATAATGGAGATTCTGCCAGAATTGGGAGGTGGGGGTGGGGGTGTTCATACTCTGCTTGTATTATGGGCATCCCCTCGCCAAATTGATAGAACCGTATATAAGTCTTGGTTCGCTCCCTCTTTTAGGTGGATTGTTAATAAATGTCTATATCTTAGGGCAGTGATGGCAAACCTCTGGCATGCAAAACCATGTCGCCCAGCATTCACAGCCTTGCCTGTTTGTCCTGGCCAGTGCTGAAAACCAGTTGTCCTGGCCAGTGCTGAAAACCAGTGTGAGCATGCACGACGGCTAGCTGATTGTCAGGTTCGCATGCGCACCAGAACCCAGAATTTCGGCTTTTCTGGAGCGCAGCACTGATGAGATCGAGCATGCGGGCAATGTTTCCACGTGACCTTTTTGGCACTTGGGGGTGAAAAGGTTCGCCATCACTGCCTTAGGGAGTTAAAAACTAGCTGACTTTTAGAATGCTGCTCTTCAGGATGTTTGGATGATCTGAAGAAATCCTTCATGAGCAAGGTTTTTCTTAGGGCAGAGATATCAAGAGAGTTGATACTAAATGCTATATTCTCTTCAACAGGTTTCAGAGATGATGACTTCCTAGGAGGCAGAGGTAGAACACGACCTGGAGATCGACGAGGAGGTGCCCCACCCATGGGGGGCACAGGTCGTTTCAGGGATGGTCCACCAATACGTGGGGCTTCTATGGATTTCCGAGAGCCAACAGATGGTAGGCTGTCTTCCTTTCTCCCCTGTCCCAGATAAAGAACAAACAGTTTTTCAGATGTTGCTGAACTCTAAATTGTAACATCCCACTGGTGTCACCCCAGGTAGTATGGGCTAGTGGTGCCAGATACTGGTTTTATAGCACATCTGGAGCACCACAGTTTTCTTGCCTGTATTATGGCAAAATGAGATAGCTAATTCTCAGCCCAGTTTTGTAGCCTACATTATTTAGGTGCTGTAATACAGTAAAGGACTGTGCATGAACTCCATTTTTAGTACTTAAAAGGAAGCCCAATGTGAGTCCCACATTCAACTTCCATTAAAGGCTTTAGATATTACAGGGGGATAGCCGCGGTAATCTTTGATAGCGAAAAGTCACAAGGAGCTGACTAGATTGGGGGAAATTTTTTGACATTGCCTAAGACCTTTTGATGTATGTTAGTTTAGTTCAGATCTCTTAATGTGGTGAAGCTGTAGCTCACAAAAATTGCGCCTTTTAATAAAATTTACTAATCAGACTTCTTATGGTTTCCATTATAGATTTGTGTACCTTGGGCCATGCTATGTGATTCTTCTATTAGTTGACTCATGGTAGAAGCCATAAGGGGGTGGGTGGGTGGAGGATGGGTAGATAGATGGGGTAGATTAGATTAGATAGATGATAGATAGATGATAGATAGATAGATAGATAGATAGATAGATAGATAGATAGATAGATAGATAGATAGATAGATAGATAGATAGATAGATAGATGTAGCCTTGAGTAATTTCAACCAAACTTGGTACACAGATCAGAGATCAGATCAGAGCTGTCAAATTCACAGGCCAGATGCGTCACATTGGCCATGTCGACGCCGAGTTTAGGGAAGGAGAAGAAAATTCCCGATACGTCACGTGACGACGCTGTGACAACATGAGTTTGACACCCCTGGATTAGATTAGATAATTGATTTTTAATAACTTTAGGTACTGTCCATTTCATTCTCAGAGTGGCTGATTGCTTTACTGTCCCTAGTTTCACTTTTTGTGCACCCCAGATCTATTGTAGTAGATTGAGGGAAATTCTGGGATCACTTCTGATGATTTATAGAGGGAGGAAAAATGTCAATTACCCTAAAATCTGATGCTCCCCATATTGTCTTCTGCCTGAGCAGATCTGCTCTGTTGAAACTGCGGTCGTGCCCTCTAGTGATGCAAATATATAACTTTGTCATTCAAGGAGCGTTGTAATCCTGCTTTTCCCAGCCTGGAGTCCTCCAGATATCATTCTGTTAGACTCCCATTCTGGCTAAGAGTTCTGAGAATTGGTCTAGTACAGGGGTCTGCAAAGTCGGCTCTTTTAAGACTGGTGGACTTCAACTCCCAGAGTTCCCCAGCCAGCTATGGCTGGGGAATTCTGGGAGTTGAAGTCCACCAGTCTTAAAAGAGCCGACTTTGCAGACCCCTGGTCTAGTACATCTGGAGGGCACCACATTGAGCAATAATGCAGGAGGGAAGTTTTCTTGAACCAGATCTCCTCCAGGCTGTGATGGGATGTAGTCTAAATAGCTAGACAGCTAGAAACTGTGTGTGAGAGAGGGAGAATGGATTACGTGGCGAATTGGCCCTGTGGATGACACCTTGTGCTTTCATACTGCTTTAGTTTGGAAAGTGGTTTGGTTTTAGGGTGGCAACTTTGTTCTCCCCATCCCACTTGTAATGGAATAGGCAAACCGAGCCCTGTTGCATGAAATACCTTGCCTGAGAGCCCCTCCTCTACAGAGGGTACAGGATAGCCATAATAAGGACTGTTATCCATAATCCATAATAAGGACTGTAGTTCATCCACAACTCAGGTTGAGAAAAATAGCCATATCACCTCTCAGCTTAATCTCCTCCTCTTCTTTTTCTTTTGGCAGAGGAAAGAGCCCAGAGGCCCAGACTTCAGCTCAAGCCCCGGACAGTCGCTACGCCCCTCAATCAAGTAGCCAATCCCAATTCTGCCATCTTTGGTGGAGCCAAGCCAAGGGAGGAAATAGTAAAGGAGCAAGAGTGAGGGCACTCAGGGGGCATGAGTGGGGGAAACGGGATTGAGGGAGGGGCTGGGTGGGGGTGGGAGGAAACGCAAGACAGCCCAGAGTGTCTCACTGAGCTCAGAACATTTAACCCCGCAGCCACCATTCCTACCATCTGACACTTGTCCTCCTCGAAACCGAAATGGAAAAAAATAACAAAAACAAAACAAACCAGAGCTTGTGAATGCATGTCAGCTGTTAACAAGTGGTTTTTAGCACATTTTTGGCTTCGCTGTATGTAGTGCCTGCATTCTCTTAAGTTCCCCAGCCCCAGCCTTCCCTCGTTCCAGCCTCAGGGCTGGTTTCCAGCCAATAGAACACCTCTTCCACAGTGGCTTTCTTTAATCCAAGGTGCTGCTTTTCCTTTTTCTTTGTTTCTGACTCTCTCTTCTTCCCAGACCTCCGAGTCAGACTCCAGTCCTGCTTACCTTGTTCCCCTCTGCCTTCCACAGTGCTTCTTTGTCCGTGGCATGTTCAGTCACGTGACCCTCAAAGAGTCTTGCCCAAGTGAAAATGTTGCACACAAAAAAACAAAAACCCCAAACCCTTCTGCAACACAGATTTAAGCCACTGGGCACTTTGGAATAGATCCAAATCAGTTTCTTCCGGGATAGTTTTAAAATGTAAACTGCAGCAAGAGCAAGAGATGCCCTCTGCTCTGGGCCCCACTGGCACTGCGCAGGGCTCTGCCTGGAGCAGACGTTACGTGTCTGAAGCTGAGTCTGGCATGAAAAAGGCTGCGTGATGCATTCTTGACTTGGCCTGTGTTATCCCCACTAGTGCTTAGAGGTTGGTGCTGTTGACATTTGTGCCAACTCTGTAGCACCCAGGACTTTCTTCCAACATATTCTGCATTTTATTTTATTTTTTCCACAGAATTGCTCCTGGCTTTTTAACTAATTTCTTAAATAAAGGTTTTTTTTCCCTCCCCTTTGGGAGGTTGGAGGCGCTTTGTTTTGAATGAAATGGTGTCTTAACTTCACCATGCCAGCATTTTGATTCTCTCAGTGTGTTTTGTGCTTTTCCTGTTTAGCTCCTCCAATAAGCAGAGGGGAGAGCACCACATTTTGCAGTTTCAATTGGCATCTTTTAAGAGCACGGAGGCCTAGCAAACTGAGCGGCTGACAAATGTTCATTCCCTTTGTGTCTCTGTGTGAATAAATTCTGCTGGAAAAAAGCTGGATGCAGCAAGTAACGTAAAAGGAAAGAAGCACTAAACAGTGATGCAAACTTGAAGAGAAGTTGGTCGCCTGCTCAGCTGGTCAGTTTGGAGGATTTGTGGCTCAGTCTGAGCAGAGTGGGAATGCCTGCAGTGCCTGACTTCAGTGCTAACATATCTTACTGATATGTAGCTTTGATACAAATAACAGGATAGAAACTGGCAGGTATTAGAGGCTTTCTCTTTTCTGGGGCTTCTCTTCCTTTTAAATGCTAAATCTTGTCCAATTTCTAAACACAGGTCTTTCAATTTGCAAAATTAATTAGCAGACTTCCAAGAGCAGCTTTTATTTGGATAAATAAATAAAATTAGCAAAGATCTTCATGATTTACAAAAGGGCAAATGTTTCTTTTCCTGACCTCCTTGTAATTTGAGCATATTTTTGAGAATAAGAACCATTTGTTTAACACTAACTTTCTTTAAGACATGCACTGTGTGGTTGTGTTCTAAACAAAATCCACCCAATAATCTCTCTTCCACTGTAAATAAGGAAGAACCAAGATTTTAAGAGCAAAAAACAAGATTTCTCCATGCAAGGCTCACTCAGTCGATCCATTTGATTTTTAAATGTGTAAAGAGAAATTTCCAAACACTTAACACATTCTGCTTCATGACAAAGTAAATTTATGGATATGGTATTTTGTGAATGATCTTTTAAATAAAGAAAACATTAAGTAATATTTAAGGCTGGTCTGTGTTGAAGTTTGTTGGCAATTTTGGGGCAGAAGTGCTAGCTTTTACCCACAGGTTTCTTCAGTTTTCAGACTGGGGTAATATGGAGTGCTTTGAAGGGTTGCATAAGGGTTGTTCCAGTTGTTCCATTGCTGGCTTCTGAACTCAAGGTATTTTTGTGAAGTATTTACTCTTGCAACCCTTACATATGTACCTCTCTTGATATTCTATGTCACTTTTGTACACTGGGAAAGGAGCAAATCATTTTTATTATGAGGCTAATTCAAGGTTTTTAAGTAAAATCCATTCAGAAGAGGAAACAAGGCTATGTTTTTATTTATATTTGGTGTTTTTTTTCCTGGTATAAATTTTCATGGCATTTGTTTGGATCCTATCAAATTGATGGCCGCATCTGCTATGGTTCTGCCACATACAGGTAGTCCTCCACTTACGACCACAATTGAACCCAAACTTTCTGTTGCTCAGCAAGACAGTTAAGTGAATTTTGCCCCATTTTACGGCCTTTCTTGCCAGAGTTGTTAAATGAATCACTGCAGAATTTGGCTCCCAGCCCCATTGACTGCTTATCAGAAGATGACAAAAGATGGTCACATGACCTTGGGATACTGCAATCGACAAATGTGAACCAGTTGCCAAGCCGCTGAATTTTAATCACATGACCATGGAGATGCTGCAATGGATGTAAATGTGAAAAATGGTCATAAGTTCCTTTTTTTCAGTGCTATTGTAACTTCAAAGGTCATTAAATGAACTGTTGTAAATTGAGGACTATCTCTGTTCCCCCAATTCTGAAAACACAACAAAAAATTATTACGGTGCAAGTCTGAATCGTGAAAGTTCAATCAAATATAATATGAAAGGGTAATTGTCAGCTTCCCTGAGTCTTTATGCCTCCCAGGTCTAGGTCAGCGCTGGGGCTCAGGACCTTGGACAGCGCCTCGGAAATCTGGGTAACTGGTGAAATATTTTAATTGAGTTTCGGGTTAATGTCAGGGTTCCAAATAGCATCCAAAATTAAATCAGAGAACCAAGGAAAGGTATTGCTCAAAGTTCTAATTTATTAAGAGAGCCATGTTGGCACAACTGGGAAAACCCAAATCTGAAGGCTTCCCAGTTTTCCCACCCAGTTGAAGTTAAATATCTTGCCCCCACACCCACAAGTCCGATCTTCCACTGTGCTGGTAGCTTCCACCCATCCAGTTCCGGTCAGGTGCAGAGACAAAGGATGACCTTGGGATTCTGGAAAGAATTTTGTTTTAGCTACATAGCATCTAACTCCATACAATTCCCCCCCCCCCCCCCCCCATTTTCCCACAATAGAAAATGCATAGTAGAATAATAGAAAATGTGGCAGGCCTGAGATCCACTAGCAGATATGGCTGCAGGTCTGACAACAATCTTATAATGAGCCACCTAGTTCCGTTGTTCATTCTGAGTGTACTAATGCCTAGGGATCAGGCTTACCGGGTGTATTGATACATGTTTAAGTGTTCTTTTTCAGGAAAAAGTCTAAGCACCACTGGTCAGAACAGTAGCCAACCAATATATTAAGGGTTGGACGAATCTGGATTTTTCAAGAAAACATTCTATTTCATCCAGGGCAGAGGGGTAATCTCAACAGATGTGGATGGTTGTGGAATGGTTAAGGAGCAGATTTGGGCAGGAGAGACACCATTATCCAATGGTTAAATTCAGTACGGGGCAGTTCCTAATGTATAACTTTAAAAAAGGTTTCCCCTAACAACTACTTCTATAAGAAAAATGCAACTTTTGTCATAGTGATAAAAAAAATTACTATGTAAGGCATAAAAATGAGGTACCTGGAATGTATTCTGATTAAGAAGGAAAATGGATTGCTGGCTGGAGAAGTCTGGGAGCTGAAGTCCTTCAGATTTAAAGTTGCAAAGGTTGGAGACCCCTGATCTAGAGAAGTGAAAAACCCCACTATTCATTTTTAATGAAATATTAACCATTGCTGCTGCCCAGTTTCTGTGTGCGTATTTTGTTTACAGATTATCTGATGTGGAATATAATGGGGCGTTACTGAAAGATGGTGGCATACACACTGTATATTTTATACTCTACTTTGTGATGGCCGTGAGGCCCAGAAGGGCACTAGGGCTGCATCTTATGGCTTTCACCCATTTAGCACCTCACAGGGAGCACATGTAGCTTAAGAGACTCTATAGACACAGGTGACTTTGTACAGCATAAGACGCACCAGAGTATAAGATTCATCAAGATTTTAAAGGGGTAAATTTAAAAAAAAGGGTTTTGCACGCTACAGACTTCCCAAACTCTCTGTATGCCTCATTTTTTGTGAAAAACGGGGTCTGCAGAGAGTTGGGGGAGGACGACGGACGACGACAAGCAAAGAAACAGCCTGTTTTTTGCCCCATAAAAGGGCATGCATAGCCTTTAGGAGGCTTGCAGAGTGTTGCTGGGGGGGGGGGAGCAAAAAACACCGTTTTTTGCTCATCTTTGCCCTCCCCAGTCCTCAGGAGCACTTTGCAGGCCTCCCAAACCTTCTGCACAGCCATTTTGGTGAAGGGGGCGGGGTTTTGGGAGACCAAAAATGCTGTATTCAGTGTATAAGATGCACCCAGATTTTCACCCTCTTTTTGGTGGGGGCGGGGGGGGGGGAAGGTGCCTCTTATACTCCAAAAAATATGGTATATATTTACTTCGCCATTTTCTCCTCATGCTAAATAAATAATACCATGCAAAAGGATGAAACGTGTGCTCCCCTGATAGCTGTGAGTGCGTGACATTAGATCTTGTAATAAAGTTCCCAGATACAGAACAGAGATAGAGATAACATCTCAGCCTACCACAAATCAAATCAAGATACTGTTCTTGAGTCAAACTGACAAGAACGACCTGGAACGACCTTCCCCCCGAAATTAGAACAACTACGGACCTCCGCTCCTTCCGTCAAAAATTGCAAAAAATACAAGAAATCCTAAATCTTGAAGAATGATTACCTTTTGACTCGGCCCTTCCTTTAGAAGCTTGATGACCCACAATAGTTGCACATTGCATTTATTAACACACCACATTAATTCTTCCCCAATCACTTGGGCTAAGCTACCTGACCTCTGTGAGAATTGGTCAAGTTCATGTTCCAATTTTGCTACCCTGTGCCTCATGGTTTGTGAGAAAATCCTCGTCCAAACCGGAACCACAGATGTTGGGTTGAGTGAGTCACAGGTAACAGGAAGCTTGAGGCCAGCTCGCTGTTGCAGGGAGAAATTAGCCACATAACAGCTTTGAATGCAAGACCACTGAGTAAGAAATGGTCAGAGAGTAAAGGATCAGCAACTTCTGCTTCTTAGGAAACCTCTAAACTTTACAAGGTATGATATTCCAGCTTCTGTTGACCCTTCTGGATTTTATGCTAGCCCGCTTCTTTCTGGCAGAATAGACTGCAACTCGGTTCAATTTCCCTCTAGAAGATCACTCCTTTTGTAAAAACTGAACAGGGAACAAAAGTGATCCTCCAAATAACAGACATGGCATTAAAAAAACTTCAGAAAATATGACGCTTGGTAGAGGTTTAGGTAACAATTTGGAACTCCTATAAAACCTACATTTTTTTTTCATTTGGCTTAATGAAATGTGGTCCAGATGTTCTCGCCTCCCCAGGATGTCTTTGATAACCTTATCTTAGTTTTGTTTTTCAATGCAGATGGGCAAACCTCTTAAGAAAGTGATAGGCTGCACTCTGCTTATTTGTATTTTCATTTTTAAACGTTAGAGGCCATTCCTTGTTTCTCCGTATGCTCTCTTTCCATTTCTCGCATTAAATACATCTGTAAGTCAAAAAGTCCAGGAATGGAGGAAAGTTTACCAGTACTAAAGGGATCTGATAGCAGCTGTTCAGATTAGCACATTTTAGGCATCTGATGAAGTGAGCAGTGGCTCACAAGACCTTAATGCCTTTTAATAACTTGCTAATCTGAAAAGTTACCCACACTGCTGATTCTTGGCTACCATAGACTAACCCAGCTCTCTTACAGTGTGTAACGAAGGAATAGGCAACTGGGCTTGAGTTGAAGGCGTGATCTCTTTGGGTTGTAACCCTCTGCTATAGTGGCCTTATTAAGATGAACCTGTCAAATGCATACATGCATTTCTGTATTTATTTATGTTGTGCTTGTGTACTTTCTCACAAGTTAGTTCCCCGAGCAGTTGCAACTCTACAGTCTCTCTTGGTTGCTCCTTTGAAGGCCAAACTTCTTTATAAACAAATAGTCCATAACAGTGATGCAAAATAGTGTTGCCTTTTGTTTTAATCCACAAATTCCCGAACTGCAAGGTGCCATATTCTATGAAGTTTTAGAACTCTGCCATATATACTGTAACAGTATTTCCATTAGGAACAACTGACCTGTCAGGGGTGAAATTTTTTAATATTATATCCTCTTTTTCAACTTTGGGGTGAGTGGCCTTCTGTTTCCTCTGACTGTCTCATTAGTTTTGCAGTTGGCACACGCTAACTGTGCCAAAAAGACATCACACTTTTTTTTTTTTTAAGGATTTTTGATGAGAAGCAGATAAGGTTGGTGGCTGTTGGAGAATTAGCAATCCGATTAACAGAGTTGGAAGGGACCTTGTAGGTCAACCACTGTGCCCAAGCAGGAGACCCTACAGTCCTTTTTTGAAGAGATCTGTTTTTTTCAGGATTAGATCAACATGTCAGGGATCTTTCTGTACCTGGATTGTATTGTTCGATAAAGTAAGAAATTGCCAAGAATGGGTGATGGGACTTCTTATTGATCTCTTGTTTTAAACTTTACATAGAAGGTCTGCTAGGGCCTCTTGCCTGCCGTCAAATAATTGGTATGTGCTCCACTTATGATGGGTACGATAGCGCTGCCCCTTCTTTCTAGCGCTCCATCACCAAAAATAAAACAATTTTAAAAGTATGACTGGATGAGCAGTGAAACATTGCTGTGCTGCTGTTTCTCAGCCTTCTTACTTTATTCTTGTTTTCATAGCCATCACGATGAACAATTCTTGATAGCTGGTGGTGGCGGCGGCTTCATTTATTGGAAAATATTAAATCAGAGGTGTAATGTTTTGGGATATATATAGAAACACAAATGCTTGCAGACACCCACCCACATCAGGCTTTATATTAATTTTTCCAATAAAGTATTTGAATTTAAAGTAAAAATGCTGGTCTCTCAAAAATTGTTGTTCATTATTATTAGGAGATATAGATAAGATCTCCTGCGCTTGTTAAAAACAATTTGCTGGCAGTCTGTCAAAAACTTCTCCCCAGACATCTCTACCATTCAGGCCCAATCTTATTATCTTGGTGATGGAGAACAGACATTGGATTACAAATTTGGTTCCAAAGGAATAACAATGATTACCTTTTTTTCCTGATCATTTGTGAAACTGAAAACGCTAAAACAGTGAAACAGGATTGGTACATGGTCTCCTTGGAAGTCGCAGCATAGATTTTGTCTGTCTGTGTGCGTGCATCTTTGAGCCTGAAGATTGTCTTGGCAAGATTTTGGATTTATACACTGCCTATTTCGCTATCTGACTCTAGGCAATTTACAGATGAATGCCATAAATCAATATAATGTAATGTAATGTAATATAATATAATTATAATATAATATAATTAATATAATATAATTAATATAATATAATAAATATAATATTATATAATATAATAAATATAATTAATATAATATAATATAATATAATATAATATAATATAATATAATATAATATAATATAATATAATATAATATAATATAATATAATAAGCTCAGTTGATCAAGGAGGAAAACCTGTGGCCTAGTGGCAATTACAACTGCCTCACATGTAATACTTCCCGGGTTCAAATCCCAGTAAGGGCATGGCTAGCTGATGAGAGCTAAATAGCTTGAAATAGATCTATGCTAGTCTCCCTTTATTTATTTATCAGCACAAATGTCTCTCTCTTTCTCTCACACACGTAGCCAAAATTGTGGAAACCTTTTGGGAAAAGTATACAGTATTTTTGAGGTTTGATGGCTAATAACACCACTATTTTTTCAGTAGTATCATGCAATTATATATCAATGGAAAGATAATTTAATCTAGAATGTAATGCAATATGTTTTATGAAGGATTTGCTATTAGAATAGCAATTATAAAGAAGAAAAGTGAAACACATAGAAAAAATGAGATATATAAAAATTATCACCATGTCAGTTAATACTTAGTAGTGTAACCTTTATCATGAATTACGACTTTACAACGTCTTCCCATGGAGCAAACCAAATCTTTTAGTTCTGCAGCTGTTATAATGTGAAACCAAGATTGAATGATTTCTCCTATTAACTGGGTTTTATTGTTGGCTCTATTTGTCTATAACTTTTCATAGAATACAGATGATTGAACAAACCTTGTCACATTACGTTCTGGATTAAATTATCTTTCCATTGATATATAATTTTATGGTACTACTCCAAAACCAAGTGGTGTTATTAGCCATCAAACCTCAAAAAATACACTTTCCCCAAAATGTATAACCTTTCTTATTATTTCATCTTCGCTTGGTATTAATTTATTTTTTAATTTCTGAGTGAAGGCAATCGTAATTACCATATTTATTCGAGTATAACGCGCAAAATTTTCTACCAAAAAAAGAACTCAAAGTTTGGGTGCGCGTTATAAACGAGGGTGCGCGTTATAAACGAGGGTGCGCGTTATAAACAATTTTTATCATGGCCGCACGTGTTCAACAACGTTTGTCACTTACAATGCTTGGTCTGAGCCGAGAAAAAGTGAAACAAGATTTTATACCGATTTTAAATCGAAAATTAGGTGGTGCGCGTTATACACGTGTGCGCGTTATACTCGAATAAATAGGGTATGTATAAAATTAAATACTGGATTTTCTTTTTGATATTTCACAGTCATTATTCCTAGTAGAAAAACTTTTGGTTTCCAATCTATTTTGACTCCTGTTATTGACTCTAGCCAATTTTTAATCCTTTTCCAATATTTTTTATCCTCACACATTCAGCATACATGATAATATGTTCCGTGTGTTGATTCACATTTCTGATCATAATTTAAATACTGAACTTTATTTTGGATGGGCCCTGGGAATTTGGGGGAGGGCAGGTTTCATTTGAGTCATCGTTGACTCCTGGCAACTACCTAGACAAATTTTTGCAGTTTCCCTCGCAGCCCCCTCTTTACTTGCAATGGGGTAGGTTTCTGGTTGCCCTCCCTGATCATGAGTTGCACAATTTCCAAACCAAAGCTGTCATAGCAAAAGTCCCTAGATTTTCTTCCTCCCTGGTATGATTCTTTGTTTCCGACTCCCTTTGTTCCCCTTGAGAGGCTGGGCCGAAGCCATGGATCATTTGTAAAGCATATGTTTTGACTGCAGAAGTTTCCATACGGTATCCAAATACAGCTGTAAACCTAGCTAAAAACTCTGAAGGTGCTGTCAGTGTCAATAATAACAGACTAGATCAGGGGTGTCAAACTCAAGGCCTGGGACTGGCCCACGGGGCTGCACTGGAAACTGAAGAACCAGCCCACATGATTTCTGCCAGCAAAAACGGGTTCCCTAGCTCTGTTTTTGGCTATTATGGCCTCCTTCAACCCTCTGCCAGTGAAAACGGGCTCCCGAGCTCCATTTTTGGCTGCCACAGCATCCTTCAACCCTCTGCCAGTGAAAACAGAGCTCGGGAGGGTCCCTCCTGACCTCCTTTTTCACTGGCAGAGGGTTGAAGGAGGCCGTGGCAACCACAAATGGAGCTCAGGAGCCCATTTTCACTGGCGGAGTGCTTGGGCCACCACAGACCCCCCTGACACGACTGATGTCGAGCTGGCCACACCCACCCCACCCCAGGAAACACAACCCTGATGCAGCCCTCAATGAAATCAAGTTTGACACCCCTTGACTAGCTCAACCTGAGCACCCTCTTATTGTGTGGATTTCAGTTCCTAGAATTCTCCATCCCACGTGGCCATTATTAAGAATTCTGGGAATTTGCCCCAAATATCTGACAGGCTTTTAGGTAGGAAACTTGAGAATCGATAAATTTTAAAATCCTGTTTTGGGTTTTTTATGCAATGTACTAAATTAAATACTTATACTGGGGTAAGTGGGAAGATGGATTTCCTAAACCCGTGGTGGCGAACCTATGGCACGGGTGCCACAGGCGGCATGCGGAACCGTTTCTTAGGGCACGCGAGGCATTGCCCTCTCAGCTCCAGTGCGCTTGTGTGCGCTGGCCAGCTGATTTAGGCCTCTTTTTGAGGCTGTTTTTCGCCCTCCGGAGGCTTCAGGGAAGCTCCTGAAGCCTCTGGAGGTGGTGGGGGAGGCTGTTTTCACCCTCCCCGAGCTCCTGGAAAGCCTCTGGAGGCTGGGGAGGGTGAAAAAAGCACACCAAAAGCAGGGGGTCACGCACATAGCATTATGGGTGTGGCACACCCACGCATGACTCCCCTGCGCTCCCCCCGCTTTTGGCACACGAGCCACAAAAGGTTCGCCATCACTGTCCTAAACCATCTGAAGAGTGTCGTCAAGCAATCTGAATGCATTCAATCCAGTTCACCTGTTCATTTTGGAAAAACCGATTCAAATCAGCATTTATCAAAGATTTGCATAGCCCTTTGCAACAGACGAACTTGATTGCTTCTTACCCCAACCTTCCATATCTGTTGGATTTTTCCTCCTCTAATTGTCCAGTTGATCTGGCTGTTTTAATTTCCCACAATGTCCATAATAGCTTTAATTTGGCACTGGAGCATAATTTGTACTTCCGTTATGCCAATTAGTTTTGATATTTACTATCGGTGCATAACTGTCTCATAACCTACATCCTTTAGCTTCACAAAACCAATATAGCATTTAAGCACAGTATAGAATAATAGTATTTGTTTAGTTATTGCACTAAGGCACACATTGTCCAATCAAAAATATTCCAAATGGGTTACAATAGAAAAACAGAGACTTAAAACTTCCCTCAAATGAACTTGGGAATGCAATACAAGTGGAGAAGTAATCCCACTTCCCTCTTTTTTACCACCATGATATACCCTGTTTCTCCCAAAATAAGACCTCCCTGGATAATAAGCCCAATCGGGCTTTTGACCGCATGCACTAACATAAGCCCTCCCCTAAAATATTGTAACGCAGACGCAGCCATGAAGTGACCATGCTTTATTTATTTATTTTTAATTAAACGCTTGTGCACCCGGTCCTCGCCATTTCCTGGGGGGAAAGGGGGGGTAACATAATAATAATAATAATAATAATAATAATAATAATAATAATAATAATAATAATAATAATAATTTTAATTTATAGCCCGCTCTCTCTCCCCGAAGGGACTCGAGGCGGGGCACAGGGAATTAAAAATACAATTAAAACAAGACAGAGTACAAAGATTAAAAACAAATTAAACATGCCCCACGTACCCCACATGCACCTGCCATCCACTTGGAATGGCTTCGTAGAGGCTGCCGAGGCAGCTCCCGCAAACCCTAGTTACCACGCCCCTTCTCTTAGTGGCGGCCGCAAAAAGAGCGGCAGGCTTAGTGACACTAGGGCTGGCAAGAATGTAACAGAAACAGAGACAGAACTTCCAGCCCTCTCTGGATCAGCTGATCCGCGGGCCAAGGTTAAGGCACCTCCTGCACCTCCAAAATAAGACCCCCCCGAAAATAAGGCCAAATGCTTATTTCGGGGGTCAAAAGAAAATATTTTCGAGGAAACACGGTAGCTTCTTAAACACGGACATATAGTTGAGTTCAGTCACATCCATTTTGCAGTTTCTACCATTATTGACCTAAGACTCTCTTCTGTCACTCTTTGTAGAGTGGAGTTTCTTCATAAACCAGGCAACAAGAGGTCAAGCATCTCATTCAATGTCCTTGTGCCGCCCCCCCCCGCCCCCCCATAAGATGAACGGTGACAGTTCCTGCCCAATCAGTCAAAAACTCAAAGGGACAATTAGATGCTGGGCAGAATATCCTAACGATTCCCATTCCTGCAGATGTCAACCATGCTGAGAAAATGCATCGTGACCAGCAAGTGACCTGACCATGATAAGGGAGTGAACACAATGTCCATCTTCACGTCACCTACCATCTTCTCTCAGATGAAAGCCAGATCGGTGTGCCTTTATACAAAGGGTACAATACTGCCTTCAACAAGTCCATGGAGGCCATAAAATCATGAACCTACCCAGATTCCATACTAAGGACATAGCCATAGAAATCTACTAGCACTAGAAGAGGTTCAGCACCAGGCTATTTAGGAGATCTAGAAAATCAAGTACAGCTGTTGCTGGGCTCCAATTTGACCCTTTGGTCTGGACCAATTTTATAAAGAGACCCTCTCACCCAGTCAGCCATGTTCAGTATATCTGGTCAAAGCCAAAGTTTGGAGGGGAAAAACCATCATCTTCTTCATCTACAGTAAGGGCCCTCAAACCTTTTAAAAAGGGGGCAGATTCAGGGTCCCTCAGATTGTTGGGAGGCCGGACTAAATGGGAGGGCGTGGCTAGGTGGTCATGTGACTGGGTGGGGTGTGGCTAAGTGGTCATGTGACTGGGTGGGCGTGGCCAATTTAGCAGTCCATTTTGCCTTTGCCCTTGCTATACTTGGGTCCTTTGTGGAGAAGGGCGGGATATAAATGTGATTAAAATAAAATAAATAAAATAAAAATATACTTGACCCTCCCCTACTCATTCACCGGTCCTGGATCCTATGGCTGTGAAAAACATCCTGAAAAACTGTTTTTAAAGCATTTTTAAAGCATTTTAAATATTTTTAAAGAACTACCTTACAAGCCAGCAGCAGCCCCTCCCCTATTCACCCACCGGCTCTGGATCATGTGGCTGCACTGGGGAGATCACACCTCAGTCAGCTGGCCCTGCCCAGCACCCTTCGGCCTTACCTTCGGCAACAGCGTTGTGATCAGATGTGCAACTCAACAGGTGAAATAAGTAACCAGAAGTGCAGCTGGAGTGGATGCTCGCTGGAAGATAAGGATGATGGTGAGGGGCGGGGGAGGGGAGGAGCTGGAGCCCACCACTCTGCAGGCCAGATACTTTGCATTGGGGGGGCCGTATCCAGCCCGTGGGCTGTAGTTTGAGGATCAGTGATCTACAATCAGAGCCTAGGAGGACAAATTTCAGTCAAGGTTAAGCTTACTAAGTTTCTGTGATGCAGGCCAAATCTCTATGCTCATTGTGGATAGGTGTGATCTAATTGTGCATTTGACCAACAACAGCCTGAGATCAAGGTGACTAAGGATCAGGTTATCCAGGAACAAGGCTAAAAGGATTGGAACCAAATTGCTGGTCCCTTTTCTCCTAAATGACCCACCCAACATCTCCCAACAAACTTTCCTCTATCTTTCATTATACCAATTCCCCAACATTTTCACCTTTCTGTGGCTTTCCAATCTCTCCCATATTTTTCCACTTTTGACTCACTCTAAATCCAGAGGGTGTCCTCACCATCCTGGTTCCATTCCATCTTCTTCCACAATCTCAGTCTGCTTTCTGTTCCGCAGCTTCCCACTCTTACATAGTGGTCACCATATTGGGTGGTTTGATCCAAGAACTTCAGCAATTTACAAGATAGCCATCTCCATCTCCATTCCCTCCTCACTGTTTCCACTTCCAAATCATGTGTTCTTCCATTTGCTCTCGGACTTACTTCACCCCTTCTTAAACATCTGCTACAACTTCTCCTTCAGCCTTCGTGTATAAAACCTGAGGGGACCAGGGAAGAGCGTTTCCCTCTCTAGATTACTTCAGTCTGAGTTTTAGATTGACACCATCAAAAAATGAGAGTATAGCATGTTATGTTTAATGTGGTCAAAAGATTTGAAAAGATAGTCTTAACAGCTTTCGGAGGTCCTATCCTATATCTGTGATGGCGAACCTATGGCATGCGTGCCAGAGGTAGCATGCAGAGCCCTCTCTGTGGGCACGCACGCTGTCACCAGCTGCTCTTCTGGGTTCTGCTGCGTGCATGCATGCCGGACCAGCTGTTCTCTTCTGGATTCCGGTGCTCCAGTGTGTGCGTGCATGGGTGCGTGCATGGGTGCGTGCGTGCATGCATGCTCCAGTTTTGGTACTAGGTGCCGAAAAAGATTAACCATCACTGTCCTATCTTATAGGTAGCTAGAACTACCATATTTTTATAGTATAAGATGCACCTTCACCCCCCAAAAAGAGGGTGAAAATCTTATACACTGAGTGCAGCATTTTTGGCCTCACAAAACCCTGCTTCCTTCACAAAAATGGATGTGCAGAGGGTTTGGGGGGCCTGCAAAGTGCTCCTAGGGGCTGGGGAGGGCAAAAACAAGTGAAAAATGGGCCTTTTTGTTCGTTTTTGCCCCCAGGAGCACTCTATAAGCCTCCCAAAGCCTATGCATGCACTGTTTTTTGCTCGTTTCCCTCCCGCCCCCCCAGACACCAGGAGCACTTTACAGGCCTCTTAAACTCTCTGCATGCCCCATTTTTCACAAAAAACGAGGTGCACAAAGAGTTTGGGAGGCCTACAGAATGCAAAAACTTTTTTAAAAAATTTACCTCTTCAAACTCTTGGTGTGTCTTATACTCCAGTGCGTCCTATAGTCCGAAAAATATGGTACTTCTGGTTGATGTTGGGCTTTAGACAGCGGTTGGGTTTGTTGCGGCTGTACCAGCCTCCCATTGTGCAGTGACACCTCCTCTTTGGTCTGTGGCAGGGTTGACAGTGGAGTCACCAACACGTACAGTTCTTTGTGACTTCAGTCTGCCCCAGAAAACAGAGTCTGGTGCGCCTGAGGAGTTCACGGACGCCATGACAATGACAGACTTGATCCCAGTCATCCAAGACTTGATACACACTAAGATGAAACATTAGATCTGGTTTGGGTTGGGGCAGTTGCAACATGTCCTGTAGAAGAACATTATCTTCATTGTTATGGTCAAATCACTCTCTGCTTTCCATCTTGCCAATGCCCCGTCCACAAACGACATCTATGCATGGCATTAAAGATGACAACTAGCACTTTGAATTGCATCTGGAAGGAACCTGGGGGAAGGATATTCTATATATAACCTGTTGAGCTCCGGAGGAAAGACAAGATATAAATCTAGTAATAAACATATAGTAAAGAGTTAAGGGTTATGCCCTCACCATATCTACTGATTCTTCCCCTGTTTTTGAAGTAAAGCTCCAGTACTACAAAGTGGTTGAAGATTGTGTCTCTCACCTTCCTTGCCTCATCTATGTTACTTTTGTTTTTTTAAGGCTGGATCTGCGGTAAAACCAAGCTATGGGCCAAGTGGAGCTGATTTGGGGTGCCTTCTCCTTGATGGTTCTGGGGGCCCTTATCAGCATGTGCATGAAATGTCAACAGACTGGTAAGGTCTTAATCCCTTACTTTGATTAGCTGAGATCTGAAACCCAGATTAAACATAATTCGGTGGCTGAAATGCCATGTATTTGTTCATAGTTATCTGTCATTCTAATACTTACATTCCAATACATATATAATGTCTATTTCCATGTCCACCTAACCTGATTCTTTTGCATTCCCACTATTACCTTGTGTTTCTAACCATTGATAGAAACTATCCCATGTTGCATAGTATTCGGTATCTCGTTATCTTTTATTTTTAACGTTAATCTGTTTTTGTTTTGTTATCTTGTAATTGAGATCTTGTGTAGTCTTAAAAGAGGATCAAAACTTTGCCCTAGTTTGAACATTCTTCATTGTGCAATTTCAGTCACTGGATTTTTTTAAAGCATTGTTCCACAAAAGCTACCGTATTTTT
The DNA here is from genome assembly GCA_039707465.1 of Rhabdophis nuchalis. Classification (NCBI taxonomy): domain Eukaryota; kingdom Metazoa; phylum Chordata; class Lepidosauria; order Squamata; family Natricidae; genus Rhabdophis; species Rhabdophis nuchalis. The sequence continues at coordinate 389,402,499 of CM077643.1, forward strand.
CGGAGTATAAGACACATCTTTTTCCCTCAAAAAAGAGGTTGAAAATCTGGGTGTGTCTTATATATTGAATACAGCATTTTTTGCCTCCCTTCACCAAAATGGCCGTGCTTAGCCTTTAGGAGGTTTTTAGAGCGCTCCTCTGTTGTTTGCTCATTTCTGTCCTCCCCAGGAGCACTCCAGCCCCCAGGAGCACTCTATGCAAATGGCTATCCAACTGGGTTGTGAAACCCAGATTAAACATAATTCGGTGGCTGAAATGCCATGTATTTGTTCATAAAAGTAAAGTAATGGAGTCCCTGCGGATTTTACCCTGCTAGTCGTTGCCAACTATAGGGGGCGCTGCTCATCTCGGTTTCAAGGCCATTGGGCCAGTGCTGTCCAATGACATTTCTGCAGTCGTGTGGCTAACATGACATCATGGAGCGCTGTTACCTTCCTGCCGCAGGGTTACCTATTTATCTATTTGTATTTGCATGCTTTCAGACTGCTAGATTGGCAGGAGCTGGGAGTGAGGATGGGAGCTCACCCTATCACATGGAGCTCAGGTCTCGAAAGTGGCTGCCTTGCTTTCCAGCTGACAAGCCCAGTATCTTAACTGCTGAGCCCATATATTTGTTCATAGGGATAAGAAATTGCAAGTGATCTCTCATACAGATTGAGATTGTCTTGGCAACGTTTCGGTGAGGTCCCACTCGTCATCTGCAGGCTGGCGTCTGTGGCTTCGGAGCTGCCCTCTCTCTATATATAAATCTTATATATATGTTTTCGTAGATTTTCATGGGTACAGGTATGCAGGTCTTGGAGTATTCGGGCCTTTTCCCGTGTAAGATTGAAAGTATCTTGGCGACGTTTCGACGCGGTCCCACTTGCCATCTTCAGGCTGGTGCTTTCGGCTTCATGCTTTTGCTCACACAAGCACGAAGTCGAAAGCACCAGCTTGAAGATGGCGAGTGGGAAGTCATCGAAACGTCGCCAAGATACTTTTACACGGGAAAAGACCCGAATACACCAAGACCTGCATGTAGATAGATAGAGAGATAGAGAGATAGAGAGATAGAGAGATAGAGATACAGATAGAGATACAGATAGAGATAGAGATACAGACACAGACACAGACACAGACACAGACACAGACACAGATAGAGAGGTAGGTAGGTAGGTAGGTAGGTAGGTAGGTAGGTAGGTAGGTAGGTAGATAGATAGATAGATAGATAGATAGATAGATAGATAGATAGATAGATAGATAGATAGATAGATAGATAGATAGATAGATAGATAGATAGATAGATAGATAGATAGATGATAGATGTAGCCTTGAGTAATTTCAACCAAACTTGGTACACAGATGACTTACTCTCTGGAAACAAATACTGTGGGTATAAGACACCCCTAACATCCCTTGGGGAGGGTTTTGTTCTGTTACAATACAGCCTTTTGTGCCTTAAAATGGTTTCTACTGTACTGCTGTAAAATGGCTTCTATTGTACAACGCAGTGGAGTTGCCATGGTAACAACTTCACAGTACTCCACAAGGGGGGCTCCCTGTAGTAAGGGGGAAAATCCAACATTAGAAATTACATTTGGTTTGGACATTTTCTCCCTATAAATATATATCCTGGCAACACCGGGCTATCATCACTAGTCTCTTATAAAGACAAAGCTGTGGGTAAGAATTCAAAGAACTGAATTCAAAGAATTCTGCTCACTAAGCCGTGTTACAATAGCACGGAAATTCAAGTGACATTTCGCCCATCTGTAAAATGGTGTGATGAGCTTCTCCAGCTCCAAACTCTGCAAATATACTTGAACTGGTTTTCCTTTTTCATCTGCCCTATTACTTCTTTAGTGGTTATTGCTCTTAGGAGTTATTGCAACTTAGAACTGAGGAGAAATTTCCTGACAGTTAGAACAATTAACCAGTGGAAGAGCTTGCCTCCAGAAGTTGTGAATGCCCCAACACTGGAAGTCTTCAAGAAGATGTTGAATAGCCATTTGTCTGAAATGGTATAGGGCTTCCTGCCTAGGCAGGGGGTTGGACTAGATGACCTCCAAGGTCCCTTCCAACTCTGCTATTGTATTGCATTGTATTGTATTGCTCCTTTTTTTCCTTATAATTACATTTTAGCTCTTAAAAGACTCTCCCGTTTTTGTTTCTTCTCCATTTTCAGGGAGTAAACAGGAGAAGGCAAATGTGGACAACCAGAGAACTCAGTAAGTAGGGATCATTTTCCGTGTCCTTCCTGGATTGCAGTCCCAATGGAATGAGATGAATCACAAAGCACTTAAAACTTTGGGGGCGCTCAACACTTTAAGAGACCAAATAAAAAAAAGCAACCTCCATGAACACCAACTAACCATCAGAAGATATGATAACAACTCCTTCCTCTCACAACACATGGATAGGCTCAACCAGAGGTTCCATTGGGAAACTATTGGCATCTTAGACCTAAAAGGTAAAGGTTTCCCTCGCACATATGTGCTAGTCGTCCCCGACTCTAGGGGTCGGTGCTCATCTCCATTTCAAACCCGAAGGGCCAGCACTGTCTGATGACGTATCCAGGGTCATGTGGCCAGCATGACAAAATGCCAAAGGCGCACGGAATGCTGTTACTTTTCCCACCAAAGGCGGTTCCAATTTTTGTACTTGCATTTTCACATGCTTTTGAACTGGTAGATTGGCAGAAGCTGGGACAATAATGGGAGTTCACTCCGTTACACGCCAATAGGATTCGAACCGCCGAACGGCCGACTTTTCTGACTGACAAGCTCAACATCTTAGCCACTGAGTCACCGCATCATTTAGACTTAGCCAGATCCAAAGAGTCCTACGGCGCTTTTTCAAAAGGTAGCTGGACTTCCTTTCTTTGTTTTTTCTTGAAGACGTTTTGCTTCTTATCCAAGAAGCTTCTTCAGTTCTGAGGAGTGTTTGAGAAGGGAAAGAAGGAAAAACAAAAAAAGTCCAGCTGCCTTTTGAAAAAGCACCTTTGAGACATCCATGACCTGGATGATAAAGAATCTCCATAGACACTGGTCCAAACACTTGGCTCCAAGCTGGGACTCCTCCACTGGAAGATATAAGTGGTAAACATCAACAGACTCTGAGTACAACTGAAAACCACAACTCTTTTTTAATCTTACAACTCTTATGATAATTCGGTGTTGCTCAGGTATTTATTTCTTATTTATTGATTGATTTCTAAGATTTTCCTTCTTATCAGAGAGAGCCCCCTTGTGGAGTACTGTGAAGCTGTTACCATGGCAACTCCATTGCGATGTACAGTAGAAGCCATTTTAAGGCACAACAGGCTATATCTTAACAGAACACTCACCCCAAGGGGTTTTAGGGATGTCTTACCCCCATAATATTTGTTTCCAGAGAGTAAGTCATATGTGTACTAAGTTTGGTTGAAATTTCTGGAGGCATTCCAGAGTTATGCTAGAACATACATACACAGCCATTTTTATATAGATAGATTTTTGTTTCCATCGTTCCCATGGCATATTTTGAACACAAAGAATCCTCCTTGGCCATTTCTGCTACACTATAAGTTAAACCCTCTTCAGTTTGCCTTACGCATGAAATAATACTTATTCTGGACTTTGGGGGACATGAGAAACCCTGGAACTGTGAACGGACACTAAAAGGCATTTGCTAAACAAGGACTACCTGTAAGAGACAATAAATGTTCAATTTATTGCTAGGAACGATGAGATCTTCATGACGTAGGACACAACAGGAGGTTGTTCTCCCAGTTTCTCTTTACAGACATCCTCACAAAAATAGGATTGCTAAATTCATTGTTCATTAAGACATTCTTAATTCTGTTTGACTCCAGGACACTAAAGCTATTTTCCCTGATTTTTCCCCCCCAGGTGTGAAAACCAACAGGACTGTGAACGTCCCTATTTAAGTAAGTGCCTATTGATCTTCTCTCTCCTTGGCCCCATCTTAGGGGAGGTGAGCAAGTATTCTCTCAGCCGCGGTTCTATTTTGCAAACGGCAGAAGAAGCTTTGTGGTCAAGCAGAAAATGGAGCTGTGGCCAGAAAGTAATGCACACCCCAGCCATCAGTGGAGGTCAGGTCCAGAAATAACAGTGAAGGTCTGATCCGAGGGACCAGTTTTAAGCTGAAGGAACCAGCTGGAATTCCATGAATCTTTGATCCCTCTCTGTGTATTAGGGATCTGTTGGATCAAACCAGAGAAAGACATATAGTATGCAGACTGGATCTTGGTGGAAGGAAGGAAGATTTGTATATGTTATAGAAGGGCAGTGGTGGGTTGCAGGAGGTACGCCCCGGTATGGTGCTCCGGAGGGCCCACCCGACCGCCCTCGCTTCCAACCGTTCGGGTTGGATCGGAATCCGGAACCCACCACTGTAGCAAGGGTATCAAACTTAAGGTCTGCAGGCTAGATCCTGCCCAAAGGATGCTTAATACTGGCCTGCAGTGAAAATGGAGCCCTTGAGGGGCACATGTGGCACCCTCGCTTTTGGCCACTACAGCCTCCTGCAGCCCTCTGCCAATGGAAACAGAGCCCAAGGGACCGTGCACGGCACCCTGATCCCCATTTTTTGGCCCTGACGGCCTCCTGCAGCCCTCTGCCAGAGAAAACAGGCTAGCGAAACAAGCTAAAAACAAAACAAAAGGCGAAATGTTTCTCCTTTTGCATTTGAGCATCCAAGAAGGGACAGGCAACGAGAAGGGGAAAGAGGAAGCACAAAGGAAAAGAAGGGAAGATGGGAAGAAAGCAAGGAAGTAAAAAGAAGAAAAGATGGGAAGGAAGGAAGGAAGGAAGGAAGGAAGGAAGGGTATCATGAGAGAGAGGGAGGGTCTAAGACAGTGGTGGGATTCAAAATGTTCTACTGGTTCTGTGGGCATGGCAGGGGAAGGATACTGCAAAATCCCCATTCCCTCCCGATCAGCTGGGACTCGGGAGGCAGAGAATAGATGGGGTATTTAGAGTCAGAGGTGGTATTTATCGGTTCTCCGAACTACTCGAAATTTCCGCTACCAGTTCTCCAGAACGGGTCAGATCCTGCTGAATACCACCTCTGGTCTGAGGGAAACCCTGCCTTAGCACTTGACCATCACAGGTGCCCCCAACACAAGTGATGTCAGGCTGGCCACACCCACCCCGGCCATGCCTATCGTGGCACCCTAAGGTCAAACACAACCCTGATATGGCCTTCAATGAAATCCAGTTTGACACCCCTGCACTACAGATACGACTCAACTCTGCATTAAGCATGTACCCAAAGCGATACTCTACTTAAGTGAGCAATATTAAAACTGTACTTAAATGAACCAATCTTTTTGGATTATAATTGGCCCTATTACTCTTACAGCAGAAGCTGAACAGTTGGAATTTGAAATCTGCTTCCTCTAAAACTATTTACAAACATATTTATTTTCTCAGGTTCCGTGTCAAAACAGTCACAGATGAAAGAGACATACCATACACCAAAACAAAGGTAGCTTGCGCAATGCTAGTAACCACCTTTAAAGCGCTCCATGGTAAGGGACCTGGTTACTTGCAAGACCGCCTCCTGCCAAATACCTCCCACCGACCAGTCCGCTCCCACAGAAAGGGCCTGCTCAGGGTGCCGTTGGCCAGGCAATGCCTGCTGGCGACCCCTAGGGGGAGAGCCTTCTCTGTGGCAGCTCCTGCCCTCCTACCCTCTGACCTACGCACAATCACGGACCTGCGCCTCTTCTGTCGGGCCCTGAAAACCCACCTATTTCGTGCGGCTGGCCTGGCGTAGTTTTTAATTGTTTTTACCAGGGGTTTGTATTGGGATTTTAGAGCAGGCTTATTTGTTTAATATATTTTAGCGTATTTATTGTATTTCTTGTTTTTATTGTTGATTTTATTGCTGCCTGTTCACCGCCCTGAGTCCCGCTAGGGAGAAGGGCGGTATACAAATGTGAATAAAATAAATAAAAATTAAAAATAAATGGCCATGGAATATTTTGGTGCCCTCAAATTTACAGAAGTCAAATATTCTGCAGTTCATCCAATATAATTTTAGGGTCCAAACTTGGGGAGAAGGGGCTTGATTATTTTGGGAGGTGAGGTCCCTCCTTGGTTAAACATTCAGAGTAGTTACCAAATAATAATTCTCAATGAGAGCAGAATGAAGAAAACTGGATTGGAAAAAATAATAAAACACTGACATCAAAGTAGACAGATTATGGAAAAGATTTTACAAAGTCGCTGCTATAGTTATGGCTGCCCTAACGGTAGAAACATGTGATTTGTTTACAATAATAATATTTTGGCTATAACAACTGTGAATTTGCAAAAAATTTAAAACCTCATCCTTGATGGGCCTATGTTATATTTGAAGATGTTATCTGGATAATTGCTAGGTTGCTGGCTGGACTTTGGATTTCCAAAGAGTATCAATCAAATATGTGATTCATTTTGTTTCTTTTTTGTACTGTATTAGACAGAAATAGAAATAAAATGCCAAAATAGAGGTAGGGTATTTCTAACAGCTGGGCTATATTTTCCTTTTTTTGGTGTTGGAGCAACCAAAGACTGAAAATTCAACCCTCACTGGATGCAAATGCGATCCAATAGAACCAGAATGAATGTGCTCCTTCTCTTGACTGGGTCATCCATAAGAATGATCAATGTATTTTCCTTTTTGACCCTGATCTGAACCCAGATTGAAAGGGATCTTGAACAACTGCTTCACCAAGGGTCTTCTATAACTGCCATTCTATCACCTCGACCCCCAAATAATTGGCTCAAGGGATGGTTCTTTACCTCCTGATAAGTCTCTAGATCCGTGAAGGTGAACCAATGGCATACGTGCCACAGGTGGCATGCAGAGCCCTCTCTGCAGGCACACAAGCCATTGCCCCAGCTCAGCTCCACTACACATGTGCCTCCTACCGGCCAGGTGGTTTTTGGATCTCTTCTGTGCATGCACAGGGGAGGGCACATGCGGGAGATGCATGTGCATGCATGGGGGTGGGGTACATGGGTGTGGGGGGCATGTGCTCTGGGGCATGCGCACGGGTGGGGGGGTCACACGGGGGTTGCATGTGTATGCATTATGGATGCATGCATGAGATTTTGACATGCATTGAAAAAAAGATTCGCCATCACTGCTCTAGATGAAGTTTATTGCCTATTGCTTTAAAATAATAATAATAATTTAATAATAATTTTTATTTATAACCCACTCTCTCTCCCCGAAGGGACTCGGAAAAAAAACTTATGTTGAGCATCAGTGATGGTTTCGTTTCTAATTCTATCCTTCTTTTTAGCAGAAAACTCTCCAGCTTTAATGACCTTGGTAAGTATCGTTCTGACCATTTCTTGATTAAGGAAGCTGTGGTGGCGGTTAGAATGCAGTACTTGTCAGAGTATGAATATTCATAGGCTGGAATAGATCAACCAATGAATAGCAACTAGGACAGGCAATGAGGGCTGTTTTTTGAAACAGAAACTGAAGCTTGGAGCGTGGCTTAGCTAAGAATTGAAACTGAAACTAGTCTCTAAGCTCTGAGTCTGCTGCTTTGAGAAGTAAACTAGTCTAAACTTGTCTGTATACTTTGAACTCTGAACTGTAAACTTCTCTCTGCTGTACTGCTGCCCATGTTTGTTTGTAACTACTACTACGTTGGAGAAAACCTATATTGATATTGTACATTTATTAATCTGTTATTATGTATATAAAGAAGTTAATGAATCCAGCTGAATCAGTTATCTGTGTGTGCTTTCTGGATTTGATTTTTCTGCAACAAACTGACTGTACTGCAAACTAATTCACTGCTCATTGCCAGCAGTTCAATCCTGACCAGCTCAGGGTTGACTCAGCCTTCCATCCTTCTGAAGTGAGTAAAATGAGGACCCAGATTTTTGGGGACAATATGTTGACTCTGTAAACCGTTTAGGGAGAGCAACCAATCTCATTGTACATATGTTGTGCACTGACAAATAAATAATTCTATTCTAAACCACTTAAGAGAGATCTGTAAAGCATTTTGAAGTGGTATATAAGTCTAAGTGCTATTGCTATTGCTAAAGTCCAAAAGTTGGATCAGGTCTGCATTCTTGCTCCATTTTGTACGAAAGATATCTATTTTACAAAAGACGAAATTGGAACTGTTGAGTCCTTGGCTATCATAGATGGAAGAAGCAGTAGGAGAAAGCATCATGCCATCATCACACATGATGCAAATTACATAATTGGCATCATATGCATAATATCATGATGCACCTGATATCATTGTGGGGTTTTTTCCAGATGTTATGGTTGACTATGGACTTTGTCTCACTGCTTCTCCTATTATCGTTCATTTCTCCCTACCTTACAACTGTACTGTCATTTTTTTTTCTACCTTTCTCTTTTTCCTCTGGGCACTCCAACAAAGCACTTATTTAAAAAAAAAAGCCAACATCTTTCTTCTTCTTTCAATTTGTGACTTGGAAGCCATTCTGATGAATAAAGATAAAAGGTAGCAGGGTATGTTTAAAAAAATTAAGGTTGTGGCTGAGATGATGAAATTGATGTTCTAACTGGATTTAATTTAGTGCATGAATTCTGAAGCAAACATTTTTTTTGCAACATGTCAGCTTCCTCTAATTATATATTTATACATACATAGAGGAAGCTGACATGTTGCAAAAAAAATGTTCAGGTGTCTAATGGTCTGCAGTAGAGTATTAATAATACACACATAACACCCACATACAAACCCATTTATACGCACAAAAATGTTGAAAATCCGATAGAAAAAAAGGCAAAACAGAGTCAAGCAGCCCCAATTATAGTTAGAAGATCCCAATTTGGGATCCCATCTTTACTTTGTTCCAGGAGAGAAGGAACTTTTCCACCACTCACATATAAAGCAGATCTTCCATTGCCGCTATTTTTATTATCAAAGAAGAAATCACTATCAGAAGTAACTCCTATAGGAAAATTGCCTTTGCAAATGTGGTGGAAAGTAGACTGGATTCCCAGGAGGGAGGGGCCAAGAGAGAGACATTTAGATACTTTGATTGGGAGAAAGAAGTTAAAACAGCTACGCCCTAGAAATGCTCGTAGTATATCTTTAATGATGTAAGTACCATATTTTTCAGAGTATAAGACACCTAAAAGGGCATGGAGATGTTACACCGAATACAGCCATTTGCTGCAAAAATGGAGGCTTTTTTGCCTTCCCTCAGCCCCCAACAGCCCTCTACATGCTTTAGCAGGGCTGGGGCAAGGCAAAAATGCCCCCATTTTGGCAAAAACTGGGCCATTTTTCATAAAAACAGAGGCTTTTTTGTCTTGCCCCAGCCCTGCTGAAGCCTGCGGAGTGCTGCAGGGGGCTGAGGGAAGGCAAAGCCCTCTTTTTCTTATTTACCTCTTCAAAATCTTGGTCTTATACACCAGTGCATCTTATAGTCTGAAAAATACGGTAGTTGTTTTAGTTTGGCAATATTTCTCTCTACAGGTGAAGACACTGCTGAGAAATAATTATATGCACCATGATAGCATAGTGGTTAGAATGCAGTACTACAGAGTAATTCTGCTGCCTGCCAACAATTCCAACAGTTTGAATCTCACTGGCTCAAGGTTGACTCAGCCTTCCATCCTTCCAAAGTCGGGAAATGAGGACCCAGATTGTTGGGGGCAATTCTGCTAATTCTGTAAACCACTTAGAGAAGGCTGTAAAGCACTACAGAGTGGTATATAAGTCAAAGTGCTATTGCTATGTGTTTTTCTTGGTTCATGGAGCCCAACAGCAATATTTCAAAGATTACCATATTTTCAGAGTATAAGACGCACGCAGGTTTTGAAGAGGCATTTTTTTAAAAAGTAGGTAGGTGGATAGAGGGATAGAGAGGGAGAGAAAGAGAGAGAAATACAATAGGTAGATAGGGAGAGAGAGAGAGTAGTTAGGTAGGTGGGTAAAGGGAGGGAGAGAGAGAGAGAAAGAGTAGGTAGGTAGGTAGGTAGGTAGGTAGAGAGAGAGAGAGAGAGTGCAGTTAGGTTGGTAGATAAAAGGAGAGAGAGAGAGAGAGATACAGTAGGTAGGTAAGTAGGGAGAGGGTATAGATAGGTAGGTAGGTAGAGGGATAGAGATAGAGAAAGAGAGAGAGAGAGAAATACAGTAGATAGGTAGGAGGAGAGATAGTGTAGGTAGATAGGTAGATAGAGGGGAGAGAGAGAGAAATACAGTAGATAGGAAGGAAGGGAGAGTGTGTAGATAGGTAAGTAGGTAGGTAGGTAGAGGGATAGAGAGAGAGAGAAATAGAGAGAGAGAAATACAGTAGATAGGTAGGGGGGGGGAGAGAGAGAGAGTAAGTAGGTAGGTAGATGTTTCCAGGTGTATTTACCCATGTGCTGAGAAGGAAATCACTGACCACCTTTGGAACAAATCTTTGTTTCTGCAGGGACAGCACTTGACCAACGTAATTCTCATCAATCTCTCTAACTAAACAGCTTTCCGAAAGGGGGGGGGAAAGTGTTTTTGCACTCTGCAAACCTCCCTTTGCGAAAATGGGCCCATTTTTTTCAAATAAAAGGCATGAATAGCCTTAGGGGGGGCTTGCAAAGTGTTCCTGAAGGGGGCAAAACGAGCAAAAAACGACCCATTTTTGGGAAAACGGGCCCTTTTTTGGTCAAAGAAATTGCATGCATAGCCTTATGGAGGCTTATAGAGTGCTGGGGGCTGGGGGGGGGCAAGAAACGCCCGGTTTTTGCTCATTTCTGCCCTCCCCAGCCCCCAGGAGCTCTCTGGAAGCCTCCATAAGGTTATGCGCACGGCCATTTTGGTGAAGGGGCGGGGCTTCAGGAGGCAAAAATGCTGCATTCGATGTATAAGATGCACCCAGATTTTCAGCCTCTTTTTAGAGGAAAAAGGGTGCGCCTTATACTCTGAAAAATACGGCGAGTAGTAAAGGGTAGAAACTTCTGCTATAGGTTTACCGAATCAGTTTGTCACTCTAGCAGATACATTTTGGATTCAGCCCCCCATTACATTTTTCATGATGCCATCAGGAATGTGATGAGCTTTCTGGGTTATAAACTGATGCATGCCTTTTTTTTTTAAGAAAAAAAGAGAGATCATTTGGCCAGCCACTTTCAGCTGTAGGGAGTGGAGAGGAGAAGGCATTGGGGAGGAGAAATACTCACAGATAATTAATGATCTCTAGTTGTCATTTTTCAGAAACCTGCAGCATCTCCAGATTTCAAAACATCACAACAGGTAAGTGTCCAACTTCAGACCAAACAAACTAAGAATGACTGAGTAGTCAGTTGTACCATTTCTAGAAATATGTTCTGACATGGGAGCCCAGCAGGGGTGGGTTGCTATGGGTTCACCTGGGTTTGGGGAGAACCCATAGCTAACGTTATGGCCGGTTTGTAGAACCTCCAAATCCCACTCCTAGCTCACTTTTTTCAGTGCTGTTGTAATTTGGGCACTAAACAAATGCTTGTAAATTGAGAACAACCGATATAAGGAAGCAAATTCAACACTCCCTAGCACTGATGAGGTTACTTTGTCAGGTAATGAAACACCTACAAAAATAAATATCTTTACTTACTAACTAAGCAAATAAACAGCTAAGCTCAGAGAGTAGGATTCTGCAGCTTACCCTTGAGCTACAGATATGTGAAAGGGATCTTGGAGTCCTAATGGACAATCATTTAAATATGAGCGAACCGTGTGGACCAGCAGTCAAAAAAGCCAACACAGTTCTAGGCTGCATAAACAGAGGGATAGAATCAAGATCACGTGAAGTGTTAATACCACTTTATAATGCCTTGGTAAGGCCACACTTGGAACACTGCATCCAGTTTTGGTCGCCACGATGTAGAAAAGATGTGGAGCCTCTAGAAAGAGTGCAGAGAAGAGCAACAAAGATGATTAGGGGACTGGAGGCTAAAACATGAGAAACGGTTGCAGGAACTGGGTATGTCTAGTTTAATGAAAAGAAGGATTAGGGGAGAAATGATAGCAGTGTTCCAATATCTCAGGGGTTGCCACAAAGAAGAGGGAGTCAAACTATTCCCCCAAACACCTGAGGGTAGGACAAGAAGCAACTGAAGAGAAATTTCCTGACAATCAGTGGAACAATTTGCCTCCAGAAGTTGTGAATGCCCCAACACTAGAAGTCTTTAAGAAGATGTTGAATAGTATAGGTATAAGGTATAGGGTTTCCTGCCTAGGCAGGAGGTTAGACTAGAAGACCTCCAAGGTCCCTTCCAACTCTGCTATTATATTATTTCTGCACTGGCAGAAGTTTGGACTATTATAGATTATTTTAAAGTTTTTCAGTTCCTATATTTCACGGGCTGATGGATTGTTTAAAAAAAATGCCTGGTGCTGAAGTCTCCCTGGCTTGCTTAAATGTGGATCTACAACAGGTATTCCTTGACTTATGACCACAATGGAGCACAGATTTTCCATTGTTAAGTGAGACATTTGTTCAGCAAGTTATGCCCCATTTTACGACCTTTATTGCCACAGTTGTTGGGTGAAACACTGCAGTTGAAAAGTTAGTATCCTGGTTGTTAAGTGAATCTGGCTTCCCCATTGACTTCACTTGTCAGAAGGTCGCAAAAGGGGATGACGTGATCCTGGGTCACAGCAAACGGTCATGAATATGAACCAGTTGCCAAGCATCTGAATTTTGATCCCATGATCCCAGGGATGCTGCAAAGGTTGTAACTGGAAAATAATCATAAGTCACATTTTTCAGTTCTGTTTGAACTGTTGTAAATCGTGGACTAACTGTTGTAAATCGTGGAGACTCTGGAAAGAGTGCAGAGAAGAGCAATGAAGATGATTAGGGGACTGGAGACTAAAACATATGAAGAACGGTTGCAGGAGCTGGGAATGTCTAGTTTGATGAAGAGAAGGACCAGGGGAGACATGATAGCAGTGTTCCGATATCTCAGGGGTTGCCACAAAGAAGAGGGAGTCAGACTATTCTCCAAGGCACCTGGGGGCAGGACAAGAAGCAATGGGTGGAAACTAATCAAGGAGAGAAGCAACTTAGAACTAAGGAGAAATTTCCGGACAGTTAGAACAATTAACCTCTGGAACAGCTTGCCTCCAGAAGTTGTGAATGCCCCAACACTGCAAGTCTTTAAGAAGAAGATGTTGGATAGCCATTTGTCTGAAATGGTATAAGGCTTCCTGCCCACGCAGGGGGTTGGACTAGAAGACCTCCAAGGTCCCTTCCAACTCTGCTATTGTATTGTATTGTATTGTATTGACTACCTGTAATCCATTTTCACCCACTTAGTTGTTCAGATTTAACTTGTACAACCACAAGCAACTTATCCACCTGATCTGGGTATTAATCCGTACACTGTCTTTTCAGAGATTGAAATAGAGGAAGACTCTACTTACGTGTAAGTTTTCTATCAATATAATCTTTGGGGTCTTCAGTTGGAATCTTTACCATTTTAAGCATAAATTTATTTTTACTGGTGACCACTGTACCATTGTGTAATCCTCCCTTCTAAAGTCCATCTTCATAGAGTCCTCTGTTTAAAGAATTAACAAGCGTCTGTATTAAAAGAGCTTGTTAAGTCTTTAATAAGCTTGGTTCAATTCAGGAGCGGAATCCTCCCGGTTCGGCCCGGTTCTGTGAACTGGTAGTAAAAAAAAAAAAAGCTTCCAATGATTGCACAGCTCAACTGTGAGCTGTGCGATTGTCGGGAGCTTTTCCCCCTGGTTTTTAAAGCATTTTTTTCCTGCCTATTCACCCGAACCGGCAGGAAAAAAATGCTTTAAAAAGTGAAAAAAAGTTGGCCATGCCCATCCAGTCACATGACCCCACCAAGCCACGCCCATAGAACCAGTGGGCAAAAATATTAGATTTCACCACTGGTTCAATTTAATGGTGAGGGAATGTCAAAATCACAGGAAAGTAGTACAAAAGTCCCCTAACCTCGGTTTTTCCTCCTGTGAGTAGCCTTTCCTAGAAATCTCAGGGCCTACGCTGGTTGCAGATTTTAATTTCATAATCCAGGGTATCTGAAAGGCTCTGCTACAATCAAGATTTATCATATTCCTAATTAACTTGGGAAATCATTTCTAAAAAAGGTCACTGTTGTTTTTTTTCTGGCCAGCTGACTTCGGCCTTCTTTTGGCCTTCTTTTGAGGCCATTTTTCGCCCTCTGGAGGCTTCCTTGAAGCCTCTGGAATGCAAAAAAACAGCCCTAAGGGCAAACTGGAAGTTCAGGAACGGACTTCCAGTTTGCTCGTAGGGCCGTTTTTCACCCTCCGGAGCCTTCAGGTTAGACGATCGTCTGCCTGAGATGCTCTGATTAATTTGATGGCACTTTCCAATTTATGATTCTGTGGAGCACCACAATCTGGAGAGGACATGTAGAAAAGAATTTCTCGGCAATAGCACCTGTATCCTGAAGTCTTCCTTTGGCTCCCGTTGTGTAGCTATTGGGTTGCCCATCAAAGCTCTTTCAAAATTGGCTTCTCAGCTTTCAAATTAGATTGGTTTTCTTACCTTAGTTCAGCCTTCTGTCATCTGCTACTCTTTGAATATGTTGCAGCTGTAAATTCCAGAGTTTCCAACTGCTAGCAGTGATGGCTGGAGAGGTTGAAAGGTTCAGTTGCAATGTATTCAGGAGATGGCGGGTGGTGTAATTTATAATTTGCCTTTGCACATTTTTTTTTATTTTGCAGGTTAGAGCATGCTTGGGTATGAATGGCGATCTAAGAGTTATGGGGGAAGCCCCGGTTTGAATCCCCACTCAGATTTGATAGCTCAGGCTGAGTGATTTTTGTACAGCATTTTATCTTAGAGCATTTTGTAGGCTTGTTGAGAAACTGGTTTTGATTTGATCTGCGACTCTTTGAACAAGGATACCAGATATGTCACCGCAAGGGACGCAGTGGCTCAGTGGCTAAGATGCTGAGCTTGTCGATTAGAAGGTCGGCAATTTGGTGATTTGAATCCCTAGTGCCACGTAGCTCCCGTTCTGCCAACCTAGCAGTTCAAAAGCACGTAAAAATGCAAATAGAAAAATAGGAACCACCTTTGGTGGGAAGATAACAGCTCTCCATGCACCCTTGACATTTAGTCATGCTGGCCACAGGACCATGGAGACATCTTCAGACAGCGCTGGCTCTTCGGCTTTGAAAAGGATATGAGCACCAACCCCTAAATTCGGGAACGACTAGCACATATGTGTGATGGGAACCTTTATCTTTACCGCATATTTGAGAAAGAGCAAATTATTTATAATTCTGTTTGTGGCTTGGGTGGCTCTGAATCAGGATGGGAAATTAGAACAACCACGGACCTCCGCTCCTTCCGTCAAAAACTAAAAACACACTTCTTCTGCTTGGCCGGCCTGGGGTAATTTAACTGTTTTTAGGGGTTGAGTTTAGTTTTAATATGGGATTTTAGCGCAGGGTTTTAGTTTAATTCACTTTAACATTGTATTATGTCTGTGGTCTTATATATGTATTTTTTAAATTCCCTGTGCACCGTCTCGAGTCCCTTCGGGGAGAGAGAGCGGTTTATAAATTAAATTATTATTATTATTTTTCACAGGCAATATTTCATTGATATTCCATTCCAACCCTCTCCTTTCATCCCTTTTCCATTCTAGTGAACCGATCTCACATCATTACTACAATGGGCAATCAAGTGGTAAGTGGACAAGACAGGTTAAGTAACCCATCATCTATAATCCATTAATTTCTGAGGGGTCTTTGGTGTTCTCTGAGCTTGGTTCTTTTCTTGCAGACATTTTATTATCCCAACTAGATGACATTATCTCAAACTAGGATAATATTACTTAGTTTGGGTAGTGAAACATCCACAAGAAACAACCAGGCTCAGAGAGTACCAAGGATCCTTGAGCTACAAATATTCTCCTTTATTGGTACTACTAATTTCTGTGTTCTAATTTCTTCGCAGCAAGTTATATTCAATTTTTGTTAACCAAATTTGGCCTAGAGCAGGGATGTCCAAACTTGGGAACTTTAAGACTTGTGGACTTCAACTCCCAGAATTCCCCAAGTCTTAAAGTTCCCAAGTTTGGACATCCCTGGCCTAGAGGGTACAGATAGTTTACAACTATTCGTTTAGCAACTGTTCAGAGTTACGGCGATGCTAAACAAAGGCCTGCAGGATCCCTGGGGTCACATGGTCAAAAATTTGGATATTTGGCCACTTATAGTGCTTCAACTCCCCTGCCTATCTCCTCCCCATTCATGTTTTTCTGCCTGCTGCCCGCTGTGGCTCCTGCTACCCTAATTGACCACTTGTCATCTTTTTGCTCTTTCTGCTGACCAAATATAGCCAGCTTGACCCTTTGCAAGGCAGCTTCTTCCCCAGGTCACATAAACCGGTTTCCTCAAGAGATTTGGGGAAGGTAGCCAGCAGCTGCCTGACAAAGGGACAAGGTGGGTGTGTTTGGTCTGCAGCAGGAGCAAAACATGGGAGGAAAATGGTGAAGGTCAACAGGGGTGGCAAGGGACAGGGGCCTCAGAGTGCAAGATGAACTGGGCTGAGGAGGTGGAGGCAGCCTTGCGCCATACAGACAGAGTGCCTGAAGTGTCCTGGGGCATTCTGGCTTTGTGCTGTGGCTTCCTAGAACGTGTGGCATTACGCCAGGGAATGGCATTCAGTCAGTTCAGACCGGTTCAGGTGAACCGGAGGCTAATTTTGCTTCTGGTTTGCCGAACCAGTAGTTGGAAGGACTGGCTGGCTCCACCCATCCAGCCCCACCCCTCCCAGGAGTCTCCACGAGTCTCCACACCCATTCATCATGCCAGGTAAGTGCAAGGCCTGTGTGGAGACTTTGGGAGGGAGAAAAATGGGCCTCCTGGAAGTTCCAGACATCTCGAAACGGGTGTTTACGACCTCTGGAGGGCCTTCAGAGCCCAGCGGAGGACATTTTCAAAGGAAGCCACCGGAGTCTGGGGAGGGTGAAAAATGGGCCTTCCAGAAGTTCTGTTTTCAGCCTCTAGAGGGCCTTCAAAAGCCAGGGGAGGCTATTTTCACCCTGCCAGAGGCTCAAGGGAAGCCTCCGGAGCCTGGAGAGGGTGAAAAATGGGCCTCCCGGAAGTTCTGGAAGTCCAAAGTGTCTTCAGAGCCCAGGGGAGGCCGTTTTTTCCCTCCCTTAGGCTCAAGGAAAGCCTCCAGAGCCTGGGGAGGGCAAACACACACACACACCCCGCAATGTTGCAGGAGGCTGAGTAGGCCACGCCCTCCATGGCCATACGCACCCAGCAACCAGGCAGAGAACCAGTTGCTAAAAGTTTTCAATCCGACCCCTGCATTATGCCATGCTGCTAGGGCTTCCTGGGGATCTGTGGATTCCTTTTGTCCGGTGCCAAAAAAGAATAGTGTTGAGGTGTCCTTTCTCTTTCTAATACCCTCTTTTTTCCCCCTTCTCCTGACAGCTTTTTCCTTCCATGACTTTTTCTCACTTGAAAGACATCTAACTTTTTTCCCCTCTATATAACACTTCCCTTTCTCCTCTCCTCTCCGACATTGCCTTCCTTCCTCTCTGAAGATGCAAATGGTGGGTTGCCTCTCAAGGAGCACGTTCACACAAAGGTCACCATGAGATACACATGGTGGGTAAAACCATGATTGTTCTCCTTAGTTGCATTTGGAGGAGTGGTGAGTTCTGGATTCCGTTCCTACCGGTACGGTTGGAAGGGCCCAGATGTCACCCACATGCACACGTGCGGCGCGCACATGCGTCGTACTTGCCTGTGCCACTTCCGCAAGCCTCCGCAACACTCTAGCTGCTTGGCGGAACGTTGTGCAGGCACCGTATGCGCCATGCGTGTGTGCGGAAGCGCCAAAGGCATAAAGAAGAGGTAGGAAGTGAGGGTGGGTGGGTCCTCCGGAGCACCGTACCAGAACGGTATCCGGTGCTCTGGGCAGGCTCCAGTACACCCACACCGGGGCATACCGCCTGCAACCTACCACTGATTTGGAGAAACAGCTGTATAATAGCAGTAACACTTAGACTTATATAACCACTTCACAGTTCTTTACAGCCCTCTCTAAGCGGTTCACAGGATCAGCATATTGTCCCCAGTAATCTGGGACATTTTACTGACCTCGGAAGGATGGAAGGCTGAGTCAACCTTGAGCCGGTGAGAATCGAACTGCCAAACCGCTAGCAGTCAGCAGAATTAGCCTGCAATACTGCTTTCTAACCACTGCCCCACTAAGTGCAGTGGTTCTTTATTACTTCGATGCTTTTTTTTTCATTCTCAGCTTTCCCCTTCTTTTAGATGATGATTCCCATGGATACCAAAATGTGATTGGGGCAATCAAAAGCAGTAGACGTAAGTTCTTTGGAAAATGTTCCTTTCCTGTATCAAGCCAAATAGTTATCTCCCCACATTCAATTGCATACTGCTGTTGCCCTATAGGACTACAAACTTGGGATATGACAATCTGCTCTAATGTCATGTGAATGCAGTCTCACATTCCAGTCATACAGGGGTGGGATTCAGCCAATTTGGACCGGTTTGGGCGAGCCGGATGCTAATTTTACATCTGGTTCACCAAACTGGTAGTTGCAAGGACTGGCTGGCCCTACCCACCCCACCCTTCCCCACCCTTCCCCGCCCTCCCAGAAGTCTCCATGTGGCCCGTTTTGGATGCCAGGTAAGTGCAGGGCCTGCACGGGGGCTCTGGGAAGGCAAAAAATGGGCCTCCCGGAACTCCAGAAATGGGCCTGTTTCCGGCCTCCGGAGGGCAAAGATGCCCACCCACTCCCTGTGGTGCAGGAGGCCAAGTAGGCCATGCCCACTATGGCTATGCCCACACAACAACTGGGCAGAGAACCGGTTGCTACAATTTTTCAATCCCATCCCTGTAGTCATATAGCTTAAAACTTGCTCTAGGGCAGGGGGTCCCCAAACTTTGCAACTTTAAGACTTGTGGACTTCAATTCTCCAGAACTGAAGTCCACAAGTCTTAAAGTTACAAAGTTTGGGGACCCTCTGCTCTAGAGGGCTGGGAGATGTTTTCTTCTTCTGGTTTCTATTACAGAAAGCACTTTCCAAGGAAGATCTGTATGATAATGTACCTCAAAATTAAACATCCCAAAAGGATGGACTTTCCTCATCTTTTTCCCCTTTGATAAAGCTTGCTTCTCATCCAAGAAGCTTCTTCAGTTCAGAAGAACTAAAGAAGCTTCTTGGATGAGAAGTGAAATGATTTCAAAGGGAAAAAAACCTGAGACAGTCCAGTTCCCTTTTAGGAAAAAAAACCACCTTTGGGAAAACCAGGAACTGGGTGATTGAAACTCTCCATAGACATTCAATATTAAGCATTTTTCACCTGGCCCAAGGAACTCTGTTCCACATATGCACTGCCTGAAGTCCCAAGGTCACCTGCATGGGTGGGTAGGATGTTAAAAACAGGAAGAACAGTAATAAAAGCAATAGCATTTAGACTTATATACTGTTTCACAGTGCTTTACAGCCTTCTGTAATGCGCCCCCAACAATCTGGGTCCTCATTTTACCCACCTTGGAAGGATGGAAGGCTGAGTCAACCTTGAGCCTGATGAAATTTGAACTGCCAAATTGCAGGCAGCCAGCAATCAGCAGAAATAGCCTGCAGTACAGCATTCTAACCACCACACCACTGTGGCCGGAGGTGGTATTCTACTGGTTCGGACAGGTTCGTCCCAAACCGGTAGCATCCCATTTAGGCCCTTTTTCCGCGAAGGTTGTGCGCATGTGTGGAAGGCTGTGCGCACGTGCACGCTCACATTTGCGAACCGGTAGAGAAGGTAAGACCACCCCTAACCGCAACCCTAATCAAGTGAGTGTCAGGGTTCCCAATAGCATCCAAAAGTAAATCAGAGTCCCAGGCAAGGTATTGCTCAAAGTTTCAATTTATTAAGAGAACCACGTTGGCCCATCTGTGAAAAACCCGAATCTGAAAGCTTCTTCTTTCCCCACCCAGTTGAACATTCAAAATCTTGCCCCCACACCCACAAGTCCATCACATGGTCCAATCTCCCATTGCCATGCTGACAGTTCCACCCATCCCATTCCGGTCAGGTGCAGAGGTGCAGAGACAAAGGATGACCTTGGCTTTCTAGAAAGAATTTGGTTATGGCTACATAGTATGTGACTCCTCACAATCCCCCCTCCCATTTTCCCACACTAAAAAATGCATAGCAGAACAATAGATGTGTGGCAGGCCAAAGACCCAAAAGAAAAGATAGCCGCAGTCCTGACAATGAAATTTAAAATGTCAGAAATAATAATCAGCTGTTTACATCTCCTCGTCTATTTTTTCCTCTAGTTTCGGCAGATGAAGACATCTATGAGAACAACCTAGCAATTCAGATATGGAAGCAGGCACAGATATCAGGTATACTCAGCCCTGATAATTCAAAAACAGGGTTGTTGAATGAATGAAAAAGCATCTATTACACTAGTTTTCAACCATTTCTCCACTACGGACCCCCCTTAAATACATTTTGTGGCCATGGACCATGGCCACCGATGCCCAAGACTCAATTTTTAAATTATAGCATTTCTTTAAGCCTTCGCTGATCCTCTGTGATGACAGAGGGATCTGCGGACCACAGGTTAAGAATAACTAATCTATTATACATACTTCCACTGAAGCTAATAATTGCTATCAGTGATTTGGGGCTAGTGAAAGGTTGTGATCTATGACATAGGAAAGGCTGGAATATAGGAGGAGAATAGGAGCTGAATTCAGTATGATCTGAAAGGAGATTTAGGATTGTGGGCACTATTACATGGGAGGTGCTGTCAGGATTAGTTGACATGTAGGAGAAAATAATAACTGAATCCCCAAATCCTTAAACATCTGAAAGTGTTTATAATATTGTGTATTGTGGTGCATTGGCCTATAGCCAGAGGCGGTATTCAGCCGGTTCGTACTGGTTCACCCAAACATTCAGCGAAAATTGTGGGTCGGCCTGCTGTCCTATTTAGGCTTTTTTTTTAGGCTGGGCACATGCGTGGTAGACGTGTGTGAGCAAAGCACATGTGCGGCAAGATGGCTGCATGCGAGTGGGCGTACACGGGGTGAACCAGTGGTAAGAAAATGTGAAACTCACCGCTGCCTACAATCAATAATGGCGGCAAAGTGATACAATGTCAGTTGGCTTCTAGTTTTTACCTTGATGTTTCAGTACTGCTAACAAGCTTCTTGTTCTGTTCTGCTTATGCATAATTATTTTCTCTCTCTCCAGAAAGCAACAGTGGTAATTGTGAAGAAGAATCTATTTACATCAATACATAATGGTATAACAGGTGATTATGTAGACAAGTCGTGCTCTCCTGCACTGGGAATGATACAGTATGTGTGCGGCTATTGTCAACGTGAATGCCTAGTTGTTATGTCTTCTTGTAAGAGATAAAAAAATAATTCTCATTAATTTAATGCGAAACTATGGTTTTAGAAAGTCTCAAGTTTCAAAATCTGGCAAATTTGTATTTAAGGAATCTTAAATTCAGTTTCCATCTAAAACAAAGTACCGTATTTATTCGAGTATAACGCGCACACGTGTATAACGCGCACCCCCTAATTTTCGATTTAAAATCGGTATAAAATTTTGTTTTACTTTTTCTCGGCTCAGACAAAGCATTGTAAGTGACAAACGTTGTTGAACACGTGCGGCCATGATAAAAATCGTTTATAACGCGCACCCTCGTTTATAACACGCGCCCAAACTTTGAGTTCTTTTTTTGGTAGAAAATTTTGCGTGTTATACTCGAATAAATATGGTACATTGTTTCTTTTCAAGCTCTAATTGCCAAGCTTTCTTAAGCTTGGCAACTTTCAGATGTGTGGACTTCAATTCCCAGAATTCCCCAGCCAACATGGAATTCTGGGATTTGAAGTCCACACATCTGAAAGTTGCCAAGGTTGAGAAACACTGGTCTAATTCACGGGTGTCAAACTCAATCGTATCATGTGACATATTGTGACATTTTTTTGCATTTGGGAGCTGGGATGGGCGTGGTCTGAACCTGATACATCCAGCCTGCGGGTTGCCAGTTTGACAGGCCTGCTCTAGATGAATGATGACATTGGTGAATATTGTTTACAGAAAACTAGGTTATCAGAAATCAAAGAGGTTTTTTTAAAGCCAGTCAAGATATTGATATATCAGAGCATGCAATGGAACTAAAGGGATTCAGTGATAGAAGTGGGTATAGTTAGTCCTTGACTTATGACTAGTCACTCAGCTGCCCCCACTCAAATTCCCCCAAAAGGTATTTATGACCTGGTTCTGAAGTTCCAAAAAAGGCTGCCTACTCCAACAGTCATGTGACTGTATTTTGGACACTTGTCAATCAGCCTATTTGTAGTATCCTGCGTTCACATGAATGCAATTTACGTTGTTTTTGCAAAAAAACAGGCATTTACTTCTGATTCTCAGCGTATTGTCCCCAACAATATGGGCATTCATTGTACCAACCTCAGATAGATGGAAGGCTGAGTCAACCTCGAGCTGGTCAGGATCAAACTGCTGGCAATGGGCAGAGTTAGTCTGCAATACTGCATTATAACCACTGCGCCACCATGGCTCCTATAAAACTGTCTATAGTGAACAACTGCCACATGAAAAAATTATAAATTGGGTAACTGATGACCTGCTTTATGACCATCATGATTTATGGCCGTAATTGCTAGAATCGGTTATGGTCATAGACGGAGGATTATTTGTATAAGGTAAGATTGTGGTCACACTGTCATTCAGCAGTCATTGTGATTAAGTACAGGAGATCTGGTACTAGTAACATGGCTTCCCTCCAAAACCCTCGAATGCAGGGGTGTCAAAGTCATGTCGTCACGGTGGTGTCACATGACATATCAGGACTTTCCTCCCCCCCTTTGCTAAACCGGGCAGGGGTGGGGCCAGCACGTGACACATCTGGCCTGTGGGCTGCGAGTTTGACACCCCTGATCTAATGCGATTTCCAATTGCATTAAAAATACATTTAAACCTCATCCTGAGAATGAAGAGTTACATTTTTATTTTCCCAGTTCTCAAGGTAGCGGTGCCCATTTGTGAGAAACTGGCATCCTAAATCTGCTTCTTTTTAATGGGTTAACCTGGGATCCAAGCAGTAACTTTCCACCTGTGATTGAAATCTTCAAGGTCCGAAATCCAAAAGGAATGATAGCATCCAAACGTCAACATACCAGAAGACCGGACAACAACACTGAACTAGTTTACAGGGTTGTTATACCTTGTTCTTCCAACATCTTCCTGTTATTTCTGACTCACTTTGCAGACCTTAACATAATTTATCAAAATGTCCCAGATAGTGAATCTTGCTTTGGCAATATTTATGAAGCATGTATGGACTTTAGGATATTTTTTAGAAATCTGCAAAAACGACAAGCCTCCCCATCATTAAATAAATAAAATGTGAACAAAATAGTGTTAAGTCTGTGATTTCATTCCTATATTTGTTTTGGGATAGACACTCACTGCGACACGTTAATATCGCATTACTGATTATATTATTATAGTTGGATGTGCAGTAAGCCACATATTTAAACTGGATTTGGCATTTGTGTCCACCTATCGAGTCATCCCCAAGGACAGGCAAATGTTCTTTAATAGTATTAAAGGTATTGCCACAGTTATTCTAAGCAAAGCTGCCTTTTGAAATTGACTGGTTTTGTCCATGCTGTCCAAGTTCAAGTAGTGCTCCAGATCAGTGGTGGGATTCAAAAAATGTTACTACTGGTTCAATGGGCATGGCTTGGTGGGCGTGGTGTGGTGTGGCTTGGTGGGTATGTTTGCAAAAACAACTGGAACTGTTGGAAGAAATATCCTTCTGGATTCAGTTCCAAGTGGGGTGAAAATACTGGATTCATGGAAGTTGCTTGGAAAGATGGCTTCATGGTGGACAGGATCAGATGCCTTGAAGATATTGGGTGAAGAAGAAAAAAAGGGAAGGGATGCTGAGAAGGCCTGGGTTTTATGCCCTCTCTGGGCTTTTGAATTTGAGCTTGTATTCTGGCTGTCAGACTCTCATGGGGCCATGCAGGGGCAATTCTGTAGGCTGTGCTGAGTCCCAGGCTTGGTTGAGCCTCGCTGGGTGATATCATTTTTCCAGTCGCCATGTGGTGAGATGGGTAGAAAGCTTATCCTATCATGTCCTGAGGGCCATGTCTTAACCCCATCACCCTGGAGCTGAAGGTGGGAGGGAAGGAAGCTGCAAGAAGCTGCTTTGCCTTTAAAACATGTTTCTCCTTTTCTCATCCAGGGGAACATAATATTCTGCCTTTTTAATATTTTTTAAAAATATGTCATTTTTCTAGGAGAGGGATGGGTGCTAACTTCCTACAGAACTATGTAGACACAAAGACAATGATTGCATGGAGATAGAATAAACAACAGCTGGACTTCACTAGAAGCTTATAGTTCTGATTATTTACACCATCCAATCCTAAAATAAAGTGGGTACTTTTTCACAGAAAGCGAAGGGGCAAATGTGATACAAATCTCATTAAACAGAAACAACAACACCCCTAAGATGCACCGGGAAAAAATGCCTTAAGTCAGTGCACATCAGGATTTTACAATGTTTTGGTGCCACTGAGTACATCTCAACTTTTGAAAGCATATTACAGGCCCGGTCACAAAATGGCTGCCAGGATGGGCACAGCCAACTGCAACATATCCATTAGAAATAGATAAACTGAAGAGGTTGCCATGCGCCAACCCCTCTATTCTGCAATGGTCTCCAACTCTCTTATACAGGCACAGAGGCAATGGCTTCTAGAGGTTGAAGTTACTCATTCTGTTTTACTTTTACCATTTTGAGGCATTACTGGAAATACACGTTGTCAGGCCTGGAAGCCGTCTTTTGCATTGGGCCTTCAGGCCTGCCACATTTAATGCTGTGGGACAGGGGTGGGCAAACTTTGCAACTTAAAGTCTGAAGGACTTCAGCTCCCAGAATTCTCTCAGCAAAGCTGGCTGGAGAAGTCTGGGAGCTGACGTCCTTCATACTTTAAGTTGCAAAGTTTGCCCACCCCTGCTGTGGGGAAATGGGAGGGGGGACTATATGGAGTATGGGAGATATATAGTCATAACAACATTCCCTTCTCAGAGTCAAGGAAAACTTACCCTGCATCTTGAGGTGTGACTGGGAAGCATCTCCAATTGGGATGGTGCCCAATTGGGCCCTGTGACGAACATGTGGGTGCTGGGCAGTGGCTTGGATGTTCATTTGGGTGGGGAAAACCTGGAAGCTTTCAGATTCGGGTTTTCTCAGATGTGCCAATATGACCTAATAAAATGGAACTTTGAGGAATTTCAAGCCTCGGAGTCTTCTTCCATTGGGGATGTTACTTTGAACCCTGACACAGGTGATGTTTAAGGCACATGCTTTTTTATATAGCAGGCTAGTATCCCATTATTTAGTGGCCGTTGCCCAGTCTGGTTAAATGGCCAACCTGCACATACAAACACGTACACACAACCACCGTATAACCCCCAACCTACCTACCTACTGTATTTCTTCCTGTCTCCCTCTCTATCCCTCTACCTACCTACCTACTGTATTTTCCCCTCCCTCTATTTATCCCTCTACCTACCTACCGTATTTCTCCTTCTCTATCCCTCTACCTACCTACTGGATTTTTCCCTATCTCTCACTATCCCTCTGCCTACCTACCTACTGTATTTCGCTTTTTATCCCTCTACCTACCTACCTACTGTATTTCTCCCCCTCTATCTTTATCCATCTACCTACCTACCTACTGTATTTTCCCTCTATCCCTCTACCTACCTACCTACCGTATTTCCCCTCTATCCCTCTATCTACCTACCTACCATATTTCTCCCTTTATCCACCTACCTACTGTATTTTTCCCTCTCTCTATCTACCTAACTTCTGTATTTTCCCTTTCTCTCTATCCTTCTACCTACCTACCATGCAACCTCCTGGGACCAAAAATGGGCCACCTGGGAGTGTGCTCCCCCCCCCCCCCATACCTAGTTTTGGGCCTAGTAGGCATCCATGCAGTATTGGAACATTGGAGGCTTATTCGGTTGCTGAGGAAACTGTTGGAAATGTGAGGGGCGTGTGCGTGACGCATCATAAGCAGCAGCCGAATGGGAGGAGCTACAGGAAGGTGAGAACCTGAGGTGTGTACCTTTTATGTTTGTGCTGCTTGCACATGACACACGTGTGTCAGCCACACAAAATGTACGTATGATTGCATCGGAAGTCCTTGGGAACATTGTGTGAAAATTTGGTGCTGATCGGTGCAGTACTTTCTGAGATTAGTGGCTTTGCACAAACTATTTTATATTTTTATTTATATAGATTAATCCAGAATATGCCCTTTTGATCATAATCTTGCTAGCCACAATTAGGAATAAAAGGGCGTATTCGGGATTGCTTCTAAATCATGGGGCAGTTTATTTAATAAGCATTCCAGGAGTTAGCCTGTTCTCTTGTAGTGACTTGAGAACAATCTCTTCAGAACAATCATGCCTGCAGTTGCTCTGCCTCAAATTATTGTATTCCCTACAATAGACCATGGTGATGACTGAAGTAAATGTTCCTGGAGATTTATTATCCAAAGCAGCTATACATTGTGTAATAGTGTCCAGTGATAGCCATGGGACAGCAACTACCCAACTCAATATACTCACAGGTTTCTAAGAAGAATGTAGCTGGCCCTGCATCCAGTAGTCTGCTGCATTAAAGTGGACTTTAGTCTAATATGGAAGATCCTTTTCCCCCCTAGCATTCTGTCAGCTGGAACTTGATGGATTCCAACATCTTCAGATGAAGGACAAGCCACCTTCCAGATATTGCTGAAGATTAGCTCTAATCAACTGGCCAGTGGGAAGGGTTGTTGCTAGAAGGAATTCACCAGCTCTAGGTTACATATTCTTGCTTTCACCAAATGAGTTTCTTGCCTGAATATCTCTGAAATGTTTAAGTACTTTAGTGCCAAATGTATTTTAATCTTTGGTTCCATCTAGTGCTATTAAAGAGGCATAACATTATAATCTTGGCTGAATAATTGAAGAAAGGAAGTCTATTCAGATTCTTAAAAGTATAAGAGGGAAAAATGTATTCACATTTCTGGACAATACCACCGATGTAGTAAAATTTAGGGCTTTTATTACAAAGTTTTATTTAACTGTAAAAAACACAAATCATAAGGGAAACCACAACTGTATTCGCACCCACCAACTATATGCTAAGCCGTGCATTCATACGTTGGTTGCACACAGCACCTAGTCAGTTTGCAAAATCCCCTTCTTGTTGGCCAACTTGCTGTCCATTCTCTCAGCTTGTGGTGGGAACGGCAGTCTTCTGACAGAGGCGGGCTAGCAAGCCTGCCATTTGTAGGAGCGAATTTACTCCTTCTACTATCTTCATGTGCGTGTAACCGATTTCCTAATTATAGAGGGGGAAAAGATATTAAATTCAAATGACCACCTTGTTTTTCCTGCTGTAAAGATACAACATTTTAGTGTACATTCCTGAAATCACAACCGCTGTATTTTCATGTTGCAGCTATGTGCACATGCGACCTGAGATGTGGAAGAGGAAACCACACAGAGAAAACACCTCAACCAAACAAAAAATCTCACCCCTGAGTAAAGCAGCAAGTGTTACCTCCTGCCCTAAAACTATCCTCGGAATTCCCACCATGATTTGATGGAGACAGTTGTGTAGAGGTAGTCCTTGACTTACGACCACAACTGAGCTCAAAACTCCTGTTGTTTAGCAAGACAGTTGAGTTTTGCCCCATTTTACCTTTCTTGCCAGTTGTTAAATGAAACACTGCAATTGTTAAGTTAGTACCATGGTTGTTAAGTGAATTCGGTTTCCTCACTGACTTTGCTTGTCAGAAGGTCACAAAAGATGATCAGGTGACCTTGGGACAGTGCAACCGTCATAATTGTAATTAGTTGTAGTAAATATTACCTAATCTAGTTTTTACGTTATAAATTTAAACGAGATATTTTAACACAGGGTAAAACATTTAATTTAGTTTTATTATTTATAATTGTTATATATGTATATGCTCTTAAATTCTTGTACACCGCCCAGAGTCTCTTCGGAGAGAGGGGGCAGTCAATAAATCCAAATAAATAAATAAATAATAAATAAATAATTTCATGCCAGTTGCCAAGTGTCTGAATTTTGAACACATGATCGCTGCAAACCTTTTAAGTGTGAAAAATAGCCAATTTTACTTTGGGATGTAATGGAATTCATTAGTACCCCTTTCCCCTATTTAAGGAAGACATTTATACAAGATTATAAATGGATCTATAGAAAGATCCAGATGTTAAAAAGATTCCTTCTTCAGGCACTTGGCTTGCACAGCCAACCCTGCTGCTTATCCCAGCAACATCCCACAAAACCTAACCTTAATGAACTCCAACTTCAGATATTCTGCCATTTGGAATGTTTTACAGACTCGGAAAATATTGCCGATGATGTCTTCAGGTGAGTAACCAAGCTTCCATAAGTGAGCAAGAATCTGAAGAAATAACAAAATTATGATTTTTACAGCTTTAAAGATGTATATCCAATTTCTCAAACACTATTTTTAAGGCAGCTCAAACTCAGAAGGAATATAATCACAATTAAACTATAAAGATAACGTACTTCAAAAAGGAGAACAAAGAGGAAGATTTGTGACTTATTTTTTTTCATGACCCCTAGTCAGTTTACAACATATAACTAAAGCCATGGCCTAGGGCAGGGGTGTCAAACTTGCGTCGTCACGTTGGCGTTATGTGACGTATCGCAACTTTTTTCTCCTTCACTAAAACGAGGACGGGCATAGCCAGAGCATGATGCATCCAGCCCGCAGGCTGCAAGTTTGACACTCTTGGCCTAGGGCAGGGGTCGGCAACCTTAAACACTCAAAGAGCCACAACGGTCCTAATTGGAAGCCGCCTCCCCCCCCCCCATTCTGGAGCTGACCAGAAGTCTGGTTTCCCCACCATAGAATCTCCTTCTACCATGGCATCCTTTTTCTTGTACCTGTCCTAACTGAAAATCCTATCAATTGTGGAGCCGGCTGGCAATAGGGAGCCGCAGCAGAGGGATGAAAGAGCCACATGCGGCTACAAAGCCACAGGTTGCTGATGCCTGGCCTAGGGCAATATATAAAACAATCCACAAGCTCTTAAAATGGTTGTGAGAAAGAGATCCTTTTAGACTTAGTTCCTGTCCTATGTTCAGGCCAAAAAGCAAGAAAACCAGAAAGCAAAAGAGGCAAAAGATATGCACTCCTCTTGTGCTCACCTTATAAGCTTCATCAACGTTCGCATTGACACAATGGCCGATCATCTCCTTCACCAGCAAAGGATGGGGCTCATCACACACCTATGGAAAAACCAGAAGCATCGTGAAGCCAAAAGCCCCCAACGCTATTGAAAACAGATTGAAAGTCCTCCCCAATGCAAACAGTTAATAGTCCATTTCCATAAAGAAAGATCAATGTATTCGAACTATGCAAGGCTGCACAGGTTCTGCAAGACCTGGAAAGAGATGGGAACTAATAGTCTGCCAAAGTGGAACTGGTTCAGGATAATTTCATATGAACTCAGTAAAACACAGCCCAATCTCTTAAACACTGACACTTCAGCTTCTTTGTTTCAAACGAGCACAGCATTTTTAAAATGTGTAAAACAGATCCACTTTTCCTCCTCATGAAATTGACATCTCAATTCATGATCTACATCTAAGTTCTTCCATGAAACTGGTTGCTTACTTGCATTAACAATCACCAAAGTAGACAATAAGATGCGAAGCCATGTCGCCTGGTACGCGTGGGTGTTGCCTGTTCTGGGTTCCTGGTACGCATGCACGCGCGATGATCAGCCTGCCTTCGTGCATGCGCCAGTGCTGGAAACTAGAAGAGCTTGCCTCGTGTTTTCCTGCGTGGGCATGCACGCCGGCCAGCTGATCGTCGCCTGTACATGTATGCCAGTAACCCAGAAGATGCATGCCAGAAAACCAGAAGTTCATTTTTGGGCACACGCATGTGCCCTGGGCAATTCCTCTTCCGGGTTGCAGTCCAAAAGTGAGTGCGTGGTCCCTTTTTGGCACTCAGTGCTGAAAAGATTCGCCATGTGATAGACTGTTTAGAATTCTGGTTCCAAGAAGGGCTGGGGGAAAAATTAGCAAGCCAACAGGGTAGACAGTATTAAGGTAGGTGGACCTAGAGTCTGATTTGGCATAAAGCAACTTCCTATGTGACAGGATCTTAGAAGTGAACCACAGTGGGAATATCGCTCACATGGGCAGGATAAAGATTTTCTTTGGAGAAGGCATTCTTAATATTAGGGTTTTTTGGTGGAGGACTTTAAAAAAGGGCAGCAAGCAAGAGATGCCCAGTGCAAAAGAAGAACCATGCTACCTTTTAAACGCAAGACAATAAAATAAGTTTTAGGAGGTCATTTTCTTCAGCGTAGCACCCCTTCTGCCATTTTGCCAAAACTCTTTTACAATCCTGAAAAATTGCAGATCTTAACTGATTCTGACGAGCAAAAGAAAAACTTCCAAAAAAAAGAGAATATATGTAGTTTAGAACTATGGAGTCCTTGGTGCTCTTTTGAACTTGGCAGTTTGCTTGCTGGGATTTCATTAATCAGCCATGCAACATCATCAGTGCAGTCTTAAAGAAAAACTTTAATTAACCTTAAATACATTCTCGCTATTGATGAAACCAAATCCGGAATGGGTAGATTGCAAGTTGTTTAGTGCCTGTTAAAAGAATGAAAACATACTATCATTACTATATATATAAAAAGGTTAGCCTTAAAGCTTTACAGATTGACATAGTTTCTCAATCAGGAAAGAAAAATATCTGGATGTGACTAACATGACGTGATTTTTGTACAAAGAAGAGGTAGGGACATGGTTTGCAGAAATTACCGTATTTTTTGGACTATTTCGGACTCCCTCCCTGTTCTGACCCCCCCCCCCCTCTCGGCCTGCAAAGAGTACAAAGCACAGGCTTGGCTGCTTGCCACTTTTAATTGCTAAGATTAGGAATTCCTTGATTGTGAGCCCAGATAACCCACATTAAACTTTGCAGCACCCTTTTCACACAGAGATTCACGGACACGGATCGAAGGCACCGACATACGTTCTTGACTATGAATGTAAACTGTTGTTTCCTGCAAATGTGCCTTCCCTATAAGCTCTCTTGGGAGGGGCCAATCAACAACCATCTGGTAACTAATTATCTCCTACGATTCTGCCTCTGATGTAATTGCTGCCTCCATCTCTCAGCCCTGTGTAATCTAGCATCAGGGACAAACTGCCCCTGATCCTCCCCACTGCTCCATGACCCAGGCGCCTCCTGGTGGCCAACCAGCCTCTCTGCTTCCTGCTCTGAACCTGAGCACTCCCCAAGGTCTCCCTCCTCCTCCAGGAGGGAGCAGCTCATCCGGAGCCGGCTGGGCCACAACACCCCCCCCCCCAAAGTGGTTGGAAATGTCTGTGCATCTTATACAGCAAATGTTGCCGAAGCCCCGCCCACCCGTCGCCCCCCACCCTTTGGATTCTGCCTCCCAGCAATTTGCCTCCTTGCAGCAAACAGCTTGGTTAGCTTCAGCACAGTCTGATTTAGCATGAGCAGCTGATTGGCAGTTGGACCAGCCTTCGAGAATACTGCCTATCAGCTGTTCCAGGCTGCAGGTGATCCCCGCTGCCTGGGATGGGCCAAAAATGGGACACGCAGAGGCCAACAAAGGGGCAAGCGGAAATGGCAATAGGTGGCAGCAGCAATGGGCAATGGCATTGATGGGTGGCAGCAATCCCTGCAGCCTGGAACAGCTGATAGGCGGTATTCGGGAGACCGATCCAACTGCTAATCAGCTGTTCGTGCTAAATCAGGCTGTGCTGAAGCTGACTAGGCTATTTGCTGTTTGCTGCAAGGAGGCAAATTGCTGGGAGGAAGAGGCAGAGGCAGATTTTTTTTCTTGTTTTCATCCCCAAAAGCAAGGTGCATCTTAGGAGCATCTTATAGTCTGAAAAATATGGTAATCTTTTTTAAAAAAACTTAAAAAGAGGAAAGAAACTCTCCCTTTAAGAACTGAACATCAACAGTTGGCATAAATCAATGGTAACAGACTGCAGCATTGAATATTGCAGATTTCCACATACTAGGCTAAATATGAAGCCACTTAATATTTTATAAAAGCCATCACCTGAATAATTATAATTCAGGGTGCTGAAAGAAAATTTTAATGACAGTGGAAATATTGCAATCAAACTATTGCAATCATCCGTATGGTAGACTATACTCCACTTTAGTTCTATCTGAAGAGGCCAACTCATTTTAACTTTGGGATGACATCAAAATTCATTGAAATACGATGGATAATAAACAAAAAATTGAGGTGTTGGAGGGGGGGTCAGCTGAGATGAGGGAAGAGGTAAAGGAAACTCGGAAGGAAAGTGCAGAATTAGGAGGTCATATGACCAAGATTGAACTTGAAAGAATGTCTTTTTTTCTCAGGTTCCAGAATGTACCAGAGATTGAAGGAGAAGATCTTAAAGATCTTATGAGTACAATTTTAGCAGATTATATTAAAAGGAATAAAGAACAACTCTGGTGGGATATGGACCTGGTTTATAGAATTAACTCAGCATACGCTAGAATAAATGATGTACCAAGGGAAGTCCATATTAAATTTTTAAGGAGGTCCACAAGGGATGAGATATTGAGGGCCCAGCGGGGAGGACCTCTGAAATATCAGGAAAAAGAAGTTGCTATTTTGAAACAAATTCCAAAAGCAATTATATAAAAAAGGAGTTTGGTTCAAATGGTTGCTGCCAGAAGGACTGTTGGTCTTTTGGGAAGGAGGCAGAATTAGACTTAAAACATTAAGAGAGGCGGAGGCCTTTCTTCAAAAGCATTTCTCACTCCTAGGATAGGAAGAAGAGGGTACAGGGAGGGCTGTGGCTCCGCCCATCAATGGGAAGGGAGAAGAAGAATCAATAGCAAAAAGACTCAGATCTCAAAAATGATTTTATTTGAAAGTTTACTGTGATAGTTGTATTAGATGGCGATGAAAAACATGATTGAATGTATGAATTATACAATGTAACATATATGTATGCTTGTCCTTTGTTTTCTTTAAAAAATATTGTATATGTATAAAGTTTTGGGAGGACCACCATCTCCGGAATGGAAGCCTCTAAAATGTTATCTTAACCCTACAACCCTTTTCCCACAAATACTGTAAAACCAATAAAAATTGTTTACTAAAAAAATTCATTTTATCCCAAATGAGTGGGCTTCATAAATGTAAACCCCACTGAAGTATTAAATTTGGAGCTTCTCTGTGAAAAAGCTGTAGTATGTGACCAGGTATATGTTGGACAATGTGCCAACTCTTTTCTCCAAGGAGGGGAGCCACGGTCCAGCTTCATGATACAAACTTGTGTTACTTTCCACAAAGATTTCAAGCTGACCCATGAAATTATATTGTGTTCACAAAAGAGACTGCATTGTCAGCTCTAAAAACTGCCACAGCTAGTATAATGCAAGTTAATCCAACCATTAATAACTGGGTAAGTTGGATAGGAAGGGAGGGGGGAAGAGAGAGGGAAGAGAGGGTGGAGGGAGAGAGGGGGGAGGGAAAGATAGATAGATTACATTTTCAAATGAGCAACTTTCTTGTAAAGCTTTTGTAATTTTTTTTTTTGCAACATCAATATTGTATCTGCACTATATATCACCAGCAGAATCAAAAGTCTTTGCTGTCCATCCAGTGCCCAATTTCACTCAACAAAAACATACCATGTGGCAAAGCTATTTAATTTTCGCAATAGCAAATGCATGTCTCAACACTGGATGCTGACAGAATTAAAGAAGAAGCTGCAGGAAGACACTACCCACCTGTCTCATGTCTCCCTGGGCTGTGAAGATAATGGCTTCGAGACCATCATCTGTATATTGTATGTCCTCCTTCGAGATGATTTTCATTAGCCTCATAAGAATCTGGGCATCTGTTAGCTTGGTGTATCGCAGAACTGCACAGCGAGACTGGATGGGTTCTAGAGGGCAGTGAATTTAGAAGTGAAATTACATTTATCACTTGTCTTTATTGCTTTTACAAATAATGCAAGGTGCCAAACGTAACTAATACAGGTAGTCTTCAACTTATGACCACAATCGAGTCCAAAATTTCCATTGCTAAGTGAGACGGTTAAGTGAGTTTTACCCTATTTTACAACCTTTCTTGCCACAGTTGTTAAGGAATCGCTGCAGTTGTTAAGTTAGGAACACAGTTGTCAAATGAATCTGGCTTCCCCATTGACCTTGCTTAATGCAATACAATACAATAGCAGAGTTGGAAGGGACCTTGGAGGTCTTCTAGTCCAAACCCCTGCCTAGGCAGGAAGCCCTATACCATTTCAGACAAATGGCTATCCAACATCTTCTTAAAGACTTCCAGGGTTGGGCACTCACAACTTCTGGAGACAAGCTGTTCCACTGATTAATTGTTCTAACTGTCAGGAAATTTCTCCTCAGTTCTAAGTTGCTTCTCTCCTTGATTAGTTTCCACCCATTGCTTCTTGTTCTACCCTCAGGTGTTTTGGAGAATAGCATGACTCCCTCTTCTTTGTGGCAACCCCTGAGATATTGGAACACTGCTATCATGTCTCCCCTAGTCCTTCTTTTCATTAAACTAGACATACCCAGTTCCTGCAACTGTTCCTCATGTTTTAGTCTCCAGTTCCCTAATCATCTTTGTTGCTTGTTAGGAGGTGATTACAAGACCCCAGGACAGTATGACTGTCATAAATATGAGACAGTTGCAAACCATCTAAATTTTGATCACAGGACCATGAGGATGCTGCAACGGTCGTAAGTGTGAAAAACAATCTTACGTCACCTTTTTCAGTGCAGTTGTAACTTCCAATACTCACTAAAATGAACGGTGGTAAGTCAAAGACTATATGTACTCCTTCCCCTCCTTTCCCCCCCCAATAAGAACCCTATGAGGTGAACTGGGTTAAGAGAATGTGATTGGCCCAAAGTCATCCAACTGGCTTTCATGCCTAATTGTTTTAATGCAATTTAACGCACTGAATTAAATGCAGTTGTTTTAGGAACACTGGAAGAAAATCATATTCAGCATCAACCATATGTCCATTTATCTTTAAAATGTCTACAGTGATCAGTATCAGCTGTCAGGATTTGAGATACCATATTTTGTGGCGTATAAGATGACTTTTTAACCCCAAAAAATTATTTCAAAAATCGAGGGTCGTCTTATACGCCGGGTATAAGAAAGGCCACACCAAAAAAACCAAAACAAAAGAAGCAACAATGCCACCAAGCAAAAAGCTGCACCGCCACCAGTGTAGATGCCAGCCTTTCAATCGATAGCCTCAGCACTCCTTGCCTGGGCACGTGGATGGATGAGCGCTGGGATGGCTTAGTAAGGTCTGGCTGGCGGTCTGGAGCAGGAAGGTGCTGAGCTCAAACTATGAAAGCCCGGCAGCGCGGAGGCCTTCAGCTGGCTCACGGGTGCCTGAAAGTAGAGGGTCGTCTTATACGGCGGAATATACGGTACGCATTTCACCTAACCCTGTTGGGAAATGCCAGAAATTGAACCCAGTTTTCAATTATGGGAATATAATCTCTTTTTGATTTAGTCTACGTATTTTGATTTGCATAAAAGGAAGTTGGTTTTAGCACCAACTGTGAGAGAATGGTCAACATCCTTTCTAGACTTGAATTTGAAATTGCAGTCAAGCACGGGGGATTTTGATGTCTACCATCTATCACTAAACCAAAACCACAGGTTGCCAGTAATTGCTCCTGCCCAAACCTCTGTTTACGTCAGGGTCCCCTGCTACAGAATTCCTTAAAGGTATTCAAAACCAGGACTACTTTTACTTGTGCACTGCTCCTCCTGTGAAGGGAATCCATAGCAGTGCATAAATAAATAAAGCTTCTTAAAGACCAGGCATGAAGGGCCGGCTGAGTAGGAATTGCCTTGTGATAGCTTTGTTATGCGCCCCGTTGCCTTTTGGTATTATATACTAGCTGATAACCTGGAGTTGCCCGGGTATTTATTTATAAGGGGGAAATGTCCGGACTAAAGGTAATTTCTAATGTTGGATTTTCCCCCTTACCAGAGGGAGTCCCCTTGTAGTGTACTGTGAAGCAGTTACCATGGCAACTCCACTGCGCTGTACAGTAGAAGCCATGTTATGGCAGTATAGTAGAAGCCATTTAAAGGCACAACAGGCTGCAACTTAGCAGAACATCCCCCCCGGAGGGGTGTTAGGGGTCTCTTACCCCCACAGAATTTGTCTCCAGAGAGTAAGTCATCTGTGTATCAAGTTTGGTTGAAATTGCTCAAGGCATTCCAGAGTTATGTTGGAAAACACACAAACACACACGTATCTATCTATCTATCTATCTATCTATCTATCTATCTATCTATCTATCTATCTATCTATCTATCTATCTATCTATCTCTAGATAGATAGATAGATAGACAGACAGACAGACAGACAGAGACTTTTTTCTTTGATATATTTTATTATTTATTTAATTAAATGTATATGCTGCCTATCTCACTGTCCCTAGTGACTCTTTATATATGATACCATTTAACTTAATCCATATGTTATTTGCTGTTTGGGTTAGGCTTTATGGAGTTGGGTGGTTTTATACATCTTATAATAATTAAATAATCCATAGAGCAATCTAGAATAAAACACAATAAAGCAGTTACGTTAACAGAATAATGTTGGAACGGCCCTTGGAGGTCTTCTAGTCCACCCCCCTGCTCAGGCAGGAAACCCTATACCATTTCAGACAAATGATTGTCCAATCCCTTCTCAATCCCTTCTTAAAAACCTCCAGTGTTGGAGCACCCACAACTTCTGGAGGCAAGTGTTCCACTGATTAATTGTGGTACCATTGATATTAGTTCATTCTATTTTATATCTTATTTTATTTAAATTAAATAATGCCACTTTTTCACTGTATTCCTTAACAGAATTAACAAAATAACAGAAAGCAAAATGCATTCAAAAGCAGCCATCCTGGAAGAGATGTTACCTTATAAATGCTTCAATAAATACGCATATATTGAGCGACTACTGAAAAGTAGATGGCATGAGAAAAGTCACGTCTCCTCCTTTGAGTTTCATACTTAGGGTGCCACGTTAGAAGGCCTCACAGGAAACCATAAGCCAAAACCACGGGGGGGGGGGGGAGAGAGACAAGATGGACCTCCAGTGATTCTAATGCTTCGATCCTCTTGGATTCAATCACCTTCTAAAGTATTTTTAAAATACTTTGATATTTAAAATATCTGCCACCCACTGAAACCATGAACTCAATAATGGGACCAAGATCCAGTACCTACATAAAGAGGCATAACATCATGCTAATTAAGTTCTTAATTGGTTTAGCTTTAAAACATGCAATCCCACACTGCTTGAATGAGCCAATTAGGCCTCTCCAAATCTGGTTTGTAGCACACCAGCCATCTTATTTACTCTGGTTCAGAGATTCTGGGATTATTTCACCTTTTGGCTCAAGTCCAGTTTTCATCTTATTAAATGTTTGCACACTGTGGGGTTGATCTCACATCACTGTAGCAGTGTCTGCAATCTACTGACTGTTTTTGAAGGGGAACCACGTGAAAAGATCTCCTGCCAATGCACATGTGGCAGGTGGCTTTCACAGAGGCTCCTCACATGATCCTCTCAGTGATGCGCCAAATAATTATAAACAATGCCACCATGGGTGAGAACACATCCAATCCCAGAAAACATTTACACAGTGGTTTTCAAAAGGTTCAAGACCCTTCTACAACTGCAATTTTAGAGCAGCTTTTAAAGCTTGGTTGTTATTAGAATGTCTGAATATATGAGTTAGGGCAGGGATCGGCAACCTTAAAACATTCAAGAGAGCCATTTGGATCCCTTTCCCACAGAAAAGAAAACACTGGGAGCCACAAAACTCTTCCCGTGCCTGACTATTTCCTGAGTGGCCACAAAACTAGCATACATAGTTTTATTTATTTATTTATTTTATTAAATTTATACCCCGCCCTTCTCCTTGTTAGGACCCAGGGCGGCGCACAGGCATTATTTAAAAACACAAAATGCAATAAATATCTATTAAAATGTATTAAATTAATAAACCCGTGCTAAAACCCAATGTTAAAACCCTTGCCAATTATAAATTATTTTCTTAAAAAGTCAGAAATGGGGGGCTATCCTAGGCCGGCTTGTTGGAATAAATACGTCTTAAGACGTTGGCGGAAGAGGCGGAGGTCCGAGATAGTACGGAGGTCGGGGGGTAGGTCGTTCATAGTTGAATTAAAGATTCTGTTTTCTTCTGAAACATTTCTTTTCTTGGATTTATCCATGGTTGGCTTACTGGGGATCGAAAAGCTTAGTAAATTGCATGTCGGTGGGTGTTG
Source organism: Rhabdophis nuchalis (assembly GCA_039707465.1). Classification (NCBI taxonomy): domain Eukaryota; kingdom Metazoa; phylum Chordata; class Lepidosauria; order Squamata; family Natricidae; genus Rhabdophis; species Rhabdophis nuchalis. The sequence goes on from CM077643.1 coordinate 389,440,947, forward strand.
CACATTGGCAGTTGTGATGCATATTCTGAGCAACAGGGAGCCGCAGAAGAGGGATGAAAGAGCCACATGTGGCTCCAGAGCTACGGGTTGCTGACCCCTGAGTTAGTGCCAAGAATAAACCTCTGAGGCAAGTCCACTGCAGAGATAAGTTGCAAATGAAGAACCCCTGTTACTCTCACCTGTTCTCTTACGCCAGCCCCTAACGACTGGGCCTTACAAGAATTCTCTTCAACCTTATAAAGCAAAAGGACAGTTAAGGCCTTTAAGATTCTATCTTTACTTTGATGCTTGCATTGTGATAATAGAAATATTTCTTTCCGATCTAGGAATAAGTAAGAGGAACCCACGCCTCCTTTCTAAGTGGCCCATGGTTCTTACCTATGATTTTGTCAGAAGCATTGCAAGCCAGAGCAAAACGAGTAGTTTTAGAATAAATTTCCATAGTGCGTCTCAATGCTTGCTGGGCTCCATCTGTCATGCTGGTGGAGGAACAATAGAAAAGGCAAAATAAATTTAAGCCATGTAAAGCTCACCAAAATGCCTGTCATCATTGGACAACAGACCTTGTCCAGGACATGCTATTTACTAATGTAAATAGTTTCACACAGCTTGACCTTAAAGAAAACAGATTTATTTTTCTTATTTATGCTGCATGAGATGATAACAATCAGCGCCATATTGCATAGACCGTAGTTACAGTAGTTACTTGCTTACTGATTGCCTCGTTCAGCAACCAAAGTTATGACAGTGATCAACATTACAATGTTGTGTCTTTGCCTAATCTGTTCCCTCCCACTTTGGGGAGCAGAGGGATTGGAGAGGAAGGGATGATAAGAGAATAAGAAGGGACAAATGGAGAGTACACTTTGAAAGAAGTGTAGTGATACTTGGGATTGGAGTCACAAGTTGGCTACACAGACATCCCTGTATATTCCCTATTGTAGTTTTTTTCCTTCCAATGAATGTAAATACAAATATTAATATCCTTCTTGCTAATTATCCCAGTTCTAGGGTGAGCACTCCAAAGGGGAAAAAGAACACAGTCACATGATTTCTCATTCAGCCAGTTTTGCTTAATGCAACAGTTGCTTGTCCCAATTGTGTTCAGTAAATGTGGCATGTTATTCTGGAATGCACCTTGTGCTTTATATGAGTTGTGCCATGGAAAAACAGAACCGCTCTACCATGCGTGGAAAATTATTTGTAAAAAAGTGGCAATGGCTTAACTACCTAAAGCAAAGGTTCCCAAATTTGGCAACTTTAAGACTTGTGGACTTCAACTCCCAGAATTCTCCAGCCAGCTATGCTGGCTGGAGAATTCTGGGTGTTGAAGTCCACAAGTCTTAAAGTTGCCAAGTTTGGGAACCTCTGACCTAAAGGGATAACTCTTTCTTTTCCTCTCACTACAAGGATAGTGGACCTTTGGACCATATGTGGCTTCTTCAGTTCCCAGTTTGTCTGCCAAAATCCCCCCAAAATTTCACTAACAAAAATATGGCAACATATTTTTTAAATTAATTTCAAATTGGTAAGATAATTGTACCAGTGGATATGCCTCCTGTGGTTCCTGAAGTCTTATTTTCCACGAAAATAAGACCTCCCCGGATAATAAGCCCAATCGGGCTTTTGAGCGCATGTGCTAATATAAGCCCTCCCCCAAAAATAAGCCCTCCCCAAAAATATGGCAGCACAGCAGCAGCCATGAGGTGACCACGCTTGCCGCTGCCTGCACCTTAAAAATAACAAGACCTCTCCGAAAATAAGGCCAAGTGCTTATTTCAGGGAGCAAAAGAAAATAAGATCCTGTTTTATGATGCCTGCCATGTTTTCTCGAAAATAAGACCCTGTCTTATTTTCGGGGAAATATGGCAGGAATCATAATGCCCAGGCTTTAAAAGTTTGCAAGTTTCTGTGCAATTGGAAGGGATAGGAGGAGGTTTCCTGTTGGAAAGTGGCCACTCTTGTTATTTCAGTAAGGAATGAGCTGGGACAGGGTGATCCCATCGCTATGCAGCCAAACAACACAACTGGGAAGTATACAGTGGAGAGGTTGAGCTCTTACAAGTATTTAAATAGTTGCTTAGAGTCGCTCTGGACAGAAAGCTAGGCACCATATAAATTTAATAAAATAAATAAATACTATGAAATTAGTATTTCATAGTAAAGATGCCCCTCACACACATGTGCTAGTTGTTCCTGACTCTAGGGGGCACTCCTCATCTCTGTTTCAAAGCCGAAGAGCCAGCGCTGTCCGAAGACATCTCCGTGGTCATATGGTTGGCATAACTAAATGCCAAAGGCGCAAGGAACGCTGTTACCTTCCCACTAAAGGTTGGCCCTATTTTTCTACTTGCATTTTTACATTCTTTCAAACTGCTAGGTTGGCAGAAGCTGGGACAAGTAACGGGAGCTCACTCCGTTACAAGGCGCTAAGGATTCGAACTGCCGAACTGCCAACCTTTCTGATTGACAAGCTCAGCGTCTTAGCCACTGAGCCGCCACGTCCCATAATGAAATTAGTACTCTTCATATTAATGAGTAATTATACAATATAAGTGATTGTTGGAGTGAGGGGAAAAAACCTATTTACCTGTCTGCTTCATCCAAGATAATTATTTTATGCCGGCCTTTTGGAAGTGTGACTTTTTGTTGCGCGAACATCTTGATTTTGTTCCTGACGACATCAATGCCTCTGGAAATAAAATGCTCAGTTATTACTTAATCGTTATTCACTGATATTTAACCTTGGGAATGGGGCAGCATGAACTTTGCAAGCTATTTTAAGAGCTCTTGTCAGTTGAAGAATGGAGTAAAATTGTGCTTCAATTAAACCCTTTGATTCACCTATCATTGGATGCGTTGAGCTCCAAAACGGCATCTTTCAGTGCAGAGCCCAGAAGTGCACGAGCCAGACAAAGAATGCTGGTGGTTTTGCCAGTTCCTGGTGGGCCCTTAAAAAGAAAATAAAAAGATTCCAAAAGGTTTCATCATCCGATTGTTAGGGACGACTTGGAATTTGGAAATTATCATGTTATTTCTTGAAACATATCACCCGTAAAGGTTTAATTCTAGAGAAACATGAAGACTTAAAGCATAATCAATGAGAGCTAATTACACAAGTTACTGGTGCAAAAAATAGAGTAAATGCTAATGCTTGTTGTATTTTGTACTTAATAGTTACTTAAAGGACTGTCTCTCCCCAGTTGTTTCTATCTGCCCCATCTGGCAGGAAGTGCATACTCTAGATACAGGGAGTGTCAACTGATAGGAACCACAAGGAGAGCATTTTCTGTTGTGGTCCCTGTCCTTGCTGATCTTTCAAACTTGCCTTTTACATTACCTAGTCCTGGGTATAGATTACAGCCAACCTCCTAGCTTTATGGATAATAGGTTAGGTCTGTGATGGCAAACCTATGGCACGCATGCCAGAGGTGGCTCGCAGTGCCCTCTGATGGCATATGAGCCCTAGTTCAGCTCCGCCTCGCATGTGCACACGCCTCCTGCCAGCCAGCTGGTCTTTGGGTCTCTGCGGGGTGTGTGGGGAGCGCACACATTGCATTTTGGAGGTTGGGGGCATGGGAAGGTGCTTTGGGCACTTGGTCTGGAAAAGGTTAGCCATCACTGGGTTAGTTTATGCCCAGCTGCTAAGTGTTTCCATTTTTATTTGTTCTTATATTGTGTGTTTTTATTTGTTCTATTGTAAACCACCTAGAGTCATGTAAAAGTGAGATTGGCAGCTATACAAATTGAATGAATAAATAACAGGATTCTCATCACTAACTGCCTTTGACTTAATTTTTTTTAAGATAGCGCTTAGCTTGGAAACAAATTATATTCTAAATACTTACAGCAATAATAATATTTGGAACATTTCCTTCTCTTGCAAACACCTAGGGAAAAGAGGGGGGGAAAGGACAGTTAATTAGAAATGCAAGTTTCTGTACTTGGAAATTACAGTATGTACTCCAAATTTTGGAGAATTATAGCCAGACAGCCACATCAGTGTTTCAAAATCTCTTGCAACTTTCTTATCAATACTTTTTGCCTTCCTTAATAGTCTTCCATACCGACTTCCGGTATCCGGCTCCAGCGGAGACGGGCGAGCCTAGGGCTCGCTCGCCGCTTTGTTGCCTTTTCTGCCCCCCCAGGGGGGCGAAACTCTCCGGTTACCGGAGGTTTCCCGCAGGGTCGGCTCAGAGGGAGCGGCCCTCGTCACGGCGGTGGGGAGGGCGCTCCTCTCTGCGACCTAGGAGGAGAGGAACATGCTAGCGGGGGTTTTTTCCTTCCCCAACGGCTGTCGGTGCCATTCGCTTTAATGGAGAGGGCTGAACGGAGAGATCGGGCGGATCGCCGAGGCTTCAGCTGCGAGAGAGAGTGAGTTTAAAAGAACACCTTTTTTTCCTTGCTGCCAGCCAGGCTGAACGGACTGGGAGGGGGGTGTTTAATTTTAAAAAAAAACCCCTCGGATTTAAGCGGCACGTTAAAATGGCTTCTCTGCAAAGAGAAAGCGGAAACTTTCACTCCGGACGGTCTTTAACAAGGGAAAGTGGATTGTGACTTTCTGCAACATTGTTTCTAGGTCTGGCTGAGCTTAAAAAATTTCTTTTTTTTGCTACTCTCTCCCTCTGGCTGCGAGATGGGCGGTGGAAGTGGCTTCACTTTGTCCCTTGCCTGACTATTTCAACTAAGGAAAATTTCCAGCGTCTCTTTGAAAGCAGGACTCTCTCTGGATTTTTGAAATTTTTTTTCTTTTGATGGATTTGTGACTTCTTCTCTGGAATACCTTCGTTATTATTATTTGCTGATTTGGGAAATTGTGTCTCTTTTGGTTTCTGAATTGTTTGCAACTTCACAGCCCTGAACTGAACTGAGCTCCTGGTTTGCCCCACCAGCCCCACCCGGAAAACGCCATCTTGGTGGCAGTGACTCTAACTTTTAACCATGGCACAAGAAGCAGCACTTGTAAATTTGGAACAAAGGATGGCTTCTCTTGAAACTTCTATGCAAACTTTGATATTAGAAATAAAGGCCCAGAGGGCTGAAAATAGTACTTTTAAAAAGGAACTATTGGATACCCGGAAGCAAGTGTTGGAGAATACACAGAAGAATGAAGAATTGGAAGGAGGGCTGGAGGGGGCTAAGGGAGAGATTAAAAATGTTTCTAATGAGGTGGGGGAAATAAATGGGCATGTGTCTAGGATAGATATGGAAAGAATGACATATTTTTTGAGATTTCAGAATGTTCTTGAGGAATCTGGTGAATGCCTACCTGATCTTATGAGTACAATTTTAGCAGACTATTTACAAAAACCTAAGGATGAGATCAGGCGGGACATTGACCTAGCCTATAGAATTAATTCTGCATATGCCAGGATGAATGAAGTGCCTAGAGAGATACATGTGAAATTTGTTAGAAGGTCAACCAGAGAGGAAATCCTGAAATTGCAGAGAGAAAGTCCATTAATTTACCAACTAAAAACGGTCACTATCTTGAAGCAGATTCCTAGAAAGATTCGAGATGCAAGACGGAAATTTTCCTTCTTGTCTAAAACATTGTTTGATCACGGGATTTGGTTCAAGTGGGTGACACCCGAAGGGATGCTGGTGTTCTGGGAAGGAGGAAGAGTGAGGATTAAAACAGTTGCTGAGGCGGAAGCCTTTCTTAAAAAACATTCCTCTGCCCTGGGGGAAGATCCAGGGGGGACGGAGGGGGTCATGGCCCCGCCCGCGGGGGGCCAGGGGGGAGAGAAAGAAGATACAATAGCCAAAAGACTTAGATCAAAAAAATAACTTTGCCTTGATTTTTCTTGAACAATTTTGTATAATATTTCTATCCGGACTTTTTGTAAATGTCTGACAGCATGGAAGGGAGAATTTAGGTAAATGTACTTGCTTTCATCTTGTAGTGGTATGGAAAATGTTTTCTATGTTAACTTTTTTTTTATGTGTATTTTGAGGTCTCGGAAGGTCCGACGACTCTGACGTGAATGCTCTCAAAATTTCTTTCTAACCATTACCCTATCCTGTTAAAAAATGTAAAACCAATAAAACTTTTTCAATAAAAAAAAAAAAAAAAATAGTCTTCCATACCTATCTTCTAAACTAGCTCCCTTTTTAAAATTTGAAATAAGATTTTACAGGCGGTAATATAAGAAAAGAAACCTCTGACTTTTCTCTGTTTACATTCTGTGCTAAGGAATCATCTTCAATCTGTATTGAGCAAATAACAAACAAGGAATTCCATGCAACCTGCTGTCACTTATGATGATGAGTGCCCTCGGTTTTGGTATTCAGACAAGAGCTTAAATACAGGATTGTATCCATTACTCTAGTTATCTATTACTTTTTTTCCCTCTTACCTTTTGGCCTTGTCTCATGGTAAACAAAAAGACATAAAAGAGAGTAACAGCAAATGATTCCCCCTCGGTGATTTAGTGCCAAGAACAAAAATGATTTAGAGCCCTTATAATAACAGCACTTCCTAAACTGGGTCTAGAAACAATGTTTGAAGTGAGCCCAACACAGAGCGCTGGAGCCTTAGTCGTAGCCATAGGCAACTGAGAATTCCACGCAGATATTTGGATATTGTCGTCTTCTAAAGCCAACAAAGAAAGGCAGCTCTCTTTCATTTCGGTGCCAGTTCATTGCAGGAAAATAACTCCGCTAGTTACAAGACCTACTTAGACCACATTTATGAATGAGTCTTAAAATTTCACAGCCATTGAAAGAAGCCTTCTTCTTACAATAAAGTGATTTCCATACCTCTAATCTGCTAACAGTGTCTTCATTGCCAACAATTTCCGACATCTTCATTGGCCTGTATTTTTCGACCCTGTTGGACAAGGCAAAAGAAAGGAAATGCGGTTGAAAGAGGCTGGGAAACTGGGGGAACTGAAGCAGAAAATGAAGTTTGGAAACAAGTATTTGGGGAGGGGGAAGAGCAGGAAAAAGAGCAATCAAGTTAGTAAGTACTAAAATAGTTTCGCCGAATTGGCATCTAGTTACAGCATATTGCCTGGGTTCATACAATAAGTTCAATTTTAAATTGAGGACTAGGACAAAATACAGTGGCTGATTTCAAATGGCACATTATGTCCACATCATGTGTAGACCTGATTCCTACAACATGCTGACCACATTGTACAAAGTCAGAGATTATTTTCAGAAAACACAGGAGCATGTTGGCTGGCTAGAAATTACACATTTTGCAGTCTTAAAATATCTGGAGAGCTTCAAGTGGGGGAGGCCAAATTGTATGGGGTCTCCTGTTTGAGCAAGGGGTTGGACCAGAAGACCTACAAGGTCCCTTCCAGCTCTATTCTGATTGATTGAAATCAAGAACTGCATTGATATTTTTTTTGCATCATAAAGTATGGATAATCAATGCAGGAACTTAGCCCATAAGTGTTTATTTTTGGTAAGACCCATAAAATTGTTTTCAAAAACACCTGGAAGAACCAATGAAGGAAAATATTCATAGCTCAGGGTGGAAATGAGAAGTCCTTGGTGCTCTCTGAGCTTGGTTATTTCCTTGCAGACATTTCATTATCCAAACTAGGTAATATTTTACTTGCACAACATACATAAACCAGATCTGTCCCAAATCTAGCAGCTGCTGGTACCCAAAATGCAGAGCTTCATTAGTATTAACCTGGACCAGGATTTTCTGTGATTTAGTATAACCGCAACTCTGAATTATCGGGAGTTGGCTTATTACATACTTATTTAATATTGTTATTCTGCTCAAAAGAAACTTCTTGCTAGATGATAGTTCTATGGCAGCATCAAATACAAACTGTTGAATTTTGAAAAAAATATATATACCGGCAGTCCTCAACTTACGACCACAGCTGAGCCCAAAATTTCTGTTAAGTGAAATATTTTTTAAATGAGCTTTGCCCCCCTTTACCATTATCTTTCTTGCCGCAACTGTTAAGTGAATCACTGCACTTGTTATTAACATGGTTAAGTGAATCGGTCTTCCCCATTGACTTTGTTTGTGAGAAGATCGCAAAAGGGGATCACATGACCCTGGGACACTGCAACGGTCATAAATATGAGTCAGTTGCTAAGTGGCTGAATTTTGATCACGTGACCACTGGATAGCTGCAAAGGTTGTGTGACAAATGGCCTTTTTTCAGTGTTGCTGTAACATTGAGTGGTCACTAAACAAACTGTTGTAAGTCAAGGACCCCCTGTAGACCTGTCTTGTGGGAGTTTATCTGGGAATTGCACGGATGCCTGGAAAAACAACCAACAACCCAGAAGAAATCTATGGCAAACTATTTTCAGTTGCCAAGAAAACTGTAAGGCTGTTTCTATATAGTCAAGTGTAGCTTAATTTAACTTAGGTATGTAATTTTTTTATTATACATAAAAACGCGCCATCTAGTTGGGGTCAACTCTTTATCACCATCTTGATAGATTTGGTCTATGATTAGCCTGGTCTTTCAGGTTTCCCAACCGTTACTTTCTCAAATACCTTTGCCAAATTTGTGCTATGCCCCTTAAGTAGGCTTAAGATACAGAAGGATCTTGACAGACTTGAACATTGGGCGCTATCTAAAAAAATGAAATTCAATGGTGAAAAAAGTAAAGTTCTACATTTACGCAAGAAAAACAAAATGCGCAGGTACAGTATATGTGGTACCTCACTCAATAGTAGTAACTGTGGAAGGGATCTTAGAGTCCTATTGGACAACCATTTAAATATGAGCCAGCAGTGTGCAGCAGCTGCCAAAAACCCCAACACAGATCTAGGCTGCATAAACAGAGGGATAGAATCAAGATCACGTGAAGTGTTAATATCACTTTATAATGCCTTGGTAAGGCCACACTTGGAATACTGCATTCAGTTTTGGTCGCCATTATGTAAAAAGATGTGGAGACTCTAGAAAGAGTGCAGAGAAGAGCAACAAAGATGATTAGGGAACTGGAGGCTAAAACATATGAAGAACAGTTGCAGGAACTGGGTATGTCTAGTTTAATGAAAAGAAGGACTAGGGGTGACATGATAGCAGGATTCCAATATCTCAGGGGTTGCCACAAAGAAGAGGGAGTCAAACTATTCTCCAAAGCACCTGAGGGCAGAACAAGAAGCAATGGGTGGAAACTAATCAAGGAGAGAAGCAACTTAGAACTGAGGAGAAATTTCCTGACAGTTAGATCAATTAATCAGTGGAACAGCTTGTCTCCAGAAGTTGTGAATGCCCCTATACTGAAAGTTTTTAAGATATTGGATAACCATTTGTCTGAAGTGGTATAGGGTTTTCTGCCAGGGTTGGACTAGACCTCCAAGATCCCTTCCAACTCTATTCTATTCTATTCTATATAATCTATCCTCATCATTTAAATTTTCTTCCCACCATTTAATTATGTAATTCTAAGTTACCTAATACTCCTCCCTCCTAAATTCCTCCCCAACAGCAACAATCCTGTAAAATGGATGAGCTGGGAGTTACTGGCCCAGAGTCATGCATGGATTACAGAGACCTAGAACCCACAATCTTCTGATTTCTAGCCAAACGCCTTGACATTACACTAAGCTAGCTTTCATTTCCCTCCAAAAACCTAGAAATGCCAATGCAAACCCCGGTCGGCCACCAGAGGGCAAGAAAAACGCTTTTCAGCACTCCCTCGCACTCTGCTGCCACCTGATGGCTCTTCAGGGTTTTGCAGCCCAGGTCTGCTTAAGCGGCTCCCCGCCTGCAATGCCTCGCTATTCACCTCCCGCTATTCACCGTCCGCTCCCACAAAAAAAACACCGGCTTCCTATTGCTGCGCCATCAACCTATGATGGCGCAGCAATAGGAACCGGACCCACCTTTCCCCCGGCTTCACAACCCTCAACAACATCCCTTCCTCCACGGCTCTGTTTCTCACCAGGGCAGTTCATAACGGCCGCTCCCGGCAGGAGAAGTAGAAGTAGATGCGACATCAGCAGCGCTCCCACTTTCTTTCCCTCCTTCAAGCGACTTCCCCGTCTCGGGCGCCGCCATTAGGCCTTCCCGCCGAAAGGCTTCCAAACCCCGCCCCCCTATTTACGTCAAGAAATGCGCGGAAGGCCATTTCGACTGAGGGCAAAGCACGGTTAGACCTGCGGGTTTCAAAAAGTGACGCTCGCACCATCCTAGCTGTCATTTCTTTTGCCCTTAGTTGGGTCCTGATGTCGCTGAGCGTCCTGGTCTTTGGGTGCCCATCCGAGGGGTTGGATTGAGAATCTGAATGTTTATCGTGGAAGCTAGCTGTGACTCTGCGATATGAACCCATCTGTAGGATTCTGATTTAATCCAAAATGACTATGGCAAATAGTTTCTTATTTTGCATGTCTAAGGCAGAACTCTTCAAACTTGGCAACTTTTAAGACTTGCGGACTTCAACACCCCGAATTCTGGGAGTTGAAGTCCGCAAGTCTTAAAGTTGCCAAGTTTGGGGACCCCTGGTCTAAGCTTTCACTTGCTGCACGGCAGGTAGAAATCCAGCCTGTGAGGGTTTTCCCCCCCTTGTCATCTCATCTTAGTGGGAGATCGGGAGGAGCAGCTTTTGGCCGTATGTATGGGGGCTTGTGCCCAAGTCAGCCAAGGGACAAAAATGACGCGTTAGCATGGCAGAAAAAAAAAATCAGGATTAAGAAGAAATTGGACAGCCGTTTCTCCGGAACAATATAAGGTCTCCTGCTTGAGCAGGGAGTCCTAGGAGACCTCCATGGTTCCTTCCAACTCCTATTTTGTAAACCGTATTGTGTTACATTCCGATGTGACAATGGGTGTGGGTATCCCAGTAGCAGAGACAAATAATGTGTGTGTATGTGTATCTCTCTCTCTCTCTCTCTCTCTCTCTCTCTATCTATCTATCATTTAGCATGCAGTAACACATGACAGCAACCTCCTTGCTTGCAAAGAATGGTAAACAAGCACAGAGAGACAGAAAATGTGCATTGAGCTGATTAATTTGAGGGGGCTAAAGTTATCTCTAAAAGGACCACACGCACACATGCCTCTTGTTTTCCTGTTCATAAATTTAATAGCTGCTGCTCTGGAGCATTAAGTGAGCATTAAGTATTGCCCAATAGTGTTGCTATTGCTTGGGTTGTTGAGGCTTCCTACTTCAAAAAGAGAAATCAATTCTTATTAAATAAATGTTTAGGTATAGCCTCCTTGACTCCTTTACTTAAATAGTTAATGTTGGGACTATGTGAACCATCCATGTGGTTTCCATGACCACAGTATCGAAGGGGGAAGGAAGAGGGGATAAGTAATACCATATGAATCACAGTGCCATTGCACAAAAGATGCAAATTATCTATTCCATATCCCTTGTGTCATGTTGTGAATGATGCATATTATATCATTTGTGCCGTTAATATAGGTAATAACATCATGATGTGTATGACTTTGTCCTGACTTCTTCCAGATGTTTATAGTTACGGCCTTTTTCTGGGCTCCCCCCACCCCCCACCCCCACTTCTTAGTGGTGATCTCCTATCTCTTTACTAATCATATCCAAATCTCCTTGGCTTTTTTCAAAATCAACCAAGATTGATAGGATATTGCTACTTGCTGCAATATTTTGAGGTCCTGAGCTACTTGGCATGTTATTAAGGACTTAGAAAATTGGGAATACTATAATTTCAGATGTAATTTTTTAATAATACGATTTTTATAATATGAGAGTCGAGGTGGCACAGTGGTTAGAATGCAGTACTGCAGGCTAATTCAACTAGCAGTTCAGCAGTTCAAATCTCACCTGCCTAAAGTTGACTCGCCCTTCCATCCTTCCAAGGTGGGTAAAATAAGGACCCAGATTGTTGGGGGCAGCATGCTGACTCTGTCAACTGCTTAGAGAGGACTGTACAGCACTGTGAAGCAGTATAAAAGTCTAAGTGCTATTGCTATTTTACTCCTTGGGAATTCTTGAGTTCTGTGAAGAGCACAGGTGATTAACTGCAAAACTACAATTGGCAGTTTTTCTGTAAGGGAGGCGCACTGGCCCTACACTGAATCTTTCCTCTTGGTCTGCTCATTGGGTCCCCCACCACAGGAAGGAGAATGGGAGAGCTTCCTGTTGATATTCGTGGTGGCGCAGTGCTTAGAATGCAGTACTGTAGCTAAGTCTGCTGACTGCCAGCTGACTGCAATTTGGCAGTTCGAGTCTCATCGGCTCAAGGTTAACTCGCTTTCCAGCCTTTCCAGGTGGATAAAATGAGGACCCAGATCATTGGGGGCAATATGCTGACTCTGTAAACTACTTAGAGAGGGCTGGTAAGCACTGTGACGTGATATATAAGTCATAAGTGTTATTGCTATCGTAACAAATGCCAGAATTATAATTGTACATAGAGGAGAAGGAGGAGAATGACTCTCTGTTGCTTTTGTACCTTGGGTGAGCCATACAATGTTCCTGAATTTATTTCTATTCTGTTCCGGTATCCTAGATTATTTAGCACCAAATCTGATTCTCAACTCCTGGGTTAACTCAAACAGCTGCCTATAACAGCACAACACTGTTTTGGTTGGATTTGTATACTGCATTTCATTCATATGCCTTTTTTAAAAAAAATGTATATTCAGTGACTGGTGATTGTGGTTTCTAAACCCTGGTTTATAGTTTAGCATTAATGCCAATCCAGTCAATTGTGGCTTATTTAATGAACCAAATTAAGCAAGATATATCTTAGAAGAATAAGCAAACCAGATCAGAATAATTTTGCAGTGTATGATTCTGTTGGAAGGAATTGAGTTCATTCTGTTCCTTTTTTTCACTCTGTCCTTGCAATCAAAAAGAAAATCAGTTTCAGCCCCTTCCTATCAGCCCACCTTCAAAATGATGAATGAGTTGTTTCTTTTTCAGAAGCTGAGATTGCAAACCATTAAGGCCAAACTTCTTGGCAAATAGCCAGCAAGCAAAAGTCCTTTTTGGGTGTCGCTCAAGCCGTTGTCGCAAGAATTGTGCAGTACCCGTTTGGAAGTGGGTCACTGATTTGCGGCCTCATTGGGTCAGAATAATAAGTTGTAAGAGCTGGTTTCCCTTTGTCCTGTCTTTGTCTGCTTCAGGGATGACCTTGACCCGAAAATGATGGACAAAGCAGCTGTAAGGTACATGGCAGCATATGGGTTACAATAATAGGGAGAAAACTGCAGATTGTTTTTCCTGCACCAGCCTTCACTAAGCAGGCATCCTCTGGCCATGATGAACTATGACTTCCACATTTCCAGCCATTATAATAAAGGACATTTGAAGGGCACCAGTTTGAAGAAGGCTGAGCTATACCTTAGTTAATACTTGTCTTTCATTTTCCTTGGTGATACAGGAGGTACCATAAGGTATCTGGAATACCCAGGAGCCATATTCCAAACATTATTCTAGGGTACCAGGGTGGAGTAGGTTGAAGTAGGGTTTCCACTATTCTCTGATTGTTTTTCTTTTCCAAACCTCTTTTGTTCTGCATGTTGTCGTTGCTGGACATAAGATTTGTTTTACACTGCAAGAAAATTGAGGGGGGGGGGGCGTTGTCTCTGACTTGTATGATTTGGTTTTATCCATCTATGTCTCTCTCTCTTTTGGCTTCAACACATTATGCATATTGGCATAATAATTTTGAGGTTCTCTATGAGAAATAATATCTATAAGTGGGGAAATGTTAAAGAACAGATCTAAGAGCTGTAAGAGCAGATCTAAAAGCTGTTTCTTCTGGGCCCCCCAGTATGTTTTAGTTTTTAAAAAGGAATCTAAGTAAGCAGCCCTTTATACAGAATCACAGTTTGTAGCCAAAAAAGGTATGTTGTTCTGACTTGCTTCCAGTAGTTGTGGATGCTCCAACACTGGAATCTTTTAAGAAGAGATTGGACAGCCATTTGCCTGAAATGGTAAAGTCTCCTGGTTGTACAGGCAGTTGAGCTGGAAAACCTCCAAGGTACCTTGCAACTATTTTGTTCTGTTATGCTATTACAATAACATGAGAAAAAAGAATATCTAAAGAAGATACTCCTGATTTTCTTTGCAGCAGTTACAAAAACAGTTATCACTACTGCCACCCTTCCAAATTACAGTGTGTGGCCCAGTCCACCTACCTAGAATGGAATGGAATGGAATAGAATGGAATGGAATAGAATAAGGAATAGGAATAGGGTGTCTTGTTTAATAGGGGAACTCAACAAACAACAAAAACAGGATGATTCCGGTCCAAAATTTGGGGTTATCTGTGTATAAAATCTATATTATGAGATATTTAAATCAAAACTGATTTTTAATAATATGGACTGAACTTACTTCAATGAACACTTCCTTTCCATGATTTACTGTATATTGTATCAATCAAGTGAAACCTTTTAGCTCAGATTCAATTGTGATTCTTAGTCCATTGTGATATATCGGATTATTCATAATTTATCATTGATATTTTGGAAAGTAATAATCTCCATTACATTTTAAAATGTGAACATATAGCAAATGGTAAAGATTTTTTAAAATTTCGTATTGGTTTTTGTTCAGGGTATGGTTCTGCCATATATTTTTTCTTAGGGGTAATTACCATAGTAAAAATTCCAAAACTAACTGGTTTCATTAGAGACAATGGACTAGACAGCTTTATTAGAGACTGGAAGCCATTTGTGGACTTTCTACATGTTAAATACAATAACAGATGGTTGACAGAGGGATTTGAAGATTAGTGTAATATTTGGGTTAACCTATTGAGTGTTTCTTTTTTTCTCTATATATTATGACTAGATGCTGGGTCAGTGTGATTATTAGATATATTTTCTCATCTGGAATATTTGTTTATTTTTGTCAAATAAAGATGGGAAAGCTTATAATTATTTGTAGACCTGTAATATAAGGGGAGGAAAACCCATTTGTTTTTCTATTTTTCAGCTTCCAGCTGAGATGGATTCTTTATGTTAAGTGTTAAATATATTTGACACTTGGGTTTTTTCCTCCCCCCCCCTCCCTTCTTCTTTTTGTACACATAAAAACCCACTTTTTTTCTTTTTCTTCACTGCTAGTGTTGGATGTTTGTTTTTCTGTTTCTCCATTTTGTATTTTATTATTGTTGACAAAAATAAATATGTTAAAATATTTTTTCTTTGGGGTAATTTCGACTTCATGTGTTGAAAGAATTAGAGACAAAAGAAACGGTATGTCTGTTTTGATCTTCCCCCTGCAAACACCACTAGAAAGCCATTGGTTCCTAAACTGTCAGATACCACATCGTGGTTTGGCCAAAGCAGCTCAGCCATGTTGGGCAATCACCATATTTTTCTTACCAGCTTAACTCATAGGAGTGTTGTGTGGATAAAATGTGTGGTCTTGAGTTTCAAGAGAAAAGCTAGTATATAAATCTTGTAATTGGTTAATATAGGTAGTCCTTGACTTATAACTACAGTTGAGCCCAACATTTCTGTTGCTAAGTGAAACATTTGTTGAATTTTCCCCAATTTATTACACAGTTGTTGAGTGAAACACTCTGGTTGTTAAGTTAGTAATATGGCTGTTCTGGATTTCACATTGACTTTGCTTGTCAGAAGGATACAAGAGGTGATTACATGACCTGAGGACACTGTGACTGTCATAAATATGAGTCAGTTTTTTATTTATTTATTTATTTATTTATATTTATATCCCGCCCTTCTCCACAGAGGACCCAGGGCGGCGCACAGGAATTTAAAAAACATATAAACAATAAATACATAATTTAAGAACATATTAAATTAATCTAATCCTATGCTAAAACTAACTAGTTGCCAAGCGTCTGAATTTTGATCGCATGACCATGGGGATGCTGCAATGGTCGTAAGTGTGAAAAAGGGTCGTAAGTCACTTTTTTCAGTGTCGTTGGAATTTCGAATGGTCACTAAATGAACTGTTGTAAATCGAGGATTAGCTATATTAACCAATTACAAGACTTATGCAATGGGAGGACCCCATCAGAATCCTGACTAAAGCCAATGCCTTTAAAAGTGTGTCCAGTAAAATGAATGGAATGTTATAAGAACAAAAAGCACAGTTTCTTCAAAAGATATAAATTAGTTGGAGTATACATTCTGGTATATACAACATATAAAATAAATTAACTTGATATAGAAAAATAATACATTACGATTCCATAAAACATGGCCAATCCGGAGAATCTCCAATAATATGGTATCTATTTTTTAACTGTTACATTTTGCTATTTGTATAGTAAGTACACCAGTTTGTGTATTATATATTTATTCCTGTTCAGAGCATTTGGGTACCTGCTGTAATTTTTATTTCTTTGCCAGTTCTTTTTGTGTTCCACTGCATTTTTGCCGCTGTGCATCGTTTTCCTTCTTATAACCTTCTTTTTGTCTCAGAACGTAAAAGCGCCTGGCTCAACTTTCTTTGTGTGCACAAGCTAAGCAGAGTCAGGTCTGGTAAGTAATTGGATCTTGGGAGACATCAAAAGACAAGCAGGTCGCTAGCAAAAGAAGTTTGACAAACATTTCGGAAGGCACCACTGCAAAATAGTGACATGGCTGCATCTGCCAGTTCCAACAGCCAGCTTACCTTAAACTAAAGGCACCTTTGAATTAATTGATAGCAATTAAAAACAGCTTGTTAAGGCACCTACATATTATGCCTGATTCACACTTGAGCTGCTTTCTGAATTAACACATATTTTGGGTTTGCATAACATATCGATCAATACCGTACACACCAACAAAATGGGTTTGCATAGCCCCGGAAAAGCCTAATCAAGACAAATACGTTGGGTGAATGAAATCTGCCACCCGATTTGTCTCTTTGTTTTGTTAGATATAGGCTTATTTTTGCAAATTTCACTTTTTGTACTCCTCACAGTTCAGAATAGAATAGAAAGGAATGGAATGGAATGAAATGGAAATAGAAATAGAATAGAGCAGAGCAGAACAGAACAGAATAGACTTCTGTATTGGCCAAGTGTGCTTGGACACACAAGGGATTTGTCTTTGCTTCATACGCTCTCAGTGTGCATAAAAAGACAAGATACATTTCTCAAGAATCATAAGGTACAACATTTAATGATAGTCATAGAGTACAAATAAGCAATCGGGAAACAATATCAAGCCAGGAAAGCGCATCGGCAACCTTCAAAACACCCACCGTTTAGTTTTTAAAGGGATTCTAAAAGCCCTTGAAAGGGGGAGGGATGGGGTGGGGAGAAGAGCAGAGCGCAATGTGTCTCCCCCCCCCCCCCTTAATGGCTCTTTATTCTACCCCCGTTTAAATCCGTTGTGTGGGAACACACCCTCCTGCCTATGTGCATGAATGAATGAATGAATGGGCGAAGGATTCCCGCCCTCCCGCCTGATTTCCGCTGCAGCGCCGGGGCCTGAGAACCCGAGAGACGAAAGCTTTCGAAAGCTCCTCCGCTTCAACTAGGCTCGGCGCAAACAGCTGGAACGGCCCCTCCCCTCCCTTTCTCCTCTCCACGGGCCCGCGCGGCTCCTTCCCCTTTTGTTCCAGGCAAAGGCTGCTTAGTGTAGCCAGAAAGCGCCGGGGAGGCCAAAGCGCCGCTTGGCTCTCCGCTGAGGGGCTCTTTGCAAGCGGTAGCGGCAGAAAAGGGACCCGCGAGTGCTCGCCGGATCTCCCCTCTTTCTCCTTCCCTGCTTTGGAGCCTCGTCGGCAAGCAAGCAAGCAAGCAAGCCAATCAAGCCAGCAAGCCAAGCCCGAGCATCCTCGTTCCTGGCGGCATCCCTGCACCTTCTCGCCCGCCGCCGCTCCGGCTGCTTTGGCGGATGCCGCTCCTTTTGCATCCGAAGGGAGTGGCAGGCGCCGGCGCGCCTTCCTCCACGGAGCAACGCCGCCGTCCTCTCTGTTAAAAAGAGAGCCGGGCGCTTCGGGGGATCATGGCCTAAGTCAGGCCGGGGGAAAGGAGAAAAAAAAGAAAGGCCAGCTTTTGGGGGGACCGACCGGACTGCCCGGGGGGTGGAAGGAAGGAAGGAAGGAAGGTAAGCTGGGAGGGGGCAGCTGGGCGGGTTTGCAAAGCTACGGGGATGGGGAGGGGGATGGCGGAGGGTGGGGGAGGTGGGGAGAGAGAGGCATCCAGCAACAAAGGAGGGGGAGGATGATGGTGATGTGGAAGGGGACATAGGGGGGGTGCAAGAGGAATGTTTAAGAGGGGTGCAAGAGGGGTGCTTATGGGTTCTGGGGTCCACAATTTTGGAGGATCCCACCTAACTCCCCCTTCTTCCCTTGACAGCAGATGTCACAGAGAGGATGCGATGTTGGGGGGGGTGTGTGTGTTTTATTTATGTATTTATGTATGTATGTATGTATGTATGTATGTATGTATGTATGTATGTATGTATGTATGTATTCATTTAGTCAAGCATATATGTATATAAGAGAACAGATAAAAGTATCAACCTGATTTTGAATACACGAAAAGGATAACCGATTAAAAAGGGACATTAGGACAGGGACGGTAGGTATAGGCAAGCAACGTTGGTGCGCTTATGCACGCCCTTTCCAGCGTATGTGTATACAGTGTGTGTGTATACATTGTATGTGTGGGAAGACACACCGGATTTTGGGGGGGAAGAAGGGGATGAGTGGGACCGATGGTGCGCCCCCCCTCCCCACTAGAGAGTTCAATGGCTGTCCTCCCCCCCCCCCAACCTCCCCACTCCTGTGTATCCTTGTGTCTGAGGTGGTAAGGTTGGGGGTGGGTAGGTGGGTGGGTGGGGGAGATAGCTGGCACCTGGCCATGATTGAATGAAGATTCAGCCAGCAGCCCAGCCCACTTCTGAGCATGAGGTGAGGAAGAGGATGTCATGTGGCCAGCAGCTGGATGCAATTTCTGTGGGGCCAAATCCAGGTTTTGAGTCAGAAAGATTTGAGGTGGGGAGGAGGGGGAGAAGAGGAAGGATTCTGTGCATAACCTTCTTTGCCTATGAGTGAACGCACACCTCGTCTAACCGCCAGCTGGCGTTGTGCTTGGTGTGTTTATCTGACGTATACTCGTGATGGGGGTATGTTTGTGTAGATGGGAGCGGAGCAGGGAACGATGCTTTAACCCAGTGGTCACCAACTGGTGGTCCGCAGAAAAATTATTTGCATTTTTTAATATCGCACTCAATAGTATTTATCTTATTGTAAAAAAATTCATATTAGTGGTCCGCGGGATTTAAAATTATGAATTTGGTGGTCTCTGAGGTCCGAAAGGTTGGTGACCCCTGCTTTAGCCTTTCCCCAAATGCCCTGGAATATAAAATCTTTGAAGAGGGAGGTTCATTAGTTAAGTTTCTTCTGAGACCTGAGAAGTTTAAGAATGCAGGAATGCGTTTTTTAAAAAAAGAATGAAAATAAATAGTGGGACCTATTCCTGAAAATGTTTACTCACTTCTATAGAGGTATTTTGTGTTTGTAAGATAAGAGATTGGATAAGGATGCTTGTAAATAAATACTTGGAGTAACAGAGGAATAGGGTAAGTGAGGGGTGACATTTAGTCATAGTTAATCATATTTGGGATGGGACTGAACTTTCCTTGCTGGCTTTCAGCAGCAAGTAGAGAGAAGATATGACAACCCTCTGAGCATAGTCAGAATGCTTTCTCGTTATTGTTAGGAACCTACCATACAGATAGTCCTCAGGTTGCAACCATTAGCAACTGTTCAAAGATACAACAGCACTGGGAAAAAAGTGACTTACAACCAGACCTTGCACTTAAACTGTTGTAGCATCCCAAAGTCTGTGATCAAAATTTGAGTACTTAGCAACCAGCATGCATTTACAAAGATTGCACCATCCTAGAGTGATGTGATTGACATTTGCAACCTTCCCAGTTGCTTCTGACAAGTAACATCAATTCATGACGCTGGATTCACTTAACGACTGCATGATTGACTTAACAACTGCAGTGATTTGCAAAAAAAGGTTGTAAAATAGGTCACAACTCATTTAACAACCACCTTGCTTAGCAATGAAAATTCTGGTCCCAATTACTGTCGTAAGTCGAGGGCTTCCTGTACGAGCTACATTATGGTCATTTGAGCAAGACTGGGTTACCCTTGAACATGTGCTTCAATAAAAGTGGGACTGTGTGGAGATACTCTTTGCCCTGGGTGGTGCAAAGCTCATGCAAAATACAGCATGGGTGTATTGTTATTCTGGCCACTATTGTACAGATAGTCCTTGACTTACAACAGTTCATTTAGTGACCATTCAAAGTTACAAAGGTA
Organism: Rhabdophis nuchalis; assembly: GCA_039707465.1. Taxonomy (NCBI): domain Eukaryota; kingdom Metazoa; phylum Chordata; class Lepidosauria; order Squamata; family Natricidae; genus Rhabdophis; species Rhabdophis nuchalis. Next base: position 389,461,131 of record CM077643.1, read on the forward strand.
CTGAAAAAAGTGGCATAACTGTTTTTCACACTTATGACCTTTGTAGCATCCCCATGATCATGTGATCAAAATTGAGATGCTTGACAACTGGTTCAGACTTATGACCAAAGGTCTTGTGATCACCCTTTGCAATCTTTTGACAAGCAAATTCAATGGGGGCCAGATTCACTTAACAACTGTGTTACTAACTTATCAACTGCAGTGATTCACTTAACAACTGTGCTAAGAAAGGTCGCAAAATGGGCTAAAACTCCCTTAACAAATATCTTACTTAACAACAGAAATGTTGGGCTCAATTATAGTTGCAAGTCAAGGACTACCTGTACATACCAACAGATATTGAAGTCCATGGGCCAATGTCATCCTGAAAGTTGGGGTGAACAAGGTTGTTTTTATTTATTTTCTAAAAGTTTCACAACTTGAGCGCTAACCTCGTTTTCCCTGGTTATGACATTGCTCTGGGAAGGCCGTATCTTGAATCATGATGCTATGGATGTTTCCCTTTATGGATTTCCAAGCATGGCCCCTTGACCACTTTTAAAATGTGGGCTTGGTATGTCGGTGGGTTCAATTATACATCTTGATATTGCAAAAAACAAAACTTCCTTGCGTTTTTTTAAATGAGCAACCAGCTCTCAGGTCTCAGAGTGTGCATTTCTGCAAAGTGATGTGGGGTGCCTGTATACTTTCCTTTTAAGTTAAAAATAATAATGATAAAGGCATCAGGAGTGTGGCGGTTTGATGTGAAACCCCTTGTTGCAAACCCTGATCTTTGGATGACACACTTTAAAGAATTTTGAAATGTTTTTCTACCTTTTCTTTTTAAAGTTACCCTATTTTGGGGGTTATTTTTTTTAAAAAGGCTTTGTTTAGCCTCAAAATGATAGGACTGTGTGCTGCCAGTTTTCAACAGATACGATCAAAACCCCATTCTAAATTTACTCGGTGTTTTTCTTTGTTCCACAGACCCATCAAAACCTGGTTAGGCAAGATGAAGGGAACATATTAAGGACAGTCTGTTTTGGCTTTCGTCAGATATTTGAGTTGCGTTATGAAGCTTTCATAGCCTGATTTAACAGAAAAAGAATAACAAGAGTTGGAAGGGACCTTTGAGATCGTCTAGTTCAACCCCCTTCTCAAGCAGGAGGCCCTGGGTGGGCAAAACTCGGACTGTGTAAAGTTGCAATATTCAACTGTGTCTTTTTTGGGGGGTGGGAAAAGTTCACAATGGAACATACAAGCAGATCAGGGGTGGTTTGCTGCTGGCCTTATTGCCGGTTCACTTCGTGCGCCCGCCACGCACTGCTTGCGCATGTATAGTTGCCTATAAATTGTCCTGTGCATGCGCAGAACATTTTAAAATGACCAAAAATCATGCCAGCAATGGCATGGGCGACCAGGGAACCAGTATGGGGGCATGGCGAGCCTGCCGTCCCTACTGGTTTGGCGACTCAGTCACAATTTCCACTACTGGTTCATCTGAATCTGTGCGTACCGGTAGCAACCCACCTCTGGAGCAGATGCAATTAATATTATGCTATTTAGTATTCGTGACTTGTATGTCTCCAAGATCTCTTTATACATTATGATGTACTGTACAAGTCTGTGACAAGCACTAAGAATCATGGGAAGAATATCAGAGTTGACACATTTGCTCCAATAAACCGGTTTTATGCTAAGAACGGATTTTCTGCTACAACAGGATTTATTCTGTAATCATGAAGTCTGGCAGGCTTTATATAAAGCTGCACCTACCATTCAATCAGCAAGAGAATATTTCCATTTATGTTTAAAGTTGATTTCCTTTTTTTTTTAACCCAAGGTGTTGGGTTGGGTTATGTCTCAGGTGCCTGCTATCCACAAACGGGCCAGATCCAATCTTGCTGATTCTTTCAAACGCATACACCTCAAAAGCTAATAATGGGCTTCCGGTTCCGGCTCCAGCGGCGACGGGCGAGCCTAGCGCTCGCTCGCCGCTTTGTTGCCTTTTCTGCCCCCCCACGGGGGCGAGACACTCCGGTCACCGGAGGTCTCCCGTAGGGTCGGCTCGGAGGGGACGTTCCTCTTCACGGCGGTGGGGAGAACGGTCCCCTCCGCGACCTAGGTGAGAGGGAACATGCTGCGGGGGGTTTCCCCTTCGCCAACGGCTGTCGGCGCCATTCATTTCAATGGAGAGGGCTGAGCGGAGAGATCGGAAGGCCTGCCGAGGCTTCAGCTGCGAGGGAGAGTGAGTTTAAAAAAAAAAAACTTTTTTCCTTGCTGCCAGCCAGGCTGAACGGACTGGGAGGGGGGTGTTTGTTTTCAAAAAAAACCCCTCGGACTTAAGCGGCACTCTAAAATGGCTTCTCTGGAAGAGAAAGCGGAAATCTTCAATCCGGACTGTCTCTAACAAGGGAAAGTGGTATGCGGCTATTTGCAACATTGTTTCTAGGTCTGGCTGGATAAAAAATTTATTTTTCTACTCTCTCCTCTGGGCTCTGAGATGGGCGGTGGAAGGTGGCTTTTCTTTGTCCCTGCCTGACTATTTCAACTATGGAAAATTCCCAGCGTCTCTTTGCAATCAGGACTCTCTCTGGATATTAATGAAGAATTTTTCTCTTGCTGGATTTGTGATTTCTTTTCTGGAATACCTTCGCTATTATATGTACTGAGTTGGAAAATTGTGTCTCTCCTGGTTCTTGAATTTTGCAACTTCATAACCCTGAACTGAACTGAGCTCCTGATTTGCCTCACCAGCTCCACCCGGATAACGCCATTTTGGTGGCAGTGACTTTAACAATTAATCATGGCACAAGAAACAGCACTTGCAAGTTTAGAACAAAGGATGGTTTCTCTTGAATCTGTTATACAAACTTTGGTACAAGAAATCAAGGCCCAGAGGGCTGAAAATATTAATTTCAAGAAGGAGCTACTGGATACACGGAAACAAGTGTTGGAGAATACACAGAAGAATGAAGAACTGGAAGGGGGGTTGGTGGGGGCTAAGGGAGAGATTAAAAATGTTACTAATGAGGTGGGGGAGATAAATGGGCATGTGTCTAGGATAGATATGGAAAGAATGACATATTTTTTGAGATTTCAGAATGTTTTTGAGCAACCTGGTGAATTCCTCCCTGATCTTATGAGTACAATTTTAGCAGACTATTTACAAAAACCTAAAGATGAGATCAGGGGGGACATTGACCTGGCTTATAGAATTAACTCAGCATATGCCAGGATAAATGAAGTGCCTAGAGAGATACATGTGAAATTTGTTAGAAGGTCAACCTGAGAGGAAATCTTGAAGGCGCAGAGAGAGAACCCTTTAATTTACCAACAAAAAACGGTCACTATCTTGAAGCAGATCCCTAGAAAGATTAGAGATGCAAGAAGGAAATTTTCCTTCTTGTCTAAAACATTGTTTGATCATGGGATCTGGTTCAAGTGGGTGACACCTGAAGGGATGCTGGTGTTCTGGGAAGGAGGAAGAGTGAGGATTAAAACAGTTGTAGAGGCGGAAGCCTTTCTTAAAAAACATTCCTCTGCCCTGGGGGAAGATCCAGGGGGGACGGAGGGGGCCACGGCCCCGCCCGCTGGGGGCCAGGGAGGAGAAAAAGAAGATACAATAGCCAAGAGACTTAGATCGAAAAAATAACTTTGCCTTGATTTTTCTGAACAATTTTGCATAATATTTGTATCTGGATTTTTTGTAAATGTCTGACAGCATGGAACTGAGAATTTAGGTATATGTACTTGCTTTTACCTTGTAGTGTTATGAAAAATGTTTTTTTTTGTTATTTTTTTATTGTGTATTTTGAGGTCTCGGAAGGGCGGACGACTCTGACGTGAATGCTCTCAAAATTTCTTTGTATCCCTTACCCTACCCTATAGGAAAAATGTAAAACCAATAAAACTTTTTCAATATCAAAAATAAAGCTAATAATGAACATATCACAATGAGATGCCATGCTATATTTCATGGCCTCACACTAGGCCTCTGGAGTATTGTGTGTATGTGTGTATTTACCTCAAATTATTTATAAAAATAATATTAAAGATAAAAGTTCCCCTCGCACATATGTGCTATTCATTCCCAACTCTAGGGGTTGGTGCTCATCTCCGTTTCAAAGCTGAAGAGCCAGCGCTGTCCGAAGACATCTCTAGTCATGTGGCCGGCATGACTAAATGCTGAAGGCACATGGAACACTATTACCTTTCCACCAAAGGTGGTTCTTATTTTTCTACTTGCATCTTTACATGCTTTCAAATTGCTAGGTTGGCAGAAGCTGAGACAAGTAACAGGTGCTCACTCCGTTACTAGGTGCCAGGGATTCGAACTGCCGAACTGCCGACCTTTCTCATTTCATTTCATTTCATTTTATTACATTTATATCCCGCCCTTCTCCACAGAGGACCCAGGGCGGCGCACAGGAAATTTAAAAAACATACACAATAGAAGATAGACAAATAATTTAAAATATATATTAAATAATCCCCAATCCTGTGCTAAAAACCAATTATTAAAAACCCAATTTAAAACTTTTCTAAAAGTCCCCATGGGAGGTTAGGCTAGGCCGGCTTGATGGAAAAAATATGTCTTTAAACATTTGCGGAAGAGGCGGAGGTCGGTGATGGTCCGGAGTTCAGGGGGTAGGTCGTTCCAAAGGGCAGGGCCCGCCACAGAGAAGGCTCTTCCCCTGGGTGTCGCCAGTCGGCATTGTCCGGCCGACGGCACCCTGAGAAGGCCCTCTCTGTGGGAGCGGATCGGTCTAAGGGATGTATGGGGCAGGAGACGGTCTCGCATATAACTAGGCCCCGAGCCATGGAGCGCTTTAAAGATGGTCGTCAGAACCTTGAAGCGCACCCGAAAGACCACAGGAAGCCAATGCAGCTCGCGCAGGATTGGTGTTATATGGGAGCTTCTGGTGGCTCCCGTAATTACCCGCGCGGCTGCGTTTTGGACTAGCTGTAGCTTTCGAGTGCACCTCAAGGGAAGCCCCATGTAGAGAGCATTACAGTAGTCGAGACGGGACGTCACGAGAGCTTGAGTGACTGTGCAAAGGGCAGCCCGGTCCAGTAAGGGGCGCAATTGGCGCATCAGGCGTACCTGATGAAACGCCCCCCTGGCCACGGCCGTCACATGGTCCTCCAAGGACAGCCGGGAATCCAGGAGGACACCCAAATTGCGCGCCCTCTCCACGGGGGCCAGTGTTTCGCCCCCAATGGCCAGAGTTGGAGTAATCTGGCTGAACCGGGGTGCCGGAAACCACAGCCACTCAGTCTTGGCAGGGTTGAGCTTGAGTTTGTTACCACCCATCCAGATCCGTACGGCTTCCAAACACCGGGACAGCACTTCGGCGGCATCGTTGGGGTGGTCTGGGGTGGATATGTACAGCTGGGTGTCGTCAGCGTACAGATGGTACTCCACCCCAAAACCACGGATGATCTCACCCAGCGGCTTCATATATGTGTTAAACAGGAGGGGCGAGAGGACCGACCCCTGATCGGTTCTGATCGACAAGCTCCGCATCTTAGCCACTGAGCCACCACATCCCTACCTAGTTTTCTACCATACCATGCTTTCGAATTGCTAGGTTGACAGAAGCTGGGACAAGTAACAGGCGCTCACTCCGTTACTAGGTGCCAGGGATTTGAACCGCCGAACTGCTGATCTTTCTGATCGATAAATTCAGCATCTTAGCCACTGAGCTACCACATCCCTAAAAATAATACTAGAGGAAGATAAATAAATAAATCACTGACCAAGAAGATGAGTGCATGGGATAATAATTGCAATATATTATTTAATTTGAAAGTATATCTAAAAATGGGGAGGGTTATATTATATACCATTTTTCATTTTTGCTAAATAAATTCCAAAATGGTTCACAATTAAAAACATGATTCCAAAACAATAGAACTCCAAAATCTATGTTAGGTTGAATCTTGGTGGATCTGCAGTTTTCCTGGCAAGGTTTTTCAGCGGTCTGTCATTGTTTTCTACCTAGGACTGAGAGAGAATGACTGGCCCAAGGCCACTCAGTTGGCTTCATGCCTAAATCGGGACTAGAATTGCTAGTTTCTAACCTGATGCCTTAAACACCACACCAATTTGGCTCTTATTGCATTACTTACATAGCTAATTCTCAAGAATTTTGTATATGTAGAAGTATATCCTTCTCTTGCATCTTTAAAACTGCCCCAAAATTATGATTTTCAGAGCTTCTTTGAGTGTATTTAGAACACAATTGTTTACAATTACTGGTCCTGACTTTTCTTTGCGGAGTTGACGATTTTAAATAATTACTCAGTTATTGTATCCTGTTCCCCTGAAAATAACACCTCCCCGGATAATAAGCCCAATCGGGCTTTTGAGTGCATGCACTAAAATAAGCCCTCCCCAAAAATATTGCAACACAGCAGAAGCCAAGAGGTAACCACACTCGCCACCTCCTGCATGTCAAAAATAATAAGACCTCCCCAAAAATAAGACTGAGCGCTTATTTCAGGGGTCAAAAGAAAATAAGACCCTGTCCCCCTGTCGGGGAAACATGGTATTAACTTTGTGAAAAATATGTATATTATATAAGTGTGTATCTGTGTGTGTGTACATTGTACTAGACCTTCTTAAAGATGAAAGGAAAATCAAAAATGTTCCAAATAATCTTTGGACCAATATTGTATATTTTTTTTGTTGGGTTTCAGCTCCCAACCAGCATAACCAAAGAGAAAACTGGAAGTAAATCTTATTGAACTCTATGTTACTTAATTTTGAATAGGTAGAGATATGACTGTATTACACAAACATTTACAGCTCCCCTTCCATGTGTTTACTGCAGTGTGTGTTCTACGCTCTTCTTTTTAAAATGTTTTAATGTGTAGAAAGGAAAAAAAAAGGAAACAGAAAGAAGGAAGTAGTCATAGTAAATATTACTTAGCCCCATCTATATAAATAAAAATGTAAAATAGTTTGTACGAATCCACTAATCTCAAAAACTACTGGATTTTAGTAGTTTTACACCAAACTTTCACGCAATGTAGCCAAGGACTTCCGATAATAGAATAGCTACTCATTTTGTGCCTAGCAAACATGTATCGTGTGTTAGGTAAACACAAATAAAAAGTACTAACTGAAAAATGTCTTTACTCCCTGTAACTCCGCCCACCAACAGTCATTAACTACGGAAGCCTCTTAGGGCCAAAAAGGCACTGGAGTCAAACTATTCTCCAAAGCACCTGAGGGCAGAACAAGAAGCAATGGGTGGAAACTAATCAAGGAGAGAAGCAACTTAGAACTGAGGAGAAATTTCCTGACAGTTAGAACAATTAACCAGTGGAAGAGAAATTGCCTCCAGAAGTTGTGAATGCCCCAACACTGCAGGTCTTCAAGAAGATGTTGGATAGCCATTTGTCTGAAATGGTATAGGGCTTCCTGCCTAGGCAGGGAGTTGGACTAGATGACCTCCAAGGTCCCTTCCAACTCTGCTATTGTATTATTGTATTACAGTAGATAGGTAGATAGGGGAATAGAGAGAGAGGGTTGCCACAAAGAAGAGGGAGTCAAACTATTCTCCAAAGCACCTGAGGGCAGAACAAGAAGCAATGGGTGGAAACTAATCAAGGAGAGAAGCAACTTAGAACTGAGGAGAAATTTCCTGACAGTTAGAACAATTAACCAGTGGAAGAGAAATTGCCTCCAGAAGTTGTGAATGCCCCAACACTGCATGTTTTCAAGAAGATGTTGGATAGCCATTTGTCTGAAATGGTATAGGGCTTCCTGCCTAGGCAGGGAGTTGGACTAGATGACCTCCAAGGTCCCTTCCAACTCTGCTATTGTATTATTGTATTATAGTAGGTAGGTAGATAGGGGAATATATAGATAGGGAGAAATACAGTAGGTAGGTAGGTATGTAGATAGAGGGATGGATAGTGAGAAATACGGTAGGTAGGTTGGTAGGTAGGGGGATAGATAGATAGGGAACAGCACAGTAGGTAGGTAGGTAGGTAGGTAGGTTGATAGGGGGATAGATAGAGAGGAAGAAATACAGTAGGTTTGTAGGTAGGTAGGTAGGTAGGTGTATAGATAGATAGCGAGAAATACAGTAGGTAGGTAGGTATAGAGGTAGAGGAATAGAGAGAGAGGGAGAAATATAGTAGGTAGGTAGGTAGGTAGATAGAGGGAGAAAGGAAGAAATACAGTATGTAGGTAGGTAGAGGGATAGATAGGGAGAAATACAGTAGGTAGGTAGGTTGGGGGTTATATGGTGGTTGTGTGTATGTGTGCAGGTGTAGATCTACACACAGATTGGTTGGCCATTTAATCAGACTGGGCCACAGCAACGCGTGGTCGGGTATAGCTAGTCTTTCAATAAATTGAGAGTGAACATTAACCCAAGATTGTAAATCCACTGATAGGATACTTTCATTTTAGCAGAATTAACTTTTTCACTGTATCCGTTGCTCTATAAGTCCATTTTCCATATATTGATGAATGCCAAATACTTGGTATGGTATATGATTCAAAATTACCTCCTTATCTTTTTTTATATGTATTTTTTACTTATGAATAGTAAGCTAAAACTGCGATAGAACAAACTTTTATGTGTAAGTGTCCTGTCCATTGTTTTACCTTTCCAACATGGTATGATTGGTAGGTAGCATTTTAACTGTAGATAGAGTCCTATAGTTTTGGTTTTAACTTCTGCAAAATTTAAGACTATAATTCCAAGTACTGCTAGTTGTTTACTTGGATTCAAACTTCTGGTTGATTTTTTCCTCCAATCAAACCTTTGTGTATTATGGCAACAATATAAGTCTCATTGGTTGTTGCTGATGAAAAACATGATTCCAAACAAGGTCAGATATATAATGTTCTGCTGTTTATTCATTGTTTAATTGATGATTCATTCTGGATCATTTTTGACTGTGCTCAAGAGAAAATTCTAGTTGAAATGACATCATGATCCCCGAGTACTGTATTGGCTCAGAAGTTCATAGAATGACAGGAAAACCTAGAAAAAAATTGTCATAAAAATTCAAGGCATTACAGATAAACCATTTCGCCTGTCATAGTTATAACTTCTCCAGATGTTGAACAAATATGCTAGTGGAAGATTCTCTTTCCATAGAGTATGTGGGTATTCATGACAGAAGGATTTTATTACTAGTGTGATTAATGGACTGTAACTACAGCTTATTTAAAATCTCAGAATTTTCATAAGGACTTAAATAAATCTTTAGCTGTAATCTTAAACTTAAAGCATAGTCTGAAGTACTATTTGCACTAGATGCTAAGCCCAAAACACACTCACCATTTTATGAGTTAGTGTGTTCTGTGAACTGTGAAATGAAATTCTAATTTGGAGCACCCAGCAAGCCCTTTCCAAGGTACTCATAATAAAAGAGTGGAGGGGTTCTTGGAGGTCTTCTAGTCCAACTCCCTGCTCAAGCAGGAATCCTTATACCATTCAGAGAAATGGTTGCCCAATGTCTTCTTAAAAATCGTTGGAGCATCCATAACTTCTGGAGGCAAGTTGTTCCACTGATGAATTGTTCTAACTGTCAGGAAATCACTCCTTAGTTCTAGGTTGTTTCTCTCCTTGATTAGTTTCCACCCATTGCTTCTTATCCTGCCTTCAGTTGCTTTGGAGAATAGATTGATTCCCTCTTCCTTGTAGCAGCTTCTCATATATTGGAACCCTGCTACCATGTCTCCCCTAGTCCTTCTCTTCATTAAACTAGACATACCCAGTTCCCGCAACCGTTTTTCATATGTTTTAACTTCCAGTTCCCCTAATCATCTTTGTTTCTTTTCTCTGTACTCTTTCTAAATTCTCAACATTGTTTTATGCCATGGCAACCAAAACTGGATGTAATATCCCAATTGTGGTCTTTCCAAGATATTATAAAGTAGTATTACTCCTTTACAGTGTCTTCTCCCAACTACTCAGAACGGCTAATTTTTGTACATTTGCAAACTTTAGAATTTTTGTAGCCTGTTGAATCTTCATCTTTATATTAGGGCTGTGCTATCCTGACCATTTAAGGATTAGGTTTTAGAAGATTTAGCTGCTGCACAATAAATGTAAACCAATGAATTCAGTGACAATGCACAGGGAAGTGTTGCTATGCGGAATTCTAGCTACTACGCTTAATTTCTTTTTCCTCATCTTGTTTCTAGTTGTATCTCAACAATCAGTATTCCTTAATTTTTGACTTGTTCTCAAGTCCTTATTGAGATCAGACTACTTCAAGTGAAAGTGATAGTCTCCCCTTTTGGCTTCTAATCACTTTCTACAAGTTCCTCCATGTTTACTGAGATGGTGTGTGTGAAAAGCATTGTGTTGGTTACTCAAAGGTTTGCTTGTAATTTGGGAGTAGAGGGATTAGTACTGTATATAACTGATACTCTACAGAAGCAGCAGAATTATCATGGGTGTTATTTTTTTCATGCTTTGCTTGTAACTTTCTGTTGGGATCCCTGAAAAGCAGGAAACAGAACTAAATGTATTTTGGATCTTATCCAGTGAAGTTTTTCTTACATCCTGCTAGTTGCTAAGAATGCAATTTCTGAGGAGCAGCTTCTGGGTGATAGGTGAAAGTTTTGGATTACTCCAGAACACTAACCATTATGAGGAAATAGATTGATAAGTTTTGGTCTGATCCAACAACTTATTTGATCTGCCATTATCCCTTTTTTTAAAAGACTTTTTTCAATTACTGGCTCAATTACTGACTCAAACTCAAGCTCAACCCGTCCAAGACTGAGTGGCTGTGGCTTCCGGCGCCCCGGTTCAACCAGATTATTCCAACTCTGGCCATTGGGGGCGAAACACCGGCCCCCGTGGAGAGGGCGCGCAATTTGGGTGTCCTCCTGGACTCCCGGCTGTCTATGGAAGATCATGTGGCAGCCGTGGCCAGGGGGGCGTTTCATCAGGTACGCCTGATGCGCCAATTGCGCCCCTTACTGGACCGGGGTGCATTACGCACAGTCACTCAAGCACTCGTCACCTCTCGACTCGACTACTGTAATGCTCTCTACATGGGGCTCCCCTTGAGGTGCACCCGAAAGCTGCAGCTAGTCCAGAACGCAGCCGCGGGGGTGATTACGGGAGCGTCTAGACACTCCCACATAACACCTATCCTGCGCGAGCTGCACTGGCTTCCTGTGGTCTTTCGGGTGCGCTTCAAGGTTTTAACGACCATCTTTAAAGCGCTCCATGGCTCGGGGCCTAATTACATGCGAGACCGCCTCCTGCCCCATACATCCCTCAGACCGATACGCTCCCACAGAGAGGGCCTCCTCAGGGTGCCGTCGGCTGGACAATGCAGACTGGCGACACCCAGGGGAAGAGCCTTCTCTGTGGCGGGACCAGCCCTTTGGAACGACCTACCCCCTGAACTCCGCATCATCTCCGACCTCCGCCTCTTCCGCAAGTGTCTGAAGACACATCTATTCCATCTAGCCGGCCTAGCGTAACCTCCATTACTGACTCCTAGATAGTTTTAAATTTGGGATTTTTAATTCGGTTTTAGCACAGGTTTTTATTAGAATATGTTTTTTAAAATTTTATTATGTTTTTGTATGTATTTTAACATCCCTGTGCACCGCCCTGGGTCCGCTTGGAGAAGGGCGGGGTATAAATATAATAAAGGGGGGGGAAAAACAGAAGAAAAGAAGCTTAGCACTTATTGACTACGTGGATAGGGAATGGGACAATTTGCCACAGCCAACTTGCTGCGGCAAACTCATTGTGGCCAACTCGCCACAGCCAATCACCACAGCCAACTTACTGTGGGGCAATTTAACAATTCTATTTATTTAAAATAAATAAAAAATATTTTATTTGTTGCCGTTCACATTTCATTCTGTCCCTCCTTTTGCATCCTTTCTTTAAGGATTCTATTACACCATTTCTTTGATATTAACTCTTGTCCCGCAATGTTGTCCTGTGGGGAGATGGGCGTGGCAAATTGTCCTGCAGTGAGTTATTGCAGTGAAATAAATGGTACTAATACCATTCTATAACGCATTAGTAAGACCACACCTAGAGTATTGCATCCAGTTTTGGTCATCGCACTATAAAAAAGATGTTGAGACTCTAGAAAGAGTGTAGAGTAGAGCAACCAAAATGATTAGGGGACTGGAAGCTAAAACATGTGATGAAAAGGAACTGGGCATGGCTAGTCAACTGAAGAGAAGGACCAGGGGAGACATGGTAGCAGTGTTCCAATATTTGAGGAGCTGCCAAAGAGTGGAGGAGGTCAAGCTATTTTCCAAGGCATCTGAAGGCCAGACAGGGAATAATGGATGGAAACTGAACAAGGAGAGATTCAACCTAGAAATAAGGAGAAACTTTCTGACAGTGAGAACAATCAACCCATGGAACAGAAGTTGCCTTCAGAAGTTGTGGGAGCTTCATCACTGGAAGCTTTCAAGAAGAGACTGGACTGCAATCTTTTCAAAAATGGTGTAGGGTCTCCTGGACAGGGGGTTGGACTAGATGGCTTACAAGGTCCCTTCCAGCTCTGTTAATATGTATCTGTAGCTGAGTTAGCCATGGCGAGTTGGTCATGGTGAGTTGGCTGTAACAGGTTGGTCATGGCGAGTTGGCTATGGCACTTTGTCATAGACCCACATGAATTATCTGGCAATAATATTTGACATTGCTTAGCAATGGAAATTCTGGTCCCAATTGTGGTTGTTAGTCAAGGACTACGTACAGTAAATATGTGTATTTCAACCTTGGCCACCTTAAGATATGCGGACTTCAACAAAATATGCAGAATTCAACAAAACGTGGAGTTGTTGAAGTCCACATATCTTAAAGTAGCCAAGGTTGAAAGATACTGCAATAAGCAATTAACTGGAGTAGTGGGGGGATTGCTGTTTAGGTGACTCATCAGTCTTCCCGATGGTAGGATTAGTGATGATGTTGTCCATCTGCAGCATATCTGACTTCAAGTTTCATCAAGCTTTTGGAAAAGTGCCTTCTGGGCAAAATGGTCCCTTTCATTGGTGGTCAGTGGTTATTTGGCAGGTTTAGTTGGCCATGGTGGCAATACTCAAGACAAAACTGAACAGTTTAAATTTCTCTCTAAACTTGCAGCTGCCTTATTGTGGCAACTGCTATTGCCAGCCTGCAATATAGAACATTTATTTATATTTTGTATTTCTTAATATATCTTCTCTCTCCTTCCATTGGGGGAATAGAACCCATTACCCAAATAAGGAAGATGGCTTCCAAATTTAAGGACATTGTGATTCGTGGGAGTTTTGACATGCTTTATATTAAATTTATTAAAAGTGTTAGAAGATATTTAACATATTATCTTAATATATTATGTCCACAAGTTAAATAAACAAGTACAATATGTTAGGTTTTAAGCAAGATTTAAAACATAAATGAAACTTCAGTAGGAATTAAATCCTATACTGCTTGGTGTTATGCAGAGCAATTTGCTAGATAACAAATTGATTCATAAGATGAATCGATTGCTCACATTTGCCCAATTTTTAGCTTCCTAATAGAAAAAGGGGAATTTTGTAGAAAAGGCACATTTTTATTAGCTGCTGCTACTTTTACTATTTTTATATTGACCATTATATTTTACTTCAATGCGAGGATGTCTCTTCCATTTTCTAAAATCTTTTTATGGCCAAAAGCTAAAGTTAATAAGAGCTAATTATGAATAAATATTGAATAGAGAAGGATAATAACATTGTATCAAATAACACTGTCTGGACATACTCATCATCTGTCCAATTAGTTCTATTTATGCATTGTAATAAGTTGGATGCTGTGCACAGTACTTACAAGATTCCATTTATTTTATTTTTCCACTTTTGAGCTGTCCATCTGCCTCAGAGGGGGACTCTGGGCAGTGTACAATAAAATATTAAAATACAAAAACAGGATACAAAAGTCAAACTTAGAAAGAGGCAGGGATGACTAGACACTGTTAAAATTAATTGTAACAATTAAAATTAATTGTAAAGCAAAGGAGGGTTTCCATTCCATTCTGCTTTTTTTTAAAAAAATTACATTTATAAACCGCCCCCTCTCCCCGAAGGGACTCTGGGCGGTGTACAGGAAAATTAAAAACTATCTAAAAACATACAAGACATACAAAGTTAAAAACGAATTAAATTACCCTGTACAAAAATTTAAAACATTAAAATTATAACCCATTAAAACCAAATAAATAATTTGCAAAAAACAGGCTGGGGCAAGAAGCGTCAATTAGGCCAAACCGGCCTGATGGAATAAATAAGTTTTTACTTTTTGGCGGAAGGTGCGGAGGTCCGTGGTCGTTCTAATATCCGGGGGTAGGTCGTTCCAGAGGGTCGGGCCCATCACAGAGAAGGCCCTTCCCCTGGGCGTCGCCCGCTGGCATTGCCTAGTGGACGGCACCCGGAGAAGTCCCTCTCTGTGTGAGCGAATTGGCCGAAGGGATGTATGGGGCAGGATACGATCCCGCAAATAACTAGGTCCTGTGCCATGGAACGCTTTAAAGATGATAATCAACCCCTTGAAACGCACCCGAAAGGCCACAGGCAGCCAGTGCAGCTCGCGCAGGAGTGGTGTTACATGGGAGTATCTAGTAACTCCCATAACTGCCCGCGCGGCCGCGTTCTGGACCAGCTGTAGCCTCCGAGTGCATCTCAAGGGGAGCCCCATGCTTCTTGTCACTATGAAATTCTTGGGCCAGTTTGTAGGCGCCTTATATTTAGCAGGACAATTTGTCCAACAATTCTGGTAACATTTCTTTTCATTGCAGAGTTTTCCCAGTATTTCAGTCAGCGAAATAGACTTACTCATCGCCTGTAATCTAGCCCTCTTCTTATGTTACTTCCCTAAAGGAATACAGTGTTCAAGATCAGGCATTTTTACAAAATGTCAAATCAAAGACTTTTAGATCAAAATTTATTTCTTTTTGCAGTGAGAGGATTGATCCCCACCCCCACCCCCAAAAGAAGCTGAAAACTGCAGGAAATAATTCGGCAATATCATAGCATCACTGGTATGAGTGGGAGCAAAATTTCCAGTTCTTTTTTTTTTATAGATATGCTGAGTCTATTGAATGCTTAACACACTTACTCTTTCTTTTCACTACAAAACTTGCTATATCGTGCTATCATTATTAAACAGTTTGCTAGCATAATCTGAGATAGATACTTGAAGATGCCAGAGGTCCACATTCTGGTTGTTCAGTTGCTAAGTCATGTCCAACTGTGGTAGGAACTATGTTGTAGTAACTCTGTACCACTTGGAATTATGCTCCAAGAGTTATACTCTTCGAGACCCCAAGGACCATAGCAGGTCTGGCTCTCCCTGTCCTCCATTATCTTCTGGAGTTTGCCCAAATGAGGATCCATATTGGATATTAATAGAATAGCAATGTTGGAAGAGAACTTGGAGGTCTTCTAATCCAACCCCTTGCTCAGGCAGGAAACCCTATATACCATTTCAGACAAATGGTTGTTTGATCTCTTCTTTGAAACCTCCAGTGTTTGTTCCATCCTCTTTCCATCCAATATTCCTATTTTGCATCTTAGATCTAATGATCTTCCACTATGTGGTGAAATGGAAGTGAAACTTTATAAAGTGAAACTGTGTGTGTGTGTGCGCGTGCGTGCATGTGTGTGTGTGTATCTTTGAATTGCTGAAACCATTCTGTGTTCTGACTCTATTTTCCACTCAATGCACCAATTTGAGAAAATCAAATAGTAGAAGATGAACCCAGCAGTCTTGACTCCAGATGGGTAAAGAACTATATAAATCTATAGTGTTGTGATTTGATTTTGTCTTTCTTTGTCTACTTCCCTAAGTTTTGCAAAAATGTCCACTGTATAAACGTGATTGCAAGAAAATGGGTCACTTGTCTTGGCAGGTAAATGGTGCCTTTAGGAGGAGGAAGTCTTCAAATACCTGGGACAATGATTTAGATTTCTAGATGTCTTGTTTCAAGCATCAGCTATGCCCACAGGCTGGCATGTGTCCCAGGTGGTTTTGTCTATGGAGATTGGAAACTTTCCTCATTCTAACCTTTAACCAATTTTTGTCCAACTCTAATGTTGTCTCTTGAGGAGGCACTGAAGGAATAGATTCATTGACTTAGGTATCCAACTGGATTCATGGCTACTGCTTGATGGGCCGGCAGAGAGGAACCCTTCGCCAGCTTGTGACAAATGTAGCAAAGAAAATACTGTGGACTTGTCCATGCAGTCACCAAATGTCAAAGCCAACTTGAAGGCACAAAAACAGAAATAAAGATCAATCTTCCATGGGTCTATGTAGCATCGGCAACCCAACAATTTGATAAACCAATACCCACCTACCTTTTTATTTTATTGAAGTATGCCACAGCCCATCTCTTTCTTTCTCTAAACATCAAAGGTCTTAGAGAGGGCTTCAGGTTTGGATGGTGACTGGAGGATCTGTCTCTCACCTTCTCCAGAAGGCCAAGTTGGACATCAAGACTGTTGGGCTCAGGGATGGAGGGGCATACCACTGCATCTTTTAATTATCGAGAAGTTGTCTTCTCTCTGCTAGGAAATTAATTTGCATTTGGAAAATAGCAGTAGTTGTAATGTGAGGTATTTTAGTCTCCACAGGAAGAGTGGACAACCAAGCAGAAATCATGCAGTCAATTTACAATGTTTTGTTGGTGTTTGTTCCTTCTTGGGTTGTCATTTTCTATCTGGTTTTTCTCCAATAATAATTTTTGCTCCTGCTGGTAATTTATGTTCAATCAAAATAAAATTGATCAATATAAAATTAATACAGAATTAGAAAATAAAACACGAACACTTGAAAACTGTCAAGGCATCCTGTAAACAAAGCCTTGACAATTAGATACTGAGGCTCCTCTTTTTAAAAGGGACCCCCTCCTGCACAAAGAAAATGACTTTAGCTATTTGGCACAAGGGAGTGGTCTGCTGGAATGTCTCTCAACCTTGGCCATTTTAAGAGGTGTGGACTTCCAACTCCTAGAATTCCTCAGGCAGTCACTTGGGTACAGAATTGCAGCTGTCAGCAAGCTGTAATATTTGTCACTGTGATTAAACTTACCTGCAATTTGTCTAATGATACGTTTTTCCCTATACAAAAATTCCCTCTGAGGGAGCAATCAGAGTCTTCTTTGAGTGTGATAGTGGCACAGGGTCTAAGACAACTCACCACAGCCAACCTGCCACAGCCAACCAGCCATGGCCAACTTGCTGTGGCAAATTTGCCATGGGACAACTCACCATGGCCAACTTGCCTTGGGGCAAGTGTTACACTAAAGTTGAAGAAATGGTGGAATAGAATCATTAAGGAAAAGAATCATTAAAGGAAGGACAAAATGACATGTGAGTGACAAAAATTAAAACAAAGATTTTATTTTAAACAATTAAATTGAATTGTTGAATTGCCTGGCAGTGAGTTGTCGTGCTGTGAGTTGGTTGTGGCGAGTTGGCCATGGTGAGTTGACTGTGGCAAGTTGTCTGTGGCGAGTTGTCACACAACAAGTTGGTCATGGTGAGTTGGCTGTGGTGACATGTTCCATTCTGAGTGGCACATATATTTCAGGATGGAACAAAACATGGACAAAAGAATGGAAGGAATGGTTTCAAGACCCAAACTATGGAGTAAAAGTTGTAAGTAACCATAAGAGCTATCAGATGTAACAAGCAGGTACCTTTTCTCAAATCCCAAGCACTTTTACACTTGAAATAAATTTACATCTTTTTAGAATACTATAAGTAATTATGAATTACTAATTTGTTGTTTATTATCTGATTTGGATATGTTCATTTGCCTTAGGTTTGAATCATTGCTATCATATAATATTTGTAATAAGATTTTTTTAAATTAGTACGTGTTCAATTGATAGAGTGAGGGGAAATCATTATTATTTTGTCTATGTATGCAAAGTTGTTATCATTAATTAATTAGGCATTCTGCAGACATGTCATGAATTGACTACCTATGCAATTAAAAATAGTAATATGATATTAGTGAAGTTGAATCATAAGAAAGAACACCAATGATATTTCTGAGTTCCTAATTATGCTACTGTAAACTTTCCACAGAACCCCCATGCTATATACACAAAGGATTGTTCATACAAAATACTTAACCAGATCAATTAAAAATCTAATAGATGCCTTTGCATAACATTCTAAGTTTGGCTAATTTCAAACTTGGTTTAATTTTTTTGTGGCCTGGTCCAACTGATTAGTTTAAGATTCCATTCATTGTGTGAACGTAGGACACTTGATTTATGCAGTGACAAAGTTAAGAATGCTGTGCAAACTCATAACACAACTGATAAGTTTATGCTGAGGATTCATGGAATTTCTTTGAAGGCATGGAATCTGTGTAGGAAATCATTCATTTGTTGGCAAATTCTAAGAAGAAAACTTGTAGGATGGCAGAATCATCTGATTGCTCTCTGTGGGAGTTAAAATTGTGAGCTAGATGAAACTTTAGTGTGATCTAGAAATATTCTTATCATCTTAGTTGTGATTAGAACTGGAATTTCCTTGGATTAAGTAAGTGTATCTCTGATGAGTAAATGCACAAACATGCTTATGGGTTCAAATCTCCCATTTGGTTTCTTGGAGGCCTTAAGCAAACTGTTCCCTCTTAGTTCAGTATCTTGTTTCAAGAAATTAAAGCTAGGTTTTTCATCAGACTTGTTTCCATGTCAATGGCTAAACTCAAAGAACAAGATGCTCTTCCGTTTAATTTCTCTTTTGGGGTACATTATGCAGTTTTCCTAGCAATGAAACAGAAATGGTTTTGTATTATCTATTGCAGTGTATAGCCCACAGCATAAAATTTCTCTGAAGGTTTCCCGTTCACTGTTGATTCTCAATTTCCAAGTCCCAACAAGATTGACCAAGGGCCACAATGACTTAAAGCCCCACTTTTGTCAATTAGAGGATTGTTTAAAAAATCCACACCTTTGATTAAATTTTCTAATACTAAGCCATAAACAGCAATTGAACCTTAAATCAAACGAACATAGGATGGTTCAACGCTCTGAATCAACCCAGTTGTGTCTGCAACAAGAGCAGGATACTAGATACTATTTCTGAAGGGTACTAGAAGCTGTGCATTGTTAGCCTACAATGGTTTTCTTGGAAGAAAAGTTTCCCAACTTTTTTTTTTCTTAAGTAACCTCTGGAATCCTTCCCAGTAGTGAGTTGTTCCTGATGATGTCGCACTGCAGCGTCTCTTGGCAGTCTTTCCTTGGTCAGAAGGAATAAGAGAATATTTTTTCTGCTCTGATTTTGGGATTGGCTAATCTATTACATTGAGAGGATTCAAATGGTGATCGAGTAAATGTCTGTCTGACATGATAAAATCAAAGGTCTTCTCCCAAGTGCCAAAACACACCTGCCTAGTTTTGTACTACTGTCAGAACTGAACCACACAGTCAAGCTCAGAAGAAATGCAAGAACTTCTGGTGAATTATATTTATTCAAAAAAGCCAGGAAGCCATAACCAAGAATGCTACCAACTGTTGAAGCTGAGATGAGTGCAGAAGAGGAAGAGAAGCATGAGTTCCTCACTTAACAACCACACCTGGCACTACTGGAAATGCCCTCACAAAGGTCATATAATGTTTTCTCTAATGACTGCTTCACTTTGTGATAGAAATTCGTATCCCTGTTAAGGTGGTTTAAATGAGAACTATCTTTGCTGAACTAGCCAATCTTTTAAATCATTTAAAGCTTATCTAATACGTACCTTTTAGAACACAGAACGACTGATTTTGCAATATAGGATACTCTACCAATAAAGGAGAATATTTTTAGCTCAGGGTTGAAATGAGGGGTCCTTGCTGCACTGATGATGTTACTTAATTAGGGTAATGAAACATCTGTAAGAAAATAGGCAAGCTTAGAGAGTACCAAGAACCCCTCATAGGATACTTTGCTGTTTACAATTACAGGATAATTCACTTTTTGGTAAATTATGATGCCCTTCTGTTATTTTTAGTATATTATATACTTTTGGGTTATGATATCATTGCTTATTAATTAAGAATCATTATATTGTATAGTCAAGGCTATGGTTTTTCCAGTTGCAATGCATGGCTGTGAAAGTTGGACCATAAGGAAGGCTGAGTGCCAAAGAATTGAGGCCTTTGAACTATGTTGCTGGAGAAGACTCCTGCAAGTCCCTTGGACTACAAGGCGATCAAACCGGTCAGCCCTAGAGGAAATCAACCCTGACTGCTCTTTAGAAGGCCAGATCCTGAAGTTGAAACGCAAATACTTTGGCCACCTAATGAGAAGGAAGGACTCACTGGAGAAAGATTGAGGGCAAAAGAAGAAGGGTATGAGAGAGAATGAGGTGGCTGGGTGGAGTCACCAAAGCAGTTGGCATGAGCTTAAATGGACTCTGGGTGATGGTAGAGGACAGGAAGGCCTGGAGGAATGTTGTCCATGGGGTCGAAATGGGCCAGACACAACTTTGCAACTAACAACAACAAATCACCTTTTCAACCCATATTCCCCCCTACCCCCAAAAAAAGAAGAGGACTCCTCCGATTGGTCAACTGAATAACACAATTATTCTTTGCACTATGAATTAAAAAACAGTGCACAGCTATTTCTTTCGCAGCACATTCTTTTCACGCTAAAGAAAAGTAGTGGAAGAAATAGGAAGAAAAAAGGAGCAGTCAATAACTCTTACGATGTTTGAGTCAAGAGAATTTGCCCATTAAGTAGCTCTTCCGAATCATCTCAAACATTTAGGAAACTGATTTATGGAAGCCTGTTTTTAATCTTGAGAATGAGAAAGCTTTATTGGCGAGTCTGAAGTAAAACTTGACTGTTGTGATGCAATTAAATCTTGTAAAATTCTGAGCTTTTGTAGCCTACGTTGGAGGATGTTCCCAATTTACAATATAGTAAAGCTATTTCTGTTACATGGAAAACTTTTTGTTCCTTTTAAATGGGTCCCTGACCCTCTTCCCAAAATCTTTATTATGATGGGTATGTAATTTTTTTTATATTCTTCTTTGTTTTATTTATTTGCTTCCTACAACAGGATTGGAGAAAAGCAATTTATAAGAAGAATTTGGTTTTTTATAACAAGTGATAGTGGCTTTAAAATCATGAATTAATTTTGTTCTTCCAGCTAGTTCTTTAAAAAAAAAAAGGTTTACAAATAGGAAAACAACAGAAAAATCAACATTTTTAGGAAGGTTTAAGCCTGTCTAGACCTGCCAAATTTAGCACTGAGTCATTCGCAAAGGAGGAGCTTGCTATTTGTGTTTAAAAGAAAATATCCATAAGTCAGTATTAAAGAGGCAGATGTTAAATTTGTTCTGAGCAATCTGTAACAGTAATGCAACCCATTTTCCAACTCATCAGTAAGGTTTTTAATATATAGACTCTATATTCTCTCTTTTTTACAGTGCGTTTATTGTTCTGGCTTAAAACATTCTTTTTTAAAAAAAAGTTGGGAAGGAAAAACCTGAATTTTTCTCCCTTGCTTGACATGTCTATACAAATGCTTAAGTTCCCAAAGTCCTGTTGCCGTTACTTTGACATTCTTTTTTTTTTTTTGCATCCCCATTTCCTGTTTATAAAAGGAGAGAGCCAAAAAAATAATAATCTATTCCTCTTGCAAGCATCCAAATGGATCTGTGGTCGGTTGATTCCCTCAACTGATTTCATGTAGCGCAACTGATTTCCTGTAGCGTCTGCTTGCTGGAGAGCAGGAACGTCTGGGGAAAAGGAACAGCGGTGCCTGGAGGGCATTACTTTTGAGGTTCTTAAGATGTTGAGGGATAACACCCCAGTGCATTTGAGCCTCCCCACATTAGGTAAGCGTGCAAGCTCTCTTAGCGTTCCTCTGAAAAACAAGCAGAACTTTGCAAAGGGAACTGACTGTTTGTTAACTCTTGCTCGGTTTCCCCAAGCCAGACCCAAATTTCTGTTGCCGATGATCTATACATTGTGTGTGTGTGTGTGTGTGAAGGGTATCTCCTTGTTAATGAGCCGTGGTGGGGCAATAGTTTGAGTGCCGTACTACAAGCTGCTTCTGCTGACTGTCGGCTGCCTGCAATTTGTCAGTTCAAATCCCACCAGGCTCAAGGTTGACTCAGCCGTCCATCCTTCCGAGGTGGGTAAAAGGAGGATCCAGATTGTTGGGGGCACTTAGAGAGGGCTGTAAAAGCACTTTAAAGCGGTATTTAACTCTTAAGTGCTATTGCAATTAATTGTTTCTTTCAGCTGTCCATTTTCTTTCTTTTTTTCTTTATTTTATTTATTTCATCAAGCATGAATTAGGTAGCAGATATAAGTATAAGCGTGTTTATGAATACATGAAATCGATATGAATACAAGGGAATATTAGGACAGGGACGGTAGACACGCTGGTGCGCTTATGTACGCCCCTTAAAGATCTCTTAGGAATCGGATGATGTCAACAGTAGACAGTCTAAGGTTAAAGTTTTGGGGGTTTGGGGAAGAAACCCCTGTGTCAGGTAGTTCATTCCGGGCATTGATCACTCTGTTGCTAGTCGTATTTTCTGCAGTCAAGTTTGGAGTGGTTTACCGTAAGTTTGTATCTATTGTGTGCTCATGTGTTGTTTGGTTGAAGCTGAAGTAGTCATTGGCAGGTAGGACATTGTACCCTGTTTCCCTGAAAATAAGACCTCCCCAGATAATAAGCCCAATCGTGCTTTTGAGCATATGCGCTAAAATAATCCCTTCCCTGAAAATAAGCCCTCTCCAAAAATATTGCAACACAGTAGCAGCCATGAGGTGACCACACTCGCTGCCTCCTGCACCTCAAAAATAATAAGACCTCCTCGAAAATAAGGCCAAGCGCTTATTTTGGGGGGTCAAAAGAAAATAAGACCCTGTGTTATTTTCAGGGAAACACGGTAGCAGATAATTTTATGTACTACGCTTAGGTTGGATTGAAAACAACCAAGTTCTAAATTGTCTAAGCCCAAAATTTCAAGGCTGGTGGTATAAGGCCGGGGTCTGCAAAGTTGGCTCTTTTAAGACTGGTGGACTTCAACTCCCAGAATTCCCCAGCCAGCTATGCTGGCTGGGGAACTCTGGGAGTTGAAGTCCACCAGTCTTAAAAGAGCCGACTTTGCAGACCCCTAGTATAAGGTATTCTGTTGCAAATATTGCAAAAAATAGTATTCTTTTTAAGGATAGAACTCTCTGATTTGTGCTGAGGAGCTTTTATTTCTGGGAGGCATGGCACAGGCCTGCAGCCTTTTCATAAGTTATGGCAGCCACTAGGGTGCGATTTTGCATTATCCCGTGAGCCAAAAATAAGAAATGATGATGATACACAATGCAAGTTGAGATCTTAGCCATATCTTCTTCCTGACATAGATATGCTCCGTATATGTCATCAGAGAAAATATCGCATTAGTAACTAAATCGATATGCCGGTTTGGCTTCCTACTTCCTGTGACACATTCCGATTGAGCAGAAAGGGGTGGAGGAAAGAGAGACAACAAGCATCATTTTAAACTGGATTAAGTACTGTTAAATGTAAGATTTGTGCTTGACGTATAAATGCAGAAGAAAAATACAAACTTAGTTGTGAGTGTAGCACTTTTTCATTACATACTGGTCATGAAGTCATGATCAAATGCAATATTATGAGTGGCTTCTCTTCTATTACAATTGCAGGTAGTCCTTGATTTACGACCAGTTTCTTATAACCATTCAAAGTTATGATGGACCTCCTCAGAGGTACTTGTGACCCACTTCTGAAGTTTTGATAGACATTCTCCCCTCGCCCCCCCACATGACCCCATTTTGAATGCTCAGCAACCGGCCCGCATTTAAGGCATGTAACTGGGACTTACAATGTTTGTGCTGAAAACCAGCAAACAATGGGTTCACTTAATGTAGTATTTGCTTAATGACCAATGCAAAAAAAAAGTTGTAAATGTCAATTCCTAAAGTTGCCATGGTGAGGAAAGGGGGGGAGCGCATTCCACGCATACTTTCGACTAGAGTCAGATCTCAGATTACTGCAGCAGACTTGGGAGAGGTGCACCTCATTGGGGAATGTGATTTATGACACAGTGAGAGGAGGGGAGGAACAGAGGTAAAGTTCAGCTATAATTCAAATAAGGCTCCGATCTGCCTGCAAAAAGGTCTTGCCAAAATAAATGCTCCGAATGACTAATTTTTTTTAAAATTTGGCTCGAGACTCATGAATCAATTAGGGCATTTTTTGGAAACTAACAGTAAAATTGGGTCAGTCAGGTGGGTAACCTGTTGTCAGGCCTGCAGTTATATTCCTTTTAGGATCTTTGGCCTGCTATACTCTCTATTATTTCACTATGCTGTTTCATTAGTGTAGTAATTGGGAGGGGGAATAGAAAGGAGTAGAATTGTGGAATGTGTTGTTGTTGTCATTCCTTTCTAGAAGTCCAAGGTCATCTTTTGTCTCTGTACCTCTGCATCTGACCGGAACTAGACTGGTGGAAATACCAGCGTGGCCGAAGAAGATTGGACCATGTGATGGATTTAAGGGTGTGGGGATAAGATCGTGAACTTTCAACTGGGTGGAATCCCAGGAAGCTTTTAGATTTGGGATTTCGCAGTTTGTGCTAACATGTCTGTTTTATTAAATTGGAACTTTAATAAAATCTGCCTTGTACTTTGATTTAATTAATTCGCCGCCCTGGGTCCTCTTGGAGAAGGGCGGGATATAAATTTAATAAATAAAAAAATAAATAAATTTAATTCTGCATGATACTGAAAGGAACGCTCACATTTGCTTTACAACATTCAAAATTTAACACTATAGTGGGCACTCCATAAATCAAGGACTACCTGTTTTACATTTCTCAATCTCACAAGATAATTACATTTGTTCTGAACTCATTGCAAAAGTTTTCCATTTTTTTTTTACCATTTAATTAAACTTGAGTTCTATGGAGGCTATTTTCTTGACTCCTAGCTCAGTTTGTGGAACAGTAGCTTTAAAGCAGGGATGGGCAATTATGTCCCTTTAACGACCTGTGGATTCTCCTGTGCGCTGCCTTGGAGAGTCCAAGCATGGGTTAATTCTGCCTAACTGCCCTCTGGACTGAATTGAAACTTCTTTAAGCCACGCCTCTGCTGGTGCTTGCCAGATTTTCAATTCAGTCTACAGCCTAGTTGGACATGTTCTGTTGGTTTCCTAACCAAAATATAATAAACACCTTATTGGACTCTCCAAACAGCAGCTCTCAACAATGATTCAAAGTCCCTTGACTTGGTAAGCTTTTAAAACTTATTTTCCTGACCTCTCCGACTTGCCAACGTGTCCTGGGTCCGGCCAGGCACGCGGGGCGATTTCGCCAGCTCCGGGCATCGCAACAGATCGGGAGACTTTCAGCAGCACGAGGATCAGTGGCAAGGGGGCCCAATCTCTCGCGCTGCCTCCAAACGGAGGCAAATTCCCTCTGGCAGCTTCCCTCGCTCGAAGTCGATGCAGCGGCTTTCGCGCCATTTTTCTGAATCGCGCCCACCATTTTGGAGTCCTTTTGATAGACAGCGGGCACTCTTCATAGCAAGGAGGGCCTGGCGACCCCCAGGGGGAGAGCCTTCTCTGTGGCAGCCCCTGCCCTCTGGAACGACCTACCCCCGACCTACATACGACCACTGACCTGCAATGGATGCTGAGGAGATTCCAACTCTCGCAGTTGTGGACACTACTTTGCCAGTCAGAGAGGAGGAGATGGAAGAACAGGAGTTTTCCTCAGATGAATCTCCAGAACCCTCCTTGGTGGGGAATGAGGATCTGTTCCACTGTTCCATGGAAGTGGATGAAGATCCCTCATCAGCTAGGGTCATGACCCCGCCACCTTCTTTGCCTAAGACCAATAAGAAGACTAGGCCAGTTGAGGATCAGGGACCAGCCCTCTCTGTGGAGATGCAAGATGTGATTAACAGGGCCATTTCCCAGGGCATTGCAGAGGGCCTAAAGCAGAAGTCCAAAAGGCCCAGAGGTTCTAGTTCCTCCAGGGCTCCTTCCCACCAACAGGGGCATAGATCCCCATCACCACATTCATCGCTGAATAGCGAAGATTCTGCTGTGGATGAAGAAATAGCCCCTGAGCAGGAGTTTTCTGGGGATGAGCAGGCTATCTCTGATAAATCTGCCTTCACTGGCCTATTCTGTTGCACTTCCTTCAAAACCATTTTGAATAAGGCTAATGTCTCCACTCACATGAAGGTTTCAGTTCCAGACCTGGCCCCTGCTAATGCTTCTGACCATGATGAAGGTCTTTTTGATGAACCAGAGGTTCCTCAGGAAATTGTTCCTGTGCCCAAGGTGTTCCTAAATGTAGTCCAGCAACAGTGGGCCCAACCGGGAACTTTGGCCACGCCTAGCAATAATGACAAAAAACCTTATACAGTGGACCCCTTCCTGGAGGAATTACTCAAACTACCTCCGGTAGACCCTCTGGTACAAGCCCTTACTTCTTCCTCGGTACTTCCTCCTGACCTCCTGGAAGGCCTTAAGACAAAGGACAAGAGGTCCGAAAAGGCTTGTCATAAAACTCACCAAGCAGCTGCATGGGCAATTAAAACTGCCACCTCCGCTTCCTTTATGTCTAGGGCAAACCTGAAGTGGTTTCGCCAATTTGCGGCGAAATTACCAGCTAGCGATTCCAAATCTAAGCAGGAACTAAACAAGATCATGGCTGGCGTTGAATACACTGCTGACGCCACTTTGAATTCGGCCAAATTTGCTTCTCGGGCACTAGCTTCCAACATTACCACTAGGTGTCTCCTGTGGCTCCGCTATTGGAACGCAGACATGCTCTCAAAGTGGAAGCTGGCTTCAGCTCCCTTCAAGGGAGGAAAGCTTTTTGGTGAGGTTCTAGACTCGGTTCTCGTTGAGAACAAAGATAAGAAGAAGGGCATGCCTTCTGTGACCAAGAAGGTCGATCGCAAGGGGTCAGGTTCCTTTCGGAGGCAGTCCTTACGGAGCTCCGAGCCCTCCACTAGCTCAGGACAATATCACCGACTGTACAATCAGGGATCTGACGGGTCAGGACCGTCACTCTTTCCGAGACAGGGGTCGTCAATAGTCCCTCTCAAAACGACAATTTCGAGGAGGATCTGGTTCCAGGCCCTTCCGCAAATATAAGTGACAATCCACAGACAGCTCCCATTGGAGGCTGTCTTCACCTGTTCCAGGCCACTTGGGAGCAGACCACGTCAGACCAATGGGTCCTACAGACCATCAAAGTAGGTCTGACATTAGAGTTTCTTACCCCTCCTCCCTATCGGTTCATTCATTGTCCCACTCCCATCTCCCCTGCCAAGAGGTCCCTCGTGGATCAGGAGGTTGCGCATCTGAGGGAGATCCATGCCATAGAACCAATACCTGTGGGCCAAGAAGGGTCAGGTTTTTACTCAATCCTTTTCCTAGTCCCAAAGAACTCGGGGGGTTGGAGGGGAATCCTGGACTTAAAAAATCTCAATCACCACCTAGCGTACAGACGCTTCAAAATGCAGTCCCTCCAGTCCATTCTAGGTTGCATAATGCCAGGAGATCTACTAACATCAATAGATCTCAGGGAGGCGTACCTCTACATCCCAGTTCGGAAAGCTCACCGCAGGTACCTAAGGTTTTACTACGCAAGTCATCACTATCAGTACAGGGCTCTCCCCTTTGGGCTGTCCTCGGCCCCCAGGACATTCACAAAGATTTTGACAGCTGTCCTAGCGTTCCTCAGGTCACGCCCCGTAAGGTTGCAAGCATACCTAGACAACATCATTATCCAGTCATCCACCCACCAGCAGGCAATCAGGGACCTCCGGTTGACCATGAGGACCCTTCAACGCCACGGCTTCTCCATCAACCTGAAAAAGAGCCACTTGACTTCCACCACCAGGTTGATCCACCTGGGAGCTCATAGATACAACCTCTTACCATGTTTACCTGTCACCAGAACGAGTAACCAGTTTGATTCATCTGGCGCAGAAGGTGCGAGCCTCCGGGACAGCGCCCATTGTTCTCTTGTTTCAGTTCCTCGGCAAGATGATCTCCTGTCTCTCAATAGTGCTGTGGGCAAGGCTGCACTCTCGTCATCTTCAGTGGCGCCTCCTGCCTTTCCAACATGCCAAGAGCAGTGACTCGCCCTGTCATATTCCGGTCCCACCCAAGGTTCGCCACTTCCTACAGTAGGGATGCCTTTTTTGCGAACCGGACCATGTCATCATCACCACCGATGCCAGTCTCTTCAGTTGGGGAGCTCACCTCAACAACCAGATGGCACAGGGCAGGTGGACAGCCAAGGATCTCAAGCACAGTATCAATTGGCTGGAGCTGAAGGCAGCGAGACTGGCCTTACTTTACTTCCAGACCACAGTTCAATGTCACCATGTTCTACTGCTTACAGACAATGTTGCCACCAAGGCACACATCAACCGCCAAGGGGGCACCCGCTCCAAATCGCTGATGGCAGAGGCGGAACGTCTGGGACTTTGGGTGGAAAAATACC
Organism: Rhabdophis nuchalis; assembly: GCA_039707465.1. NCBI lineage: Eukaryota > Metazoa > Chordata > Lepidosauria > Squamata > Natricidae > Rhabdophis > Rhabdophis nuchalis. Next base: position 389,489,607 of record CM077643.1, read on the forward strand.
TGTTGTCGCTCAGAGCGGAACACATCTCCCGGGAGAGCAACGTCCAGGTGGACTGGCTGAGCAGGGCCACGATCGACAACTCAGAGTGGCAACTCCATCCAGACCTCTTCCTCAAGATCTCACAGAGGTTCGACCTGCCAACAGTCGACCTGCTTGCCACCCCGGAGAACGCCCAGCTTCCGAGATACTTCACCAGGTACAGGTGTCAAGGAGCAGAGGGCACCAATGCTCTGCTTTGCAGTTGGCCTCCGGGTCTCCTTTATGCCTTCCCTCCGCTGCCCTTGCTACTCTGCCTGATACGCAAGATTCTAGTGGAACAAGCAGACGTCGTTCTGGTGCCACCATTCTGGCCCAGAAGGTCGTGGTTCGCCAACTTTGTGAGTTTGTCCGTCACCAAACCATGGAGAATTCCTCCAGAGGAGATGGCTCTCATCCCACGGTCCATATTGCATCCAGATCCCCAGTGGCTACAGCTAGCCGCCTGGCATGTGACAGGAGGCTCCTAGAGAGGGATAATTTATCCGCCGGTGTTATCCGCACCATACAAACTTCATGTCATCCGTCGACCACCAGGATTTACGATACTACCTGGTTGGCCTTCATGCGGTGGTGCACGACGCAACAGATAGATCCAATCTCGGCTTCCATACCTAGCGTTTTGGACTTCCTCCAATCAGGTCTTGATCAAGGTCTAGCAGCTAATACGTTTCGTCATCAAGTAGCAGCGCTTTCCACTGTCCTGACCTTCGACTCATACTCGTCCCTGGCACGTCACCCCAGGGTTCGCAGTTTTCTGAAGGGAGCTACAAACATCCATCTGCCAGTCATTCACAGGTACCCTACCTGGGATCTTCATATTGTTCTCAAGGCCTTGATCAATCCGCCATTTGAACCTTTGCGGACTTGCGATTTAAAACGTTTGACCTTTAAGACTGCCTTTTTGGTAGCCATCATGTCAGCTCGCAGAATTTCCGAGTTGGCTGCCCTGTCAGTTAGGGAAGACCTCTGCATAGTACATCCTGACAGAGTCGTTCTCCATCTGGATCCCACCTTCCTTCCGAAGGTCAATTCATGGTTCCACCGCAGTCAGGAAGTAATCCTCCCAGACTTTTGTCCTCGGCCGAGGCATCCCTGGGAACGCAGATGGCACAAGCTCGACGTTCGCCAGACGCTCAAGACATACATCCGACGCACGGCGGCCTTTAGGCGATCAGAAGCTCTTCGTATCCTTCCAATCTAGCAACATGGGTCGGAAGGTCACTTCGGCCACCATTGGCAGATGGCTACATGCCTGCATAGCTTCGGCCTATGAACTTCAATCTCAACGGGTACCTTGCAACATCACGGCACACTCGACCAGAAGTGCTGCATCCACGGCAGCCTGGGCCACCCAGTCACCAATTGAGGAGATCTGTAGGGTGGCCACTTGGGCCTCACCGTCGCAATTTGTGCGGAACTATAAGTTGGACAAGTTCGCTTCGGCCGCAGAGTTTTGCAGAGCATTCATTCAGCGACATAATCTTCTACTTTACCTGTTTCCCACCCTGGGAATGTTTAGCTTGGGCATTTCCCATGCTTGGACTCTTCAAGCAGCGCACAGGAGAAGTGTCGTTGGCTTACCTGAACAATCTTCTCTGTACACTGCGGGAGAGTCCAAACCCGCCCTGGTTCCTTGGATGCCTGCAGCATTGAACTTACTGACCTTCCTTTACAACTTTGACTTTGACCTCCTACTGATGACTCTGAGGTCTACCGAACGCAGAAACCAACCAGAACGTACTACAGGTCCACGCCTTCATGAAAATCTGGCAGAGGCGTGGCAGAGGCGTGGCTTGAAGAAGTTTCAATTCAGTCCAGAGGGCAGTGAGGCAGAATTAACCCATGCTTGGACTCTCCCGCAGCGCACAGAGAAGATCGTTCAGGTAAACCAACGACATTTTCAACTCCCAGAATTCCTGAGCCAGCCAGACTTGCTCAGATAGCTAAATTGACTTCTTTGGTTAGCAATAAATATCTACATTTCTTGCTGACTGGAAATCCTTCATAGACTTTTTGTGTAAAACTTCTGGTTTATTTATTTCTTCAATCCAAATTCGATAGCTGCCCAACTCAACTGAATGATTCTGGGTAGCTGACAATTCTAAAATTATGAAACACAATACTTTTGATGATTAAGACAGGATATAGAAACAAATGAGTTACATTGTAAACATAGAGTAAGAAATAAATGTAATTGTACTAGTACAGGAGGTCCTCAGCTTATGACCACAATTGAGCCCAAACTTTCTGTTGCTAATTGAAATATTTGAAGTTGAAAAGGACCATTTTATGACTTTTCTTGCCTCAGTTGTTAAGTGAAATACTGCAGTTGTTAAATTAGTGACACAGTTAAGTGAATCTGGCTTCCCCATTGACTTTGCTCATCAGAAGGTTGCAAAAGGTGATCACATGACCCTGAGGTCACTGCAGCGGTCATAAATATGAGTCAGTTGCCAAGTCTGAATTTTGATCACATGACTCAGGGATGTTACAATGGTCATACTAAAATGGTCTTTAGTCACTTTTTCAATGCCATTGTAACTTTGAACAGTCACTAAACAAACTGTTGTAAGTTGATTATTGGAGTTTACTTCCTTCTATCCATATATAAGCATTGCTTGACCAGGGTCCCTGGTATTCTCAGGGACTTTACACATCCTCTCCATGACCTGTTTTGAATGTTGCCTTAGAATAGAATAGAATAGAATAGAATAGAATAGAATAGAATAGAATAACAGAGTTGGAAGGGACCGTGGAGGTCTTCTAGTCCAACTCCTTTCCTAGGCAGGAAACCCTACACCATTTCAGACAAATGGTTATCCAACATCTTCTTAAAGGTTTCTAGTGTTGGAAGCATTCACAACTTCTGGAGGCTGATTAATTGTTCTGTCAGGAAATTTCTCCTCAGTCCTAAGTTTCTTCTCTCCTTGATTAGTTTCCACCCAATGCTTCTTGTCCTGCCCTCAGGTGCCTTGGAGAATAGCTTGATTCCCTCTTCTTTGTGGCAATCCCTGAGATATCGGAACACTGCTATCATGTCTCCCCTGGTCCTTGTTTTCATTAAACTAGACCTACCCAGTTCCAGCAACTGTTCTTCATATGTTTTAGGCTCCAGTCTCCTAATCATCTTTGTTGTTCTTCTCTGCACTCTTTCTAGAGCCTTAACTTTTTTTTTTTTACATCGTGGCGACCAAAACTGGATGCCGTATTCCAAGTGTGGCCTTACCAAGGCATTATAAAGTGGTATTAACACTTCACGTGATCTTGATTCGATCCCTTCTGGGAGAAGACTTTGTGGTATCCGAAGCAGAACTAGATTCTGTAATAGGTGTGTGTGTGTGCGTACGTGTGTGTTTATAGGGGTATGTGCATATATATATTTGTATAACATGGCATTTTTGGATGCCGCTGTTATATTATTATTGTTATTATTGTGATGGTGACATTGCTTGGTAGGTGGCGTTCCTTTTGAGGAAAGGTGCATCCGAATTTCATATTCATGTGTGCAATTGTTTTTATAGGTAAATAACAATAAAGGTTATCTTAATCTTATACTGCTGTAAAGGAAATCAGAAGCCATTTATTTGTATCCTTTTTCTTTCTTCCCTATTTTTCTTTTATACCCCCTCCCCACCCTTGGTTGCAATTTCTCTTTGATTTCTTTTTCATATGGAATGGAATGGAATGTTTATTTGTATACCGCTCCCTCTCCCCGAAGGGACTCGGGGCGGTGCACAGGGAATATAAAACATAAAACATACAACAATATAAATATCTAAAATTAAATTAAATTACAATGACCCTGCACTAAAACCTAAAAAACTTTAAACCCTAAACCCCTAAAAACCCAATTAAAGATTTAAATGTACAGACCGGAGGTGTGAGAAATAGATTAAGCCAGGCCGGCCTGTTGGAAGAAATATGTCTTGAAGAAATATGTCTTCCGCTCAAGAAATATTTCTTGAGCGGAGGTCCGGAGTTGTTCTGAGGTCGGGGGGTAGGTCGTTCCATAGGATAGGGCCTGCAACAGTATACGCCTGTTGCGGTATATTAGTTTGTTAATTTTTGTCTTCCATTTTTTTTGGGGAAAATCTTTAATTAAAAATATATTTTTCTCTATCTATATATATAGAATAATTTAACAATAGCCAAGGACCCTAGAAAAGGGGCAAGGGGAAAAAATATAAATTATGCCTTTTTTTTTTTTTTTACAAGCTTGAGAAATAATAATAATAATAATAATAAATTTTTATTTGTAGCCCGCTCTCTCTCCCCAGAGGGACTCGAGGCGGGGCACAGGAAAATTAAAAAACAATAAACACAAACAGAATACATAATTTAAAATCACAATTAAACAAATCCTGCGCTAAAAACATCTATAAAAACTAAAAACTGTCCCTAAAACCCCTTAACACTACAAATAATTAAAATTACCCTAAAACCCCAGGACAGGGAGGCTATCCCAAGCCGGCCAGACGGAAAAAGTAGGTTTTCAATTTGAGACGGAAGGAGCGGAGGTCCGTGGTCGTCCTAATATCGGGGGGAAGGTCGTTCCAGAGGGCCGGGCCCGCCACAGAGAGAGCCCTTCCCCTGGGTGTCGCCCGCTGACACAGTCTAGTGGACGGCACCCGGAGAAGCCCCGCGCTGTGGGAGCGAATCGGCCGTGAGGATGTATGGGGCAGGATCCGATCCTGCAGATAGCTAGGTCCCGAGCCATGGAGCGCTTTAAAGATGATAATTAACACCTTGAAGCGCACCCGGAAGACGACAGGTAGCCAGTGCAGCTCGCGTAAGAGCGGTGTTACATGGGTGGACCTTGCGGTCCCCATAATTGCTCGCGCGGCTGCATTCTGGACTAGCTGAAGCCTCCGGGTGCACCTCAAGGGCAGCCCCATGTAGAGAGATGTAGCAATAAATGTAGCAATAAAGACTTTCCTAGTCAGAAGAAAAATCCTAGAGTTTCCTAAGTATTTCATCATGTCACAAAGGCAGGGACTGCAGTTGCTGAGACAGGAAGCAATTAAACCATGAGTCAAATACTTGAATATAGGCTGACTTGTCAGGAAAAAAAACTGGTGGGATTCCCAGTTGGTGACATGTTTGTACAGAAAACTAGACAGACCAGATCAAATGATAAAGCAAGTAAATTTCAAAAAGGGCTTGCCTCTTTTAAGGACTTTTATTTGATTATTAAGGTTCTTCTACTTGCAAGCTTTAAAATTCCAGATATTGTATAGGTGAGGTCCATTTGGAGATTAATGCACTTTGGAATAGCTGCTTACAAAAACAGCATAATGAAATGCATAAAATATTTCTTAGAAAGGCTTGTCTTTTGTATGGCTGAAGATTAAATAAGGGAGGTGTCATCCAGAATCTAGCTAACCTATGGCTGGTTGTTACGAAATAAGACAATCCCATACTTTTTACATAGTCTTAATTTAATTTAATGTACTCTATTTGGGGGGCAAATAATTCCATCCCGTCTCAAGCAAGAGCTTGTTTTTCTTTCCTTTTTTTTTGTTGCTGCAAACATTTTACTTATATAAAAATATATTTTTTGTTTGGATTTGGTCAATTTCTTTAGGTTTCTAAAGGTAAATGAAGGGGCGTATCACTTAAATGCTTGAACCTGCGGCAGTGGGCAACCAATCACAGGACCTAAGGATTCTTGTATCTTGAAGTGCAAACCTGGGCAAAGATGTTGAAGCCAAGTGGACTTAAAATTCCTGGGAGGACCGGGAAGCATGCCAGTCCGGTGGGACGTCCTGGTGGGACAGCAACAACCGCTTCCACAACCAGCAGTGCCACAAAAGAAGGTAAGCGGCATGTAAATCATTTTTCTCCCAAAAGATCATTGCTCAGTCTGGTTCTCAGGTCTTCCAACAATGCACCTATTGCTTCTGAATCCATGTATCTCTTTTCTCTCATTAATTTAATAATATAAAATACAAAAGCAAATGATAGGAAAAATAGGAGAAGGACAGGGGAAGAGAAAAAGTGTAGAGAAGAAGGGAAAAAGAAAGAAAAGACTCCCTTTGGTGCAGTAGAATAAGAAGTAACACCGAACCTCAACCTTTTACTTTTACATAATAGTGTAAACTACCCATTTCTATAACAACAGATCTATCTTATCAGTAAAATCCAACATCAGAGTTTCATTTTTTTCCACCTCAAGCACGAAGTCCAGAAGCGGTTTCCAAGTAGACACAAAAATACTTGTGTTTTTTTCTTAATCAAGGCTGTCAATTTAGCTATTTCTGCTAACTCTTTTGCATCATTCTTCCATTGTGGGGCTGAATCATACATCTCATTGCTGCTCGTCCTATTCCATTTTTCCCTTCTTCCATCTTTTCCAGCATTCTAGGTCTTCACATAATATGTCTGAAGTAGGTTAATTTGAGCCTGGTCATTTGGGTCTCAAGTGAGAACTCTGGGTTGGTTGGTTTGATCAAGGAGCTGTCACCCAATTGTAATTTCTGGATGACAGAAGGGGGGAGGGAGATATATCCTTGTTGTAGCTAATTTGCTTTACCATGAGCAGAGGGGAGAGGGGGGGTTTCATCTGTGGCTACATATGGCTGTAACAGCTGCCTGTACAGTCTGCAGTGCAGACAGTTACCCCCAGGGAGATGTTTGATGGACTAGCAGGGAATGAGAAACGGACTTCCTTAGTGGGATCATCTCCTTTTGTCTAGCACTCTTAATTTTGTTGGTCCCTTCAAATCAGTCTTGACTACCGCCAACTGCCTGCATGAGTCCCTGCACTTTTCTTGGCAAGATTTAGAGAGATTTAGTTTGTGTTTCCCTCCTTCTTAAAGTTAAGAGAGAAGAACAAGCCTAAAGATCATCCCACTGATTTTGTTTCTAAGATAGAGTAGAACTCATCTCCTGGTTTCTAGCTTGGTTCCATCAACCGCTACACTAAACTAGCTCTCAGCTGTCTTGATGGAACCAGTTGAACCACTGCCAAGGTTTGGGTTCCACCAGAAGTCCTCTAATCCTTCCAGTGGTGGATGTCCCAGGCCATAACCAAGGGATGTGCCTTCAAGGAGCCAAACTGCCTGACCATCACCACAGACGCCAGTCTCTTTGGCTGGGGTGCCCACTTCCAGTCCCAGATAGCATAGGGGCAGTGGACTCAGGAGGACCTGAGCAACAACATCAACTAGTTAGAGCTCAAGGCAGCTCACTTGGCCCTCAGATGGTTCCAGGACACGATCTCTGGCCACCATGTACTTATTCTGATAGACAATGTAGCCACCAAGGCCCATATCAACTGCCAAGGGGGCACCCATTTCAGGTCCCAGAGGCCGAGCAATTGGGCCTCTGGAAGGAGAGACATCTTCTATCTCTCAGAGCGGAGCATATTTCGGGAACAACAAATGTACAGGCGGACTGGCTCAGCAGAACCACAGTCCGACCATGCAGAGTGGTGCCTGCATCCCGACCTATTCAGGGAGCTGTCAGAGCAGTCTGGCTCCCCAGCCTGTATGACCTCCCCAAATTTTTTTTCCTCACAAAGATTTCAAAAATGTACTGCTATGAGAAGTACTATAGTTTCGTTAAACTTTTCTTGGACTTTAAAGATGATGACTTATCCTAATCTCCTGATAATTTGATTTATACCACACAACAATCTCCTGGGGATTAGATTCCTATCACAAAATCACTCTGTGAGATTATACATTTCTGTGGAGTTATTTTTTAAAATAAAATGCATCAGGACCTCTGGGTGGACAGTCTAACTGCCCATCTTTTCTAGCAGAGGGGTGTTCCCTGACAATATGGTCTCCTCCTGTTGGTTCTAGAAATTCGAGCCATCCTATAAAATCGGGCATTTTAAAATGCAGCAACGAGAACAAGGATTTGCATGTTCTGAAGTCATATTTTATAAAGGTTGTAGTTTGGGACAGAAAGGAGAGAAAGGAAGCATTATGTATATTTTTTTTCTCATTAAACGTGGATTTTTAAAAAACAACAACATGCCAGTATTTTTTGAATTAAACCCGATTGCCTTCCCGCAGACATTTAGTACAATGAAAACTGTTGATTCTCAGAGGGTGAACTGATTCGTGAACAATTCGTTCCTTTATTGAGTATAATGTACAGTGTGCCTCTTTACAGTATCTGGTTTTTTTTTTTTAAATACTGTTTTTTTATTGGCTACTTTGCCTGGGTCTGAATGGGTGCCTGCCAGCTGTCGGTCCCTGTCTAGTTTGTTTTGAGTCCCCGAATCATCAGCCAATGTGCTTGGGTATTTTTGTAGCTCTCTTTATTCTTTCCAGCCCAAAGGTTGAATGTTGGAGAAAAGTTACGTAAAGGTTTCAGGTCTTTCTGCTTATCCATTAGCAGGATAACTGTCTAAACACTGAACAGAATGCGAACATGTTTTATGTAAGAGAAGATGGCAAAAGAACAATGGAATATAAAAATGGGCTGCATCTGGCTGGGTGGCTGCAGGGGAGAAAAGTCCTGAAAAAAGCCTTCCCAACCCCTCTGTGCGACTTCAAAGCTCTTTCGCCAGATGCTTGAAAGCGAAGGATGTTTTACTAAGCAGAGAATTCTGGCAGTAACCTGGATGACCTCATTAAACTCTTCCGGGTGAGTCCTGCAATATTTATTTGGCATAAGTCTGAGTCATTGCCAGAATCGTGGATTCATGTAGATTTTGGTCTTGTGGCATCTGTCCACGTTTATTATTTTAAAACAAATATTTTAGCAACAGGGAGAGCCGTCACAGATTTAGAAGACAGAGCCATATACTGTAATGCAGTGTTTCTCAACCTTGGCAACTTGAAGATGTCCGGACTTCAACTCCCAGAATTCCCCAGCCAGCGAATGCTGGCTGGGGAATTCTGTGGTTGAAGTCTGGACATCTTCAAGTTGCCAAGGTTGAGAAATACTGCTGTAATGACTTGCAGCATAGTGCCTTTAACCAGGTTAGTTGACTAAGCTTTGGTTAGTTGACTAAGCATTAATGAGTTGGATTTACATAACATGTAAATTCTGAGACTCTGGGATTGCATTTGACCCTCAAAACGTTTTGGGTTATAGGGACGTCCAAACTTAGTTTCCAACCTGTAATTTCTGAGGTTTTAAATTCTTGAAATTTTAAAGTATGAATAGGAAATATTCATTCCTTGCTACAATTAATTTTAAATTTTAAAACTGTTAAAATTAATAACTAAATCTGTAATACTTGCTGGTATCATGCTGGAAAAAACAACACTCACTCAGCACTGACCTTCCCCCCCCCCCCCCCCCCCTCCACAAAATAAAATACAACTCATGCTGCAGTTGATAGTACCTGCGGTGGAAGAGTTTTTCTCCACAGCCAAGCCCTCCCCATATAAACAATGCAGCTGTAAGCTAGGAGTCTGGATTTAATGGATGGGCAGGGAGATTTCAAAGCATGCATTTTATTCTTCAGGGTAACTGCGTGAGCTTTCCGTTGATAGACGATCCCCTCCTTTATCTCCACCCCTCCTTTGTATTTGCTGTTTTCCCTCTAGTTCATTAATGCACTTCTGCTTAAAAACCCTCTGGATATCCTTGTCACAAAGCTGCCTGCTATGAGGCAGGGGCTGCTAATGTACCTGCTGGCCAGACTTTTCCTTAGTCTCTTACTACACGTGCACAACATGCCTGCACACATGCATCCCCCCCTCCCCCCCCCCCCCCCCGTCTTTGCGGTGTTTAATTGAAAGAAAATAATCCACCAGAAAAAAAGAGATACTGGTTCTATTGCAAAGCAGCCCTTTCATGGACATTTTGTAATTCTCCATGCTCCTCTTTGAACATATAAATTCGTTTAATACTAAATCACAGCATCTGTTTTATGTACTTCCCCCAAATGCACACTACTAGCATCTATGCTCGGGGTGGAATGAGGCAGTGTTTTCTTTATTTAGTACATACGTTCAAGTCACTGAATTTAGGCAATTTTCCTCTTAAGACACGTACCAATAATTTAAAGCTAAATCAGACGCGTACCAGATTGTGAGCGCTTCCAGTTGTTAATCACAATAGTCAGTGACAGATGAAATTTCATGCACTGTGCAGCAAGATGTTGTGGCTTTCTCTTGGTCAGAATATCAGAATATTCTACCTACGACTGGGCACTTAATATGCTACACAGACACACACAGACACACACATAATATTTATTGAATTTTCTCTTTCTTGTACATCCTTCATTCTGCTTTGTACTAAACTTCACCTGTTCTCATCTGATTGCTTTACCTTCTGCATTGTAGCTGTTTCTGTTACAATTCTGTTCTCTTAATTTATTCTTTCTTCTTCTTTTTTCTTGGATCTTCCAGAAATGTCAAGATTTTCCCAAGGAAGTAGATATAGGTCCTTCCTATTTTTCAATGTCCCCATTTTAGCTGCGGATACATTGGCCCTCAACGCATATTTACAAGGATAAATATTTACAAGATGGCCTGGAAGCCATCTTTTGCATTGGGCCTTCAGGCCTGCTACATTCAATGCTGTGGGAAAATGGGAGGGGGGATTATACAGAGTATGGAAGATATATATATAGTCAAAATAACATTCCTTTCTCAGAGAGTCAAGGACATCCTGCCCTCCACCTTGAGGGGTGAGACTGGGAGGCATCTCCAGTTGGGATGGCGTCTGATTGGGCCATGTGATGGATATGTGGGTGCTGGGCAGGGACTTGGACTTTAGTTTGGATGGGGAAAACCTGGAAGCTTTCAGATTCTAATTTTCCCAGATGTGCCAATATGAACATCTCTAATAAAATGGAACTTTGAGTCTTCTTTCATTGGGGGTGTAACTTGGAACCCCGACAAAGGGTTTTTATAGTTGCTGCTTCTAGCTAGATTCCCAAACAACCTAGTCTCCCTACAAGATATTGGGCCAGTTTCTCTTCCCTCTTTCTCTCTCCTAACTTTGCCTAATTCATAGGATTATTTCTGAAAGTAAAAATATAACATGCCCGCCAGTTGTTACTTTATGCTTTCTGGAGAAATGACTTCATCATCATCACGCTCATGATACGGGAGATTAGATATCCAACCTCTCATCGATTTTCCTCATCTTGGTGTCCCCAGATGTGGTGGGATTACAACCCTGAGCATTCAGACATCTGGAAGACTCTACTGTTTGCAAAATGAGTGCCCAATAAATGAAATAGATTTCTGTCTTCAGAGGGCTCACATACCCCTTGGTTTCCCACGAGCCAGTCTGGAAGTGTTTGAGGGTGGGGGGAAAACCCTTAATGTTTGTTGCGCTTCTCTCCATGTGTGTTTCCCCCTCCTCCTTTTACCAGATAACCATGGAAACAGGGCAGCCTTGCATTTCTGCTCCTCCTGACAGCTGGCTGCCTTGGCACAAGCCTGTAACTAGATTAAGTATCAAATTCTGCAACCAGTGGGAAGAAGAAAAGTGAACAAACGCCATTCAAGCTGCCATAATCCTTCATCTTTTCAGATGGCGAAGTGTTTTCTGACCACATGCTGCCAGCTGCAAACGGAAACTTTAAAAGGGGCAGCTGTGTTTTTAAATCACTTCTCTGATACTTGATGAGCTGAAAGTTCATTAAAGACCAGTTGGTACCATTTGGAGCGTAACACACATTGCTCTCCAGGCAGTTTGCTTTTATTTAAATGGAGGGGCATATCGGACTCCTTGAAGCTCCTTTGTAGAACTGGAGAAAACCATGGTTGAAGTTAGCAATGGAAGACCCAAGTTTGTTGAATGTTCAGAAGGCTTTGGGAAATGAAGACTCTCCTAAAAAACGGAACCATCTGTGTATGTTCTGTGAACCTTCACTGGGATCAAACACAGACAGATCAGTATCGGAGTGCTAAGAGGCTTATTCTGAACCTCCAGTTCATCTAAAGGAGCTTCTCTTAGTAGATGATAGAATTGGGTGGGTCTACTCAGATGTTGCTAAGCTAATTTCCAGTAGGCACAACCAGTTTAAGCTGTTAGAACGTAAGAGGAGGTCTACTTATAAAAGCGAAGACTTGTCTAGTCTAGCATTCTTTTTCTCAAGTGGCCAACCAGATGCTCCAAGCTGGGCTTAACTTCTCCAGTGGGTCCATTGAAGTAAAGTAATTTAACTAATTGAATTTATGATCATGTGTTTGCCACTTCAAAAATGGGGTCTTCTTGCTCCTTCTTGCTCCTGCATGGGATCCCCAACAATTCTTCCAGCATCTGGTCATGAAATCCAGCATGGATTAGTGCATACAAGCAAAGATCTTTTTTATTTTTCATTTAGCCTTTAATCCTTGGGAATAATGACTTGTTTCTCTTCTGCTGCTTGTATTGGAACGAAACTGTTCAAAGTCCAGGGTCTTATGAAGACTTTGTTTGTCCTGACAGATCTCTCTTCACTCTTTGCTTCTTCTTTGCAGGATCACCTCTCCACAAACAGGGTTCCACGTCTTCCACAGGTGCCTCCGAGAAGCTGCCAGGGTCCAAAATCGCTGAGGTGGGCGATGACTTCCTGGGGGACTTTGTGATGGGTGAACGTGTTTGGGTGAATGGAGTGAAGCCAGGCATAATCCAGTATTTGGGAGAGACCCAGTTTGCCCCCGGCCAGTGGGCAGGAGTTGTTCTAGATGACCCGGTTGGGAAGAACGATGGTTCTGTCGGCGGAGTGCGTTATTTTGAATGCCAGCCACTCCAGGGGATCTTCACAAGGCCTTCCAAGTTGACCCGCCAACCCACGACGGAAGGTTCAGGAAGCGATGCTCATTCTGTGGAGTCTCTGACCGCTCAGAACTTGTCCTTGCACTCCGGGACTTCCACCCCACCTCTTTCCACTCGCGTCATTCCTCTGCGGGAGAGCGTTCTCAACAACACCATGAAGACTGGGAATGAATCTGGTTCCAACCTCTCAGACAGCGGATCGGTGAAAAAGGGGGATAAAGACTTCAGACTTGGGGACCGTGTCCTTGTAAGTTCCTTTTTAGTATTTCTTGAATGAGCGATATTTTAGTTCTGGGGCCTTAATTTTTTTGAATGGGAAAAGTTGATTAGGATTTTTTTTGACGGTCATTCCCATTTTCCTTTGGAAATTCACTGTTGGCATAAGGAGAAAGAAAGGCAAATCCCCTCATCCTTGAAGACATAAAAGATCCAGTTACTGTATGTTAAAAAAAATAGTATGAATAATGAGCGGGCATGTGTAGAGAAAGAATGCACTTTGAGGGCATAAAAATTAACTCTGTTTTTCCCTCTCCCGAATAATTGTTAATTGATGAGATATGTTGCCTTACATTCACTAAGAGTATACTACTTGTATGCTGTTGAAAATTATTTCTTAAAACATTTCTCTGCTGCTTTCCATTTTAAAATAATCTCAACATGTTTTACAATAAAATAGTAAGATAAAACAGCATGTGAAAAATACGAGCATTAAAACAGTGGGTAGAATACTTAGAGAACAAACAGCTGTATCTGTAAGTTAGGATATGCAAATACTATTTATATATACACTTGGGTATTTTTGGCAGGGCCTCCCTTGCTTTCTGAGTGCTGCATGATGGCACATAGATTCTTCCATGAGCAACTTTCCTGTGTCTTCTGCCAGGGAGACCTTAGATTCTCTGTAAGCAAGTCAGCCATGCAGTAAGACTTGCCTATATGGTGGAGTGATGGACTCAGAAACATTCCCACAGACCTATGAGGATGGTTTTCAGAGCTTTATGTGCAAGATTTCAAGTTCAGCTCCACAGGTAATGAAAAAGATCTTGAGGGGCAAAGTTGGCAAGATCCTGATGCTAGATGAGTTGAGATGCCAGATATCTTTGCATGTTTATGGAGTAGGCCCGTGATGGCGAACCTTTGACACACATGGCCAAATGGCACACGAAACCATGTGGACCAGCACGTGTGGCCTTGCCTGTTTGTCTTCCGGGTTTCTGGCACACACACACGCACAATGATCAGTTGTCCCCACGCACGGCAGTGCTGAAAACTGGTGTGCGCATGTGTGCCAACCAGCTGATCGTTGGGTGCTTGAACCCGGAAGTTTGACTTTTCCAGAGCACGGTTCTTCGCACATGCAGGAGTGCCGAAAACTGGTATGTGCATGCATGTCGGCCAGCTGACTTTCGGGTGCTCATGCGTGCTAGAACTCGGACTTTTGGCTTTTCCAGAGTGTAGCCCCAACGAGCGCACGAGCGATGTTTCCATGCACTCTTTTCAGCACTCGGTGCTGAACATGTTCACTATCATTGGAGTAGTCTCTTTCAACATCATGTCCCAAAATCATCACAGAATTTTTTCCAGGCAGGAGAGAGAAAAATCCAGAGCAAAAATTCTTGTTTGCTTGTTGGTTAGAATGCAGTAGTTCAGGCTAACTCTGCCTACAGCCAGCAGTTTGATCCTGACTGACTCAAGGTTGATTCAGTTTTCCATCCTTCCGATGTGGGTAAAATGAGGACCCAGATTGTTGGGGGCAAGATGCTGACTCTGTAAACCGCTCAGAAAGTGCTGTCAAGCACTACGGAGCAGTTCATAAGTCTAAGTGCTATTGCCATTTACTATGCTGTTCAGGGTATCGTTCTAAATTGCCTCCTAGCCCATTTTTTGATCTATGAAATTGGAAACTGGATTGCACACTTCAGAGGGCCATGCCTAGACAATCAAAAAGGCAGAAATGAGACTATATGGCTGCTTGTTTAAGCAGCCGCCTTCATGCTGATTACGGCAAGTCCAGCAAACGGCTGTAGCAGCAATTGTTCTTCCTGCAGGAAAAAAACAGATGTTTCTTTGACAATGGAGCCCTTTTTCTTTTTCGTTTCTCTTTTTTTAGTTTGTATTACTTCCTTTAATCTTTTTAATTGTAATGTTTAATCAAATTACTGTTTGAAAACAGAGCAGTACTGGGCTGAGTGATCTGTAGACCTCAGCAAATTTCTATCCAGTTTCACAGAAGTGGGATAAACTTTTGGCTCATTTGAGTAGCAGAATAAATCAGGCAGAGACAAACTTGATTACAATAAGTGTGTTTTTATAATATAATAAATATATTTTAGCTCACCTTTTTAATATATGTTTTGATCAACTGAAAAACAAAAGGTAAGGAAGATTAAACAGTACAGAAATATGCCTCATGTATATGTCATTTGTTGCAATAATTTCAGGTACAAATGATTAATACTCCTCTCTTTACACAGGAGATGATGGCTTGTTTGGGCAAACCAGGGTTTATTAGACAATAAAGCAGGCTGATGGGCTACATTGATTTGCATAAAGCCAGAATCTTGATTTCAAGTGTGATGTTTTATTTTTTGTTCTTGATAAGAGAAATATATATGTGGTGTGAGCTTCCGTATAGTGTTGGTCTACATTCAGGAGTGGGATTGAAAAATGTTAGCAACTGGTTCTCTGCCCGGTTGCTGGGTGGGCATGGCCCTGATAGGTGTGGCCTACTTGGCCTCCTGCACCACAGTGGGGGGGGGATGTTTTTGCCCTCCCCAGGCTCTGGAGGTTTTCTTCGAGCCTCTGGGAGGGCAAAAATGGAGGCCCTCCGGAGACCGAAAACAGGCCCGTTTTCGGACTTCTGGGAGGCCCATTTTTCGCCCTCCCAGAGCGTCTGCGCAGGCCCTGCCCTCACCTGACATGATGAACAGGCTGTGTGGAGACTCCTGGGAGGGGAGGGGTGGGCGGGGCCAGCCAGTTAAAATTAACACCTGGTTCGACTAAACCAGTGCGAACCGGCTGAATCCCATCCTTGTCTACGTTCACTCTGCAGACGTCAAGATGAAATGAATATAAAATAAAAATGAAGTCAGATGGAGCAGGGATCCAGGCAATATCAAGGAAAGAATTTGTAGGCATCTTAGTCCTCCATTGCCCTTCCTCTGATTTATGGGCTGAGGCTACAACACCCTTTTATGATTGATAAGCAGTCTTTGCTTGTATAGGTAGTCCTCCACTTACAAAAGTTCACTAAATGACTCTTCAAAGTTACAACCGGATTGAAAAAAAGTGACTTGTGATCATTTTTCACATGACTGTTGCGGCGTCCCACGGTCACATGATCAAAATTCAGATGCTTGGCAATTGACACATATTTACGACGGTTGCAGTGTCCCCGGGTCATGTGATCACCTTTTCTGACCTTCTGACAAGCAAGTCAATGGGGAAGTCGGCTTCACTTAATAACCGTGTTACTAACTTATCAGCTGCAGATTCAGTTAACAACTGTGGCAAGCAAGGTCATAAAATGAGGCAAAATTCACTTAACAAATGCCTCAATGAGCAGCAAAAAATCTGGGCTATACTAAAGATAACTCAAAGAGTGATATTAGATTCAGGTTTACTTTCTGGCCAGTTTTTGCTCTGCAAATTATAATCTGTATAGATTTACAGATAAACCCACCCGCGGATAAACAGAACCTCAAATTTTGAACCAAAATACCAAGAAAAATGTCCACATACGACCCCCCCTGTGCTCCCCCCGCTTTTGGCACGCGAGCCAAAAAAGGTTAGCCATCACTGGTAGTCATCCGCAGATAGAAATGTGCACAGTTCCATACAGTAGATATATAAGTAGCTCTTGATTTACAAGCACAACTGGAACCAGAATTTCTGTCTACTGAGCAAGGCATTTATTAAGTCTCAATCCAATTTTATGATCTTTTTTGCCATGGTTCTTAAGTGAATCACTGCAGTCACTAAGTGAATCATGCAGTCATTAAGCGAATACGGCTTCTTCCATTGACTTGGCTTTTTGGAAGCCAGCTGGGAAGGTTGTCAACGCCTATCAGGATGCTGCAACCATTGTTATTACATCCCAGTTGCCAAGCATTTTGATCATGTGACTGTAGGGATGCTGCAGTGGTACTTTGGGGACAGGTCAAAAGTCACTTTTTCAGTGCCGTTGTAACACTTGCTAAACAAACGGTTGTTAAATCAAAGATTAGGTGTATAGCGGAAATATTACCTTATCTATTTGTGGATAAGCTTATCCATAGATAGGTTGAATCCAATTTGAGGGGTATATTTTGGCACTTTAGATTCTTGGTTCATCTGCGAGTACAGGTATTCCTCGACTTACGACCACAACCGAGCCCCAAATTTCTGTTGTTAAGTGAGACAGTTTTGTTAAGTGACTTTTCCCCCCATTTTGTGACGTTTCTTGCCACAGTTGTGAAGTGAATCGCTGCAGTTGTTAAGCTAGTAACCCGGTTGCTAAGTGAATCTGGGTTCCCCATTGACTTCGCTTGTCAGGAGGTCGCAAAAAGTTGATCACATGACCCTGGGATACTGCAAGCGCCCTAAATATGAGTTAGTTGCCGAGCGTCTGAACTTTCACGTGACTATGGGGATGCTTGCAATGGTCGTAAGTGTGAAAAACAGAAGTCCCTTTTTTCAGTGCCATTGTAACTTTGAACGGTCACTAGATGAACTGTTGTAAGTTGAAGACTACCTGTAATATATGGTTTCTCTCCTGGAGAGGACATCCATTGACGTGAAGGCATTTGATGTATGTACAGTAGGGTATAAATTTAGCTCTTAAGATAGTCTAAAGCAGTGATAGCTAACCTTTTTTGGCTTGCGTGCCAAAAGCGGGGGGAGCGCAGGGGGGTCGTACGTGGGCATGCCACGCCCAAAATGCTATGTGCATGACCCCCTACTTTTGGCATGCTTTTTTCACCCTCCCCAGGCTCCAGAGGCTGTCTAGGAGCCAGGGGAGGGTGAAAATAGCCTCCCCCCCACCTCCAGAGGCTTCAGGAGCTTCCCTGAAGCCTTCAGATGGCGAAAAACAGCCTCAAAAGAAGGCCTAAATCAGCTGGCCAGCGCACACATGCGCACTGGAGCTGACAGGGCAACGCCTTGCGTGCCCTAAGAAATGGCTCCGTGTGCCACCTGTGGCATCCGTGCCATAGGTTTGCCATCACTGGTCTAAAGGAAGGATAGGAGAGAAGCAACCTAGAACTGAGGAGAAATTTCCTGACAGTTAGAACAATTAACCAGTGGAACAACTTGCCTCCAGAAGTTGTGAATGCCCCAACCCTGCAAGTCTTCAAGAAGATGTTGGATAGCCATTTGTCTGAAATGGTATAGGGTTTCCTGCCTACAATACAATACAATAGCAGAGTTGGAAGGGACCTTAGAGGTCATCTAGTCCAACTCCCTGCCTAGGCAGGAAACCCTATACCATTTCAGACAAATGGCTATCCAACATCTTCTTGAAGACTTCCAGGGTTGGGGCATTCACAACTTCTGGAGGCAAGTTGTTCCACTGGTTAATTGTTCTAACTGTCAGGAAATTTCTCCTCAGTTCTAAGTTGCTTCTCTCCTTGATTAGTTTCCACCTATTGCTTCTTGTTCTGCCCTCAGGTGCTTTGGAGAATAGTTTGACTCCCTCTTCTTTGTGGCAACCCCTGCCTAGGTGGGGGGTTGTATTGTATGATAGCGAAAATCTGAATCAGTCATTTCACAATCTGCTCCTGAATTCATTCTTTCTTTCTTTCTTTCTTTCTTTCTTTCTTTCTTTCTTTCTTTCTTTCTTTCTTTCTTTTTCTTTCTTTTTCTTTCTTTCTTTCTTTTCCTTCCTTCCTTCCTTCCTTTTTCTCTTTCTTTATTTCTTTATTTCTTTTCCTTCCTTCCTTCCTTCCTTCCTTCCTTCCTTCCTTCCTTCCTTCCTTCCTTCCTTCCCTTTTTCTTTCTTTGTCCCTCTCTCTTTCTTGATACAAAACAGGCCATCCTAAGAAATGTAGCTCTTCCTACTATGGATTACTTACCCCTTTTTGTTTTATTATTTATTTTTATTTTGGTTCTGGTTTTCTGTTTTCCGCTTTCAAATCCTTTATGGTCCTAGCTGACTTTTTCATTTCTAATTCGGGAGTGTTGGGAGAGTTTATTTCAAAATATACATTAGGAAAGAGACAGCTGAAGCTTCCAAAAAGCGTGGAAACTAATGTGTGGCGCTGCGTTAATTCCACTTGGTTTTTCTCTCACGAAAAAGCCTCTCGTAGTACTTGAAATATTTGGGTAGAACTTCCATGTGCCAAAGCAGTAATATTTAGAAAATAGAATTGAAGATAAAACAAGACAAATAAATTGTTGCCTGTTTATGAATTTCTCAAGGGAATTTTCTGTTGGAAGGAATGCAAAATAATAGACGTGTATCGGTAATTGAAATATTGTGTTCTGTAATTAAAGATTTAACATTCAAAGGGATCTGAACAAGTTCCTGAGAAACAAAGAAGCCATTTTGATGTCATCCAGAGGCTGAGGAAAGCCTCCTTAAATGTAAAACAGGCAAGCAATGTAACTTTTTTGAGAACTGGGGCATAATTTGAAAATTGCAGAGGAAGTGTAGATGTTATGACTGACTCTTAATTTAGGCCACATGTCTTTATCTTCCAGTCTTCCTGCTAGGGACGACAGGGTGGGGTGGCCGCGGTCTCTGGAAAGCCCTTTAAAAAGGATTCTGTCTTAATGGCTTGTTTGTTTTTTAATTCATCCCATTTGCACCCAACCCATCTCACCTGATTCTGTGCAGTTTACAATACAACCAATGCCATAATATAAACCGTAAATAAGGATAAGATCAAAAACAGAATTAAAAAGGCGAAGATGACATTATTTTAAAAAGTTAAAAAGGCAGAGAAAAACACTGACAATCCCCTCCAGGGGTGAGTAATCCCATTCTCAATGTACATCTCTGTGCACTTCGGTTTTTTTAACCAATGCACTTTGCAAATTGTATTTTTAACGTCCCTTCTGTTGCTAATCTTGAACTATGCATGTTTACCTAGATAAAATTACCGGCTGCTCTGTAATTACGGTAGGAGACAGCCACTGGCTGTTTTAAGAAGCCTTGAAGTTTCCAGAGCCATGCGCTTGGGACGTGGGAATTATTTATTTATTTTATTTATTATTAAATTTATATTGCCGCCTATTCGCCTATGGCGACTTACAGAATATAAAAACCACATTTTAAAACAGTAAAACTAATTTACTGTTTACTGCCTTCTACCGCATACCTACCTCCACTCGACCTGTCCGCTCTCACAGGGAGGGCCTCCTTAGGGTGTCGTCCGCTGGACAATGCTGGCTGGCGACGCCCAGGGGAAGAGCCTTCTCTGTGGCAGGCCCCGCCCTTTGGAATGACCTCCCCCCAGACCTCCGGACTATCATGGACCTTCGCCTCTTCCGCTGGACTTTAAAAACCTATTTCTTCCATATGGCCGGCCTGGCATAGCTGCTACAACCATATTTATTAGAGCTGGGTTTTAAATTAATTGTTTTCTCTTTTTAGTACGGGTTAAATTGTTTAATTGTAGTTTTAAATTTTGTAGATTTTTATTGTTTGTATTTTTGGATTTTAAGTTCCTGTGCACTGCCCTGAGTCCCTTTGTGGGAGATAGGGCGGGATAGAAATTTAATAAAAGTTAAAAAGTTAAAATTTAAAAAATCAAATAAATTTATGTAATAAAATCACCTCCTGCGACAGCCGATCACACAAGCCATTTAATGGGCTCCATCCTGTTCTGGGTTCCCCAGGCCCGCTGGCAGAACCAGGTCTTCAGCGCCTTCTGGAAGAGTGTCAGAGTAGGGGCCATTCTAATCTCGGGGGGGGGGGGGGTTGATGTTCCAGAGAGAGTGAGCCACCACAGAGAAGGCCCTTCTGGGTCCCACCAGATGTATCCCCCTTGGGAATGGGACCCACAGCATTCCCTGCCTCCCTGCTCTGATGGGTCAGGTAGATGTGACCGGCAAGAGATGGTCCCTCTCTTTTATGAAGGAAACTCAAGCAGAATTCAATGGGATTAATAATTGTGAATGCAAACTTGGGTATCTTGTGTATTAAACTTTTTGTGTGTGGAAGTAGAGTGCAGAAAACACTCTCCAGCTTTTTAATGCTTTTCAATACTTTTTAAAAAATCTTACCTGCAATTTTTGTTTTTACATGCATGGAGATTTTATTAAGAAAATAAGGTGATAATTACTTTGGAGTTGTCTGAGTTCAAAGCTTGGAATTATCTTACAAGTGACACTGTTAGCTTTATAGCTCTCACGTTTGGACACTAAAGCTAGTCCTCCACTAAGGACCTGAATTTTATTTTTATTCATTTGCTTGTTTGTGTCCTGCCTTTATTACTTTTACAAATAATTCAAGACAGTGAATATATTCAACACAACGTTTTCCTCCTCCTACAACAATCCCCACAACAATCCTGTGAGGCAGTGGTGGGATTCAATTTTTTTTACTACCGATTCTGTGGGTGTGGCTTGATAGCCATGGCATCACTTGGTGGGTGTGGCTTGATGGCCATGGCAGGGGAAGGATACTGTTAAATCTCCATTCCCTCCCCACTCCAGGGGAAGGTTATTGCAAAATCCCCATTTCCTCCCAATCAGCTGGGACTCGGGAGGCAGAGAATAGATGGGGGCGGGGCCAGTCACAGGTGTTATTTACCGCTTCTCTGAACTACTCAAAATCTCAGCTATCAGTTCTCCAGAACTGGTCAGAACCTGCTGAATACCACCTCTGCTGTTAGGTGAGTTGGGCTGAGTGACTGGCTCAAAGACACCCACCTGGCTTTCACAGCTAAGAAAGGACTAGAACTCACAATCTCCTACTTTCTAGCCTGGTGCCTTTAATTGGGACCAGAATTTCCACTGCGAAGCAAAGCAGTTGTTTAAGTGATTTGTGCCTGATTTTAAGAACTTTTTTGTCACAGTTGCTAAGAGGATCATGTAGTTATTAAGCACATTGGCTTTTCAGAAGCTAGCTGGGAAGATCACCAATGGTGATCATATGACCTTGGGATGGGGCAACCATGCTGGTTACCAAGGGCCCCAAATTTTGATCATGTGACTATGGGGATGCTGCAACAGTTGTAATTGCAAGGATCCCTTTTTTCAGGCTGTTGTAACTTCAGTCACGGCACAAATGGCTGTAAGTCAAGGACTAGTTGTTTTTGTCAGTTGATGTTTTGTTTTGTTTTAAAGCCATTAGTTAGAACAAGGATGCCACAGGTTGGGTCTATGTGATCTAGGGTGATCTACAGCTGAGGTGGGTTCCTACAAGTTTACATCGGTTCAGGCAAACCGGTAGTGGTAATTTTACCTGGGCCGCAGAATCCGCAGTGACCTAGGCTGGCCATGCTCCCCAACCGGTTCTCTGGTCTCCACTGCCGTTGCTGGCATGTTTTTTATTAATATTTCATGGTTTTGCGCATAACAATTTGCAGTGAACTGGTACCAATGCAGGTAGGAACCCACCCCTGATCTACAGGTGCCGAATTCCCACACAGAATGAAGCCATGGTGTGCATAATCAAGAATATGCCATATCCCAGTATGACCGGGATCATACAATATGCTAACCTTTAAACTGGAGTATATAAACCTCAGTGCCTGGGTTGATAAAAAAATGCAGAGCTTCAACCAAGGAACCAAGTTGTGGCATAGAGCTGTGAAGCACACTTTTGTGTTACATTGAGTTCTGAGCCACTTTTAATGCTAAACTCTGGTGAAGGATCTCTAGAAATGAACTTCTAGAGCAGGGGTGTCAAACTCAAGGCCTGTGGGCCGGATCTGGCCCACAATGTGGTTAGATCTGGCCTGTGGGGCTGCCCTGGAAACAGCAAATGACTGGCATGAAAACCTCTTACCTTCGCTACCGGTTTGGAACTGGGAGCGCACGAAACTTCTGCACATGCACAGGGCTTTTGTGATGACATCTGGGTGGGTGGGCGGAGTTTGCCACTGCTACTGGTTTGCCTGGACCAGGACGAACCGGCAGAATATCACCTCTCTGATGGCCCCTGGCACCTCGGCCTCAGCCTAGGCCATCCAGGTGCTGTTCTACAACTTGCTGGCAGCCATCCGGGCCGGAAAAGCATTGAGCCTTAGATCCACACGCCACCCTGGAGTCAGCGAGGGGCCATCCTGCCCCAGGGTGCATGCTAGAGATAATGGATCTCCCAGCCCCACCTGCGCCACCACAGGTACCCTCAGTCCTGAGTTACATCAAGCTGGCCACCCCCATTCAGCCATGGCCACCCAGTCGGCTGCGACCTCTCCGCCACACCCATCCGGCGCCCCAAGGTCAACCACAACCCTGATGTGGCTCTCAGTGAAATTGAGTTTGACACCCCTGTTCTAAAGGGAAAAGCCAGTGAATTGCCGCTCTAAAACAAATGCACATCAGTGCTTGAAATTGATAGTTAATGGTAGGCAATGCAGGGTACATCTTTCAATACCCACCTTTGTTTTCTTATAGTTCTGAACAGGTTGTTGCTTTCTACAGTATATGGTCATTTTGGAACAAAAACAAAAGGGGTTGCTTTACATTGCACTTCATTGAGAGCGGGTGATCTCGGAGCAGTGACAGCCTCACAGCGATGAGACAGGATAATTTAAGCTTTTGCTCTCGGAGGTATTATTTTCTTGTTGTTTCTGGAGAGATGCAGTCTCTGGTTGAGCTGCCTTTGAAGGCTCTTGAAGACTTAACTCTAGTCTTTTACTAGGGCATACTGGGGAGTGGGAGGAGAGAAGGAGGACCCAGATTCTAAAGCCTGCATTAGGCTGGGTTCAAAAGAAACATTTCGTGTTTTTGCTTTTGTTTAAAATGTTGGTTTCGCTTATTGTTTAAGACAGGTGGAGCATATTGATGGGCTTGAAACGATCTGGAGTTGCTACAGAGAAAGAGAAGGGCTTAGACATTGTCCTTAAGTCCTTAAGGCTAAGACGTTTGGAAATATAGGCAGTCCTTAGTTTATGCCTATTCATTTAGAGACAGTTCAAAATTATGGCAATGCTGAAAAGGACTTACAAACTGTCCTTGAATTTCCAGCCATTGCAGTGTTCTGCAGTTATGTGTTCACAATTCAGGTGCTTGGGAATTATATCACAATTATAGCATTGCATTGAGATGTGATCCCCATTTGCAAGACACCCCAGTAGATTTCCCCCACCCTACCCCCACATACAAATTTTCTCCCACGGAGCCCAATATGAGACCCCAGGATCTTGTACTCCAAAGCAGCCTCTGCCCCTCTACTCCACAGTGGCCTTCCCTGGCCTTCCCAAAGCGTCTGCCGGCCTTCCTATGTTCCCTAGCACCTGCCTGCAGAACACCTTAAAACAGCCTGACAAATGGGGAAAAAACAGGCCGCTTTGGGGGCATTATTGGAATGCACTATTTTGGGTAATTGAAAGTTACAGACAGGCGAGACAGTTTTAGTCGTATATAGATAATTGATAGGCAATGGACGAAAAACATTACATGCACATTCTCTATTATTGTAAGATACAAGATATTTGGTTGCTGATACATTGATACTGATTACTATAATGGACATTTCATTCTCTTAAAATCATTGGAAATGTAATGATCTTGTTGGACCATTTTTTTCATATTTGATTGGAGTGTGTTGTAAACAATTTTGGGAAAATTTATACTAGACTGAAACAAATTCTAGATGCAGATTTTTGTTAAATATTACTAAACTTTATTAAATTTCCCCCAAGTATATAAACGAACATTGAACATGGTAACTGCTGCAAGGATATTCCGTTTCTTATTGGAAAGTACGTGCTGTTCTCTCTATTGAATGGCTAATTAAGTTATGGCAGAGTAGACACACTGATGTCTAAAATAAGTTTGTATTTCAAAAATAAATCTGACGCAGAACTCTTATGGGAGACCATTTTTTGTATTATAATTCTATAAATGGGCTTGAGGCGCACCCAAAATTTGGTTTCTCTTACTATAAAGTCTTAATATTATAACTTTCTAGATTTGCTAGGTGAAAATAAATTTCAGGTACTTGGATAAAATTTACTGTAGCTTTTAATCTTACTTTATGATTTATACTGTGTTGATTATTGCTGTGATTATTAATGATTATTAATGTGTTATTCATATATTAAATGGATTTCAAGAGCAATCTTCAATTTTCAGGACAATATAATATATAGAGTTCCTTCAGTTAATGAAATATTGAAACTTTTAATTTAATTTTAGGATGCTTGATAAATTGGGTTCTAAAGTGAAAGCCATCCATTGGCTGGAATTTCTGCAACAGTATCCAATTCCATTTCCATAAATCTAGTTAAAGTCAACTCTAGGAGAATCTTGCTATCAGCTGAATCAGCTACTAAGACAGCTGTCGACATCACTCACCAAAATAATAATACTGCATATATTCATGCATAAGCCAAGAATTTTAGGTGTTGAAGTATACCAAAAAGACTGGGTTTGACTTATCCATGGACACAGCAGTGGATGTTAAGGCTGAAAAGGAGAGAATTGAGATGTTCAGTGTTCCAAGATAGGATGGCCACCAATTCGGATGGCCTTAAAAAGGAAATAGATTTATGATTATATCTTATGATTTATGTTTATCACTTGGTTGCTTGTTGTACACTGAGAGCTTATGCACTGGAGACAAATTCCTTGTGTGTCCAATCACACTTGGCCAATAAGCTCTGCTCTACTCTACTCTACTCTACTCTACTCTACTCTACTCTACTCTACTCTACTCTTTGTACCCTGTTCTTAATGGCAAACAAGTTTATCAGTGTTGAAGACTCACAGTTACCTCTAGGTTGGAGACAGCATGCCTAGTGGGAGGAAAGGAAATGCTTCCGTCTCTTGCTTGGGCACCTTGGAGATATCTGGTTACCCATTGTGAGAAACAAAATCTTAGACTAACACGATCTCTGGTCTGATCCTACAGAGTTATTCTTATATTCTCCATAATGGTAGAGATAGCATCCAGGAATGGATTTACTCCGTATGTCATCTAATCGGACTGAGTCTGCAAGCTGTGATGACACGCCTCCTCTGCTAGCTTCTCCCAGCTTTAGACTCAGTCTATCTTAGGACAAGACGTGGATTTATTCTCTCCTCCATTCCTGGATACTTCTCTTCGACTTTAACAACACTAAAACAACAAGAAAAGGTTTAACTTGGAGGCCGGCTCCCATTAAAATCAGGTAGAGCAACCTCCCAAGCAAAGAGGGCTTCAGCCCGATCCGCTGAGGTCCGCGAGGCGGCAGTTTGGCTGAGATTCGACAGCCAACAGGAGTGGTATAATATAATATTGAAGTGTCAGATAGCTGAATATAATTGTCTGGTGAAGAGTTGTTGGACACTTGAAAGACTGCATATTTTTGTAAATATTCAGTTTGATTAATAAAACTATTGCTTTAATACAGATTTTAAGTACAATTTCTTCTCTTTGTACCCTCCCTGATAAGCATTTCTGCATGGCTTGGAGGCTTGCACTCTTCAAAAATGTTATTTGTCTTTGTTTTACTTTATGACTAATACTGTTATTACAGGTAGGCCTTGACTTATGTTTACAATTTGGGACCAGAATTGTCATTGCTAGGCAAATCATTGTTAAGTGAGTAATGCCTGATTTTATGACTCTTTTTGTTGTTAAGTAAATGATTGCAATTGTTAAGTGAATCATGTATCACTCTGGCTCCCACCATTGCTGCTCAGAAAACCCCTGGGAAGGTCACAAATGATGATCACATGACCCCAAGATGCTGCAACCATCGTCTACATCAGGGGTCTTCAACCTTGGCTTGTGGGCTTTAAGACTTGTGGACTTCAACTCCCTTTGCTGGCTGAGGAATTCTGGGAATTGAAGTCCACAAGTCTTAAGTTGCCAAGGTTGGAGACCCCTCGTCTACATCCTAGTTGACAAATGTCCAAATTTTGGTCACATGACCATGGGGATGCCGCAATGTGAATAAGTGTGAAGACCAGCTGCAAGTCACTTTTCACTGAGTTTGGAACTGAACTGTTGCTGAACGAATGGCCATGAGTCAAGGGCTACCTGTATTCATCTCACATTGTTTTTTGGAACTGAAAAATGGCTGTTTTTAATCTTGCTATTAATTGTTCTCCCCTAGCTCCGTGATGGCGAACCTATGGCACACATGCCTGAAGTGGCACATGGCGCTATGTCGCCTGGCACGCACGGCATTGCCCGTTCCTCTTCCGGCTTTATGGCCCGCATATGCGCACAACAATCAGCTGATCTTTGTGCATGCGGCAATGGCAGAAACTGGAAGAGCTGGTCTTCCGTTTTCCATCGTGAACATGTGTGCCGGCTACTGATAGTTATGCGTGCATGTGTGCGCCAGTAACCAGAAGACTAGCTGGGTGGCGCACATGCACACACCGAAAACCAGAAGTTCATTTTCCGGTGCCTGCATGCCCCCTGGGCAACTCCTCTTCTGGGTTGCAGCTCAGACAAGCGTGCACTCCCTTTTCAGTACTCGGTGCTGAAAAGGTTCGCCATCACTGCCCTTACATAAACTTTACTGTGTGTATTAGCTTATGTGTGTGATTTTAATTTTTTTTAAATTGTTTCCATCAAATGATTTAACAGGTTGGTGGAACAAAAACTGGCGTGGTGCGCTATGTGGGAGAGACGGATTTCGCCAAAGGGGAATGGTGTGGTGTGGAGTTGGATGAACCTCTGGGAAAGAACGATGGAGCTGTTGCTGGAACAAGGTACTTGTAGTCACCTTTGGAATAATTGAGGCCACCAAGCCCAAACTTCTGCTCAGTGCAGATTCCAATTTAATAAATCTCTGGCGAATGTCTGTCCAGCCCTGGGTTGAAATCAACATCCGATAAGACCCCCTCCTTCTCTTGGGGGAATGAAGTGCATAGAAAAACCACTTTCTGGTTGTTGGGTCAAGGTTTTTTCTAACTTTCTTCCAGATTTCATTCTAAAAGTTAACCGGTTATTTTGTCTCCTGAACTTGTGAGTGTATACAGGGATGCCTTGTTATATCTCCCCATCCCATCAGTTCTCAAGGTCCAATGGGCCAAATACTCTCATTGTCTTCCAGTCAGGCTTGATTTTCCTCCGATGATACTGAGCATGGATGAATGCCTGCCACTGATTTAGTGTGAGGTGTCCTTGAGCAGGTGTTGAAACTGCAGGATGCAGAGAGATCCGTTAAGGATGCTAACACATGTTCTGCCTTCCCATAATTTGAAATAATTGAGATTTGAAATGTTCTTCTTGGAACCGTGCAAAAGATTGCCTGCATTACTTGTCCTTATGCACACAGTCAGTGTTCTTGGGTGGTCTACAACCAAAGCAAAATATGCTAGAGAGAAAGAAGTGAAGGATGCTGACAACTGCTTAGAAGATGGTTGGGAGATGGCGAGATATGATAGTGTGGTAGGGGAGAGAGAGAACAAAATATACTGTCTTTGTCTTGTTTTCTTAGCCAAAACATGAAACCACCAAGGTCTTCTAACCTTTGCTTCTAATGTACCATGGGTGGCCTGAAATAAATTGGTAGATTCCCCAGATCATGTTGTCTTGTTTTGGGTTAAAAGAAAACATTTTCCTCAGCTTAAATGCAGATGATCCCCAACCTATGACCACAACTGAGCCAAACATTTCTGCTACTAAGCAAGGCAAGTGAGTTTTGTCCTATTTTGCTCATGCTCCATTAGCTGCAGTGGCGCAGAGGTTAGAGTGTAGTACTGCTGGCTGCCGGCAATTTGGCAGTTCAAATCTCACCAGGCTCAAGGTTGACTTAGCCTTCCATCCTTCCGAGGTGGGTAAAATGAGGACCCACGTTGTTGAGGGCAATAAGCTGACTCTGTAAACCCCTTAAAGAGGGCTATAAAAGCACTTTAAAACGGTATATAGGTCTAAGTGCTATTGCTATTTTACAACCTTTTTTGCCACATACTGTATTTTTCGGACTATAAGGCGCACCGGTTTATAAGACGCACCAAGATTTCAAAGAGGTAAGTTAGGAAAAACTTAACTTACCCCTGGCCAAAACAGGAGCATTTTTCCCTTCCCCTAGCCCTGCTGAAGCCTGCAGAGTACTTCTGGGGGGGAAGGCAAAAATGCCCCTGTTTTTGCGAAAAACATACTGTTTTTCGCACATTCCCCCCCCCCCCCCAAATGGGATGCAGGGGTGGGGCTTCGTGAGGCCAAAAATAGCTGTATGCACCAACATTTCCACACTCTTTTGGGCGGCGGGGGGGGGGGGAAGGTGCCTCTTATACTCCTAAAAATACGGTATGTTAAGCCAGAAGTCCCCAACCTTTGCAAATTTTAAGTCTGAAGGACTTCAGCTCCCAGGAAGCTGAAGTCCCAGGAGCTGAAGTCCTTCAGACTTAAAGTTGCAAAGGTTGGGGACCTCTGTGTTAAGCAAACCACTGTGGATGTTGTCCATATTCATGTCAGAAGCCCCTACTAAAGCTAACCAAAGGGTTCTTCTGAGCTGAAATTATTTGCCGGTGACAACACCAATGCCCAGGGGACACCCGATCGCTAATAATAATGGAGTCTTCAAGGAGTTTCCTTTCATGTCCCCCAGGCATTAAATGAATCATTTATTAAGCAAATCTGGATTCCTCATTGATTTCGCATGTCAGAAGCCAGCTGGGAAGGTTATAGATGGTGATCACATGACCTCCGTGACACTGCAACTGTCATAAGTACATGCCAGTTGCCCAGCGCCCAAATTTTAATCCTATGTCTATGTGGATGCCGCAATGCTTGTAGGTGTGAAAACTCCATAAGTCTGTTTTTTCAGTGCCGTTGTAACTTGGAAAGGTTGCTAAATAAATGAATGGTTGTAAGTCAATAGATGCCTGTAAATGTATAGTTCTTTTGCTTTAATTTCACATGAAGCCCTGATGTAATGGGTGCTCTAGACACAGTGGAAAAACAATGGGGTATCCAGGCACTCAGCATTACACAGTAGCTATCCATGGCTGTCACCACAATCCACCCACAAGATCAGAGGACACTCATCAGAGAGATATACTTTATCGGTGACTCAGCCCTGCATAGATGCATCAGTCAGTTCCATGTTTTTGTCCTTCCCTTATACTGGTAACTTTCTAGAGCCTTTCAAGGCAGCAGGATTAGATTTGTAAACCGAGTCAAATTGCAAATTGAGGTCTGTGATAACGAGGAGGTTATGCTTATGAATCTTGGGAGTTGCAGCCTCCAAACTGTTGTGGCTTGTCAGAGGCCAGTGGAGCTGGCAGTAGATTCGGACAGTGAGGAGGTTGGGGAGGAACATGGGCCAGTCCTGCAGTCTGGGGAAGGCTCTGATGAGGGCTCTGTGTCGGAGGCAGAGAGGGGGCCAGAGCTGTATGCCAGTTATCAGCTGTTGTCAGAGTCAAACAGCAATGAGGCAGACGAACAGCTGGAGCCTGTTCCCAGTGTGTGCATGCGCAGAATTGCCAGACAAAGGGAACAGCTAAAGAACAGGGGTTGACTTGGGAGAAAGGCCAAGCTGGATGATGAATGATCCCTACCAGAGGAAATAAAAGAGGAGCGAAAGGGGAGTGGAGTTTGCAGGAGACAATTTGTTTAAGTGGCTTGTGACTCTCTGAAACTCCTTGCCAAGTTTTATAGATATCAGCCTGTCAGCTCTCCAAGCCAGATAAGGTCTGTGACTGTAAATCCTCCCTTGAAAGACTTTGCTGGATGTGAATGAGCAGAATTCACAGTAAATTGATAAAGGTTTTTTTTGTCAAGACCAGGAGTTTGCTTCGTGCTCTTAGTCAGAACACATCTGCTTCATGCTCTTCTCCAACACATCTGGAGAACGCCAGGTTAGAGAAGGCTGCTGTGTTGCGATGTCATTATGTGGTATGGAAGACCAAGGAATGCTTTGGCAGGGAAATATCTTTGCCACGGGAACCCCCACTTTTTTTTTAACATCACATTGAAAGCCTCCAAATAAGTGTTTTTGCATTTATTTGGAAAAGGCAGGTGGAAGCTGTGGATTGCAGCTGGCCTCTCTCCTCCCAGCATGGCAGAGTTTTCCTTCAGCTTTCGATTCTAATGCTTCAGCAATTCCTCCTCTATGGAGGCAGACAGTTTGGGACAGCTGCCAGCTCTCCGTGTGTGCTTGTGGGTGTCCACAAATTAGAAGCAATGTTCTGGAACAGCTGCTCACATCTGGCCAAATGACTTGGCAGGACTATAAAAACCTTCCCTTGCTTTTTCACTACTTGCTGCCACATCATATTACTGGCAATTCTCCCCGCCCTCCCACCCTCGGTCCCTCCACTTTTCTGCAGCTTGCCTTGATTTTCATTCTCTTTTTTGGGGGGGGGGAGCTGCCATTGTTTTGCCTTCTGGCCAAGAAACGCTAGAGCAGCTCTCCTCCTTTTGAACATTTTTGGCTTTCCAAATCTCCATCTTCTATAATTTTGGGTGACTACAGTTCCCATCACTCCTAGACTGGCCATTGGCTGTCCTAACTGAGAATAACGGGAATGAAAAGTCCCATTATCAGAAAACACTACCCTGTTTCCCTGAAAATAAGACCTCCCCGGATAATAAGCCTAATCGGGCTTTTGAGCACATGCACTAAAATAAGCCCTCCCCCAAAAATAAGCCCTGCCGGAAAATATTACAACAAGGCAGCAGCCAGGAGGTGACAATGCTCAGCACCTCAAAAATAATAAGACCTCCCCGAAAATAAAGCCAAGCGCTTATTTTGGGAATGAAAAGCAAATAAGATCCTGTCTTATTTTCAGGGAAACATGGTAGATGTTGAAAGACTGGCTAGTACTGTGATGGCGAACCTATGGCATGCGTGTCACAGGTGGCACACAGAGCCACTTGTTAGGGCATGTGAGGCGTTGTCCTGTCAGCTCCAATGCGCATGTGTACACTGGCCAGCTGACTTCGGCCTTTATTTTCAGCCCTTTTTTGCCCTCCGGAGGGTTCCCTGAAGGCTCCAGAGGCCAAAAAACAATCCAATCCGCAAACCAGAAGTTCAGGAACTGACTTCCAGTTTGCATGTTGGGCCGTTTTTCTCCCTCCAGAGGCTTCAGGGAAACTTCAGAGGGCCTCCAGGGAGGGGCATTTTCATTCGCCTCAGGCTTCTAGAAAGCCTCTAGAGCAGTGATGGCTAACCTTTTTTGGCTCGCGTGCCAAAAGCGGGGGGAGCGCAGGGAGGTTGTGCGTGGGCGTGCCACACCCATAATGCTATGTGCGCCACCCCCTGCTTTTGGTGTGCTTTTTTCGCCCTCCCCAGGCTCCAGAGGCTTTCTAGGAGACTGGGGAGGGTGAAAACAGCCTCCCCTCCCCACCGCCAGAGGCTTCAGGAGCTTCCCTGAAGCCTCCAGAGGGTGAAAAATGGCCTCAAAAGAAGGCCTAAATCAGCTGGCCAGTGCACACATGTGCGCTGGAGCTGACAGGGCAACGCCTCGCATGCCCTAAGAAATGGTTCCGCCTGCCACCTGTGGCACCCTTGCCATAGGTTCGCCATCACTGCTCTAGAGCCTGGGGAGGGCAAAAAACGGGTCCATCATCACGCGCCAAAAGTGAAGGGAGAGCGGTGGTTGTGCACGCATGCATGGGGGTGGGGTCATGCATGCATGTGCAGGGGGTCATGCGCATAGGATTATGGGTATAGGCATGCCTGCGCACAACCCCCCTGCGCTCCCACCACTTTTGGCACACAATGGCAACAAGGTTAGCCATCACTGGGCTAGTATATTATTGGTAAAAATAAGGAGAGGGAGGGAGGGACAGAGATAGAAAGAGGGGAAGGAAGCGCCAAAGCTAAAGTACATAGGCACAGAATGTTATACCGTATCACTGTTTATTAATACAGGTAGTCCTTCACTTGCAACCCCAATTGCAGTTGGAATTTCTGTTGCTAAGCGATGTGGCCACAAAGCACAATGTCAGGAGATTGCATTGCTTAGTGGTAGCCATCTGGCCGTCTCGTTTGCCACTGTCAACAGGGTGCCATTATTAATCGAATTCCACCCCATCCAAGCTATTCTGGCCTTGATCCCTCTCAGCCCCCAGCCTCAGGTCTTCCCAGGTAAGGGACTACCCTCCCCTTCAACTGCCCACAATTGCCTGTTCACTCCATCTCTTGCTCATTTGGCTGACCTACACCTTGTTCTGAGGGATTGGAAAGCAGCCCCAAACCACACAGCTGTGGGGCTGTCTGTCACGCCACGGCTGAAGTTCTTTGGGGCTTCACAATCCCAGCAACTTTCTCTTCCTGTTCGGTCACTCTGTGGACAAAGACATTGGGGAACTGCTTGGATGTCATAAGAACATAAGAATAGCCTTGCTGGAACAGGCCACAGCCCATCCAGTCCAGCATTCTGTCTCACACAGTGGCTCACCATTTGCTTCAGGGTCTTCCCAAGCAGATGTCTTCACCTGCTTATGATTCCCTGCAAATGGCATTGAGAAATATCCTGCCTATCTCTCCAACCCGGAGGGTGTCCTTAGGCATCCATAATGATAGCCATTGATACCCTTGTTCTCCATGAACTCGTCTAATCCTTTCTTAAAGGTGCTGAGGCTGACAGCTGTCACCACTTCTTCTGGCAGGGAGTTCCATAGACCAGTGATCCTCTGGGTGAAAAAGTACTTCCTCTTATTTGTTTGAGGTCTAGCTTCCAAAAGTTTCATGGAGGGCCCCCTAGTTCTAGTGTTGTACGATAGGGAAAACAGTTTTTCCTTTTCTACTTTGTCCACACCGTGCATGATTTTATAGACTTCAATCAGGTCACCTCTCAGGTGCCGTCGTTCTAGAGTGAAGAGGCCCAGCCGTTGCAGCCAGATAGACACGGTTAAGGGAGTGTGTTTATGAAGGAGATGCCATCACGAACAACTACAAAACCTGGTACTTTTGCTAGTTCTGCCCATGTGGATTTGGACTAGTGACTCAAGCAGCCAGATGCTATTAACAATGTATAGAAAGTGTTCCAGAACTGGATCCTAAAATTTAACAGCACAGATTTTGTTGTTTTTTTAATTTTATTTTTAATTTTTTAAAATACAAATAATACAAACGTACTAAAATACAAAAAAAAGAAAGAAAAAGGAAAAAAACCCAATATTATAGTGCACCCCCACCCCCCGGAGACCTTTTTTATTTACCCTTATATTTCTTCATCTATAACAGCTAAAAGATATACAATATATTCCAATTGTGCCCTTATACCCTCCAAAATGACATATATTCTTGAGGAGGTGTATTCCCTTTGCCTTCCATCAGCATTGATTTTATAAAATCCCCCCCATATTTCATTATAATTATTTACTTTAATCATCCCCTTTTTAAATTTAATTTCTTTTTTTTTAATAAAAAGTTTGTATTTTTAAAGAAACATAGACAAACAAGACATTTAATTTCTGTTGTTAATTTCTCATTTATTGCCATCCTCCAAATTTTATTATACCACTCATTTCTTTGAATACAGATTTTGTTGTTAACAAAATGGAAAGTTCAGCCAGCCAGCCCAATCCTGTCCAGCAGAGTGGAGCAAAACCACCATGTCCCAGGAAGCAGTGCAGTGCAAGCTGCTTTGTCCCAGGAAGTTTCAAGAGTTCAGTGCACAGTTGTCCTACCCTGGGAAGCTTCCAACAGTGAGGCACAAAACTGCAGAATTTTCAAAAAGTGCCCCCATGGTGTCCCATTCTCGGTTGCCCTTGGCATCCGGCCTCCCCAGCTGACCTTCACCGTTGTCTTGCTCTCGCTGCTGATATGTTGTGCCCATCTTGGCCCTTCGCGAGGCATTTGGTTTTGGCCACATGAAGCCATCTTCCCCAGGTCCAGGGAGAACGATATGTGCTGTTGGAAGCATAGAGGTGGCTCAGCGGCTAAGACGCTGAGCTTGTCGATCAGAAAGGTTGGCAGTTTGGCGGTTCAAATCCCAAGTGAGTGAGCTCCCGTTTCTGATTTTATAGGGATAATTTTAAATTTTAGAGTGTTAGTATTTTAGCACAGGGAATTATTTAATTAGTTTTTAAAATTTTGGATTTTGTACTGTGTATGTTTTTTAATGATGCCTGTGCGCCGCCTTGGGTCCTTTTTTAGGAGAAGGGCGGGGTATAAATTTAATAAAATAAAAATAAATAAATGTCCCAGCTTCTGCCAACCTAGCTGTTCGAAAGCATATAAAAATGCAATTAGAAAAATAGGAACCAACTTTGGTGGGAAGGTAACACTGTTCCGTGCACCTTCAGCATTTAGTCATGACCATGAAGATGTCTTCGGACAGTGCTGTCTTTTTGGCTTTGAAATGGAGATGAGCATCACCCCCTAGAGTTGGGAACGACTAGTACATACATGTGAGGGGAACCTTTACCGTTTACCATTTATTTGAAGCACAGTGTGAGTGGCCTTGGGAAGAAGGCCTGGTGTGGCCAGCAGCTGCTTCACATAGAGTCAGGCTGGGCATGCAATGGAAGGAAGACGCCAAAGGTCAGCTGGTCTTGGCAGGTTCTATGGAGAGCCAGGCAGTAGGGAGGCAGCTGGGCCTCTGCACTTTGATGTTGGGGTTGCTGGCCATGGTGTTAGGTTTGAGGCAGTATTTCTCAGTTCCAGCACTGGGCTGAAGTAGAGGTGTAGGGATAGGTGGTGGCAGTTGACTGAGACTGCTGAAGTCCTTGTGTCAGGGTTCGCTTCTTCGAATACTCAAGAAAGACCACACTTAAACATGGTTTAGAATGATTAAGGTTACTTTTACTGAATACAGAAGAACAGCAAACGAAGGTCAAGCAGGAAGTGACTAGTTTAGGCGCGAAGCGTATATATCAAAGCTTAAGCCAACCCCAATAACCCATGCCCCCTACAACAGTGTCCAATGCAGATTTCTCCAGGACATCAGGTGGGCCTCATGTCCAACGCCATCATCAGAATGGAATGTGATACCGTTAGGTTTGAGATAACACTGGCCCGTATCATCTTCCACCAGCACTCATAGTTAACCCCATAACCCCACCCTCCCCGTTTCCATGGCAGCCAAGCAGGCAGCAAAGCGAAGGCTGACACCTTGTGTCTCTACTTCGGTCCCCGTCCCATTGCGGTCACCCAGGAATGCTGCTGTGCAGGGCAGCCAAACATCCACAGATGTAGGGGAGATAGGTGGGCAGGGAAGAGCAGAAGTACCCCTGCAGTCATAAGTGCGAGCAAGTTGCTGAGCCCATGACTTTTAATCAGAATTGTAACTGGGGTGCTACAACTGCTATAATTTTAAGCACCTATCATAATTCCTTTTGCATAGTCCCGCCATAACTTCAAACAGTCACTGAACAAATGGTTGTAAGTTGGGGACTACATTACAACTTTTATACGTTTTATGTTGCCATTATTATTTTAAAAATACAGGTAGTCCTTGACTTACAACCATTCATTCAGTGACAGTTTGACGTTATAATGACACTGAAAAAAAATGACTTATGACTGTTTTTCACACTTACAACTGTTGCAGCATCCCCATAGTCACACAATCAAAATGTGGGCACTTGGCAACTGGCATATGACAATTGCATTGTCCCGGGATCCAGCGGTGGGTTGCTCCCAGCCTTACTGTGCGTGCAAAAATTTTGTGCGCGCGCTTCACTCACACACATTTGCACCAAAATAGGTCTGTGCACGCGCAAAACCTTTAAAAAAGAAAACAATTAAATTTGTGCAATTACAATTGTTCCGTGCATGCGCAGAACCGAAAATCAAGATGGTGGCCCCATAGGAGGCGTGGCAGGCCTGGGTCGATGTTGGTTCCAGCATCCCAGGCTGCCAAACCATTACTGGTTCAGCCAAACCAATCTGAACCAGTTCGAACCGGTAGGGACCTACCATTTCTGGGATCACATGAGCACTATTTGTAACCTTCCCAGCTGTCCTCTGACAAGCAAAATCAATGGAGGAAGCCAAATTTGCTTAACAACCTTATTATTTATTTAACAACTGCAGTGAATTTGCAGTGGATAAAAGTCATAAAATGGGACAAAGCTGATTTAACAACTGTCTTGCTTAGCAGTGGAAGTTTTGGGCTCAATTGTGGTCATAAATCAGGGATTATCTGTGTGTACCTTCATTATTATGTTTTATTGGGCATTGTAGTAAGTTCATTGTACTGTAGTGTTTCAATTGTCAGGGATTTTTAAAATATTGTTTGTTTCCTTTTGAAATACCTGCATATTATATTTGTAAATTATAGCCTCTTTGGTGTCTCTTGGAAGGGTAAAATCAGATGTATGTGATTATAATCCCGAAGCCCTGATCCTAATGATTTTTGCATCAGATGTCACACTTTTAAGGACAATGGAGTGGTGAATACTGATTCAACAAAGAGAGTAGTGTCTGGTGTAAATAAATCCACACACAGAGTTTATGGTTTATTTTATTTATCCATAAAGCTGAGTTGGGCTTTGATAATGGATTTACAATTGTTCACAAAAATCACTCTTCAATTTTTTAATTTGACCGAAGAGGAAATCATTAAATGTACAGGGAGTCATTCCATTAGCTGGATTTAACTTTAATTTGA
This sequence comes from Rhabdophis nuchalis, assembly GCA_039707465.1. Taxonomy (NCBI): domain Eukaryota; kingdom Metazoa; phylum Chordata; class Lepidosauria; order Squamata; family Natricidae; genus Rhabdophis; species Rhabdophis nuchalis. The sequence continues at coordinate 389,526,939 of CM077643.1, forward strand.
TTTAATCAGATCAAGCTTCTTTGACCTGGTCCGCCCACTCATGGCTCACAATCCAAAAAGGGTTGTATGTTCTCAGCTTGGCTGATCTCTGTGAAGCATGTTAAATTCATAACTGACGCTCACAGTAGAGAAGAGAATGGGAAACTGGAAATGTTTTACGTTGGAAAATCGCTGAAAATGGCCTCTTTTTTGCATCTCCAGATATTTTCAGTGCCCGCCAAAGTTTGGCCTCTTTGCTCCTATCCATAAGGTCATCCGGATTGGGTTCCCGTCCACCAGCCCAGCCAAAGCGAAGAAAAGTAAGAGGATGGCCATGGGAGTCTCAGCCTTGACCCATAGTCCCAGCAGCTCATCTATCAGCTCTGTCAGTTCCGTGGCCTCCTCCGTAGGGGGAAGGCCTAGCCGGAGTGGACTGGTAAGGGTCACCTCCTAGGGATTCACAACAAGCCTTCATAATGTCTCATGCATCAGGTTGTAATCATGCAGGTACCATGAGTTACGCAATCATAACAGATATGGTGAATGATGTCATAACGCATGCGGGACATTTGTCCTTGTTCTAAAACGCCTTTTCAGTGATCATCCAAGGTCCAGTCATCACTGAGCTTGCAATTCCCTTCCCATTAGTTGAAAGAGATGATACAAGGACTGTTGCGCAAATATATGGTATATCTCAGATATACCTGAGCCTTAGCGATTTGGAAATGGGTGGACTGCAACGACATAAGCCTAAGATTGAAAATCAGGCTACAGATGCTACATCTGTCAGGGTTCCAAGTAACACCCCCAACGAAAGAAAGACTCCTGTCAGACCTGCAAGCCATCTTTCCTTTTTGGGTTTCAGGCCTGCTACACTTCCTACTGTGGGACAATGGGGGGGGGGGGGTTATACGGAGTTGGGTGATGTGCAGCCATAATAACATTCTTTTTAGAAAGCCAAGGTCGCTTTTGTCTCTGCACCTGGACGGTTGTGGATGGGAGGAATCTGTCTTTGTGACAGTGGAAGACTGGACCATGTGATGGACTTGTGGGTGTCGGGGCAGGATCTTGAACTTTCAACTGGGTGGGAAAACCTGGAAGCTGTCAGATTCAGGTTTTTCCCAGATGTGCCAACATGGCTCTTTTAATTAAATTGGAACTTTGAGGAAATACAAGCCTTATTTACACGCCGCCCTGGGTCCGTTCGGAGAAGGGCGGGATATAAATTGAATAAATAAATAAATTTCATTGGGGTGTTTTTTGGAATTCTGACAACTCCGAGACTTAAAGTTCCTCAAAATTCCATTTTATTAGAGATGTCCTATTGGCACATTTGGGAAAACCCGAATCTGGCGCTTCCAGGTTTCCCCACCCAAAAGAAAGTCCAAATCCCTTCCCCTGCACCCACATGCCCATCACATGGTCGAATCAATGCACTATCGCAACTGGATATGCCTCCCAGTCACGCCACTCCAGGTTCAGGGCAGGATGTCCTTGACTCTCAGAGAAAAGAATGTTGTTATGGCTAGATATCTCCCCAACTCCATACAATCCACCTTCCAGTTTCCCATAGCACTAAATGTGTCAGCCCTGAAGTTCCAAAGAAAAAGATGGCTTCCAGAACTGACAACATCTTTTCTATCCTGCTTTACGGAGTGAGAGACAGAAAGCCACTTGAAGAGACTAGAAGCATTTGAAATGTGGATTTACAGGTGGCTGTTACGTATAAATTGGGTTGACCAAATCGGAAATGAGGCGATAAGTCGCCTGGGAAAGCCAAGGGAAATCATTAAAACCATTAAAAAAGTGAAAGTTAGAATATTTTGGACATGTGATGCAGCACTCAGAAAAATACGGCATACTTCACTAATCCTCCAAGGAAAAATTGAAGGTCCAGGCAGAAGAACATCATGGCTTCAAAATTTAAGGGACTGGTTTGGACAAAACTCAGCAGCACTTTTTCATGAGGCTGTTGATAAAAATAAGATTGTTAAAGTGATCGCCAACGTCCAATGATGGATATGGCACAAGAAGAAGAAGCAGCAGCGAACTTCAACTCCCAGAATTCCCCAGCGAACATGCTGGCTGGGGAATTTGGGGAGGTTAAGTCCACACATCTTCAAATTGCCAAGGTTGAAAAACACTGTTCACTTATGATTGTTTTTCTCTCTCAGAAACACACAGTTTTGAAAGAGGGATGGACAGTCTGGGACCTACAGCATTGTTGGTTCTGCCAAGATGGCCACCATCAACCACCATTGTTCTTGGTAGTATGTTCAAAGAGGAAATGGTGACTGGGTTCATACATAGCATTGAGCCATTTCCCGTTAACTATGTTTTAAATCATAACTGACTAAGGTCACAGAGAGTTCTAAGCCATAAATCAGGATTCCAAACCACAGTGGTTGGAGTCACATAACGTTTAAAGCAAAAACACATCTAAGGTACCTTTTATCATTTATGCATTGTGTGAACTCAATTGTCGCATCTGCCTTTTTTGGCCTGACTGTCCCCAATACCGTTTTCATTTCTCTCCTCGGTTCTTCATCTAAAACCCGATATGATAGTGCTTGGTTTTGAGGGCAGATTATATAGGGAAGATCTCAACCTGTCCAGTTTAAATGCATTTATGTGTTCAGGCTGAATTTCGATATCTCAATTTTGCGGCAATGTTAAAGACATCAAGGAGGTGGCTAACTGAATTTTCTCCATTGTGGTTTTCCAATGCTCTTTCTTGCAGCTGACTGAGACCTCTTCTCGCTATGCCCGGAAGATCTCTGGCACGACAGCCCTTCAGGAAGCCTTGAAGGAAAAGCAGCAGCACATCGAACAGCTCCTGGCTGAGCGTGACCTGGAGCGTGCTGAAGTTGCTAAGGCAACCAGCCGCATCTGTGAGGTGGAGAAGGAGATTGCCATCTTGAAAGCTCAGCATGAGCAGGTAGGTAGACCTGCGCAGGTGAGAACCAAAACAGGAAGGGCAATGATACCCTGTTTCCCTGAAAATAAGATCTCCCCCGATAATAAGCCCAATCAGGCTTTTGAGTGCATGTGCTAAAATAAGCCCTCCCTGAAAATATTGTAGCACAGCATCAGCCAACGCTGCCTCCTGCACCTCAAAAATAATAAGACCTCCCCGAAAATAAGGCCAAGCGCTTGTTTTGGGGGTCAAAAGAAAATAAGGCCCAGTCTTATTTTGGAGGAAACACATGTGGGAATGACCTTGAGAGATGGGGGAAGAGATGCTGCCTAGGGAATGATCATATAAGAGACAGAGCGTACAGATGCATAAAGGGCAGAGAAAGAGGCTCAGAAGCAGGGGTGTGTTCTTTCCGAGAATATTAACAGGGTGGATTCAACATACCTTCGCTACCAGTTAACAAATGTGAGCGCATGTGCCACCTCTGTGCAGAACCTTCCACGCATGCACAGAGCATAAAAAACGGGACATGATGGCATCCGGGCAGGTGGGCGGAGCCTGCTATTGAGTGCACCTGCAAAAGTAAGTAGATCAGTGAGGCGAGGGGGAAATCTGCTGTGCCATACAATTTAGATGAGCTAGAAAGCAGGAAATCCAACGATTCTAATTTATATAAATCACGCGTCACAGCTGATCGTCGGAAATACCGGTTCACTCGAACCAGTAGCATTTTTTTTTACTACCAGTTTGGGTGAACCGGTAGCATTTCACCCCTGCTCATAAAGTTCTCGCACCCAGGTTCTCAGGCTGTAAAGGAGATGGCAGGAGAACTTTACTTACAGATTTGTGGGATTCTATTAATGTAGCTTTGCAATAAAGTAGAATTGGTTTCTCTGGTTGTGTTTTCTGTCAGGTTCTACCTGAGAAGGTTGACAAGAAGCCAAGAAGGAAAAGCATCTGATTTATAACACTATGAATTATTCATTATTGGGCACTAACTGTGACTTTAGTTTGCAAGCACAAAATAGGTTCAGCATTATCAGCAGAAACATTTGTTATTTGGTATCATTTGTTATTTGGTATTCACCCAGCTTTATCTAAAGTAAGTTTTCCCAACCGTGGCAATGTCCAGATGGACGTCCTTCAAATTCCAGAATTCCAGAACCAGGAGGGTCATTGGTGAGAAATCTGAAAGTTAAAGCCCACACACCTGGAAGTTGCCATGGTCAGGAAACCTAGCACTCAACAGTGTAAACAGGTAGTCCTCAACTGATAACCACAATAGAGCAAAAATTTATTTTGCTAAGCGAGCCAGTTATTAAATGAGTTTTGCCTCCATTTCTGACTTTTCTTGCTACAGTTGTTAAGTGAATCACTGCAGTTGTAAGGGTTAGTAACACAGTTGTTAAGTGAGCCTGGCTTCCCCAATGACTTTGCTTGTCAGAAGGTCATGGTGAGGATCACCATAAAAAGTGATCACATGTCCCTGGGACACGGCAAGCATCCACAAATATGTACCAGTTGCCAAGTGTTCAAATTTTGATCACAAGACCATAGGGGGTACTGCAACGGTTGTAAGTGTGAAAAAGGGTTACATGTCACTTTTTTCAGTGCTGTTGTAACTTTGAACAGATGGTTGTAAGTCGAGGACTACTTGTATAACCAATACGAGGGTCTTACAGATTTTGCTCACCTGCTGCCATCAGCCTTGTCTATGTAGATCATTGGTGTCAAACTCAAGGCCCGTGGGCCAGATGTGTCCCACGGGGTGCTTAGATCTGGCCCACAGGCAGCCTTGGAAACAGCGAAGGAGAACCTGTTTTCGCTGGCAGAGCGCTCGGGCCACCATAGACACCCCATACACAAGTGACGTCAAGGTAGCCACACTCACCCCAGCCTCTGAAGTCAAAAACAAACCCTGATGTGGCCTTCAGTGAAATCGAGTTTGACACCCCTGATGTAGATTAAACCTATCTGCTATCGTTCTGATTGTGTTTATGCTTTTCCAATAAGCCATATGTATCTGTGCATGAACACACACTGCAGGTTGACTTTTAGACCATCAGGCAATTCCTGCAGGAATTCCTAGATGTTGAATAAAACTGTTAAGTAAATATGCCCCAATTGTGGTTGGCATCGTGATGGGAAATTGCCTATCCTCCTGAGCTCCTCGGGGTGGGGGGTGAGGGGAGGCAGAAGATAGGTAAAATCCTACAGGAAACTAATGTTTGCCAGGTTCATTTATTTTGGACAAGAATAAAAGATAAGACTAGTGAAATTATGTCTGTGTTTAATCTGGTACAATGCTGGAAAAGTGATTGGGTTTCTTTCTTTTTTGTTTCATTTTTAGTATATAACGGAAACCGAGGGAAATTTGCAGAGAGCACGAACCTTGCTGGACGGAGCACAGAAGGAGAAAGTAGAGTTGCTGAACCAGTTAGAAGAGGAGAAAAGGTATCCAGAGTTTGAGGGTTGGGGAGTTGAAAATAGAATGGATGTGAAATATGGCTTCTTTGCCTTAGGAGAAGGCAAATAATCAATCTTGGGGGCGCAGTGGTTAGAATGCAGTATTGCAGCCGACTGTCAGCAGCTTGATTCTCACCGGCTCAAGGTTATTAAATGAATCCCTGCAGTTGTTAAGTTAGTCACAGAGTTGTTCAGTGAATTTGGCGTTCCCCATTGACTTTGCTTGTCAGAAGGTCAGAGAAGGGGATCTGGGACATGGCAACTGTCCTAAATATGAGCCAGTTGCCAAGACTCTGAATTTTGATCTCATGACCAGGGAGATGCTGCAGTGGTCATAAGTGTGAAAAAGTCCCTTTTTTCAGTGCCGTTGTTATTTTGAACAGTCACTGAATGAAGTAAGGCGAGGCCTACCTGTACCACTCATTCAGCATTCCGGTTTGCTGCGAAAGAAGATGGTGGCTTAGTCTGGAGCTCTGCATGGTCATGGAGTTCGTTGGCTTTGCTTTCGTGCCCCCAGCCCCCGTTTTACCTTTCTGGAGGGCTGGGATCAGTGAGAGATCCACCCTGGCTTACCAGGGTGAGGTTTGAAGCTGCTATAGGAGCGTAGACGACACCGCCGGCGGTGAGAGAGCCGGAGCTGGGGGAGGGGGGCGTCCTCGGCGTTTTCGCGGGGGCGGTGGACGCCCTGCCGCGTCGGAAGCCCGAAGGGAGAGAAACGGCCGGACGATGGCTGGGGATGGCCGGAGAGGGCTGTGAGAGCTGGGATGGCGGTGAGAGCGTCTGGAGACCAGCAGCAGCAGCCTGTGGCGAGCCGGGGCGATGGAACGGTGGTGGGAGCACCGAGAGGTCGGCGGCAGCGGCAGCGAGGAGGCGGTGGTGAGAGCACCGGAATGGTGGGTGAGGTCCTCGGCGTCCTGGGGGCCAGAGGGGCAACGATGGACACCGGCCGGGCCGCCGGAGACGAGGCTGGCCTGACGGTGGGAGCGTCGCGAGGCCAGCGATGGAGGCGGTGGCTTGAAGGTGGGGGTGAGAGCCCCAAGATGGCGGTCGATGCTCGCGTTGCCCTCGGCGTCCTAGGGGCAGTGGTAGACACCAGTCGGGCCGCAGGAGCCTTAAGACCTTTCATTTCCTCAGAGACTTGTAAGACCTCTCGCCCTATGGGTCCTTTAAGACCCTCGAAGACCTCCCCGAAGTCCTTTTAAGATCTTGAGACTTTTAAGCCCTTTCGCCCTGTGGGCTTTGTTAAGACCTTGAAGACCTCCTCCTTGATAAGATCTTGGAATGTAACAGCAATACAGAACTGAACTGAACTAAAATGGAAATTTGTCCTCACTGAAGCACTGAAGCACTTTAAAGCAATTTGATTTTTACCATCTATTTATTCATTTTTAACAACTATCATGAATTTATTTATATTTATTTATTTAGCCAACGATGTCTGAAACAAAATCAATTTTAATTCATGACCAATGCATGTATTCCATTCTTACATGTCATATGCACTTATAGTTATTTATTAATTATTTAATTGTTTATGCCTATGCCAATGTATTCCAGACTAGACCTATTACAGCTGCGAGAGTCTCCGCTCTCGCAGGTTTGGCCCTCCATTCTATCGAGGGCCCGCCTCGATGAAGGATTCATTCATTGATCTGAAGAGGCGGGAGAAACGCGGCCTAAGGGGTTTTTTAGCGGGTAGATTATTGTTAATTTTAGAGGGTACCAGGGAGGGGGGAGGGTATAATCAATCAAACAGAGAGGGCCAGGCTTGCAGTCGACGGAGGGAAGCGGAGGCCGATAGGGGGGGGGGGGACACACAAGTCGTTCCAGTTGGGGGCATACCGATTCAGAGGGTCGTGGGGAGAGGCAGGGCCGAGGGGAGACAAGCTACATCCTCCCGGTTGTTGGCGCGCGGCCGTTGGTTAAAAACGGTCGGGCGCCACAACCCCCGCAAACTAGGTGGTCAGGAAGTACAGAGCCAGGGCCTGCGGCTGATGTTTTGCAATGCCAGGTCCGTTGTCAACAAGGCCCCCCTCATTAGTGACCTTCTGTCAGAGGGGGGCCCGGACCTGGCCGGAATAGCGGAGACCTGGTTGGGCCACGAGGGAGGACTCCCCCTCGTTGAAATGTGCCCACCAGGCTACCGTGCTTTTCATCAGCCGCGGGCCCTAGGCAGGGGTGGTGGGGTAGCGGTCATTGTAAAAGAAGGTCTTGAGGCGAGAGAGACCACTGTGCCACAGACTACCGGTTGTGAGTCCCTCTGTGTGAAGTGGGGCCTAGGGAGGCAGTTGGGCTTGCTGGTTGTATACCTGGCTCCCCGCTATGTAGCAGCAGCCCTGCCCGAGCTCCTCGAGGTGATCGCTACGGTGGCAGTGGAGACCCCCAGACTTTTAGTCATGGGGGACTTTAATCTGCCATCGGTGGGCGAATCATCCGAGGTAGCTCGGGAGTTCATGGCTTCCATGACGGCCATGGACCTGACCCAAGTAATTCAAGGCCCCACTCACGAGGGTGGACATACACCGGATCTCATCTTTGTCTCAGGCCAATGGAAGAGTGATCTGGGTATAGGGGATATAGTCATCACGCCCTTGTCATGGTCAGACCACTCACTTCTCCGCCTCGACTTTCCGACCGCTGCTCCCCTCCGCGGGGAGGCGGAACCAGAGTCTCCAATCTGGTACCGCCCCAGGCGCCTGATGGACCCGGATGGGTTCCAGACGGCGCTTGGGCCATTTCCTGTATCCCTGACCCGTGCCCCGATGGAGGACCTCACGGCCACATGGAATAGTGCGGCCGTGGGAGCCTTGGATCGGGTCGCGCCCTTGCGGCCTCTCGTGCGGCGGCGAAACACCCAGGCCCCTTGGTTTACCGAGGAGCTGAGGGTGATGAAACGCCGCAAGAGATGCCTAGAGAGAAGATGGAGGTCTACCCGATCTGGATCTGACCGGACACAGGTAAGAGCCCATTTACGGACTTACATTGTGGCGCTGAGAGTGGCCAAACGCCATCATTGTGCCACTCTCATAGCATCCGCAGACAACCGCCCTGCCGCCCTGTTTAGGGTGACCCGCTCCCTCCTTCAACAGAGGGTGCGGGAAGCCCCGTTACAGGGTAGAGCAGAGGAATTTGTGACTTTTCTGCAGGAGAAAACCGCTCAGATACAGAACGAGTTAGCCCCCATTCATGGCCCAGTGAGATGCCACGAGGGAGATCTTGTTTGGGAGGAGTTTGACTCCGTTACTTCCGAAGCTATGGACAGGTTACGTGGGCGACTGCGAGCCACCACATGTTTACTGGACCCGTGTCCCTCCTGGCTTGTACTGGCATCCTGGGAGGTGACACGAGGCTGGCTCCAAGAGGTTGTCAACGCATCCTTGAGTGAGGGTTCCTTGCCTGCTTCCCTAAAAGAGGCGATGGTGAGGCCCCTCCTTAAGAAGCCCTCTTTGGATCCAGCTCTTTTAAACAACTATCGTCCTGTCTCCAACCTTCCCTTTTTGGCGAAGGTTGTCGAGAGTGTGGTGGCACAACAGTTTCCCCGTCACCTGGATGAAGTTGATTATCTAGATCCGCGCCAGTCCGGCTTTCGGCCCGGGCATAGCACCGAGACGGCATTGGTCGCGTTGGTGGATGATCTCTGGAGGGCCAGAGATGGGGGTTGTTCCTCCATCCTGGTCCTATTAGACCTCTCGGCGGCTTTCGATACCATCGACCATGGTATCCTATTGCATCGGCTGGGGGGGTTGGGGGTGGGAGGCACCGTTTTGCGGTGGTTCTCCTCCTACCTCTCTGGCCGATCGCAATTTGTGTTGGCAGGGGGGCAGAGGTCGACCGCGAGACCCCTCATATGTGGGGTGCCTCAGGGGTCGGTCCTCTCGCCCCTCCTGTTTAACACATACATGAAGCCGCTGGGTGAGATCATCCGTGGTTTTGGGGTAGAATACCATCTATACGCTGACGACACCCAGCTGTATATATCTACCCCAGACCACCCCAACGATGCCGTAGCGGTGATGTGCCAGTGCCTGGAAGCCGTGCGGATCTGGATGGGAAGTAACGGACTCAAGCTAAACCCGACCAAGACCGAGTGGCTGTGGTTTCCGGCTGCCCGATTCAACCAGCTCACTCCATCGCTGGCCATAGGGGGCGAACATCTTGCCCCTGTGGATGGGGCGCGCAATTTGGGTGTCCTCCTGGATACCCGGCTGTCAATGGAAGATCAGGTGACAGCCGTGGCCAGGAGGGCGTTTTACCAGGTTCGCCTGGTACGCCAATTGCGCCCCCTATTGGATCGGGACGCCCTTCGCACAGTCACTCATGCCCTCGTGACATCCCGACTGGACTATTGCAACTCTCTCTACATGGGGCTTCCCTTGAGGTGCACCCGGAGACTTCAGCTAGTCCAGAATGCAGCCGCGCGAGCAATTATGGGTACCACAAGGTATACCCATGTAACACCGCTCTTGCGCGAGCTGCACTGGCTGCCTGTCGTCTTCCGGGTGCGCTTCAAGGTATTAATTATCATCTTTAAAGCGCTCCATGGCTCGGGACCTAGCTACTTGCGGGATCGGATCCTGCCTCATACATCCTCACGACCGATTCGCTCCCACAGAGAGGGACTTCTCCGGGTGCCGTCCACTAGACTTTGTCAGCGGGCGACACCCAGGGGAAGGGCTCTCTCTGTGGCGGGCCCAGCCCTCTGGAACGACCTCCCCCCCCGATATTAGGACCACCACGGACCTCCGCTCCTTCCATCTTAAATTGAAAACACACTTTTTCTGCCTTGCCGGCCTGGGATAGCTACTCCTCTGTTTTTAGGGTCTTTTGGGGATTTTTAGTTAGATAGTTTTAATGGGTATTTTAGCACAGGTTAATTAATTTAATTTATTTTTAATGAAATATGTATATAGCCATTGTTCTTATTTCTCCTGTGCACCGCCCCGAGTCCCTGTGGGGAGAGGGTGCGGTTTATAAGAAATAAATTATTATTATTATTATTATTATTCTCCCAAGTTCAAACAGTCATTGAGCAAGTGGTCATTAACCAAGGATGACCTGTAATGTTCTAGGGCCATGATGGGAAACCTCTGGCATATGTGCCAGAGGTGGCACACAGCGGCCTCTCTGATGGTATCTCCGATATCTTAGAGCCTGCCACGAAGACGAGGGAGTCAACCTATTCTCCAAAGCAACTGAGGGTAGGACAAGAAGCAATGGGTGGAAACTAATCAAGGAGAGAAGCAACTTAGAACTGAGGAGAAATTTCCTGACAGTTAGAACAATTAATCAGTGGAACAGAAGTTGCCTCCAGAAGTTGTGAATGTCCCAACACTGGAAGTCTTTAAGAAGATGTTGGATAGCCATTTGTCTGAAACGGTATAGGGCTTCCTGGCTAGGCAGGGGGTTGGACTAGAAGACCTCCAAGGTCCCTTCCAACTCTGCTATTGTATTATGGCACGCGAGCCGTCGCCCCAGTTCATCTCTGCTGCACATGCGCACATGCCTCCTGCCAGCCAACTGGTTTTCTGGTCTCTGCTGCGCATGTGTTGGGATGGGTGTGTGCAGAGGCCATGTGCACATGCGCTGGGGGTGGAGGCATGTGAGGGGCCGTGCACGTATTGCATTTTGGGGGCTTGGGGCATGCATGCAATTGTGCATGCACTCTTTGGACACTCGCTCTGGAAAAGGTTAGCCATCACTGTTCTAGGCAGCAGGAGAGAGCCAGCTTGGTGTCATGGTTAGGCTAGAAAGAACGTGGAAGAACGTGAGTTCTAGTCCTAATTTGGAGATGAAGACAACACTGACTCAAAGAGACAAAAAAAGAATATTAGGGGTGGAGATCATTCTATAAACATCAATAAATCAGCATGTCTAAGTTCCATTTCATAATCTCAGCTACCTGGTATAAGAGGGTGGCTGTAACAACTTTGCAAACTTTTCCATGCTACCCCTTTCTTCTGACTTTTCCCTTCTTTTACAGGAAGGTAGAGGATTTACAGTTCCGAGTTGAGGAAGAATCCATTACAAAGGGAGATTTGGAGGTAATCGACAGCATGACCTTTCTTTATTAGACTTTATACACTAGCCGGAAAGATTGATGACCTCCTTTGCACTGATTCCCTGCCATCTCTTTTATCTTTTAATAAATTGAGTTTTGATTGGCTAATGCAGGCTCTTAACGTGTGTTTTGCAGAATGGCATAGACAAAATAACATTGCTGGGAGTCCCACGGAGAATACGGCTAGTCTGTTTTTATAGTCAATCCGTGAGCAGAGGGGTCCCGATTTTTATTGGCTTATTTTGAACGAATCGGGAACTTGTTTGGCTCAGTAAATTAGTGTGCAGATCAAATCACAAGCAAAGGTGAGGATCACGTATGGGCATTTCCTTATTTTAGTTTCATTTCTAGTTTAAACAGAATCTGTTTGAGTCCCTAGTAAGTAGGGGAAATGGTGTCTCCAGCTTACTCCACTTTGTAAACTCGTGTTTCCACAAAGATTCATCTAGGAGTTGTTTTACTGTTTTGAATAGTTATCAATACCATCATATGCATGTGTACTTAGAACTAAGCCCTATTGATTTCAATGGGACCTGCTCCCAAGTAAATGCTCTAGTGATCTAGATGTGTTGAATATCAGCTCCCTTCGTTCATTAGCAATCACGATAGCCCAGTTCCCATGCATCTGAAAGGCACAAGCTTTGGGAAGGCTGATATAGGAAATTGCTCATATCTCTTCCTTGATTAAAATTTGATTTAATTTAGAAGGGAATACATATCATGTTACAGCATAATGTAGCCTAATTTTGATGTTCCATTCCTGGTCCAAATGCACAAAAATTGCCACAGTCATTTTTTTTTGGTTATTGCTCCCTTGGATAAATAGCTTGTGCACACTAGCTTGGATGCAAAGGAGAGACTCCTAAAATCAATGCTTTTCAAAGATTGCTCCCCTGATGCAACTGACTCAAAGGTCGGCAGTTCGAATTCCTAGCGCTGCATAACAGAGTGAGCTCCTGTTACTTGTCCCAGCTTCTGCCAACCTAGCAGTTCGAAAGCACGTAAAAAATGCAAGTAGAAAAACAGGAACCACCTTTGGTGGGAAAGTAACAATGTTCTGGGCGCCTTTGGCATTTAATCATGCTGGCCCTGGAGACATGACAACGGGGATGTCATCAGACAGCAGTGGCTCTTCGGCTTTGAAACGGAAATGAGCACGCCCCCCCCCCCCCAGAGTTGGGAACAACTATCACATAGGTGCGAGGGGAACCTTTACCTTTAAACCTACCTGAGTTGGCAGCCGTTCCCAGGCTCAGTGACCTTCTAAAATGGATATCCGTGGAGATTCTCAGTGATCCAGGTCCTGGTTGTTCGAAAGGAGCTTTTTCAAAAGGCAACTGGACTTTGTTTTTCCTTGAAGACGTGGCACTTCTCATCTAGTTCTGACTTCAAAACTAAAGAAGCTTCTTGGATGAGAAGCGCCACGTCTTCAAGGAAAAATCAACATCCCGTTGCCTTTTTGAAGGGGGAAAAAAACACCTTTGGGACGTCTAAGATGGATTTGACATGAATTGTGGCTGAGCATCTTGTCTCTAGACCAATAATTGACCTGAGGAGACTGTCTGGCGCAGCTGTTTGAGCTGTTTGGGAGGGGAATTCAACTGGAGCTGTGACATGAGAGATATACACAATGCGTTTAAGAGTTTGTGTCTGTGTTTGCAGTTGTGAAGAGGATTGACTTGAAAACTGTCTTTCTTGCAAAATTGTTGCAGTCACACCTTGCATCTTGTGGTGGATGGCTGTCCCTGTCTTTACCAATCTGGTCCTTCTCCCCCACCCCTATTGTGTAAACTGTCTTTCTTCGCTTTGTATACTGAAGAAGATAATTTGCAGGCATCTCCATTATGATTATTATTATTATTCCCTTGTTCTCTCCTGTTTGCTTTCTTTTCTTCCTTTGGTTTCCTTCCTGATGTGTGACCAGACACAGACGCAGCTGGAGCATGCTCGAATACGGGAGCTCGAACAGAGCCTCCTGTTTGAGAAGACCCAGGCAGCAAAGCTTCTCAGAGAATTGGAGGAGAGCAGGGTAATCCACCCAACCACCTTTGCTGCCCCACCTCATGCTAGCCAATGCCTGCAGATCCAGTTGCTTGCTGGCTATATTGATAATTCCCTATAGTTGTTTTATTTGTTATTTTTTTTAATTTGAGCTTCCATGTTTCATGTTAACATCTTGTTTTTTGCAATTACTCCCTCGCTCTCCACAATCTCTTCTTCTCCATTTCTCTGGAGATGGGACCACTTCGTAGTTTTGCCTTCTTGGTCTGTTGGACAACAAATCCTTCCCTTTGATTTCCATTCTGCAGCTTTTCATGCTATCATTTGGACTGGACCGACTTTGCCACTCCATCATCCAGTTTAACAATGATCATTGGTGGAATACAGAGAGCTATTTACCTGATGATACCCTGTTTCCCTGAAAATAAGACCTCCCCCGATAATAAGCCCAAATGGGCTTTTAAGAGCATGTGCTAAAATAAGCCCTCCCCCAAAAATATTGCAGCACAGCCGCAGCCATGAGGTGACCACGCTCGCCGCCTCCTGCACCTCAAAAATAATAAGACCTCCCCAAAAATAAAGGCCAAGTGCTTATTTCAGGGGTCAAAAGAAAGTAAGACTGTCTTATTTTGGGGGAAACACGGTAGGCACTTGGCTTTGCAAGTGGTTGTGTCTCTTTGTGGTGGTATCCCATGAATAAGAGACTGTTTTTTTTGTCTCTAACCTGGCCATCGCACCCCATTGGAAAACGGGGGGGGAGGCACAATTCATTTCCCTTTTCTTCATTGCCTGGAACCCCTCGGCAGCTCTTTCCATGCACGTGACTTGGCTTTTGGTAAATGGCAAGCTGTATTCACCCGTCACCATTGCAGAGTTGCTTGGGCCCCCCAGTAATTCTGCATCACAACTTAACTCTGCAAGTTCAGCCTTTTGGAAAGCATGGTAAAAACAAGCATGTACATAGGTGTCAGGATTCTTGTCGAAAAGGATGGCATTAGATACTGGGATAAAGCTGAGTCCTTGAATATTTCTTTCTGTGGTGTCTTTTTCATCTACCCTAATTTAATCTAATAGCCATCATTTTTAATCCTGGATTTTAGAGTATAGGAGAATTGTATAAAATCGTCCATTTGGATGTCCTGTTTTCCCAAAAATAAGACTTCCTCGGATAATAAGCCCAATTGGGCTTTTGAGCGCTATAATTCACCTGTCAGGGTTCCAAGTAATAGAGACATAGCAAGTAAAACTCTCAGGCAGCTGAATTCCTCAAAGAATAGCTTTATTGACTATATCATATTGGCACAGAGGTGGTGAAAACAGATTCTAAAGGTTCCCACAGTTTCCACTGAATTAAAAATAAACGTTTTTCACTTTCTCAAAACAATCACTCACATGGTCCAATCGCAACACTGTCTGGTTGCCTGCTGACATCACTCCTCCTTCCTCCGACCAGTTGTGAGAATGTCCTTGGTTCCCAAGAGAAAGTATTTTGTTTTGGCTAGAAAACCCCAGTTATCTCAAATCCCCCCCCCCTTGAAATTGAAATTTATTAACCGCACCCTCTCCCCACAGGGACCCACAGGGATCCCTCAGCTCCAGTGGGGCAACACTGAAGCTTCCAAGATGGCTTCAGTCAGGTCAGCTTCAGGGTTGACATCACCACCTGTAGTGGTATATCGCATTGACTCTTAGGATTGGCCCAAAGTCTCCGGGGAAACTTCTGTGAACTAAGGGCGCACTAGATCTGGGATTTCCTGCCCCTAGTCCTCTATACTATATTGGGTGAGAGAGAAGGAGAGAAACTGAAAGTTACCTGGCGTAGTTTTTAATTTGCTTTTTATTAGGGGTTTTATAGGGTATTTTTGTGTTTAATCGATTTTTAATATATGTATTGTATTGGATGTTTTATTGTTGTTTTTATTACTGCCTGTTCACCGCCCTGAGTCCCGTAAGGGAGATAGGGCAGTATACAAATTTGAATAAAACCTAAAAACCTAGTGACTTTCTAATGGAGAGTGAGATTAACCGGAACTGAAGTCTCTCACAGGTCTAAGCCACTGTACCAAAAACCACTGGTTTTCAACCCCATCTATCAATCTTTTGTGAAATCTGCACTGTCTTTAAAAGGAAAAGAAACCTTTATGATGTGCAGTATTTTTAATTTGTGATTTTCCCCTCTGATGATGCCAGGATTTCTCTATAGTTTGCCACTGTTGTGATCATGGAGGTGTGGTGTTGTTTGTAATTTTGCCTCAAGCTACTGGGGATGATTGGAAAATAACTTCAACAACATAAGTAAAAATGAATCAGTTTGTGCTTTCTTCCCTCCAAAAAAGCCCCTGAAAATTATCATTACAAAAGGTATTAGCAATATGGCTAAAACAGGGCTATACTAGAGGAAGTAATTTCCAAAACATAGTTGTTATTCAAAGTGGTGTAGTATTGTTCTCTTTGTTATATAGGAAAGTGTCATCTGTCTAACTGCTGCTGTCCAGATGTTGACTGTCTAGGCTAGGGGGAAACTTAAAAGACCTGTATTGATCGCTGTTCTTAAGATTTTTGGTTATAAAACCAATTTGCTCCTTCTCACCAGTTTAGGAGGAAGGACTCCCTGGAGAAGAGCCTCATGCTGGGAAAGATTGAGGGCAAAAGAAAAAGGGGACAGCAGAGAATGAGGTGGCTGGATGGAGTCACCGAAGCAGTAGGCATGAGCTTAAATGGACTCCAGAGGATGGTAGAGGACAGGAAGGCCTGGAGCAACGTTGTCCATGGGGTCACAATGGGTCAGATATGACTTGGCAACTAACAACAACAACCAGTTGAGGAATTTTATGGGAATGAAGCTCAGCCTTTTGGGTTCGGCCAGAAAAAATGCTTTGGGAGTGGATGAATGTTTTAGAAGATTTTGGGCAATTTACTTTGTTTATTAATAAACTTTCAGGGAGGAAAAGCGTGTTGAAAGTCGGATTTGGCTTAGGAAAATTCCTTTGGTTGATGAGGTTCATCTATCACACTAAAATATAATGTAGCTTTTTTAAAGATTAGCATCTGTGACCTAATCCTGTGATGCCAAACCTATGGCACGTGTGCCAAAAGTGGCAAGCAGAGCCATCTGTCTGGGCATGCCAGCTGTTGACCATTGCTCTTCTGGGTTCTGCGCTAATTCACATGCAGGGGAACGCCAGAAACTGGAAGGGCAGCTCCTTGGCACGCATGCGCACACCGGGAAGCTGAGCTTCTGGTTTCTGGCTCATGCATGTGTGCCGGCCAGCTGGTCTTCGGGTGTGCGTGCATGCCAGAAACTGGAAGAACAGGTGACCAGAGAACTGCTTTTCTGGTTTCTAGCACTCCCACATGTGCGTGCCAGGGAGCTGCTGTCCGGTTTCTGACGCTCCCCTGTGCGTGCTCCCATTTTGGGATTTGGTGCCGAAAAGGTTCGCCAACACTGACCTAATCAGTGTGATCTGCTGCTGTAATCATTGGGAGAGCCAAAGGTTTAGTTTCTGCTGCTCCAAGGAATAAGATCACATTGGGTGGGGTTTTTTTTGAGTTCTGGTGTTTGTTTATTCAATTTGTGTAGCCATCCACCTCAAACCAGACTCTTGGATGCAAACTATCTGTCAGGGTTCCAAATAGCATCCAAAAGTAAATCAGAGTCCAAGGCAAAGTATTGCTCAAAGTTCCAAGTTATTAAGAGAGCCATGTTGGCACACCTGGGAAAATCTGGATCTGGAACAGGGGTCTCAAACTCAATTTACCTGGCGGCTGCTGGAGGCAGAGGCTGGGTGAGGCTGGGCCGCATTATATTGGATATTATACTTTCATATCACTAATATTATACTTTCATATCACGATGGGGGCCACAAGATACTGTCCTGTGGGCCGCAATTGGCCTGCGGGCCGCGAGAATGAGACCTCTGATCTGGAAGCTTCCCGGTTTCCCCCACCCAGTTGAAAGTTTCAGATCTTGCCCCCACACCCACAAGTCCATCACATGGTCCAATCTTCCACTGCCATGCTGGCAGCTTCCACCCATCCAGTTCCAGTCAGATGCAGGCAGAGGTGCAAAGACAAAGGATGACCTTGGCTTTCTAGAAAGAATTTTGTTATGGCTACATAGCATCTCACTCTGTACAATCCCCCCTCCCATTTTCCCACCATAGAAAATGCATAGTGGAATAATAGAAAGTGTGGCAGGCCAAAGATCCAAAAGAAAAGATGGCTGCATGCCTGACACTATCATTTAAAAAATTTTTTTAAACAAAATACAAAAAAAGAAATAAAATATGGAATAAAATAAATATAAATTAAATATAAATAGCAGCCAAGAGATGTTATAATTCATTAGTATCAAAAAGCCAGGAAACAGAACCCTTCACATACTTGGGACCCCACACTTGGGCATACTGCCAGATTTTCCTGACCTTCCAAAAGACCAACAGGCTGAGAGCCATCCTCATCTCAGCATTAGATTTCATGTGATTTTTGTAGAGGACAGTAGATTTCAGGTAAGCCCTAGGAGACACCTTTGGAGACATAAGAGCAGTTCAACAGTGACATCCGTTATTGTGTGACACAGGCAGATGCCCCCTTGCTGGGACTTCAAATTTGTACTTGTTTGGGAGATGCTCTGATTATTGTTAGCAACAAAGATGATTAGGGGACTGGAGACTAAAACATATGAAGAATGGTTGCTGGAACTGGGTATGTCTAGTTTAATGAAAAGAAGGACTAGGGGAGACATGATAGCAGCGTTCCGATATCTCAGGGGCTGCCACAAAGAAGAGGGAGTCAATCCAAAGTACCTGAGGGCAGGACAAGAAGCAATGGGTGGAAACTGATCAAGGAGAGAAGCAACCTAGAACTGAGGAGAAATTTCCTGACAGTTAGCACAATTAACCAGTGGAACAGCTTGCCTCCAGAAGATATGAATGCTCCAACACTTGGAAGTTTTAAAGAAGAGATTGGACAACCATTTGCCTGAAGTGGTGTAGGGTTTCCTACCTAAGCAGGGGGAGTGGGGTGGACTAGAAGACCTCCAAAGTCCCTTTCAACTCTGTTATTCTACCCTGTTCCTCTATTAAGCAGAAATTTGGATCAGGAACTTTTGTGTCCTTCTCTAACTTTCAACTCTGAATGTTTAGAGGTCATGTTGGAGTCAATTCAGTGGAGCAGCCCATATTGCCAGATTTCTATTTCCTTTTTACCATGATTCATAAACTGAATGTGCTGTGCCCCATCAGTTTCCCAGCCGCTTCTAAGCCCATCATTAAACATTAACCATGGTCAGCAGTTTGCTTATACATCCAGCACCATTTCTTAGATATTCCTTTGGAACATTTCTGTTAATAACTTCTAACCAATTCTCGTACGTGGGTGGATGGCTGGGAGGTTGGCTGGCTGGCTGGCTGGCTGGCTGGCTGGCTGGCTGGCTGGCTGGCTGGCTGGCTGGCTGGCTGGCTGGCTGGCTGGCTGGCTGGCTGGCTGGCTGATACATCCTTTTACACCAGGGTAAACTATGTGGTGAGCAAAGCGTCAGTGTCTATAGAACAATTGAGCAAACCCAAATCTGACAAGACCCAATTTAGCAGATTAAGGTTGAAGCGCCTTTTAATAGCCTTATGAAAATAATCTGACATGTCAGCTGACAAGAATGATGGCATTTATTTATTTATTTATTTATTCTTACTTTACTTTGTACTTTCAGCAGTCCCCTATGCTGAACAAAAGGTTTGTTTTCAAGATGGAGAATGCTGGGACTGAAGGAGTAAGTTTTCAAAAGCTGCCCAGCATGCCTGCTTAAACTCTCAAGTCTTGAGGTATTTAATCTGCAGTGTTTCTCAAACTTGGCAACTTTTAAGGCATATGGACTTCAACTCCCAGACTTCCCCAGCTGGCTGGCATGCTGGCTGAGGAGTTCTGGGAGTTGAAGTCTGTACGTCTTAAAGTTGCCAAGTTTGAGAAACACCGATCTAATAGGTGGTGAAGATGATTGCAGAGTTAATAGAGGGAATAAATGTTGCATTATCGCATCAGACCAGTGGTGCAATGGAATCCTAATTTGGACGGCTGCCTTATTTTCTACCAAGTCTCATTCAATCTGAGAAAAAAGAATTTGTTTTTAAATATTTTAAAGTGGAAAAAGTATCACTGAAATTCTTATGGATAAAGGGTGGCTATGCTTTCATTGAATTACAAAATGTCGAATTCGGGCTCAACCAGTGGTGGGTTACTACCGGTTCGGCCGAACCGGTAGTGGTTTGGCGGCCTGGGTCTCTGAAACTGGCGGTGACCCAGGCCTGCTGCATCCCCAAACCAGTTTTCTGGGTGGCGCCATAGGCGCTGCCATCTTGTGTTTTGCTTTTGTGCATGCACAGAACAATTTTTATTGCACTGTGCATTGCGTGCATGCAGCTCAACCCACGAGCAAACCATTAGTAGAGCCTGCCGGAACCCACCCCTAGGCTCGTCGGCATATTTTCATAAATATCTCAACTGGGGTCTCCATCAGATATCTGAATTGGTACATGCCATTTCATTACTTCATTGTCTTATCTCCACTCATTTTTCCAGGGGTTATTCTGATTGTCAATTGTGGAATTTTCATCCCCTCCGTATGGAGATTGCCAGATTACAGGAGACTTGGTGTACAGACCATTTTTTTGTTTTTTTAAGGAGAAGCGGTGATGTTTCTAGGCAAAAAAGTTTTTCCCGGTTGCTTTCTAGAAAATTGCAAAGAACAGAATGGAACAAATTCCAAAAGAAAGAAAAGCTCAATGGAAAATTTACCCTGGTGCAAAAACAAAAACAAAACTCTAAATCAGGGGTCTCTAACCTTGGCAACCTTGGCAACTTTAAGACTTGTGGACTTCAACTCCCAAAATTCTGGGAATTGAAGTCCATAAATCTTAAAGTTGCCAAGGTTGGAGACCCCTGCTCTAAAGCCTTCAGAGAATGAAATCTGTTTTACTGCATAGGTATTTGTGCAATTCCTTTTCTAAGAGCTTTTTCACACATTTGGTAGCAAAAGGATACTTAAGATATTTGTCACCACTCTTCTGTCCAGATTATATGATGTTCACGATGCCAACTCGAAAGACATTTGCGTAATTTATTTAGGCAAGTTGGTTAAGAGGTAACCTACCGTAACTACAGCCCATTTGCTAGTTTATGCTCAGTGTATTTTGAGAGCCCAGAAAATGACGTTGAGCATGTTGTGTAAACATTTCATTACATTCATATTCCGGTAGTTACAGATATCCCTAAAAGATCTCATATCATACAGTAATATACTTCAAAAAGAGAAAGTTTCCACAATGAGTGAAGAAGCTCTTAGGATTTTCAGGTACTGGGGAACTGTGGCCATCCAGATGTTGTTGAACTCCCATCAGTCCTAGCTAATGGTTTTGGATGGATGATGGTCAGCTACATTCTAATGACAGCTGGAGAGCTGCAGGTTACCCACACGTGCACATGAAAACATAAGCACAGATTCTAATGCATGCTTGTATCCTTGTCATCATCTCTTTCAGTTAACTACCGTGGCAGAGAAGTCAAGAATCCTTCAGCTGGAGGAAGAGTTGACTTTAAGGCAAAGAGAGGTGGAAGAGTTGCGGCAATGTTTAAAGAATTCCCATCAGCCAGAGTCTCCAGATCACAGTCTGGGCCTGCAGACTGAAGCTCTCCGCTTACGTGACCAGTTGTTTTCAGCTAACAAGGAGCACCAGAAAGAGAGTGTCCAGCTGAAAGAGAAGTATGAGAGGACTTTGAAGAAGCACCAGCAGGAGGTTGAGAAGTTGAAAGCCGTCAATGAAAAGTACTCCCAAGAAATTGTGGACCTCAAGCAAAAAGTTCAGCAGGCCACCAATGAGAACATGGGCTTAATGGACAACTGGAAGTCAAAACTGGACACGTTAGCGTCAGACCATCAGAAGTCATTGGAGGACCTCAAGGCTACTTTGAACACAGGCTCTGACAGCCAGCATAAGGAAATAGTGGAGCTGAAAGCTGTAGCAGAAAGCATCAAATTGGAGCACCAGTTAGAGCTGGAGAACCTAAAAGCTAAGCATGACATTGAGATGGCAGTTCATA
Organism: Rhabdophis nuchalis; assembly: GCA_039707465.1. Classification (NCBI taxonomy): domain Eukaryota; kingdom Metazoa; phylum Chordata; class Lepidosauria; order Squamata; family Natricidae; genus Rhabdophis; species Rhabdophis nuchalis. The sequence continues at coordinate 389,548,451 of CM077643.1, forward strand.
TTAAAGAGAAGGAAAGCCTTAAGATGAAGGTGAAAGAAGTCAAGGAGGAGATGGAAGAAAGCGACAACAATTGGAAGAGCCAGTTTGAAACCAAAACGAACCAGCAGCTTATGGAAGTTCAGGACTTGAAGGATAAGTGTCGAGATGCTGACCTCAGAGTTCATGAATTGGAGAAGCTACACAGTGATTACAAAGACCAGGCACAAGCCATCGCTTTCTTGAAAGAGCAGATCTCCTTGGCTGAGAAAAAGATGCTGGACTATGAGACCCTGCAGAAAATTGAGGTTCAGAGTAAACAAGAGATTCAGCGGTTACAGGAGAAAGTTCTTGTGTTAGAGAATAAATTGCACTCCGCGGAGCCCCTCCACCCTTCCCAACCCACCAATGTGAGTGTTTGAGTTGAAACGCCAGTGTCCATGAGTAGCTATTGGCTTTTTAAATTTGTTTTGCCATGGATCACTATCTTTATTCTTTTGTTCTTTATTTTACTTTTTAATATATATAAGTGAAAGAATGCAACATTTAAACAACTTAATCCATTGGCTCAGTGGTGATGGTAGTCGGTGATTGAAACACATAAGGGAATATCGCTCCCGCCGCCTTAAGTCCAGAAGCATTCCATAGGTGGAAGGCGTAGACATTTTGGTGCGCTACCGATGTTTAGTACTGTAAGGAGCCCCAGACCGCTCCTGAGTGAAGGAGTGGAACGTCTGCCAATTTCAACTGAGGTAACAGAATGTGAGGCACCTGGCAGTTCAAACAGAGTTCTTTTCAGGTGGGGAGGGGGCGTAGCACTCCTTAGCATCAGAGGGTGTTAATTACTGTATAAGAAATACTAATGATTTGATGGTCATTTTGAAAAATCCTTTCTTAGCGAGCACCTAGAAGCCAAGATGAATATATGTGCCAAATTTCAAGTTTGTAAGCTTTATGATTCTAAAGATTGCTTGATGAATGAGTGGTATTTGGATTTTATATACCATTCATGTCTAAACTGCTGCGTGTGCAAATGTGAGGGGGTATACTCACTTTTGTGATATACTCTATATATAGATAAGTGAAAGAATGCAACATTTAAACAGTTTAAGCTGTTAGCTAGATGAGGTTTTTTTCCAAACTGGCCACTATGTGAGGCAGCTTGAATTCTTTCAAAAGGAAGTTTAACCATCAAGGAAAATGGATTAATTAATGACCTTGGACATCTTCATTCAGGATTCTACTTTGTTTACTATATTTAATTCATTAATTAAATTAATGAACCAACATTTATTTTTCCTTATGAATTGAGTTACAGAAAGATAAGTAGGTTCTTGAGAACTTATTGACTATTTCAGAGTATTGAGAAAATATATAGGAGGAAGAAGGAAAACAGACTGGAATGGTGATCATTTAAATCTTGGTTACTACAAAATCTTGATTCTCCAGAATTTGCATGCAGTGGACAAATTTAATTATGTTTATCATTTTCGTAATAATATATTATTGTAATTTATATAACTTGCATGATGACATTGTTACTAAAATAGCATAAATTCATTTTGCTGACAAATTCTTAAATTCAAAGGATTTGTTAGAATTATGGAGATCTCCTTCTCCCAATTAATCATTAAAAACAAATATTTATAGCTCAGGATTGAAATCAGGGGTCCATGGTGCACTCTGAGCTTGGTTGTTTTCTTGCAGGCATTTTGTTACCAAGCCAGGTTTGGTCAGGGGTGAAATACTACCGGTTCGGGCGTGAACCGGTAGTAAAAAAATGCTACTGTTCGCTGGAACCGGTAGTAAAAAAATGCTTTAAAAAGGGGGGGGAAAGTTCCGATAATCAGCTGTGTGACAATCAGCTGTGCACGATGGTAGGAACATTTTTTTAGCATTTTTTTTACTATCGATCACCTGTGCAACAATCACCTGTGTCTGATTGTCTGTGAGGTTCCTGCTTGTTGCAGGGGCCACTTTGTGTGAAGTCCAGCTGCTTTTTGCATTGTGTGTGAGTCAGTTGTGTAGCTTTTGTGTTATTTTGGTGTAAAGAGAGATAGTTGGTTTTTGAGCTCTCTGTGACTCTGTGAGGTTCCTGCTTGTTGCAGGGGTCATTTTGTGGGAAGTCCAGCTGCTTTTTGCATTGTGTGTGAGTCAGTTGTGCAACCACGCCTATCCCAGTCACATAACCACCAAGCCACACCTACAGAACCGGTAGGGAAAATATTTGAATTTCACCACTGGTTTGAGCCCACAGGTGATAATCCACTAGCTACAAAACTTCTGGTTTGATTGCTGCAAGCCACAAAATTTGATTGTGTGCAAGAGAGAAAGCTTATGTATGTTTTATTAAGACGCATCATTTATTCATTCAGAGGTTACAAGGCTTGTTTCAATAGTTCATGAGATTTACTTTGATACGATAAAAGCAAAATGTTCGATCTTTACTGGAGGGTATGTATAAAACTGGCCATGTCTGTCATAAATCAGTGGAAGGTACAATCATGGAAGAGAGCGAGTTTGTGTAGTGGTTAAGACATCATAGTAAAAATTGGGAGTTAAAACGGAATTCTAGTCCTGCTTCAGCACAAAGCTAGCTGGATGATCTTGGGCCAATCGCTCTTTCTCAACCCTAGGAAGTAGGCAGTTTGCAAGCCATTTCTGAAAAACCTTGCCAAGAAGGCTTCAGGAACTTATCCAGCCAATTGCCAGGAGTCAAAACTGATTTGAAGGCATACCAGTGGTGGGTTTCAAATTTTTTTAGAACCTCTTCTATAGGTGTGGCCTGCTTTGTGGGAGTGGCTTGCTGGCCATGTGACTGGGTGGGAGTGGCTTGGCAGTCATGTGACTGGGTGGGCATGGTCAACTTGTAAAATGTGGTGAAACTCACTTAACAACGCTCTTGCTTAGCAACCAAAATGTTGGCTCAGAAACTCTGGCATTTGAAGCACGCAAATCTTAAAGCTGTCAAGTTACAAGAGCCTTGCACCCCTAACCCTTTAGAAAAAAACCCCCAGGGGTGTTAAAACGTGACAGCTTTAAGATTTGTGGACTTCAACTCCCAGAATTCCTCCTCTCGCTCTTCATCTTGATGATGTGCGGACATGCGGGGGGAGGGAGCTGGAAGCGGTTCTAAACGGCACTGTAGATTTGTGGAAGGGGTAGATTTGTTAGAACTGGCAGGAACCCACTCCTGAGGCATACATAGACACACACATGAAAAGCCATAGAACTGATTTCAGGTGTTATGCACCTTCTTCATTCAATTCATATTATCAATATTGCTGGTTTATGGGGATTTTTTATGCTTCTTTAGATGATTGAAACAAATGACATTTCGGAAGAAAAGATCAAGATGAAACAAGCCATGGAAGGTAAGAGTGCATCCCAAGCAGAGTTCCTTAGTTTGGTGTCTTCCTAAATATGTTGGACCTCTCTTTGCTTGCTTGTGAGGTGAATTGGAGGTTGGGGTTCAAAGTATTGTTTCCAGCGCTTCCTTTTCTTCTTACAGATCTCCAGGACAAATTGAGTAAAAAGGACAAAGAGGTATCATCACTTGTCTCCCAGACGGATACTCTAAGGGCCCAAGTAAGTGGTAAGTCTCATTGGTGGTCAGTATGGAAGTATTTTGGTGGCGTGTGCATAGGAAAGATTATACAGTGTCCAAATTGCATTCCTTCAGAATAGAGATGATCTGATAAGAAAGAACCCTAATAAAGAATTTCCTTACCTGTAAAAAAAAAAAAACCAAGCAAATAGGGTGGAAAGGAAGGATAGACTAGTCCAGGGGTCTGCAAAGTCGGCTCTTTTAAGACTGGTGGACTTCAACTCCCAGAATTCCCCAGCCAGCTATGCTGGCTGGGGAACTCTGGGAGTTGAAGTCCACCAGTCTTAAAAGAGTCGAATTTGCAGACCCCTGGACTAGGCTAAAATGTCAATTGCATAGGTTCAGCCTTATTTTATCTTTTGGGGGAGAGGGGAGAATTTGTAATAGGTGGCATTTTAATTGGTGGAGCTGAAAAATTCACTTCCTCTACTTAAGATGACTTGTTTGTGGCCAGATTTAGGTACTACTAGCTGATAACCTGGTGTTACCCAGCTATTTATTTATAGGGGGAAATTGTCCACACCAAACATAATTTCTAATGTTGGATTTTCCCCCTTACCAGAGGGAGCCCCCTTGCGGAGTACTGTGAAGCCATTACCATGACAATTCCACTTCGCTGTACAGTAGAATCCATTTTACGTCAGTACAATAGAAGCCATTTTAAGGCACAACAGGCTGTATCATAACAGAACACATATTATTTGTATCCAGAAAGTAAGTCATCTGTGTGCCAAATTTGGTTGAAATTGCTTGAGGCATTCCAGAGTTATGCTGGAACACACACACACACACACACACATTGTGTCTCTGTTGTTAAGAGAGGCAGTTGCACCAATTCATGACAACTTATTTGCCTCTGATCTGTTGGTTATGATGGCCAGAGCTTATGTTCTTCAGCAACATCTAGGAAGTCTCAAATTCTCCACTCCAGATGCATTAGCCCAGGGGTCTGCAAAGTTGGCTCTTTTAAGACTGGTGGACTTCAACTCCCAGAATTCTGGGAGTTGAAGTCCACCAGTCTTAAAAGAGCCAACTTTGCAGACCCCTGCATTAGCCCAACCTTTCTCTTCCTACCTTGCCAAGGGCTCCAGTTCGGTTTATTCTGTGTTGTTTGTTCCCCCATCTTCTCTTTCTTTCCGTTTGCCAGCAATGGAAAATAGATGCAAGAGTTCTGACAAGAAGGCGGATTCTTTGTTGAAAGAAAAGAAAAGGCTGGAAGCAGATCTAGAAACAATGTCGAGAAAAACCCACGACGCTTCTGGTCAGCTGGTTCTGATCAGCCAGGAGCTATTAAAAAAAGAAAGGTCAGTCTTCTCTCTTCCCCTCCCCCCCCCCCCCCCCCCCCCCGAGACAGTCGGACGTATTTAGAGCATTAGGAACCCCAGTTATAATTTCTCTAACAGAATCTAGAAACGGAAGCCGAAGAAAACCTTGGCTTCTAGGCAGAGGACTGAGTCTGCTTGTTTTTGGGAGAACTCTAAAGGTGGGAAGGCCTGCTGTAAAACACTGGATGATTTTGGGGTTTCCTGAATGGGGTAACTTTCCAGCACCTTCCAGATAATATCACTTAGAATTTCCAACCTTTGAGTGAGCTGGTTATAAATTCAGGAAATTCCTATCTGAAACATTAGTAAGAAAAACTAGGTTAGGAAAGGTCTATTGTTTCAAAACAGAAAGCTTCCTTCCTTCCTTCCTTCCTTCCTTCCTTCCTTCCTTTTTTTCCTCCCTTCCTCTCTTCCTCCCTCCCTGCCTCATTCTCCTTTCTTCCCTCCCTCCTTCCTTCCGTCTCTCTTTTTCCCTCCCTCCTTCCTTCCGTCTCTCTTTTTCCCTCCCTCCCTCCCTCCCTCCCTCCTTCCTTCCTTCCTTCCTTCCTTCCTTCTTCCCTCCCTCTCTCCCTCCCTCCTTCCTTCCTTCCTTCCTTCCTTCCTTCCTTCCTTCCTTCCTTCTTCCCTCCCTCCCTCCCTCCCTCCTTCCTTCCTTCCTTCCTTCCTTCCTTCCTTCTTCCCTCCCTCTCTCCCTCCCTGATTTGGAGCAGGGTCTTCTCACAGTTGCTGCTTCAGTTATAGAACTGTCTTCTTAGATAATTGACTCCCTGGTTATTAATTTTTAGATGGCAACTATCAAATACAACTGTTGGGTTAGGTAGCATCTCCTTATTGATGGAAGGCTTTTTAGCTGTCATATTGCACTTTTAAAAGTATAAATAAATTATGCAATTTTTGTAATCTCTTACTCCTAAAGGAGGCCTGAGTAGTATGCAGAATGCGCACACATATATTTACACATCCCACATATTGAATGCCGACTCACTCCCCAGCAGCTAGGAACAACTTGAAAGCAATAAAATACATCCATAAAAACTAAAAGCAGTTCCAGTATTAGAATCAAATTTGTTAAGGTATTTGATAGATTCTCTCTCCCAGGCAGCCTGAGATCTCGTTCTGATCTTCTCTCCGCTCTTCCTGCAGAAGCTTGAACGAGCTGCGGGCGTTGCTAATGGAAGCCAACCGGCACTCGCCAGGCCCTGAACGAGACTTAAGCCGTGAGGTGCACAAAGCCGAGTGGAGGCTGAAGGAGCAGAAGCTCAAAGATGACATCAAAGGACTGCGAGAAAAACTCAGCATCCTGGTGAGGACAGGGAGGGTGGAGAATTTAAGGCTGGTTAGCCCAGGGTGACAGCCATTGTATGCAAAGCCTCAGCAAGGCAGTTTTGCCTTCATGGGGTACGTTGTGGAAGAAATACAGTTCACCTCATCACAGTGGAATATGAATTATGAAAAGAAGGGCTAGGGGAGACATGATAGCAGTCTTCCAATATCTCAGGGGTTGCCACAAAGAAGAGGGAGTCAAGCTATTCTCCAAAGCACCTGAGGGTAGAACAAGAAGCAATGGGTGGAAACTAATCAAGGAGAGAAGCAACTTAGAACTGAGGAGAAATTCCCTGACAGAACAATTAATCAGTGGAACACCTTGCTTCCAGAAGTTGTGAATGCCCCAAACCTGGAAGTCTTCAAGAAGATGTTGGATAGCCATTTGTCTGAAATGGTATAGGGCTTCCTGCCTAGGGAGGGGGTTGGACTAGAAGACCTCCAAGATCCCTTCCAACTCTGCTATTGTATTGGATAAGGTCACGTGAAATGTTAATACCACTTTATGATGCCTTGGTAAGGCCACACTTGGAATACTTCATTCAGTTTTCATCACCATGATGTAAAAAGGATGTGGAGACTCTAGAAAGAGTGCAGAGAAGAGCAACAAAGATGATTGGGGGACTGGAGGTTAAAATATATGAAGAACGGTTACAGGAACTGGGATATGTCTAGTTTAATAAAAAGAAGGATTAGGGGAGACATGATAGCAGTGTTCCAATATCTCACGGGGTTGCCACAAAGAAGAGGGAGTCAGACTATTCTCCAAAGCACCTGAGGGTAGAACAAGAAGCAATGGGTGGAAACTAATCAAGGAGAGAAGCAACTTAGAACTGAGGAGAAATTCCCTGACAGTTAGAACAATTAATCAGTGGAACAGCTTGCCTCCAGAAGTTGTGAATGCCCCAACACTGGAAGTCTTTAAGAAGAGTTTTGGATAGTTGTTCGTGGTGCAGGATTTCCTTCCTAAGTAGGGGGTTGGACTAGAAGATCTCCAAGGTCCCTTCCAACTCTGTTATTCAATTCCAGGGAGGTCAAACTCTATTTCATTGATGGCCGCATCAGGTTATGTTTGACCTTGGGGGGCTGGGGTTGGCATGGCCAACTCAACATCACTTGTATTGGGGGCGCCTGTGGCGGCCCGAGCACTTTGCCAGTGAAAAAAGGGCTCCTGAGCTCCGTTTTCAGCTGCGACGGCCTCTGCAGTGAAAACGGAGCTGAGAGGGGCCGGTCCCCCTCTGTTTCCATGACCCAGAAGTCAATCTCTAAGCCAGAATTCAATCTCTTTTATGACTGGTGGATTTTAACTGCCAGAATTCTGGGAGTTAAAGTCCACCAGTCATAAAGGGGCCATTGTTCCCCACCTCTGCATCTAAACTATGCCTTTTAATATCATTGTTAAATATTATTATTAAATTATTATTTAATGTGTTGCATTTATATTTACCAACAAAGAAATAAAGGGAGACTAATATATAGATCTATTTCAAGCAATTTAGCTCTCGTCAGCTAGCTATACCCTTCTGGGATTCAAACCCGGGCTACTTACATATTAGGTACAGTATATGTAAACCTCTAAGCCATGGGCTCTCTTCGCTTTGTCAGCCATACCAGGGGAGATAATAAGTGTTTGAAGCAGTATACTCCGCCCCATATTTGGGTAGACAAGGTTGCCCAAATAAAAAACAATTGATATTTAATATTATTCAAAAGATCTCCTACCTTTTCTTTCCCTTCCTATTTTTGGATGCTCATTTAATATTTTTCTCCTGATTTTCTATAAATGAATGCAGCAAGAAAATTTTTAATTCTCTAATTTAAAAATAAATAAATATGCAGGACAAAGAAAAAGCCGTCACGGATCAGCGACGGTATTCCCTTATCGATCCTTCTTCGGAGACCGAGATCCTCCGGTTGCAACACCGGCTGGTCAGCACCGAGGACGTCCTGAGGAACGCCTTGGAGCAGGGCCAACAAATGGAGAAACTGATGGAAGCGATGCGCAGCTGCTCTGAAAAAGCACAGGTCAGTCTTTCATGGCCACATCTGGACTAGACCTGGTTAGGGAGGTTGGATGTGCATCCACTGCTGGCTGTTAAACGAAACTAAGAACTGGATGTCAACTCACAAAGCATCCCTGGCCGGCTCTCCAGTTGCCATAGGTAAGGGGATGGGAAAATGAACTTCACAGCTGCATCAAGGAGCTGGCATCTCAGTCAAAACAAAGCACATTCCAACTGATAAGATGAGGTTGTCTCCACAGAAACCCACAGTGGCCAGAGGGGAGTAATCTCTACAACCTGGGAAATTGCTTCCTTGGAGAATGTGACTGATGGCACACCTTAGGGGGAGGGGAGGAAACGGGGTCAGAGCTGGGACATAAATTAAGTGAGGTCAGAGTTGGCTTCATTTGGTCTGTGCCACCTGAAGCTTCTAATAAATGCCTGGATTTCATTTGAAGCCTGGTGTGAGGCTCATGATTTAATTAGGACATTGGTCAGAACCCTGACACTGGACTTATCCTTGTTTCTCAACCCTGGCAATGAGAGATCCTGCAGTATAGTCTTTTTTACACATTCACATATGGGGGGGCAGCATTCCTTTGGTCTAATCTGTGGCTAGTAGGATGTGCAATTCTATTTCTAAAATTTATTCTTTATTTACTTATATTCCACATTTATTATTTTTATAAACAATTCAAAGCAGTGAACATACAGATAGTCCTTGACTTATAACCATTTGTTTGATGTGTATTCGAAGTTACAACTGCATTGAAAAAATTACTTATGACCTGTTTTCACACCATTGCCGCATCCCTTTGCTCATGTCATCAAAATCGGATGCTTGGTGACTGGCATATATTTTTGATGGTTGCAGTTTCCCAAGGTCATGTGATCACCTTGTCAAGGTTCCAACCCAACTAAGCAAGCACAGCCGAGGTGAACTGATCTCTTCTTGCAACACTTTATTGTGTACAACATTTCGGCACAGATTAAGGCAAAACCAGCCCTAGCTAATTCCCCTGCAATCCCGTATAATTATAGACTTCTCCCTCCCTCTATTAGTGCAAGTCACATTGTCCAATTAAATGTTGTTGAATTGTTATGAGAAAGTGTTTCTAAGGATTTTAACCACCTGCTGAAGTGTCCTTGGCTCGCACATTTGTCTTCTTGATGTCCGGAACCTACCTTCCATTTCCCCTTTCCCCTTAGTTCAGGGGTCTGCAAAGTTGGCTCTTTTAAGACTGGTGGACTTCAACTCCTAGAATTCCCCAGCCAGCATAGCTGGCTGGGGAATTCTGGGAGTTGAAGTCCACCAGTCTTAAAAGAGCCGACTTTGCAGACCCCTGGCCTAGTCTATCCTTCCTTTCCACCCTATTTGCTTGGTTTTTTTTTTTACAGGTAAGGAAATTCTTTATTAGGGTTCTTTCTTATCAGATCATCTCTATTCTGAAGGAATGCAATTTGGACACTGTATAATCTTTGCTATGCACACGCCACCAAAATACTTCCATACTGACCACCAATGAGACAAGCGATGATACCTCTTTGTCCTTTTTACTCAATTTGTCCTGGAGATCTGTAAGAAGAAAAGGAAGCGCTGGAAACAATACTTTGAACCCCAACCTCCAATTCACCTCACAAGCAAGGAAAGAGAGGTCCAACATATTTAGGAAGACACCAAACTAAGGAACTCTGCTTGGGATGCACTCTTACCTTCCATGGCTTGTTTCATCTTGATCTTTTCTTCCGAAATGTCATTTGTTTCAATCATCTAAAGAAGCATATGCTGGCTGGGGAATTGTGGGAGTTGAAGTCCACCAGTCTTAAAAGAGCCAACTTTGCACACCCCTGCCTTAGTTCATTGGCAAGCTGAGAAACAATAACAGTTGCAACAGCATAAGTGTGCTTCGAACGTGACACACTTTGCAATTTTCTGACGAGGAAAATCAATGGGGAAGCTAGATTCACTTAACAACCATGTTACTAACTTAACAATTGCAGGGATTCACTCAACAACTGTGGCTGCAAAGGTCGTATAACTTACGCTCTTTCCTTACTGGAAGGTAACCATCCCAATCAGAGGGGAGGGCGCTCAAGTGGGGAATGAGTCTGGACTCATTAAGTAAACACAAGAGGACAAGGCCTAACCTTCCTGAAAGCCTGTGAGCCTTACCTAATCTTTCTCAGGCAAAAGCTGCCAATTTACCACACATGCGCAGTAGTGAAAAAACAAGATGGCGTCACCCATGGCACCGCCAATAGAATCAGTTTGGGGGCGTGGCAGGTGGAGTTACTACCTACTCGGCTGAACCAGTCCGAACCGGTTGGAACCCACCCCTGAGGTACAGAACAATAAAGTTTGGTTGTTCGTGCCTGACATTACTCCTCCTGTTTTCCCCACAACAACAATCCTGTGAGGTGGGTTGGACTGGTCCAACGTCTCCCATCTGGCTTTCATGCCCAAGGCGGGAGTAGAACTCAAGGTCATAAAATGGAGCACAACTCACTTAAGAACTCTCCTGCTTAGCAGTGGAAATTTTGTCCTCGGTTGTGGTCGTAAATTGAAAACCACCTATTTTCCTGCAGTCAGTGAACTACTGAACATGGTTATAATTTGACATGCAAATGATTGGAATTTCATGGATGTATTATTGTTATTTTAGCTGAGCCTCTTGTTATGCAAAGAGGAGATTAATATGGAAATACGTTTCCGTTTATACTTTAATAAATCATTATTACTTTTTATTGATTTTCTTTTCCCTAATGCCTCATATTTCTTCTTTACATCACATAAAACTGTTCATTTTTAATGAAATCTTATCCCTTTTTAATGTATCGTCCAAGTGTGTGAATTCATAAATCATTTATGACCAAAGCTCTTTTAAAATTTTTTAGACTATTGGAAACTCTGGATCTGCTAATGGGGTCCATCAGCAGGAAAAGTCTCACAAACAGGAGGTTGGTGACTCTAAATAACTTTCATGTAAGAATTTCTTCAGTTTCACTTCTGACTTTACTCCTGAAATTGAGATACCGGATGTCTTATCTGCTTACTGTATTTCCCCGAAAATAAAACAGGGTCTGGTATCTCAATTTCAGGGTCTTATTTTCTTTTGACCCCTGAAATAAGCGCTTGGCCTTATTTTCGGGGAGGTCTTATTCTTTTTGAGGTGCAGGAGGCGGCGAGCGTGGTCACCTCATGGCTGCTGCTGTGTTAATAATAATAATAATAATAATATTTTATTTTTATATACCGCGTCCTCTCCCCAAGGGGACTCGGAGCGGTGCACAGGGAAAAATTAAAACACATAAAATATATATACAAAAATAGATACAATAAAGTAAAAACAAATTAAATTTAATTGTCCCTGCACTAAAATCCCCATATTAAAACTAATGTTCCCTAAACCCTAAAAGGTAGAGACTAACCTAGGCCGGCCAAGCAGAAAAAGTACGTTTTTAATTTCTGACGGAAGGAGCGGAGGTCCGTGGTTGTTCTAATGTCGGGGGGGAAGATCGTTCCAGAGGGCTGGGCCCGCCACAGAGAAGGCCCTTCCCCTGGGCGTCGCCCGCTGACAAAGTCTAGTGGATGGCACCCGGAGAAGTCCCTCTCTGTGGGAGCGAATCGGCCGTGAGGATGTATGGGGCAGGATCCGATCCCGCAGATAGCTAGGTCCCGAGCCAGTGTTGCAATATTTGGGGGAAGGGCTTATTTTCGGGGGTATTGTGTAAGGTAGGGTGCAGTTAGATGTTATAGTTTAGAGTAATCTTAATATTAATTACTTTTTCCCCGAAACTGAAATAGGTTTACTCTGCTTAAAAACACAGCCTACAATTGTCCATTTTTTTCCCCAGATGATAGAAGGTGAGATCATATCAGTAATTCAGCAAATGTCCATAACTGAGTTTTTGTTTTTGAAAGTTCATTTTAACTCTTTGCTTTCTGAGAGCTGCAGATGATCTCACAGATATGTTGGTCTAAGACTAAGTTCTTGGTGGCAAACCTAGGGCACGTGAGCCAGAGGTGGCACACAAAGACTTCTGTGTGGGCACGTGTGTCCGTTGTCCCAGCACAGACAAAACGCTGCTGGACATGCACTGAAACAAGCGATGGGCAGAACAGGGCTCTGCTTGGTGGATACGGTTTCATTTCGTGCCTTCCGTTTAAGTAAATAAACAGCCAGGGGCCTGTTTGCAAATGATCCCCGGTCCTTTCCTTCTGTATAAAAACCCTCCCTAGCCTTTCACTTTTTCTACCCTGGATTCCCTCCGGTAGTTGTCATTTGCTTGCTTTCTTTCAAAAATTACACAGATACACAAACAAAACACCTATGCATTGATGAGACCTAATTGGGAAGAAGGGAGTGGGGGGTTAAGACTAGACTAGAGCCATGATGGCAAACCTATGGCACGCATACCAGAGGTGGCATGCAGAGTCCTCCCTGTAGGCACATGTGCCGTTCGCCTGGTCTTTGGGTTTCCAGCTGGCCGGTTCGCATGCACTGGTCTTTGGGGTTTCTGGTGCACCAGTGCGTGCACGTTCTGGTTTGGGCACTCGGTGCCAAAAAGGTTCACCACCACTGGTCTAAGCCATTCAAAGGCTGAACCAGGACAAGGGCTAGTTGATTGTGGTGACCTTTGACCCTGGCCTTTCAAGACAATTAAGATGTCATAAATTTGGACTGCCTCTGGAACCCCACCAATGTTACTTGAAAAGAGGGCAAAGGACTAGTCATCGCAAGCTTTACAAGAGAAAATTTGTAGCTCAGGATTTAACTTTGAGGTCCTTAGTGCTTTCTGAGCCTGATGGTTTTCTTCCAGAAGTTTCATTACCAAACTAGGTAACATCATCAGTGCTAGCATTGATGGAGGACCCCCCTTTCCCCCATATCGGTCTCTTAGCAACTGTGGATTCACTTACTTGACCATAGTGTTTTGTTTAACAACTGTCACAAGAAAAATTGGTAAATTGGGTTCATAATTTGATGATCCCCTTTATGGCCAATCACAGTTATGACCGTAATGGGCAGGGTCTTACTGTCATAAGTCAAGGACCGCTTGCATTTCATCATGAGAGCAGTTCTCAGATTCCTAATCTGGCCTCTTGTTTTACAGGAGAAACACTGATGGAAAAGAAGGAAGGAAGAGAGGAAAGGAACATGGAAATCATTGGAACTGTTGTTGAAGAAGAAACTTGGAGACGCCTCCTCCAAAGCACCACCAAAAGCATTTCCACTCTATGAACCAAGTGGAAGTCATGAAGGAGGGCTCCTCCCCTTTGATTTCTTTAGTTCTACGTTGGGTCCAGTTCCTCCAAAGATGCGGTACAGCGGTTGTGCCTGTGGCTGAATTTCTCCTTTGCTACCTGCAGCCTTTGGCGGCCATTTTGATTGACATGGTGTAGATCATGTCAGGTTTTTTGGGGGAGGTACTTCCTCCTGCCCCGGCGAGATACCTCATTTCAGTGGCTTTTGAAAGACATTGGAGATTTTTCTAAGCGACGCCCCCTTTGAATACTTGCTTAAGTAGCTAATAATTTTGCACACAGCATTCAGATTCCCCCTTCCAGATCCGCCGGATGGACCCAGATTACAGGTCTGCAAAAGAGCGAAGATCGAGCCCCGTTGACTGTAGGGAACAACCCAATGCTTGTTTGAAACGAATCTCTGCCCACTACATAAAAAAAAACCCTCTCTTAAGTTGTCAGAAATATAGAGACTTTGCTTAAAACCTAACGATATAACATGGGATTCACCTTTTGAGGTGGACCTTCTCTAACTTATTTTAACTTCAGTCATTATCAAGTCATTGGTGATTTTAGAGTTTCTGAGCCAATGGTGGACTTCTAAACTGGTGCCCGTATAGTTACATCTCTCATCTCTCATTCAGAGATACATCATCTTTAAGCCAATGAGGGTTAGCCCTTGAAACTAAAGTTGAATTGACCTAAAGATCTAATCAGCAACGGAGGCAGCTGAGATGTCCTTGTTTTGAGGGTGGAGGGGGTGGCATTCTTTCTTTCGACTTATAACGCTTGAAATTCGGAAACATTTTCCCAATAGCTCTTTTCTTTTCCTTTTCTTTTTTAAACAGTTTAGGCCCTGTTTCTACACACAGCAGAATTGCAAGGTTAAAACCCTTTACACTCAAATGTGATGCCTTTCAAGTGTTTTTGGATTTCAGCTTCCAATCAGTAAGACGGAACTGCAAAAAAAATTTTGATAGGGGGCAATCCAAAATAGGCGGAGAATAGGTTGCCTGCCTCTGTCCCTCTGTTTTTGCACAGATTGGTCTGTTTGTGTGTTGTTCTACCACCGCAAATAGCAAGGAAAGTAGCTTGTGTGAGGCGATGAAAGAAAGTAGCTTGTTTGGGGTGAAGGCCAGAAGAATTCCAACCAAAACTTTAGAGCACAAATGCTTTGCCAGCCTGTGGCAGGAATCTTCTGATAGTCTGTCCTCCCTTGGTTTTCTTGCATGTATACATTTGAGGCCCAGATCAATTTCCAGATGAGAAGATGTCTTAAGTGTTTCAATAGGAACGATTGGTGCAAGAATGTCGTGTGTGTGTGTGTGTGTGTGTGGTTTTTCTTTTCCTGCTAGTGGTATGCAAATTTGAGAGACAGAATGAGTGTCTACGAGTGTTGTCTTAAAAAATGCCTTCTTTTGTAAACATGGTTTGTTAAAAGAAGCTGTCTAGAAATCGGTGCTAAGTAGAGAGAACCTAAGAAGTGGTCCAGAGCAGGGGTCTCCAACCTTGGCAACTTTAAGATGTATGGACTTCAACTCCTTTGACTTCAAGCTTTGCTGGCTGAGGAATTCTGGGAGTTGAAGTCCATACATCTTAAAGTTGCCAAGGTTGGAGACCCCTGGCCTGAGGAAGAGGCCTCCAAAAAAGATCTACTCCTCCCACCCCAGCATTCTTTCTCTTCATTCTCCCAATATTACATTGTGGTTTTTCTCCATCCTACCACCACTGGGGGACTTCAGGATTTCAGAGGAACAAAAGCTGTTGTCAGTCCTAGTAACCATCCGAAGCAAGAACACATTCCTGCTATTCTCATCAAACTCGGAGATGCCAGCTGAAAAAGAGCAAAGTGAATAATAGTTTGGACGGTTGTCTGTCGTTCAGAAAGATGTATCCTACAGGTTGAATCACTAGTCTGTTGGCGTAGTTTCAAAAGAGTGTTACGGAAACAGAAATCCTTTGAATGAGCGTGCTGGAATTGGGAAACCCAGGAGCTTATAATGCTAAACCTACATGTTCGTTCTTTCTGTAATCCTAACTGTTTAACCCCAGTTCTGTGCTCTCAAGGATAACATCCCAAAGATCCAAATGGGCTGAACCTTGGAGCAGCTGAGCTGCCGGCTCCAATGAGATCTGGAATCCAATTTCCTGGGTACTTAAGACCAGATTACCCCATCACTCCTTTATGCCTCTTAGACTCTGCTTCTTTCCTTGAGAGGGTTGAATGAAGAACCAGGATCCTATCTTGGAGCTTCACATTTGGTGTCCTCTCCATGAAATTATCTGTTGAAGAGAACTGGTGGATGGAGAAGATAGGGTTCCAAATGAGAAACTATCTCTCTGGGCTCTGATCAGGCATTTTAAGGTTGCGAATGTGTTTTTTGCTGCTTTTTCTCTTAAGGCGGCCAACTAATTCTCGTTGAAAACTGCTACCTAAGAGGAAATGCCATCTCAGCTTCGTGTATTTTATGATCCTTCAAAAGGCCTTG